>JAGPOW010000261.1:18342446-18373805 GCA_030014935.1 Caiman crocodilus
AAAAAAAAAAAACTATTTACAAAGTATAGTATCTATACCATAAGCCTCATCAAGATACTGCAGGCTACATGTGGCAGCTCACTGCCCGTCAGCCAGTTCAAAGTGCTTAGGCTGTGAGAGGGTTAACACTGGACTCTACCTTTCTAGTGTCAGGGACACAGAAGTTGAAGCAATTATGGGAGCTCTGAATTGTAACATCTGCTGGCTTCTATACTTCCCTGCTTCTATTTCAGAAAATAAAAATCAGTTTCCCCATTTACAAAACATACCCTAATTTGGGAGAACCAATTTCTGGAGGGAAAGGTATGTTAGTAAATATGGTATCACGAATCTGATCCAACTTGCAGTAGGGGGTGATGGGTCTCAGGGTTCAGGGGGTTCTGTCTCAGTGGGTCTCCTTGCAATGCTTTTGCAGCCTACCTACTAACGAGCTTAAAGAATCCGGAAGACCTTGAGCCAATGAGTAGGAAGTGCCCAACCTTTATATTGGCTACATTTATAAAGTAAAAGCCCAATGTTTCTGTTTGGATCATTTAATATTGGACTTCCTTTTCCAAGGGGTCATAAAACTGCTTTTTCTCTTGAAAGAAAAAGTGAAAATAAATAATAGATTAAGCCTTTGACCAGTGGTGGCAACTGAAATTTTGCAAATGCCTAAAGTATAAAGAGAGCATAACATACTTTCAACAGACACCGACAAAATTCATTGTCTATTGGCAAAAATCTGACAAAGTAGAAAACAAAGACAGACACGGACCTCGAATTTCTTCTATTTTCCTTTGAATTTTCTATTCAATTGTCCAAGGCAATGAATAACCTATGCTTTATTCCCAAGCAAGTTAGTCTTTGAACACTGAAAATGTAGGGGCTTTGACATTTGGACCTACAAACCAAAAAACCCAGAAAGCTATATTTCATATCAATGAATTATGAGCATGTAAAAGAAAAAAGATCAATAAAAAACCCCAGTTTTGCCTCACCATTCATTTAATTGTTTCTAGTTCAGGTAATTTTTCAGTTCGAAACACTTATAACACACTGTATAAAATTGTGC
The DNA here is from genome assembly GCA_030014935.1 of Caiman crocodilus. Lineage (NCBI taxonomy): Eukaryota > Metazoa > Chordata > Crocodylia > Alligatoridae > Caiman > Caiman crocodilus. Next base: position 18,343,501 of record JAGPOW010000261.1, read on the forward strand.
GCTGTATAGTCACCACCCATCTGTTCAGTACTCTTGAATTCAAATGCATTTCCTGTGTGAAGAGAGACTAAAGGCCTAGACAAACAACACATTTGCATCATATAACTTATATTGGCTTTGTACATCAATGTAAACATTACACTGACTATTTATGATAGCTACATGTAGGCAATTATTACAGATTCTACCACTAGTATTGTGGGGGCAGGAAAGATTTGACTTGAGCAAACAGCAATCCTGGGAGAAAATGCAGACAGACACCACTTTACTTTGGTGCAGTTTTACCTGTGATTCTTTTAGGGCGATTCTGTAGTGAATTGGGTGAAGTTACACACTGTCAGGTTTTACATAATGTTTGCTTTTTTTTCATAGCAGAATAAAGAGGGCATCTGATCAGACCCTAATTACAAGTATCACAGGCACTTCTGATTTTTGTCTGAGTTACCCTCAGGACATTTCAGACCAACATGATTTTAACAATGTATCCTGAGCAACAGGTGAGAATGAAAGAAAAGAGGACTTGAATGCTGAAATCTTGTAATGTAAACGAGGGCTAGGGACAGAAGTTCAAAAAGCATGCATCTGACCTAATTCTATCTTTGCGGGTTAGTCTAACCTGGCAAGGCTAAATCAGTTTGTAACTGTTCGGACATCCCAGACATACAGGCACATGCCTGCAGTGGCTCAGGCTAGAAGCCAGCAGCCACTAGAGCAGCCTTCCCTTCCCTTCTACACTGCTGAGCTGAGCGGGGAGGGGGAAGGCATGGCCAGGCCCAGGCAGGATGCCCTGATTAGGCCACCAGGGAACTGATAACAGTGTTTATCACTCCATTAAGAAAACAACAGAGCGCCATTACCAGACACCTGTTGATTCTGCCTCTGATTCTGCCACAGAACAGACCAGACCATAGCCAGCATGTGGACTGCTACCTAATACACAGACACCTCTCAACAAGGCAGAGGGAAGGCGGGAATTCCTGCTTAGCAGGGAGCGGGCAGGAGGAAGCAGCCTGCAGTCTCTCCAGAGCTGCAGCCATGGAGCAGAGGGAAAGGACCAGCACTGCTGTGGAGCAGAGAGCCCTGCCCAGCCCAGAGAGCATGCTGGGATGCTGGGGGACTCTGATTTAGCTTAAACCAGCAAGGGGTCTGGGACAGACATTGCATAGACCAGTCTGACCCAAATCAGTTAAGTCTGATACTACATTCAACCAGGTTGATCTCAAATTGATTTCAGCCATTTTCAGACTAGTTTATGTGCACTGAACATCTGTTCTGTTACAGCTTTAAACCAGTTTCTGAACACTTAAACCAGTTTGTGTGTAATGTCTGTCCCTAGCCTAGATGTCTTAAATCTGGGTTGTTAAAACAGCCATGCTCCTTTCATATGTTCGTAGGCAGGATGAAACAAACACTTCTTTAGACGCATAAAAATAACCTCCTAGAGCAGGAGGTGGCCAAAATACGGCCCACAGGCTGGATCCTGCCTGTTAACTGACTGGATCAGATCAGCGGGTAGGCACTCCCTAATTAATTGCATCTAGTCTGTGGCTGCACTCTGCCTGGGACCGAGCCCCACCCTCTCCCACCCGGCGCAGTTGGTGCCAGTTTCACCCATGCCCAGCCCCAGCCAGCAGGCACAGAGACGCAGCAGGGCTGCTTCTGCAGCCACCTGGGTACTGTTCATCTCCCCCCACCTCCAACAGCTCCTCTTCCTTCTCCTTTCCCTGCTGTGCCACTCCAGTGGGGAAGGGCAGTGGCTGTGGGGATGTGTGTGTGGTGCCGGGGAGCTGCAGCCAGGTAGGTCCTGCTCCAGTGCACGAGGCTCTAGCTCCTGGTTAACTCCCACCCACTCCACCTGCCCGGCACGATGAGCAGCCACCTGTGGGTGGGTGAGTGAGTGGACGGTGGCTGAGAGCTAAAGCTGGAGCCCTACGTGCTAGGGCAGGAGACTCCTGGCTACAGCTCCACACCCTCCTGCCATGGCTTGATGTGGTGCCTGGTACACGTCCCTATGGCAGCCCCAGGATGGCCATGGGGGCAGCTGTGGGGGGAAAGGGAGGAAAAAGGGATGGGCCACACCTGGACATGCACTGCCTGTAGTAGGGGACCTAAAACTGGACACAGTACTCCAGATGTGGCATCAGTAGTGCTGAAGAGGGGAAGAATCACTTCCCTCAACCTGCTGTCAGCACTCCTACCAGTGCAACCCAGTATGCTGATAGCCTTCTTCACAACAAGGGCACACTGCTGGCTCATATTCAGCTTATTGTCCACTGTAACCACCAGATCCTTTTCTGCAGAGCTGCTGTCCAGGCAGTCAGCCCTCATCCTGTACCGGTGCATGGGATTGTGCTGATGTAAGTGCAGAACTTTGCACTTGTCCTTGTTGAACTTCATGAGATTTTATTTTTTTTAAAGTCCAGTCCTCAGTTTGTCTAAGTCTCGAAATCCTAGTCCTACCCTCCAGCATGTTTACTACTCCACCCAACTTGGTGTCATCTGCAAACTTCCTGAGGGTGCACTTCACCCCATCTTCCAAGTCGCCGATGAAACATAAGGGTGGGTCTTTAAGATGATTATAGTGGGATGCCTAAAATATAGCAAATGTAATGTAAACTACTGAGAATAGCAATACAAATACATGGCCAAACTACCTAATCTTGATTCTATGTAAGACAGTGGAAGAGAAGGGTCTGGGCCTGGACCTAAATTTATACCATCACTTCAACAGCATAGTTCAGTTTTTCTCATCAGTTGTATGGTTCTTATCTCTTTCTTAACCCCTTTCCATCTTTTACTCTAAACCCACATTCAGGTTGCTATGGTGATGGATTCCATTCTAGCTAAATTTTGGAAAGGGATTGGAAAAAGAAAGGAAAGTGTTAACATCCTTCTACTGGTATCTGTGAAATGTGCACCAAAGCACATCCCTACTTCACAGAAATGCTGTCAGGCCTGTTTGTGTATGAGGCACTTTGAGATCCTTAGAGAGAAGGTGTTACAGGAGTGCTAAGTATCATTATTTCAGGAAGGATCTGTAATTTGGGTGGCCTAAGCTGCCTTTCAGACCAAACTGAGTGGAAAGATGGTTTCTGTTGGAAACCAGGAAAAACTGATTAAGTTAAATGCTGCACAATAAATAAATAAATAAAATAAATAAAGTAAAATTGTCCTAGAAATTTTAAGTTCAAAATAGCTCACAAATTCAAGGTGAAGGAAAGGGTGTAAACCCACACAAGCCTGTCTCTATGACACCTCCCAACAGTCTAGGTTTGTGGAAAGCTAACACACATCTCAAACAGAACAGGACATTAATAATCCACAATGCAGTGCTGGAGGATAACAAAGTATGAAAAATGAGGACAGCTACACACAGATTTACAGTAATGAGAGCGGTACATGGGTGAGTTGCTTTCTTAGTTCATCCAACATAATTTCCTCTCCCTCCTTTTCTTGGGTTTTGCAAAAACACCCCAAACAATTGGTCTTTAAACAAAAAGACATTAATACATTATAGGTTAGACTGCATACACATAAACCCCTTCTAAGATCCACAAAGGACTGTTAAGTTTCAAGAGCTGCTGAATTAGTAACAAGCTAATGCTAAATTACATTTTGGGTGGTCTTCCAGTGTTGAACCAGTTTATAATTCCTGCCCCCACTTTTTTTTTTTTTTTTGCAAGAAACACTATGAACTCAAGTGATGTGACACTTCTTTCCATGGCAACCCACTAGGATACTAAGTGTGTCATTCTGCAAGGACCCAAGCGTAAGAGAAGGGAGAGCAGGGAAAGAGTGCTAAAAAGCTCTGGATGCTTACTCTAACCTAAGAACATGTCACTTCAGGAAGCCCAAGACTTCAAAGAAAAAAGGTAATAGTTTTGCATCAATTAAACATGGGTTACATTTTCAATCATTTCTTTCCAACCACAAGGGCTAGAAATACTTTTTTTCCTTGCTTTCAGATGAAGATTTAGATCCTAGCATTAAATCATGCCTTTCTGGGACCTATATGTCCATTGGGCCTATGTTTTAGTCACTTAGCAGTGCAGACAAGTCATTTGTGTATCTATTTTGGATGCAAACCTGGCCCTAGCTAAACCAGGGTAAATCCAAAAGCCTATAGCTGTAATTCTCAGCCTTTCTAGACACAAGGAACTTTTCTGAATGCAGCTACACCTTCAGTGGATGCGGGCAGAAAACACCACTTCTTTTCTCCCTGCAAGGGAGACGTGCTCCCTAGCCTACTCCTTGATATGTGAAGCCCAAGGGGCTGCACCAGAAAGCACAAGGGCAAGGCTGGCATTTGCTGCATCTTACTCTTAGGTGTGACATTGCTGGTCTGGCCTCTTGGGCAGGCCAGCAGCTGCAGCCTTGTGGTCACCCCTACCGACAAGCTGGGCTGCAGCAAGTCCCCTCCTGCGGCAGCCACTTCCCAGTCCAACCCTGCCTGGAAACAGGTGTGATGGGGCAGTCCCACTGGCAACAACTGAGGTGGAGTAACACCCCTGAAAGGATCTTGCGGTATCCCAGTTGAGAATCACGCCCTACAGCTTACTTCTCTCATCCTCTGCATAACTCTGCACATCTCCTGCCTATTACCTGCGTCAGAGCAACTGAGGGGTTACTTTTACTGAGGTCTTAAGTAGATTAGCTGGAAAACAAGATTTCCGTTTTGTATGAGTTAACAGGTTTGGCAAGCAGTTTTGTTCCACGGGGGTGAAAGTGAGACCTAAGAAACCAGAATGAGAGAAGGAATAGAAACCCAGAAGAGCTGACAGCCCAGATAAAGGTACTTGCCTAAGATACAGAAAACCCAAACCCAAGTCCCCGTCTGATCTGGAGCAGAGAATTGAGCTTATAACTCCCACGTCCTACACAACTGCACAAACCACTAGGCTCCTGGTCCTTCTCTCCCCGTCCATGTCCCTCTGAAACCTCTCCCACAAAGATTTTGGCAAATTTATACAGTTCTGCTAAAGTTCTGGTTTGACAAATTAGCATTTTAGTGGTGGAAAAGTAGTTGAACCAAAAAATAAATGAAAATCTGTATACGGTAATATTCAGAGAGGGAGACCGGGACTTTTTGTAGAACAAAAGCATCAGGGATCTGGTCACTGATGAAGACACATGGAATTCATCTGCCTTCGAGCTCTCTGAGGGCCTGAGAAAAAGAAACATCTATGCATCCATACTGGCCTGTTTTTTCTAAAAGTTTTACTTAAAGGGTCTTCAAGTGCTGTGACAGTGATCTACTTGCTGTGACCTATTCCCCAACAGAGATGCACTTTGTGCCAAAGTTGTGGCCTGTTGTTCAGGAACATTACAATTGTTTCTAGTCTCCACATCCCTGATGCTGGACGAGGGTGCGGGTGCACTCATTCTCCTAAGGGCAGCTTTCTAAGAGCCAAGGTGTATCCAGGGTGTGCTTGGATGGAGTTTCAATTTGAATCCATCACGAGCGTGATCTCACTATTTATTTTGGATGTCTCCCCCACAAATCTCATTCACTTCAATTACAAAAAGAAAAAAAACAGACACCACTGTCATTTCATCTTCCAAATCCTCATTCCAATAAATTTTCTTTGCCTCCTACTATTTCTTCAGCCTGCCAGGCTCTTTAAATAGGAGAGTTATCAGTGTGCCTCTACAAGCAGAAACCTAGCAGATTTTTTTCCAGCTATATGGCAGCTTTGTCCTAGTCTCTCTTAAATGGGCCAGATTTCAAACCCACAGGTGGTCAGTCTTTTAATCATCCCTTGAACAAGTGCAGCACAGTTTGTACCACTGCAGTTTTCCTCTTGCTGCTATACCAATATGCTGCTATACCAGTTTTCCTCTTGCTGCTATACCAGAGTAAGCAGAATGGGAGCAAGACCTCTCATCAACTCTGATACTAAAAGTTTAATCTTACTGTCTATTCAGTTCTAGCTGTAAGGGACATTGATCTTAGATGCTAAGTACCCCCTACCCCCCACATGAACAGACCACCAATGTAGAGCCCCATTTTGAATGAAAATGGCTGAAAACCTGTAGAGGTACATTTGTTGAACCAGCCTCTTAAGAGAAAGTGTGCTTCCAGGTTAGAAAATTCCAGGACCAAATGTATTCATTTGCTTGGCATCTGCAATGGCCTCAAGACAAGACATGAGGATCAAGCTGCTATTGCTGCAGGCAAAAGAAGGATTAAGAATAGGAATGGTACAAATGAGTAGCCCTTATAAAATACCCTGCCCTCCACACACACCAGGAGTAGCATAAGCCACTCATGCTTCTGTTGCTCTTTTGAAGCATTTCACTAAGGAAAAATCTTATCCCACATGAAAAGTTGGGAGGAAAAGGAAAACAAGGAGTATGAAAAGGCTGTAGAAGAAATGACAGATATTTCTTACCAGATCACTTGGCCTCTTCTCACAATGGAAGTTAAATGAAGTGAATATGGTGAAACACAACAAAATGAAAGGGGTTAAAAAAAAAAAAAAGGCCACAAACAGACATGCTCTATATTTAAATAACAAGTGCTCAAATTGGCTTCAAAGCAACTGGCTCCTACCACTTCTACAGACTGTTTCGGGGAACAGGGGACTCAAATCCAAATCCTTAGTTTTGCAAGGAGAAAGTTTCCTCCAGTATATGCTCAGTGCTGGCATGCAATTTATATTCTGAACCTTGGAGGTGATTCAAGGCTGGTATTTTAGAGGAACCTTAAAAAAACCCAAAAAACTAGAGTCTGAAGCATGTGCAAAATAATTATATATATGTATATATATTCCCCTAAAATACCAGCCTAGGATCAATATATTAAGGAGCAAAGGCAGGTGTGCAAAGCAAAGGAAGAAAATGAGAGAGAAGCTTTCTACTAGAGCCAAGCTGAGAAATCAAAAGCAGTATTAATAAAAGAAAAATGAAGCTTACCTCCCCCAACAACCCTGGATCCCACAAAATTCTATCAAGGTATAAAATAATGGTATATGTGATCAGAATTTCCTCCGGGCACAGCTAGCACTAGGGGAGGAACACCTTTTAACTTGGTCCTCTGAGCTTGTTCCAGTCCTGAATGGCTCAAAAGGAACGCTGTCTGAAGATATGCAGCAGCAGGTCAATCTCTCTCAGCAGGTAGGAGAGCTATAAATCAATCACTTTTTTTTTTTTAAATAGAAAAAAAAGGCTTGCTGGGAAGAAGTGAAATGGGGGGAAAAAGTTGAGATGAAAACCCTCTGTAATCTCTTTAATGCTGCACTGAAGTTCTTATGAAGAATGAGCACAGACACGATGAAAAAGGAAAGAAAAGAAGAATCCAGTCCATTTACACCTCCTACGGATGTTTGTAAGAATGGGCATTAGGGGAGTGAGACATTTTCTGTCAGCTCTTCCTTCATCAGAGATCTGACTGTTATCCAAGTGGTTCTGATAATGACATTATCCTGCTGGAGCCTGTCACTTGATACTTATCCATGTGTCATTGCACGAATTCTAGAGTAGTGCTTTTCAGTCTGTGGTGTGTGAGCTGGGGATTATCAGTCAGGGTGTGATCCCAGCTGGATCATTTTCTGGGTCACCCTCCATCCGTAGGGAAAGGGGATGGGCAGAATAATGGAGCTATTAGAGACCCTAAGGAAAATGGAAGAGGAAATGAAAAAGCAACCTGCTTCATCTCCAGCCTCCGTCTCCTTCCTCCTTGCAACTAAGCCCAAATCACGTAGAAGCTTTCTCTCTTCCTGATATTTTCAATGCAATGCTCATCCTTCCACCCTCTTTGCCTAGCGCTCAGCCCTGGGCAGGAAAATTAGTTCTGCTTAAGATGGGGAGGCTGTTTAAAGGAGCTCCGCTCCAGGGGGTGGCTGAATACCCAGAGTCCCAAGAAGCTTCTCTGGTCTCTGGACTTCCCATTTGTGAGGAGCTAAGCATCCTTTTTTGCTACTAGTGAATACTCCACAGCACCTGCAACTTTTGTGTTTAACAAACTGGCAAACCTCTCTCATTTCTAATCCCAAAATTGCTTAGTCTATCCAATTTCACTTTGAAGCCTTTCCTAGTTACAGCATCCCATGATGCAAGTCTAACACCATAAATCCTCTCAGGTTCTCCAAAGGCTCAATAACCAGGCCAGGTTCTGGATTTGCAATATAACCCGAAGCTATTGCTTGTGGTAGTTTTGTGACAAAAAGTAACATCCATTTCTATAATGGCTCCATTACCCTTCCTTATGTTATAAATAGCGGAGACACAGAAAAGATCTGGTGAATGTCTTCAGCTAGTGCTAATGCAAATGTAACACATTGCTCTTTGTGGTTTACATTTCCTTCCTCTTACACCTGATCCATAGGAGCTATGGGTTTCTCTCAGCTTAAGTGCCTGGGTCTTTAGCTCAAGTTCAAAACATTCATACTTTCAGTTCTGGAAGTCCCCTGTGTGTCATCTTTATTTTTGTCAATGCTGTGCGTTTTAAACCAGGTGAAGAAACTCTCTGGGCTTCCCCCAAACACCACAGAAACAAAGAGAAAAATGTATTCACCTACAGATTGTGATTTTGAGTTTCATCTTGTCACCCACTTAAATTCAACGAGGGCCATATAAAAGCTGACCACAAGTTTCAATAACCTGGCCATTTGATCCCAACACGGTTGACCACCCCAGATGGAGCTAAAGAAGGTACGTTTTAAGTCAAATTTAATATTTTATTAATTTTAGAAAAGCCTCACTACTTCCTGAGCTGCATCATCGTCATAAAAGCCTGCTCCAGGCAATTAAAAAAATACAAAACTTCTTAGGAAGGGTCTGTTTACATTGGGATTCGATCTTAACTATGAAGCTCTGATTGGCACTCTTGGCATCTACTTGGAAAGATGGTTTACTTCGAGAGATGAACTATACTTTGCTTTAGGGAAAAAGATGTTTGAAGGCATTAGTGTTTTGGGGGAATATTACGGACCTGGGTAAGATGAACATTTTCAGATTTAGTCTTGTATTCTAAGCAATTACTCCAGTAGTGACAGTCTCAGAACAAATGACATGTTTGGCTCCAATGTCTCTTACACTTACTAGCATTAGCAACTTGCCATACAATTCATAACATATAAAATCCTTTGGTTCAGATACAGCCTGTTAATGGAAAGGGCGAAAAGAACGTTATACTTTCATTTGTGATCTACAAACAGGATCAGAAATATTCCCGCTTAATAGGATCATACATCATAAACATAGTTCTCAGTTGGTTTTAAATCACAACATATGTTTTTGAAACTTCAACACACCAAGACAGAGCTTCCCAAGGATTGTCAAAGCTTCTTTTCATGGACTCTAGACAGGCAAAGGTATAGTTTGTCGTTCACCACTATATCAGTAACTTCCCAATTCTAACATCTGCCCTTTCTGTGCCTTTAGTTAAGTCACTTAGACTTCAGATCTCAATTTTCCGATCTGTAAAAAAGGAATAATTAAGCAACCTCGGTACCTATCAGGGGCTCTGTGTACTGCCAACCAATAGTAAAAAACAGCCCATCTCCATAAAATTTATCTTTCTGATAGGATTATTAATTATAAACTATGCTGAGAGAAGACCTCTGGCCCTCCCCTTCTTAAGTGCTACAAATTATTTCCATGAGTCGAGTCCCTCTTCAGAACTCTCCAGCACCCATTGACACCACTACAGATTTTGAAATTTGACCAATATACAGACCAGACTTTATACCAGGTGGGCCACAAACAAGCTTTTTTGGGGCGCTGCTGCTTGTGGCAACAATCTTTGCAAGGGGAAAACAATTCGGCAAGCAGCTTTGCTTACAATCCCAATCCCCAAACACCAAGCAGGCAAATATTACTCATCTCTTCTAGCCAGAGAAGAAAATCTCCAAGGATGGTTTCACAGTGCAGAAAACCGAGAACAGCTGATACTGTCATGATGAAACAGAAATTGTTTTGTCTTTTCGCCCTGTTGGAATCCATGCCTTGGCTATTCTATGGAGCTGCACCCACTTGGGGTAATTGCCCTTGATTCAGGTAATGCTGTCTTCCATTCCCATGAGCAAATAACAATATGGCCCGACACCAAGTCTCTGTTCAAGGAGAACCTGTGTGCTGGAGAGATGCAGTAAACCAGGTCATTCCTGGTAAATCCAAGTGAGAAAGTCTATATAGGCCAGCCACTTGTGTTGCTTTAGCTGTGGTACAGGTCCTCACTTCCATAAGTCATGCCAGCCACAGATCTGTCTAACTCGTATCCCACTTGCTTGTAATTCCTGGCAGGTCTACACCTATTGTAATGGCACAATGGATAGGTCTGTCTCTGACAGTGAGAGCGGGGATGTTAAACCAGTAATACCAACTCTCATGAAAAAGTCACAAGACTCCTGATTTCCAAGTCAAATTAACTCTGACTCATGATCTCCTGATAGAGGTCAAATCTCAGGATATTTTCTTCTGGCATATGTAGACAGCACCAACCTGGTAAGTCTATGGATGGGAAGGGGCAGGGGGAGAGAGGGCAGACTGAAGCCACCACGGTGAGGGAGGGAGTGGGACGGGGGTGAGTCATGCAACAGAGCCATGGGCAGCTGTCTGTCTGCGAGCCTGTGTCGGCCTCTCACTCCACAGCCACGGCACCCACCAGCCCTGCTGCTGCCCCTCACTCCTGACCCAAAGTATCCTGCAATCTGCCAGGGTGTGTGGGGACCTGCTCCCTGGGCTCCAACCCCCCCCCCCACATACCCACAGCCCCCCACACCTTCACAAATAATGTCCCCCCCAACACCCTTCAAAATAGCATCTCATGATTTACATTCCAAAACTCTTTATTTTTAAGAGTTTCCCTCATGATTTCTGACACAGTGGGGTTGGCAATACCATTAAACTCGCACATAAAATGACAAAGCTTCATTTGTACATGTGAAGCTGGCCAGAGAAAGCCAGCCTGAAGTGTTTGGCACACAAAATGTCAAATGAAGTGGGTGTGAGCCTGGGGTGCCCAGTGAATGGGGAAAAAAATAGTCTGATACGTTGAATGCAGGTGCCTCACTTAACATAAATACTTATATCAATGGCCAAGGTGCCAGCTATTATGTCATCCAAGTCTGCTTTAACATCCATGCCAAGGCTCCCACAAGTAAGAGCAGCAGGGAAAATGCCAGCACACATACTAAGGCATTTATGTAACGCCTGAAACTACTCTCATTGGAGCTAACAGCGTGACTGGCTCTTTGGAAAAAAAAAGCAATATGAAATAAGAAACAGAGCTGATTACTTAACCCTCTGAACACCACTACTTTTCTAGGTGGATGCCACCTAGAAACTAGATTCATTTTAAGAGCTCAGAATCAAGTACTTCAGGGACAGTTTGGCAACACAGACACAGTAGATGCGTGGCACAGGGATGCTAGAACTAGGTACTTATGTTTAATTAAGGGGAGTCTCCTCCATCATTCCCCCCTCTGCTCCCAGTAAAGTAGGGTAACTTGCCAGAGAGGGTAAAGGAGAGATCCATAGCTGGAATTAGTCTGAGGGTGCAGCAAATGTGGGAGAACAAGGGAAGGTGATGCAAGAGGGTCAAAGGAACTGTGCTTATTAGTATATGGGAGGGGTATTAAACACATGGCCTGTTGGCTGCATCCGGGCAGTGAAGTCATATGAACCAGCTTGTGGATCTCTGGACCAATGCCACACATTGCAAGGGATGTATGCCAGCCCTAGCCCCATATGCTGCACACAGTTTAGGGGATCAAGTCCAGGGTGTGCGCTGGTCCAGACTGGGCCAGTCCAGTGGGGCACCATACACAACACATGACCCATGCCAGCCCCCTCTGCCACATGCAGCATGTGTGGCCAGTCCAGTCCCCCGTGCCGCACACACACTGGCCCCTGGACTTGCTCTGCATGTGGTGTGCAGGCTAGACACAGCAGTTGGTCTGGGGCACAGGCCACATGAAGTGCCCTGCCAGACTGCCCTTGCATAGTGGTTCCAGCATGACCTGCTTTGGACTGGTCCCTGGGTCTTTCCCACGTGCCATAGACAGTGCAAGCCCTGAAGTGGGGCTTGTGCATGCTGCATGCAGCCAGGACCCAGCATTGCACATGGTACAGGGGGCCAGACCTGATCTAGCCTGCAGACTGGCTCAGCAACTATCATCCAGACTCCAGGGCTTAAGGAGTTTGACACTCCTGATATATGTTATTATATTTGCCCAGAATGCTAAGGGCTGGGGAAACCTGCCGCACTCTTCAATGCAACAAATGGGGAGGAAGAGAGAGATGATGTAGACATGCAAGTCTATGATCCTGTTTTCCCAACAGCAGAAGCCTGTTATTCAGCTTCACCAACTTCCTGCAAGGCAGACAACTCAGATCACTTAGCCCTTTCATTTCTTTTATGGATTGGGATATAATGTCAGGTGTGGTGTGGGAAGCATTATCTTCTCAACAAAGTTCTTGGGCAACAGAGCGAAGAAAAAATTTTAATGATAAGAGTCATCAAGATGGACATTTAGGGAATTAGATTAAAAAAAGGTTTTTCCTTATGAACACCATAGCCAAAGCGTCAGAAGAATGTTACCAGTACTGATCCTGGGAGAATAAGCCAGATAGGCGAGCATGCAAAAGAATAATATGCTTGAGTACAGCCAGAGAAGCCAGCGAGGCTGCAGGAAGGAAGGCACAATCCCTGACCTAGGAGCTTTCAGTCTAAGGTCCAATCCTGCAAACATACGCGGTAAAAATGCCGCAGCCATGTATGCGTGCAAGATCAGACCCTAAGCCAGCTGCAGACAACACACTGGCAACATAGTGCACTGCATGAGGATTAGTACAATCTATTTTGAAATTGTTATTTATCGTGACAAGGAGGTTTGAAAGCTTCCTAGAAGCAGTGTACTTTAAAGGCAGAATTAGAATGGAAAGAAGATAGCTGATACAGTATCATCTCAATGCTTAAGACGTTGTGTGAGGAAATCCCAACACAAGAACTATGAAGAGCTACACTGATTTTCCAATACATTTCATACCACATGAAATGAGTACACAACTCAAAGTCCATCATGTTGATGAAAGGACCCTAACTATTTATAGGCCCCAGGCTTTTATTTCGGGTGGAAGGAGAGAAAAGCCACAATGACTGGACACTAGGCAAGTAAAACCTCTATGTGATACTATACATTCAAACATAATGGGCATGGTTCCTTTATGCAAGTTGGAAAAAAGCAGCAATATTTTATAATATCAAATGCAGCATTACAACTTTTCTTTTTTAAAATAAAGGGAATATAATAAAACAGTTTATTTTAATTATCTACAAACTTGATCAACATAGCTCTATTATTTGGAAATAAAAGCGGTCTTAAAAAAAAAAAAAAAGTACTGCAGGCTTTGGAGCATTGGGAATCCATTTTAAAAATCTAATTTACCAGCTAAACCTACTAGTCACGTTTTATCCTCTATAAAAAGGATTCCCAATTAAAAATACTAGCTCTATGAAGTGATAAAATCCTGAACAAGCAGCATGAAAGGGCAGTTCAAAGGATCAGGAGTGCAACAGCACATTCTGCTATGGTAGCAATATGTAATGAAGCAGAACGTAATCTACAAAGTAGGCCATGGCCTGAACTGGTGACTTGAAGAGTGGTTGATAAGTACTGACAGAGACCGTGCACAGAGAGAAAGTCTGCCTCCAGTCGAGTTCGCAGAAAACTCCTGACTGCTCCCATCAGATAAGCAAGGACTGAACCCTGCTCGTGGGACTTGTGTGCCTCCAGGCCCCACAAGCTAACTCCAGCCGAGGACCTCCTGTTATAATAGTAGGAAGAGGGAAACACTTAACAGGTAAAACGATGACTTTGTGAGATGCTACCAAGGGAAAAGAGGCCACAGAAATCCCGAACTTGGTCTGATACCCTAATTAAGTTTTCTGTATTGCTACGCTGCTTTCAAAATGTAACAGGTGCTACAGTGCTCATTCATGAGCAGAGAAATCCTCTTTTCTTATAGCAGAGAATCTAATATTTATTATTTAGGCTGTTACTAACTTATTAAATCCTTGAAATGCCCATTTTCATTGTTGATCTGTTATGTGCTCTGCAAGGAAAAGTTTCTATGGCATGGCTTTTAAGTGGCAGGTTGGAATGACCCAACTTGGGCCTGAGGTGGGTCAGTGCTAGCACATCGCCACTCCTGCCACTGCTCCTTCTCCTGGCCACAGAAGGGGTGAAGCTACCCACTGCCTGGCCACAGCACAGGTGAGGCCCTCCACTGTGAGACCACTGCTGAAGCCTGCCAGCTCCACAGGCCACATACAGATGGCTTTTTGAGCCAAATCCAGCCTTTTGGGTATGGGTTGCTCACTTCTGTTTCATGAGATCACTTGTAAAGCTACAGTTAGAAACAACTGTTCAGTAGTTAATATATTAAAAGGAATCAAAATATGTTTGCTGCGTCTTAGCAGCTAACAGCCACTGTTCAACAGTACAGGCAGTCCTCGACTTACAACATTTATAAATTGACACCCTGTTTCAAGTTGACGACATCAGTTTCCACTTCACAACACTTGATCCAAAGCAATGCCACACCAACGAACAAGTTCGCTGTGTCGCTCATCTCCCTGGAGAACATCTGTCCAAACTTCAGTGAACACTTTCTTTAAGAAAGCAGACAAGACTCCTGAGAAGACTCCAGCCAAGAGCCCTTCAAAAAGTCCAACCAAGAGCCCTTCAAAAAGTCCAACCAAGAGCCCTTCAAAAAGTCCAGCAAAACCACCTCAAAGAAGTCCTTCCAAATCATTATGATCGCTATTTACAATATAAATACATTAATGTAGCTATATTACTCATCTAAAATTGATCGAGTACAAAATTTGGGGGTATTTTTGGTGAAAATATTTTTGGTGAAAATCGGGCCTTGGTTCAGGAATGAATTCCTCATTTATAACATTGTTTCTTATGAGAAAATTGGTTCCGAGTTACAACATTTCAACTTAAGACTCGGTTTTCAGGAACCAATTGTATCGTAAGTCTGAGGACTGCCCGTGCTCCTATTTGAGCCTGTTTTCTCTTCTTCTTTGTCCATCAGACGACATGACTATGCCACCCATCGGACCAGCTGCACCATCAGTGTGGTGTGATGAAGAGGTCATCTTGGGGGCTAAGCACATCCCCTTTGCAATGTCGGCCCCAGGCCTGAGGATGACTCAAAATCTGTTCTCCATTCTGGAGAAAGCTGTTCACTGAAGCATCCTCTCACGCTGTGCCACCGCTGCTTTGTTCGGTGTGGCTCTGATAGCTGCAGCGTATGTGTTCTACTATCCCTTGAAAAAAACACTGTCAATGAGTTTCTTCCTTTGAATATTAGATCTCTTCGAAACCCATCACAGTGCAAGACAGCACAGCACCTGGCACTTTTATACCCTTTCAACACGAAGGGCCTAGCTCTGATCTCACTGCCACCTGTATCAATCGGGACCAACTCTTTCAAAGCCTACGTAAAACCTCTAGCATGACTCTAGCGAAAATTACAGTTAGTTAGTCTAAAAGGCACAATTGCTCAGCCAGAAGGGTCTTGAAAGAAAGATTTATAGGTTCTCTCTACTCGCATGAAATTTATACTCCAGAGTTTCACAGACAAGAGGAGTAATTTTTGCCACTACCTCTGCTGTAGTGGACCAAACACATCGCAGTATTAATGCAAGCAATCTGAAATACATTGCTGCTGTTGCAACAGCTTTTTTAAAACAATATGGGCTCACCCTTCATTAAAGGAATGCGCACTTTTTTTTTTTTTTTTTTACTATATTCTATGTGCATGCAATTACCTGGTATGCTTACTCTCCCTGATTTGATGATAACATTGGCCAAAAGGCATTTGCAATGCTTATTTAAGAGCCAGATCCTGGCTCACTGAAATCAGTAGGAGGTTTGCTACTGACTTTCACAGGAGCAAGATCAAGCACTATGTATGCATACTTCTAACAAGCACTAGAAGCAAACTCTTTTGCATTCAACTAGTATCAGAGGGAATGCCTGTTCATGGTGACTCAGGCTCCTGGTTTTGGATTCTCCAGCATAACAGTGAAAAATGACTGAGAGGTTGCACTAGCAGTAGGAATCCATTAGATGTTTTAGAACAAAACCCAAAAAGTCTGCTTCCTCCGTCAGCATGACATTCATATTCCTGCTCACCCGCAAATACAAAAACGCCACCATAAACGCAGCACGGTTCCTCATACGGCTTGATTTTAATATGCTTACTTTCAGAGATCCTTAACGTTGTACTCTCTTCCCTCCTACACACACACACACCTTAAAATTTAAAATATGGATCCTCTGAAAACCTACAGAGTTTGATTCATCCATAGCAATTCTGGTTGGAATTCAGACAGTGCTGAATGCATAAGAGCCTGGTTTTAGATTTTCAAGTAGGAGGATTATACTTTGGGCAGTGTAGACAGGAAAACATGCCAGATTTGTTTAGCCTTAACTGAGTGATGACTAATGTTGACAGTGAAAACTGAGAAAACTCAGAGACTATTACTGTACCCTAGCATGCGCACAGTGCATTTGTAAAGTACTACCCTTATTCTGTGAAAAGCAAAATCAGTGAGGAACACAAATTAACCAACAAAAATTTGATAGCTGCATCGCACAGGAATAATTATGATGCAAATCACACAACCCAGCATTTATAACACGGGAGTGAGAGAACTTTAAGTTTCTTTAATGCAGGGTTAGTCATGACCCATGGACTTCAGCCTGTGAGGGGTTAACACGTGGCCATAGGCTCCAGCCCTACTGCAGCTGCTCCCATTGCTTTGCTGTTGAAGTGGTGGCAGCTGGGGTCTCCGCCAGAAGAGCAGTGGGGGGAAGCCTACTGAGTTTACTGCCATTTAGCAGTGCCACTGGAGACTTTGGGTAGCAGAAGTGAGAGGAGGTGGTAGTGGGCTCATGCTGCTCACACAGCTGCAGTGTGTGTGCGTGGTGGGGGGGAAAATCATTTGTGTGGTGGTGGTAGTTGGGGGGAGGGAGGATCATCCATGTGATGGGGTTTCTAGGGCACCCCTGCAAGCCCCGTGGCATGCAGCTTGTGCAGTGTGTGGCCCAAGGCCTGCAAACTGTGCAGTATGCAACCCCCCAGCTGCTCTGAGTGAAACAGCACTGCTTTAATGCATGACTGGGGTCACGTTTGCATATAGAAAGCCAGCCCTTACCCATTTCACTCATATTAGCTGGTGCCCTGAGCAACAGATAGGAGACTGCTACTGAAGATACTTGTGGGACAGTCTATTGTCAGGCTTCAAGAGTTACCAAAGAGGTTACTGGAGTTAGTTTCATTCTAGTCCCATGGAAATTTATGTAATAAGTATTTTCACCGAACAAGCTACTCCTAAATAGCCCAATGAAGAGGATCTAGAAACATCGGCATTGCCAAATCAGAAAATTCTCCCCTAGCACCACTGTGCCATCATGAACAGTGGACAGTGGCAGACGTTTCCACTGAAGGTCGAAGCCATCATCACAAACACCTCCAAGGAACGCTTGAAGCTGCATTCT
The DNA here is from genome assembly GCA_030014935.1 of Caiman crocodilus. Lineage (NCBI taxonomy): Eukaryota > Metazoa > Chordata > Crocodylia > Alligatoridae > Caiman > Caiman crocodilus. The sequence goes on from JAGPOW010000261.1 coordinate 18,361,023, forward strand.
TCACCAACGATTAAAAGGAAAGCGAATCTTGAATTCTCTTTTTAACAAAAAACTGACAAGTATCCTACACCAGTGATTCTCAACCAGGGTTACTCTGAGAGCCTTTTGAGGGTGCCGTGCAATGTTAGCACTGCTTGGTGTGCAAACTTGATGCACATGCTAAACCTAGAGATTTCATATAGGAATACATCGTGTTAAAAATATTCTGACCTGTTATGCCCTTTCTGAATGCTTTGCAATAGAAGAATTGCTCTATTATTTTTCTGTAGTGTAAAAAAAAAAAAAAAAAAAAAAAAAATCAAGTGAAAACTAAGCTGACATTTTTTGAGGGGTGTCTTAAGTCTATCAAGGAGTGCTTTAAGTCTGAAGTGGTTGAGAACCACTGTTCTACATATTCTGGTTTAGAGCAGATTTCCTTAGTGTCTTAGCACATGTCTATTACCCTTACATAGAAGTGATTCCAGATGATGCTCAGGGTGATATTTTGCCCATATAGCACAAGTGGGTGAAATTGCAACCCTACTGCTAGCAAGATATGTGCACGTTGTATTTAGCTGGAATCGAACCTCTTACTACAGGGAATGATTTTTGAGTTCCTATAATCTGGTTTTTATGAGGAAGCTTGGCCAGGAACTGACGTAAGTGCTACTATTTTATTTGCTCTTATATTGTTATAACTGCCTATACTGGGCAAAGGCACTGACTTTGATTTTTGCTGGGAATGGTCTAAGATGATGGACACAATGGAAAGTTTCACCCATTTCGGGTGATGGCTCTCTTTCTGAGGGGGGCCAAGGCACTTGGGCCCCCACATACTTGGCATCTCTGATACCAGGCATAATTATACAGAAGGAGAGCTATTTTGAGATAGTTTTAATGCATAGTCTTTTCATATATGGCAAACAAAAAAGGAAACCCCTCATGCAGCTCTGTCCTGACAAACTAAAGAAAGAAACAAACCCTACTATTTGCATTTCTGCCCAAGCTTAAAACACACTTCTGTTCTAGTCTTTTTCCTGACCCCCTAGTTCTTTTAATTAAAAGTGCTACTTTCCTGCCTCCTTCTCTTTCCCCACCAGCATCTATTCACAACAAGGTTGACAGGTTAGACCTGCTATGCAGGATCTTGATCAGCATCCCCCAGGAGTCTGCAAAACTTGCAAACAGGTCCATGGAAAAGCCCAACCCTTCTGCTGCTCACCTCCCCCTGGAGTAATCCATCAGACCTCATCTGTTCACCATCTCTTGAACCATGTAAACACAGCAAGACCTGAACTATTGCCCTTTCCTCCCAGTCCCTTCCTTTCTGCCCTTTCACTCACTATCATTCTCTATCTCAACTTACCTCTATCATTCATATCAGTCAGACCCATAACATGGGAGTCGCCTTGGATTCTTCCTTCTCTTACCCACCACGTCCAGGTAGCCTACAAATCCTGCCAACTTCTCCATCCCAAAATCCAATAAGCTCTTACAACTTCAGTTCTGACCTCCTTTTCCCCTTTCCCACTGCAACCTCTTAACTCACCTTGCACATATGCTGCTGGCTCTGATCTACTCAACAAGCATGAACAATAGGATAAATAATCCTTGTTAGTCGCTATCATCAAATCACTCCCAGTACTGCAGATTCCCCATGTTCCACTGCATTATGTTCAAGTTTTTAGTCAGTCATCCTTTTGCAAGGCTCTGGCCCCTCCATACTTACAGTTTCATAGTAGCTAGGGTCAGGAGGGACCTGAACAGATCATCTAGCCTGACCTTCTGCCACAGGCAGGAATGAATGCTGGGTTCACAAGACCCCAGACAGGTGAGCATCTAACCTCCTCTTGAATTTGCTCAAGGTAGGAACGAGGACCACTTCCCTGGGAAGCTGGTCCCAGATTTTGGCCACCCTCACTGTACAAAATTGCCTTTTGATCTCTGACCTAAACCTATTCTCCATCAGCTTATTACCATCGTTCCTCGTTCCCCCTCAGCCTCAGCAAGAGGAGGCTAAGGGGGCACCTGGTGGCTGCCTACAAACTCATCAGGGGAGATCAACAGCAAAAGGGCAGAGCTAGTAGGGGGTGGTGCTGGGGAGAAAAGGGCTCTGCCTATTTGCTGTTGATCTCCCCTGATGAGTTTGTAGGCAGCCACCAGGTGCCCCCTTAGCCTCCTCTTGCTGAGGCTGAACAGGTTCAGGTCCCTCAGTCTCACCTCGTAGGGCCTGTCCTGCTGCCCTCTCACCAGGTGGGTGGCCCTCCTCTGAACCCTCTCCAGGCTGGCCATTTCCTTTTTGAAGTGCGACACCCAGTACTGGACACAGTACTTCAACTGCAGCCTAACCAAAGTTGCACAGAAGGAGAGTATCACCTCTCTGGACCGGCTTGAGATGCATCTTCGGATGCATGACAAGGTATGGCTGGCCTTGCTGGCTGCGGTCTGGCATTGGCGGCTCAAGTTCATCTTGGAGTCAATAATGACTCCAAGATCCCTTTCTACCTCTGTGCTTTCAAGAAACGAACTCCCTAGCCTGTATGTGTGCTGTGGATTCCTTCTCCCAAGGTGCAGCACCCTGCATTTATCTATGTTGAACCCCTTCCTATTCTCATCTGCTCACTTTGTAGTCTGTCTAAATCTATTTGCAGCCTCTCTCTCCCTTCAAGTGTGTCCACCTCGCCCCACATCTTAGTGTCATCAGCAAATTTGGATAGCGTGCTTTCCACCCCCTTGTCCAAGTCGATGATGAAGATGTTAAACAGTGCGGGCCTGAGGACTGAGCCCTGGGGTACCCCACTGCTCACATCTCACCAGGTTGAGTACAGCCCGTGCACCACTACTCTCTGGGTGTGCCCCGTCAGCCAATTTTTTACCCATCCAACCGTGTAGGCATCAATGTCACAGTTGTTTAATTTACTGATGAGGATGGGATGAGAGACAGTGTCAAAGGCCTTCTTAAAGTCTAGAAAGACTATGTCCACAGCGACACCATCATCCAAGGATTTAGTTCCTTGGTCATAAAAGGCAATCAGCTTGGTCAAGCAAGACCTGCCTTTGCTGAACCCATGCTGATTGCCCTTGAGCATGATCTCTCTTGCTGGCCCCCCCATAGATGTGCTCCTTGATGATTCTCTCCAAGATCTTCCCAAGCATCGAGGTGAGGCTTACAGGCCTATAGTTACCTGGGTCCTCCTTCCTCCCCTTCTTGAAAATCACGACCACATCAGTCAGTTTCCAATCCCCTTGGAATTCTTGCCTGTTCTTGTTTGTTATCGTACCAGCACCAGCCTCTTCTGCTCCATCATGAATGTCAGACTCACCCACATGTCTGTCAGCTTCTCCCACAATTGTCTCCATGCCTTCCTTCTGCACTGTCCCTTCGGCATGGCAGGCCTTCTCTGAATTAATTAGCAAAGCCACTACTCACTCTTTTCTTAAGGCCCTTTTCCACTTGGAAATCCATCAGCTTGCCCTTATGGTAACAGAGTTTCTCTTCTCTTTTGTAAAACAGAAGTATCCTCTCTTGGAACAACTAAGGTATATGCCTGTGTTATCTTCAGGGATAAAGGCTGTAGCTGTGTTGGTCTAAAAAGCAAGAGCAGTCAGTGTAGTAGAGGCGATTTATTAGACCAAGTAGGTAGCTGCAATAAAATTTTCTTTATCTTCAGCTACCCTTGTGCACTCCTCCTCAGCTTCCCTCCTTTTGTTTGTCATGCCTGGCTGTTGACTCACTGCCTAATGCAGATGCTAATCTCCATGGGAGCACACTGTTGCTTTTGCATCAGCTCCTATAAGGGCATAAACTGATACTAACCACACACGGCAGATATGTGATGGGATGTATGATACGTGATGCAGCAAATCTGAGATATGAAGATACTGAGCAATGCTTTGTAAAGAAGTCCTTTACAAAAGGGGCAGGCAATTATTTCGGGCAGAGGGCCGCTTACTGAGTCTTGGCCATAGAGGGTTGCATGACAGGCAGCCAGGGGCAAATAAATACTAATTTTCTAAATTTTTTAAGGGCCCTGCGGGCTGGATAGAATGGTTTGGTAGGGTGCATCCAGCCTGCGGGCTGCATTTTGCCCACCCCTGCCTTACAACAATGTTATCTAACTTCTCAGTGGCCAGGGGCCTTAGGTCCCACAGGCTGTACCAGCAGGGGCTGCATTAGCAGGGGCCACGGGCATGCATACCATGCATGTGCACAGGTGGGCACTCCCTACCCCGCTTCATTTCATGGTTAGGCAGGAGCACCCCCCTCTCCATGGCGCGGTGCCCCATCTAACCTGCAACTTCTTGGGGGTTCCCCTGTGGCCCTTTACCACGGACCGTACCTTCCCACCCCAACACACCCCCTTGGAGCTGGGTCAGGCAATGGAAGCTGGAGAAGGGGGAGGGAGTCACAAGATCCTGTCTGCTGTTGCAGTCAGAGCAAGGGGCAGCCCAGGAGCTGCATGTTAACCCCTTGCAGGTCACCAATTGGACAGTCTTGCTTTAAAATAATCAAAGGAAAAACATGGGTGTTTGTACAGGATTACAGCTGCAATAGTATCTCTAAGGATCTAAGAGGGGAACTCTGGGATTCAGAAATTCAAGCTTTGAATCAGTCCTGGACTTGTTAGCAAGTAGCTATAGCCTTGTACCTTAATTTACCCATCTGTAAAGTGGGTTTCATAATGATTGCCCATCACTAGGCTATTACATTTCTATAACACCTATTTGTGAATGAAACATGACAGGCGTTAGGCAGGTTGTTTGGGGGGAGGGGGGGTGCTCAGACACTATGGTGATGAAGGCCGTATAAAAACCTATAAAGAATGAGTAGAACAGTCCAGCGGTTAGGTTACCAGCATGGGATTTGGTTCAGGTCTCAGCTCTGTTACAGACTTCCTGTATGATCTTTGTACAGCTTACAGATTTGGATCCCACCCTTTGCTGAGGTACAGCAAACCAAGAGGAAACGAGCAGCACAAGGTTATATCAGAACTCCAGCTTGTAGGGCTTACAGGCCTGACTCGCGGCTGTAACAGAGATGTCTCCATTATGCTGCCATCCAGACTGTCCCGAAGGGAGGCACCTGCCTACCTGGATGTCTAACTGGCGCAGAGTGCACTGAATTCAGTACAAAGTGCAAACCATGGTCATGCTCACACAAAAGTGGTAGTGGTGGTGCTACCACCACTCTCCCCACCAGCTGCACAAAAGCCCAGTGTTTAAAGCACATGCCCAGGAAATAAAAGATCTAGGTTCTTGGCACTCCTCAGCCTGAGGGGGCTCAAAATCATCAAGCGTGACCATGGGGATTGTGTTTCAGTATATTTTAGATCACTCAGGCATTAGTCGGGCTGTGTGGAAACCTTAATGGTTCAGGGATTTTGGTAAACTCTAGGCACCTCTAAGTTGGACTGAAAAACTCTTAGGTAGTAGATGGCCAAGTATTTCAGGTATACCCACAGGCTAGGTACAGACATTCAAAAACCCTGAGGTAGAATCAATTTAAGTTGCACTGTTTTCTGCAAGCAGTGTTGTTTCGATTGGTAGCAAACAGAACGCACATTCACCATTTGGTGGAGGGGGCAAACCTTAGACTGAGTTCTGCCGGTTTTAAACCAGTCTGTGAGCTGAACTTCTGTTCTGTTACTATTATAGACTGGTTCCTGATCACTTATACTGATGTAATGTCTGTACTTGGCCATAATAAATAATGAAACCTGAGGCTCACACAGTTTTTCTCAGGAGGGTTCTTATACAAAATATCAACATTTACTGAGATGTAAGTGCTGTAAATATGAAATGATCTATAGCAGGGCTTGGCAACCTGCAGAAAATGGCACATGAAGGCCTTTTGCTTGGTATGCGCACCTTGGGGTGGATAGCAAGGAAGGTGCCAGGGCTACACTGCCACAACAAGGATCAGGTCCCTTGAGGCTTCCCTGCTGTCCAGCCCAGTAAGTCAGCAGCTTACAAGCGGAGATTGTGGGTGCTTTGGGCACTCGGCCTAAAAATGTTGCTGGCCCTTGATGTATATATTTAATGGTGTTTCAAAAATTTTTTTAAATTTTTTTGAAAGACTTGGTTCTCTCCTCTAGGATATTCGGTTTCTTGGCAAACACAAAATGCTCACTTAAAAAAAATAAATTACAATTAATTCTGGAGTCCAGTCTAGACACCGCATCAGCCCCTTCCACAGGCTGAGGAGGAGTGGGGAGAAATATCCAACCTGACACATAAGGAACATGGAGTAGACAAAAATCTGAATGATCTCATCAGGCAGATGAAGGCAAAATGAGGAATCCCAGCTATAAAGAAGAGTGTAATAAAGGCTATCATACCACTACCTCCTTACATAGCAGGCTTGACATTATATATTATAAAAGTGACAACCTTCAATTGTGGAGTGTAACTGCAGATTTGCATTACATTTGCTTTGTGTCGTGGGAACAGGCTTACATTTTCTCACAACTAATGATTTGCAGTGATTTTTTTTTTTTTTAGGAAGCTGACAATTACATGCCAAGGAAAAAGAAAAAAAAGAAAGAAAAAGTGGCTCTGAAATATTCTTCATTACTAACCCTTTGTAGTAGAAATTCTAATAATTCTTACTTAGGCTTGCCAAAAGCCGAGTTTTCATTAAATATTAAAAAGCTATTTGTTAAAATAATGTTACCATAGCAACTACAGAAAGCTCAAATACCCTGGTGCTTCTGACTCACAGCATATTAATCAACCACTAGCTATTATTTAATGAGCACCCCCTACAAGGCCTTGCAGTAACGATATGGACACAGTAGTTGCTGAATCAATAGTCCCTGAACATAGCCATCATCTGTGGTCACTTGAGTATTGGACTTCAGTCTCTTTGTTATGGTAAATGCCTGTTGCACATAGCATCTGTCCTCACTTTGGATGAAAAGGCATCTTTGAGGATCTGGGTCTAAGTTAGGCGCCTGAGTACTTGTGAGATCTTCTGCCAAAATGCTTTGGATTATGCCTCCTGGCATGCATTTTAAACAGGCCCTAAGTGATGGAGTTGTGGGATATAAAAGTTTTGCTGGCTTGAGTTTGAAATAGCTGCTCTGATGCCTGGAAATCACTAAGACATGAGTGAATTATGCAGCTCATCTCAAATGAGTACAAACAGAACCTTCAGCTCAGTCCCCACAGCCAGGTTTTTGTACCAGCTTCTAGGCCAGAAAAGTTTATCTCAGTAAAATAAAAAAATATAATTACTGGGCCTATTCCTTATAACAGGTGCCTTGGCTAACAAAACCAAACGTACAGGGCTTGGAGAGTGAGAAAAATCAAGTTTACCAAGGGCAAACACTTCCACAGCAAGCCCAGAAAAGCTCCTTTTATATTACAACCTGTAAGTTCATCCTAGGCTGATGAACAACTAGAAACAGGTTGTGGGCTTTACTGAATATTTATTTCTCACCTTTCCAGTAGTAGAAAGCTTTTATTCTCTACCTCTGTAGGATCCAAAGCTGTCCAAATACTAGATTTTAAAAGTATAGTTTACATGGGGAATATTTATCCCCAGCTCAGGACTGAATGTCATTCAGTTGGGAGGCTCTGTGTTGGGATAAATCTGGGGACAAAAGTCTTGTTTTCAGAGGGGGAGGAGGAGGAAACACGGTGATAAAAATGACGAGCTGTGAAGCTGTTCTGGGGTTCGTTGCGTTGCTGACAGCAAGAGATGCAGACACAAGCCTCTTACCAATTCCATATCACAGATCTACCTGCTGTTGTGGTTCAGTGGTGGCATCCTTGTCCGCCATGCAAGAGACCCGGTTTGATTCCTGTACACGCATGTAACTACAGCCCTCGGGGCACTGATCTTGATCCTATCTGGCCTTTGGGTTCTGTCTCAATGCACCTAAAGGGGGAGGGAAGATCTAGGCAGCCTCCATACTCCTACCTAGGTGTATGTATTGATGGTCTTGGTGACCTCTCTCACACATGCCACGATCCAGAAGGATCAGCCCTTACCTACTGCTACAATCACAGACCTTTGCACGTTATTACATCTTTTTTCTTTCATTACCACCCATCAGGCTCAGCAATGACAGCATATCCAAGAGAAATCTTTTTACTCAGCCAGTTTCTTGTCAAATAGTCTCCAAATGTTTGCTGTTCCCTTCTCCCCTTGACTTCTACTGGTGGCACCCAGGATTTGCCCAGGTGGTTCCCCAGCCTGGGTCTGCTTGGCTTTGCAGATCACGTACTATCGGTTCACTAAGACAGTAGATGACCACTGCACCTACTGGATGCAAATTCCACTTACCCCTTAGGACAATCGTTGTTGGAAGACATTAGTCAATAGTTTTCTTCCCCCCCCTTTCATTTCACTGGGCATGTCTACACAAGATACTATGTTGCCACAGCAAAGAGCTACAGCCATGACAGCCGCTCATCCCTACAGTGATGCAGCACTGGTGGGCACAACCTGTGACGCTGACACTATGTCATCACAGCAATGAGCTACCTTGTTATAGTGAGTCACTACAGCAATGTAGCTGCTAAAAATAATGGTGCGCCACCAGGATGCTGCTTCTGCGCCATGGGGGGCATGTGTAGATGTGCCCACTGAGGCCAGAATTTCACTCGTGTGTCATATCAACCAGAGCTGCAGCAAGGGTCCTTAACAATTCAGAGATTTGAGTCCCAAGGTAATATACTCAATTGGAAGTAGAAGGGGAATGAAAAAAAAATATTAGTTTTTCTTGGTTAAAACCATGCCATTGCTCAAACTGGTTTGGTTTCACACTTTTAACAAAATAAATAAATAAATAAAATAAATAAATATATATGACTTCGTAGTTATTAATCAGAGGAAATGTGATTAATGTTTCAGCGCTCGGTGTGCCAGGTTTCACTTCTTGATGCTTTGTTTGGGTGTTGCAGACTGTGACTATGACAACCACAAGCAATTCTTGGACTGATGCAATTTGTGACATCCTGCTCAATGGAAAAAAATTCTGACAGTTAAAAAAAACAAACCAAAACAACAAAACTTTTGAAAAAGCGTGGTTTTTATTCCACTTCCTTGAAGTACTGCAAGCTTGTGTCAGGCCCTGATCTACTTACTGTAATGGGTACTGCTCACAACACCTAGTCAGAACAAAATAACGGCCTTCAGCCTCAGAACGGTCGAGGGAGCAAAGCCAAGCGCTTAGGAAAATCTGATTCTCCATGTACGAGCTGGAGTGTAATTTCATGGCAATATGGAACGAACCTCTTCAAACTGTCTGTGCAGGGGCTGACTGCACGATCCAGTAGGTATGTTCCAGTTTTACCTACTGCTCTATGATCTGGTCTCAAGATTATCTGATGATGAGAGGTCAGGCTTACAGAAACTCATGCTATACGTCTCTGATTTAGCCTATAAAGGTGCAAATCTACCCTGTCTTCTGCCTGACTTCAGGCTAACACAGCTAAGTACCTCTCTCTGCTCGAGATCAAAGACACGCAGCTTTATTTAAGCCCAGGGCCTGTAAACACAGGATTCCCTTTGCTTCCTGACCACCTTCTTCTACCCCATAACCTTCTTCTTAGCTGTCTTTTTAACTACATGCCGTTTTAGCCCAGCACAGATGAACAATGGATAGAGGGAACACACTGCCTATTAGTTTTATCTTCAGTGAGCTCTTTAGAGAGAGGGGCTTTCTGGTGAGGCTGAGAACAAATCTCTTAGAAAGCCTACAGTTAGAGCTCAACCTTGCATTGTATACAAAAGGAGAGAGAAGCATAGAAAACTGCCCGCACGCTGTTACATTTTGCACAGTCATTACCATGCACATCCGGTGCAGACATTCATATAATATCATTGAGGTCTTTCTGCACTTTCCTAGGGTTAGAAATAAGCTTGATAATCCAGCATTGAGGTTTTAAAAACCAATACAAATCTTTTCAGAATGGTAAGCATGGACTCTTATCTCCTTTATGCAATCCACAGAAATCCAAGAGTCCATCCTATCACATGCAATATCACTACCATGCTTCTGAATTAGATGCTGGAAGTAACAACACGGATTTAAAACAAACCGCACACTCTGAGAACAGGTCACCCATAAGAAGCTGGCCAAACTCACTGTATTGATTGTGAGAGCACTTTTCTCAATTTACATTGATATAACTGATATCAGGCCTCATGGGCACAACAGCAGCTGTCAGGTAGCCAGGAAGGAGGAGTCTGGAATTCTTATAGTCGAGGCAAAACGTCCTATTTATCCAACAGACAGAAAATTTCAGGGGTATATTCAAGAGAGGCTGAATGAGTCTGCCTCTATCATGTACGTGGGTTAATGGGAAAGTCACATCTTCTTATGCAAAATTTACTCTGAGATTTACTTCAGTCCACATTCCCATGCCTGTTACATGACCTGTTACAGGCACAGGTCAACATTTAGGCCTTCGCATTTGGAAAGGCATGTTGAGGTCCCAGGCGTGGCTGTGACACCCTCTGGTGGCTCTGCAACGATGTCCCACTCTGCCCCTAGGGTGCCTTCCCTCCACGCCTTGATGCAATATTAAGATTAAAAGGGAGACTGCCCATGGGCCTTCGTATGGGCCCCAGTCTGCCTGAATTCACACTGGGACTCCCCAACACCCTACTGGTCTCCTTGCCACTGCTCCTGGGCCCCTCTATTCCCGGGCCCCTTGAGAAGCTCCTCTCTCCATGCCCCTGCAGGTCACCTGTAGTGTTAAGGACTAATTGTGTGACTCCATTCCTCCCCTACATCACGCCCCAAAACCTCATGGGTATTACTGTAATATTGTTTGCCTGTTGGGCTTTGGTCTCCTTCCCTTTCCTCTTAGCTAGGCCTCCTAGCCCAGACCCACTGTAGTGGACCTGGCTTTGAGGCACCAGCTCTGGTCCAGCCCTTTTGGACACCTGGCACCCGTGTCCTCGCGCTCTGCCCTGCTCCGGGCTCAACATTTGTTCGGGCCTCTGGCAGGGCTCATGGTGATTTTGTAGAAGGTAATAATGGGACCTCTGTATACCACCTCCTTCCAGTCCCAACCCAAACTGCCGGTGCTAAACTGCAACCCTCCGAGTCCCACCAGGGATCCACCTGCAGCACTGCAGCCCCTCCAGCGCTCTTTGGTAGCTGCCCGGGGACCAAGAGCTCCTACCCCTGTGGTTTGCAGGGCTAGACTAGCTTGCTAGCCTGAGCCTTGGACTTACATCTTCCCATGGCCCTGCCCCCTCCCAGTCCGCTGACTACCCTGGGCTGCCTTCAGGTGCCTGCTGACTGCTTAATTGCATGGCAAACTTCAGCTGCTGCATCCTGCCAAGCCTGCAGTGCTCCCTCTCTGGGCTGCTTCTCTCCCAACGGGACAGAGTGCCCCAGGCTCTGTTACAGGCACTAAACACTATGATGGTGGTATGCTCAGCTCCTAAAAAGAACTCCATATTTTTACTAAGCAGTTGTTCTGACTGACCTCTGTGCCACAGGCTCTTGAAGATAAAAAAAGGGTCTGGGAAAGCATCTAAAGCTCCTTGGCTAGAGAACAGTTAACATGAGGAGAAAGAAAAGAACTGACGAAGGAGTAGGGAGGTAATGGTGAAGGATTATTTTTCCCCAATCCCATAAAATCTCTGTACTCTGCACTTAAAAGCAGCATGCATCCTTGGAGGACTGAGCTTCTAGCCTCAAACACTGGCAACTATGAATAGTAAATGTGTAGAAACCAAACTCACTCAGCTCCGGGTTCTCCCTCATCAGTAGCATAACTAAAAGCAATAACAGGGGGCACTAGCCTTTAAGAAGGAGGGAATGCGTACAAAAACAGAAGCCACCATCAGCATTGCAGAACCTGGTGCTGCCCCATGTTTACAAATAAGCTTTAAATCTACAAAAGAATAATGCATATGGATAACAGGTTTCTTGAATGCCACCCAAGTACCTACATTTGATTCTATACCACTCCTCAGTCAACATCCATGCCTTGACTTTGGTCCACTTTGGGCTACCAACCTGGATTTGAGCAGTGAAGGTACACAAACACAAGGTGGTCTTTCCAGGCTCCCCTTCATGCCCATTGCCACCATTTACAGATGTTAGCAGTGCGCTGGAATTTATAAACAAAGTGGCCTTGGGAATTTTCAAAATAGGGATTCAATACTGTCTGCTTGGTTAGGAGTCTATCTACTGGGGCCGCAGGAGAGAGGAATATCGTGTTGAACATTGGGGGAAAGTGAGTGCCCTGGCTTGTTACTGTACAGGAACGGAGCAGTTCCAGAACAGGCGCATTATGACCCTCTTAAAGTGGGATGGGGGGAAGGGGAATCACTTGGATTTGGAAAGCAATTTAGAGCAAAGTGAATAAGAAACTTTAGAAGCAACTGTCTAATGCAGCGACTCTCAATTACAGTGCCACAAGATCCTTCTATGGGTGCTGCTCAATATTAGCACTGTTAGGTGCGCAAACACTTGCACGTGATTCATAAGAAAAACTCAGAAATTTCAAATGGGAATCCCACAGAGTCCGAAACATTCTGCTGTGGTTCTTCTGAGCTCTTTGCAAGAGCAGAATTCATAGAATCATAGAAGCAGGGTCAGAAGGGACCTTGTAGATCTTCAAGTCCGACCCCCTGCCTGGGCAGGAGGAAAACTGGGCTCAAATAACCCCAGCCAGGTAGGCATCAAGCCTCGTCTTAAAGTCCCCCAGGGTAGGAGCCAGCACCACTTCCCGTGGAAGTTGGTTCCAGATCCTAGCCGCCCTGACTGTGAAGTAGTTCTTACGGATGTCTAATCTAAACCTACTCTCCAACAACTTGTGGCTGTTATTCCT
>JAGPOW010000261.1:18383833-18415679 GCA_030014935.1 Caiman crocodilus
CCTTGGTGAGGCCACAGCTGGAGTACTGCGTCCAGTTTTGGGCTCCACAATTCAAAAAGGATGTGGAGAAGCTTGAGAGAGTGCAGAGAAGAGCCACGCTCATGATCAGAGGTCAGGGAAGCAGACCCTACGATGACAGGCTGAGAGCTGTGGGGCTCTTTAGCCTGGAAAAGCGCAGACTCAGGGGTGATCTGGTTGCCACCTATAAGTTTATCATCAGGGGTGACCACCAGTATCTGGGGGAACGTTTGTTCACCAGCGCGCCCCAAGGGATGACGACTAGATCGAATGGTCATAAACTACTGTAAGACTGTTTCAGGCTGGATGTAAGGAAGAATTTCTTTACTGTCTGAGACCCCCAAGGTCTGGAACAGCCTGCCACCGAAGGTGGTTCAAGCGCCTACAATGAACACCTTCAAGAGCAAACTGAATGCTTATCTTGCTGGGATCCTATGACCCCAGCTGACTTCCTGCCCTTTAGACAGGGGGCTGGACTCGATGATCTTCCGAGGTCTCTTCCAGTCCTAATGTCTATGAAATCATCATGGAATAGGGATTGTAACTTCTAATTATATACTATTTGAGACAATATATTCATGTAACATTTTTAGAAAAGTATTATAAATAGGTCACGACATGCCATGAACTATATTATTGGCTCAATCTTATGGGGTTTCCAGAGGCTCCTCTATAGATTAGTTAAGATTAAAGAAAACCACTCTGCCCAATGTGATTCAGTGCTCAGTCTACAACAGGGGTATTTTTTTGTCCGTAGTGCCAGAAAACCCACAATGTCTACCTTGGAAGGTGCCAGAGTGCCAGCATGCCAGAAAAACAAAATGAGGACAGGAGAGGGGGGAGGGGAGGGTACATGGCAGGATGCACTGCATATTAGTATATTTAATAATAATAATAAAAGTTGCCTTTGTTATTGTGTATTCCTTTTTTGTTGCATGTTGCAATGAGAGAGAGAGAAAAAAAAGAGAGACATATAAGAGAAAGAGGAGAGAGAGAAAGAAAAAGGACAATGGAGAGAGAGAACCAGGCATGCACACACGCACACAGAGAACCACGTGCACAAACACCAAGAACCAGAAGACACCCAGAACAGACACACGCACACAAACACCTAGAACCAGACACATGTGTGCGCACAGACACACAGAACCAGTTGTGCAGGCACACAGAGCTGGGCTCCTGGGTCACTGGATAAAGTCCAACCCAACAATGCCCTGATCCCACCAGAGCCCCTATGCTTCTCTGGGAGCTAGCCCCTGGGCTGCAGCACAGCTCACTGAGGCCCTGGCCTAGAGCCTGCCCATCAGCCCACCCACCCTGCACAGTTAAGCCCGCAAACGGTGCGGTGCTTCTGACAAGGGGCAGTGCCAGCCTCATCCTGGTGCATGAGCTGGGGCTGGGCTTGGAGGTGGGTGGTAGGTGGGTGTCACACAGGCTCAGCTGCAAGCCCTGCTGCAAGCAGCCTGGGTTCTGTGATTGGTAGCAGCTACCAAAGCCTGGGCTGGCAGCAGCCGGGAGGCTGCAAACAGCTACTCGGGCCTCAGCTCCATACTGGTGGATGTACACATGCCTCAGAGTGGAGGGTAGGGATAGGGCCTGAAGCAGCACAGCTCTTCTGCTGTCCGCTCTGAGGTGCATGTGCAGTTGGTGCCAGGATGGAGCTGATGCTGGGGCTGTGGAGCCTGGTGCAGCTGTCTGCAGCCTGCCCACTGCCTGCTGCAGCTGCCCAGAGCCCAGACTGGCTACAAACAGCTGTGCCGGGCTCTGAAGCCCAGTTATCAGCTCTGTGCCAGGAGTGGGGGAGAGACTGCTGCCTCAGGCCCCTCCCCCACTGTCTACTCCGAGGTGTGTGTGCATCTGCCAGTATGGAGCTAATGCTGGAGCCTGGGGCAGATGTTTCCATCCTGCTGGCTGCAGCTAGCCCAGGCTCTGGCTACCAACCACAGAGCTTGGTCTGCTTGCAGCAGGACTTGCAGCCACCCAGCTTCCTGCTGAGCGCAGCCCAGGCTTCGTGGCTGGCAGCAGCTGCCTAGAGTTCAGGCTGGTGGTGGCGTGCCAAGCAAAATGGACTTACATGCCATGTTTGGCACGTGCTGGGGGTTGCTGACCCCTGGTCAAGAAGATCCCATTAAGCATCTCCAAGATGCTTGGCTTCAGTTCTCAAACTGTGGATAATATCCTTGTTAACAGCAGTATATGGAAATGAGAGATAACAGATCTGACTACCTACCCATCAGCCCTATTGTCTCTCTGTAAGTTTGTGTATACAGAGTCAAGCCCTTACCTCTCTCTAAAAGTGCAAAGTTTCAAGAAATTAAATGGATAGAGGACTGTTGAAGAGGAGTAGATCTGGGCAAGGAGAAGGAGTTTGGAGACAAACACAAGAAGAAGCAAAAGAGAAGCACTTTGAGTCAACTATTCCAGAAGTCTTGAGGGATAAGTTTCTGAGTATAGCTTCTCCACTGATTTGAGATTTAGTGAGGGAATGGTATGGTAGAAGGGCTTGCTAGGCTGTAAGCGAGACCCCATTTGGGAGTATTTTAACAAAAATTATATTGAACAACAAGAATGCATTTTTTGTAGAAAACAATGATTAAATTGAGGCTTCTCCTGACCTGTGATATTTAAATCATGATTTAAACCGATTAGATTTAAATTTCATCTACCCTGAAAGTACCTGAAAAATGACTATGTAGAGATCCTGCCTGCCTCCAATAATTCCTCAAATCAACAAGAAACATTCAAGCAGGCAAAGCATCAGAAAGGTCATAATGGTAGCAATTCTTGGAAGTTTCCCTTTAAAATGGGAACCCTGAGGCTCATAGCTTTTGAGTATATGCAGTGCAGGCCTGGTCTGATATTTTTCACTCTGTCAAATACATGTATTTTTCTAAAAATTACCATAATAAAGACTACAACCCTAGTGATCTGAATGATTTCTAACACTGAAACAGAATGTCTTATACTGAACTGAATATTCACAGCTGTGCAGGAAATGTATGGTTTGCAGTCTGTAGATTATACACTATTATAGTATGATTACCAGCTATAAACTATTTAGAAATCTGTATCAACATGTCTAAAATTCACATCATACAAGCGGATCCTGGTGTCACAGGGCAGACAACATTTTTTCATTCTGTGATTATGAAAGCAGTCCCCATAAAGAATGTAGGAAATTATTGCTCACGCTTAGCACGGACAACAAGACATGTGGCAATCGGCTTAAACCAGAGGTGGGCAATTATTTTAGCTGGAGGGCTGGCTAACGAGTTTTGGTAAGCTGTTGAAGGCCACAAGGGTAGCCCTGATACTTTATAGATGCCCTGCCCCCTGGCCACCATCTTGGGACAGGAAGTGCCACCCCTAACCTCTGAACTTTGACACCGAAGTCCCTCCCCTTGTTCTGGAAGTACTCCTTTTGGGAGAGGAGGAGGAGGGGTGTGCCATCTTGGAAAAAAACAAATCACATACTAAAAAAAATAAAATAAAACAAACAAACAAACAAATAAATAAATCAAACACTGATTATAGCATACTTTAATTTAATTTAAAAAATCATTGGTCCTGATTTGTATGTTTGCATAGTGTATATAGAGGTGATTACATACTAGCTCAAAATAGTGTTAATCTTGTATATTATGTGTGTGGGGGGGTAAGGGAGTGTATGTGGGGTGTGTGGGAGGTGTGGATGGGGTGCATGTATGGGTGCGAGTTGAGTGTGTGATTAAGGTGGAGCTGCGCGAGTATGGTGGGGGGGGTGTGAGTGCGTGTTCTTAGAGTTCCTGGCGTGTGAGAGTCCAGGGAGCCACGTGCAGTGGCAGCGACCAGGGCCAGCTCTGCCTGGCCCCACAGCACGCAGCTCCTGCACTCCTGTCCAAGTCCCCGGCCACATATGGCAGCAGTAAGCAGGACCAGCCCTGCAGGCCCCACAGTGCACAGCTCTCACATTCCTGCATGAGTTTTTGGCTGCAGATGGTGTCAGCGTGTGGGGTCAACCCCACCTAGCCCCACGTGTGAGGCTCCCATGCTCCTGCAAGTGTGTAGGGTTAGCTTAGCCCAGCCCAGCCCCATAGCACACAGCTCCCTGCATTCTGGGCCACCTTTCTCCCAACAGGAATCCCTGCTCCCAGCCCAGTGGGGCCCTTACCTAAATTTCCACTTTCCTGGGAAGAAGGACTAGGAAAAAGCCATGGGGTGGCCAGGCAAAAACCTCTGCCAGGCAGAAGTTTCTCGTCTCTAGAGCTCCCTACCTTGGAGCTGGGGTGGGTCAGGCCAGGCTGGGGTGGGGTGGGGGTTGGTTGCTTAGTATGGAGGCACCAGCTTGCAGAGGGGATGCGAGGGCCAGGGCCCGGGATAATTCTTTTGGCTTATGGAGGGGCTCCACAGGCCAGGTGGAATCACCCAATGGGCCAAATCCGGCCTGTGGGCATATTTTGCCTGCCTTTGCTTTAAAACATAGCAAAGACACTTGGAACAGATTTCATGAAAAAGCATCCTAACAAAAGAAACAGTAGGACAGAAGAATAGGTAGCAGCCTAAGATAGTTAAGAGAAGCAAATCGTGCCTCTGTGCAAAAATGTGGAACAAGAAGATCACAAGGTCCCTTGCAACCGTATGATTTATAACACATTAGATTTTGGACTTCTATGTTTTCTCAGCATTTTCCAACAGAAAGCAAACCGTGGAGCAACAGAACTGTTCCTTTACCAGGACCATGTTCAGAAAGACTCAAGCATCCACATATGAAATATGTGCTTAAGTATCAAGGATTAGGACCACACTTCCTTTGTGCACGTCTGAAGCACTGAACTGGAGTCCTATATATAGATTGTACTTGGGGCTCTGCCTCGGACTTCCTGTATTGCTCTGAGCTAATCACATGATTTACCTGGGCCTAAATCTCTCTATTGATAAGAGGATAAGTTATGCTTGCATACACGACTGGTATATTATGCAAACTATTTACCATAATTATTCGAATACAAGACAACCCTGAATACAAGATGATCCACAATACCTGGATTCTATCTATGGAAAATTTAAACATGTTATAATTTTCCAGGTATAGAATCTAATTATGGGAGGTCTTTCTTGAGTTCAACCCCCTCCCACTGCTACAGTACGGAAAATGGGGGGCGGGGGGAGAAAGAGAAATCAGGTGGTCCCCATGCCTTCTGCAACCCCTTCCTCCCCCCTACTGTCAGACCCTGCTCCTCCTGAGTGCATGGAAATGAGGGACACATGAGAACAGTGGCTTTGACACAAACATGCCTGCAGTAGTTTGCCTATATGAGTACCTATAGACTTAGTTCATCCAGAACTGATGCATTTTTACCCTTTGTGAAACTGCTGCAAGTTTTAGCACAGGTATTCCATAAAGACGCGTTTAAGCAGCATTTTGTACCTACTTACATATAGCACAAACTATAAATGATATTTGTCTGAAGCCAAAAGACTTATGATTTACCACATAGTTCACTGGGCTGGGCCCCAGCAAAACCAACAGCATTTCAAGCTATAGCTCAGTGCTGCCTGTTTGTAAACGTTTTGTTTTGTGCAAAGACATACCTGATCACGGTCAGCAGGGTTCACGGGGAATTTTGCTCTCAGTTAACTGCTGCTGTATGGCCTGCTGGGGGAATCTAACTTTTGTTTCCTAGTGGGCCTCAGTGGAAGTGGAGGCTGTTCTTTGACTGGTGCACCTTGATGTATATTATAGTCTAATAAAGTAGGGACCTACCTAACTCACAGTGAGAGAAAGCAATTTTCGCAGCTTAGTTGCAACCCGAAGAGCAGATTTCATGGTCATTTTGCAACCACACCGCCTCTTGGGCTGATTGGCAGAAAGGCCTTGCCCCTTTTTGCTGACTGGCAGAGGCCCCAGGGAGAGGAGGGACAAGGGGGCAGTTGCCATCTTGACTGCTGGCTGCCCTTCACGTGGCCGTGCCCCTTAGGGGTGATTGATGAAAAGACACAAGGGGGCAGCTGCCAGAACCGGCCAGCACCTTTCCCTCCCACGTAGCTGTGAAGTCAGGCCACAGCAGCAGTGAGGACTGCTGCCTCCCACTGGGGGACCAACATTTTATTAATTTTTTTTTGGTTGATCTCCTTGGAAGTCGTGGCAAATACCGGCTTTTTGTGGCAATCACCATCTTTTGTTGTTTCTGCAAAAATCGTGAAACTGTGATTTAAGTAGGTCCCTACTAATGAGGGAAGCCTTGTAGTGTGGAAGCCTTGATGGCAACACGTATAATTTTGGGGGGTTTGTGGAAGAGAAGGAGCAAATCCATTACCACTAGGTGGTCTAAAATCAAAAAGGCCACTTCGTACTCTGTTCCTCCTCCCTCGTGAACAGGTACAACCCTTTCCTGCCCACCCTACCTGCATCAGTTTTACAGATCTGACTGCGTACAAATGGAGGTGAAGAGAAGCATAATGCATCATAGTACGGGATGTTTCAGAGTACAGACTTATAAGCTCTGAAAGGGAATTACCTCCGTTCCTCCCCATAACGCACATGAGAGAGGAAACTCTTATTTCATCTAGTGAGATCCTGGTCCACGGCTGAAACTCTTAGCTTCTCCTGCAATCTAATTAATAATGAGCTATGCTGCACTGGCTACCTTTGCTATTTTTGCCTGCAACATTAGTTATACTAGTGATAAAGCCTGTTGTGGAGCTTCCTCCTCACTAAGCCAGATATGCAAGTATCTTTTGCCTTCAAAATGATATATAAATTGGAACAAGAGAAACAACAGACCAAACCTTTTCCTCAAGTCTTCCCTAAATTTTACACGTTATGTTCAAATATTTGGAAGTAGAGGAGGAAGAGGCAGGTGAAAAATAAGCTGTTAGGAGACGGGGAGAAAGAGAAGAAAAAAACATTACCAGCTGGTCAGAAAGTGCCCAAGTAGCCAAAGGCTCCTGTTGTTGCATCAGGTTTAAGAGTCATCCCACAAAAAACATTTCCCAATGTTCGTGTACCACACTGGGATAACATCAAGGTGTTTTGCAGATTTTCCATGAAAAACTCTAAGAGATGCTCATCCCAGAATAGGTGGTGGACGGTAGTTGGGGCATTTTTCTGGGAAAGGTGAGACCAGGTTCAAGTTTCTGCTCTGACCAGTCCAGGTGAGGGATTTGAACAGCCCAAATCTCACACGGATGCCCCAGCCCCCTGGTTATAGGCGACACCGAGGCAAGTCCCAGCTCCACCAAGACGGTTCCCATGAAAAGTTTCAGTTTTGACAGAAATGACATTTTCTGATGAAAACCTGTTTTGTCAGAAAATTCCCAGCCAACTTGAGAACACCGCTCTGCGTGCCTCAATATGGTAAATAGCAGCTGCCCATGTGTCTGGCAGTAGAGATTAGTTCATCACACTATGCTCCTACCTCAAACAACTTAATTTTGCGGAGATGGAGGTGATCTAAGCCCTATGCTAGTGAGGCAAAGGAGAAACTAAGGTATTTAACCTTACCAAGGTAAAGGATAGCAGCATAAAACCCTATCCAGGTAAAGCTCAATAGCAGTAGTGAAGTCCCTTTGGGCTTTAAGAAGGCTTTTAACATTTCCTATTTGGGATTAAAAAATAAAGTAATCATCTAGGAATCTATTTCCTGCTCCTTCACACACACAGACAAGTCGCACAGTCTCTCCAGGCCTCAGTCCCCCATCCTTAAATTCTGCCAGTCACAACTTAGCGTTTTTTCTAACGAAAACCTTTTACTCAAAGTGGATCATGCCCATTTTTCAGCAATTCCCTCATCTCATTTTTCAGCTATAGATGTGATCTATGAAAACAATACCCTATTTTTTTATTGCTATTCCTTTATTTCTTCAAAGAGGAGCATTTTCGTGAAGGCTGAAAAATCTCAGTTTCATGAGCCATTTTAAATTGGCAGCAACAATTTCTGCGAGGAAAAGATCTGAATGCATAAAAAAATTCAGTCAGAGCAAGGCATTTGTCCCATGCTCTGACCTGTCTTCCAAACAAACACAAAGTTTATCATTAATTTATTTGGTTTTAAATGGATCGAAACATTTTGGGCTATTCTCCCTCTGCACCTCCCTCGCCACATTGAGACTGTCACTCTTTAGATAGCTACATATGTCGCAGCGCACCAAGGACTGTAGCTTGAACTGTGCTAGTAATAGCATTGGAAAACAGTTGTCAGACACTCTTCAGCGAGAACGGTGATTGATAACTGTTTTCCAACACAGTTGTTACTACCATAGCATGGTTACAGGAAAGTCGTCTTGTTTAACATACATAAAAGCACAATTAAGGTATGGATTATTCCGCCTCTAGTTAATTTACAACCTACTGCTGTATATAGTATTAATATTATTGCAGGCCTGGGAATTGCATTGTGAGCTTGGTATAAATACACAGCAGGATAAATGGAATTGATGTTATATAACCCATGAATGCATACAAGATTTAGCCAAATAATTGCATGCCCATCACCTCTTTGCTGATCTTTCAGTTTGTGACAATGGCAGTTAAGAGTAAAAATGACAGGGTCACATTTGAAAATCAATTTAAGGAAATAAACCTAGGAATAAATGATCCTTTGTGATGTGGATCAAACTAATAATTTGTTCAAGGATTGATTTAAGTGATCTTGGTGATTCAGGAGGAGATGGGTGAAGTTATAATTAGTTCAGGTTTATTAGAGATGTCACATCATAATCAATAGTAAATTATGTGATCTGCTGTAAAACAATGTGATGAACTGTCTTGGAGTTTTTTAGGCTGCAGAGAGCCAATGCTGTTTAGGTACTTATAGATCCCATTAGCACGATACGTCGTTGTCTCACACTTTTGTAATGCAGGCAGTCCCAGAATACAGCCACTTTTCCCCATATTATACCGATGGTGAACCAAGGCCTAGAGAAACTAAGGCCCAGACCTGCAAAAGGAGTCCAGTGCCTAAATGTCATTGATTTCAATGGGAATTAAGCACCTAAATACCTCTGAGCCTGAGCCTGGGCCTACTGTGAGACTTGGGTAATCATTAGGGCAGAATGACTGACCTAATTCCTAGCCTAGTTGCTTAAGGTCAGATATATGCCTACTATGACAGGCAGAAAGCATTTGTCCTATCTCTTTCAATTCATCCTTATTTTGAAAAGAAAAACCACAATACTGGAAAGAGAATAATACTGTGCAGTTAGCCGATGCCCAAATTTTGTTATTAAAAAAAGGTGGCTCTCTTATCCGGCTTTTGGTCCAGGTCTTGTTTTGGCTGAGCTATAAGCATTGACATGTTAGCACTTTCCTGCCAAACACAGCAGTAGTCAGGGTAGAAGTGGTAAAGGAAACAACATGAACACAGAGTGGAACAATAAAACAAGAAATCACGTTGCTCCCCTTTTCAGATTACTGTGTTTGCAGTACACCCATAGGAACTCTGGCTATTACATGTTGCCTAGCCACCTCTTTTCATTCAGTAAATGCCTCCGTGTATTTACAACTGTAATGTTAAATGAAGTACAATCTGGTAAGCAGCCCCCAAGATCATGCCAGATGACCTATTTTCAGCTAGAAGTACTCATCTACAAGGCATTGAGGACATTGTTGGAAAGGCTGCCAGGAGTCCTCTGTATACTGGTCACTCACAGTTTCTCCGCATTTAGCTTTGACTGCTCTCATAACTGGAAACTATAAACCAGCCTATTTTATTACACGTTTTCAGCTGGTGAAGGAAAAGCACAAGTCATGCAACCCAATGCTGGAAGACTTAACAAACAAGACGGGGGATTATGCAGGCCTTTCAGACAGCTCTCCTAAAAACATGCCCGGCTCCACAGAAGAACAGAGGGCCATCACGAGTTGTCACTTGTTTGGGAGAACTGGTCAAGGAAAATATTTTGCAGTGTGGATAAAGCAAACAATGAAGATGCCGTCAGGGAGCAAACACAGCCTTCATCCCGATGATCACGGAAGGTCTCTGCAGGCAGAGGAGCTGCACTGTCACTCCACTCTACTGCAGAGAGCAAGTTGCACAAGGGTACAACTCTTAGCATGAAGTATAGTTCAAGCATCAATGGGCTCCCCGAGACCTTCTGCTTCCACCACTGCCCTAGAGACTGGCGGGGTACAAGACGTACCCATGGAGTAAGCTTGTTCCAGCTTTGGTTGGGAGAAGAGGAAAAATGTTTCCCTCCATACCATGGGGATATGCAATGCAGCTTACTTCACACAGGCTGGGCATCAACTCCAATATTTGATCTTGAAGTCAGGGTAACCTGTTCTCTCTCTTCCCCTTTCCCCCTACATGTCAAATGTTTTAAAAGGCTAGGAATGTAAAGAGCTGGAATGAACATTTCCCTTGTAGCCTGCACATTTCACAAATCTTTAAAGCTTTCATACTGGTTCATTATTCATCAAGAGATAACAGTCATAATTAAGTCCTGCATTCCAGAATTTTACTGTGGGGGTCTAGAGACCACAGGGCATGCAGGGTTGGGTACTTCATGTAAAAAAAGAAAAAAAAAAAAAAAAGGTTTCAGGCATTTTTTTTTTAAAGGTAAATACTGTATTTTATTGATTAGTTTGAAGACTCATGCACTCTAGAGGTTGGGTCAAGTTTGCAGCCACAGATATAACTGGTGTTAGAGCTTTCTACCCAACTTGGAATCCAGAATGAAAATTTTGTAGGAGTAAAACTTGCTCCTGTTTAACAAAATTTGCAGCTGACTTTGCAGCAAGAGCATAGAGCCCAGAATATAGATGGCATGACCCTCATTCCATTATGGACAGCTGTTCAAGAAGGTGGCATTTCCACTATTTTAAAATACTAGGGAATGGATGGCATACAGCAGACATCTGATCCTGAAAATGTCAAGCAGGATATCTATTTAATGTGAGCAAAAAAGCCCTTTCCCAACTCTCCCCTTGTTCTTCCAATGTGACTCTTCAAAGTCTCTGAAACCCTACATGGTCCCTCCTTTTGGAGGGATCAGATCTATTGCATCAAAAAGCAGGCAGGAAGAGTTCTAGCGCATAAAACCAATTTTTGCACACTTGTCTGGGTCAGGACTGCTATTGATTCTGAAAATACCTTACCCTTTTATCCCTTTTATTAAAGGCTTTTACGTCTGTTTAAAAAAAACCCCAAACCAAACATTAGAAATAAAGTCTAATGTCCGCCAGTGCTAATGTTTAGTCTTGTCAGGTGACTCCACATCAAAAGATAAGGCTTTTTCGTTTGAAATTTTTTTTCTGTCTCCTAAAAATGTCTGGCTCAATTTTTTAATCTAGTAGATGCCCACTTCTTAGACTTCTTGTTTTTAAGAAACACTGTATTACACATCTGTTATAAGATCTACCCAGCCACTGTCAGCTGGCAAGGTTTTGAAGGTAGAAGCACAGGCTACAGCTTACTACGAAAGCCACATTTGTTTCATGGTTAATTCTTCTGCTTCCCCGTTACCCACTGGAATTTGCTGAAACCAAGGTCATAAGTCATTTGGTACAGCAACCTTTGTCTGTAGGCTGCCCAGCACAACACAACTTTTACAGAGGAACCTACCTGCTTCAGCAATATAAACAGTAAGGCCAGCTGATGTCTTGTTAAAGACAGGATTCTGTTTGCAGCAATTCAGCCCACAAAGCATCTCTAGCCGACACAGCTACCTGCTACACTAGCAAGGGAAGCGAGAAGGATGCATGTTTAGGGACTCTGCCTCTGAAACAGCCCCAGTTTGAAGTTGCAGCATTTCAGAAAAATCCACTGGAAACTCAAGCTGACAGCTGAAAAAAAAATTAGGATAGGCAGGGAAGTCTAATTAACTCTCAGTGAAAACAAAGAGCTAATGAACTGGCTCTCAAGTGCTTTTCAGGATGCAGTTCTTCTCATTTGGGGAGATGCTCTTGCACATTTTGTCAGCAATGCAGCACTGGGAAGATCTAAATGTTGCCCAGGAGCCTGATTAACAAGTGTGCTTCTGCTGGAGACTGCTTTAGCTCTTTGGCAAGGCCCTCGCTTCGTAGGGAAATGGGCATGCCACAAGCAGGAACAATGCGTGTGCATGGCTGAACGTCGGAGTCCATGTGAACCTGCCGGCTGCTGCTCATTTCTTCCTTGGCTGCAGGACTCAAACTGGAGCAATCAGTTGTCCCCAGGAAGGCTGTCCTGGCAGAACACTAATCCCTAGCAGGGACTTGCATAGTTTTTATTCCATTTTCCCAAAGATGGGGGTGGAGGGCACAGAAAACTAGATACTTTTCCCCAAACTTGAGAAATACAAACAAAGATTTTTAAACTGCTGGGGTCCAGTAGCTTAATAACCGTTCAATAAAAAATGATGAGAAAGATCAGACAAGATTTTGTCTGGATGATTTTGCCAAATTTAAGTACATTCAAGAAATTCCCAGTGCTGCTACATCCAGCATACCACTAATGAGAGACTGCTGGACTTTGGACACAGCCAGCTTCATTGGATAACTGGATGCATAGATGTAAGCCTACTTTGAGTTTTGGTATAGCATCTGCATTTGAACCTTGCATGGGTCTATCACAGGGGCGGGCAATTATTTTGGACAGAGAGCCGCTTACTGAGTTTTGGCAAGCCATCGAGGGCCACGACAGGCAGCCAAGGGCAGATAAATATTAATTTTCTAAATTTTTTAGGGGCCCTGCTGGCCACATCCGACCACAGGCCACATTTTGCCCACTCCAGGTCTATTGTGACAGAATTAGGAATGCTAATTTTGTTCATACAGGTGAGTTTTTTGGTTCCTTTTTCACTTTGAGGGAGTCTCCTAACATCTTACTGAGTTATTCCTCCTTCACCCAAATCAAATGTTAATTCTTGCTTGAACTCTGGCATGCTTTATACCAGCGGTTTCCAAACTCTGACAGATTGCACACCACCAATTTACAATGATACAACCTTAAGCACCATCAGCAAATTTTTTGTCATATCAAGTAATTAAGGTGTACCACTGAGAGGCTGTCTGAGTACCACTGGTGGTACCTGTACCACAGAGTGTAGACCAGCAGTTCCCAATAACGAGCTGTGTCAGTAGACCCGCTCACACCTCCTGCTGCCTGCTGTGCCCCTTTACAGCTCTGCTTACTCCGAGTTCACTTGTGCTTCCTGCTGGCACAGCAGAGAAAGAAGAACTGCTGGGATTTGGCAGGAGCCACATGCAACAGGCAGAACCCACCTAGGCAGAGAGGTGCCCTGGGGATGTCCTGTGGCAGCTGCCATTATCCATCCTAAGCTCAGGCAGCAGAAGCAGCCCAGTTCAGAAAAGGCCGCAGTCCTCCCAACTATTTAGTTTCAACTGATTTGGTGTTGTATTCTCCTCTCCTCTCCCACAACACACCTGGACAACTCTTCTCCCATCCCCAAGGTTTTCCTCTCACAAATGAGGGAACTATCACCAATCAGCCACAACTCAGGAGGTCTGCTTAAGCACGTAAATACTTCTTTGAGCGAGGGGTCTATGCACAGGTATGTACTTAATTCATGATTTTGTGGAAACCATGAATCTGGGATTATCTGCAAAATCAATTTACAGCCCACAAAAACTGTTTAGTCTCACTGCAATTTAGTTATGTCCCTATCTATGCATCCTTCATAATAAACCTGGGGTCCAGTTACTGTCCACCTTACAATGGTGGAGTGACTTCTGTCCCATCCTGCACCACCCCATTTAACCAATTAAAGGCTTTGCATACAATTATTAATGTGCTCTTAATTGCAGAACTGTTGGTGCATTATAATCTCAGTTTCTGTCTTATGCCACGTGTTAACTGACTGGTTGGAGCTTTGTGAGGTGTCCATGAAAGCCGCTTGAAAAATAAGTTTGGGGTGAATCATATTAAATAGAGAAAGGAAAATGAATTACTATCTATGCTGAAAAATCTAGGCCAGGGTTTTCTTTACTAAGTCTCCAGGTATCTTTCAAACAGTAACAGATATCAGGAGCCTTAAAATATGCACACTGTTACAATGCTTGCTGATTAAAAGCTGACTTACAGTGCTTAGTAAACTTAAGACATGAGCAGTGAATATTAAAATCATCGTGTCATCAGTTTTTTGAAGCCTTATATAAACACTGTGCTGCTCATTTATTCCTTTTCTAGCTCTTTCTCCCCATGCAAAATCTGGTGAGAGAACATCCTTTGGCAATAAGCAAGTGTTTA
Organism: Caiman crocodilus; assembly: GCA_030014935.1. Classification (NCBI taxonomy): domain Eukaryota; kingdom Metazoa; phylum Chordata; order Crocodylia; family Alligatoridae; genus Caiman; species Caiman crocodilus. Next base: position 18,398,020 of record JAGPOW010000261.1, read on the forward strand.
AAACATGGGGGCCTGGGCTCAGGTTAAAACAGTGATGATATGGATGGGCTGAGAGCAGACAACGTGACCCTCCTCATGCACAGGATGAAAGGTGCATCTTAAGCTGTTCTTACCTGAACCTTACAAAACAGCAGCAGCACAGGAACAGACTTTGGTGTTATGACTTTGACAGGGGAAGGAAAATGCCAAGGGATTTAAACAGGGAGAAACTCACTGACAGAATGAAAACCCTTCCACTTACCTAGACTGTGTGTGTAAAATGAATGTATTAGAGAGGAGAAGAGGACACTTTTGCAAGTGTTTTTAAGGCTTTGTAACAATTAAGTGCTTCATGTTCTGGTCCTCACTCTTGACCTGCTCCACCTGGGTCAAAAGAGCTTCTCTTGGAGCCTGCTGAGGAAAAACTGAACTCTGCACCTTCCTCATATCGGTGCCTTGTCTTCTCTATCTCCGACAGCACCACCAGACAGGGTGAGGAACCAATAGATTCATAATCTCTCTCATTCCCAAATTCCTCTGAATTAGCAGGGGTGCAGAGGGACTTTTGTCCCCATCACTTTTACCTTTACACTGCAGTGTCTGAGCATCTCAGTCATTACTGAATTTAATACCATGAGGGAGGGAAGGATCACACCTATTTCACAGACAACACATAAAGAGATTAAGAGATTTGCTCAATGTCAGACTGAAAGCTGGTTGCAGAGGAGAGAACTGAAGGACCATACTCTAAATCCTAGATCTGTGCTAGGATCCTAGATTTGCGTACCACAAAAATACTCCTTCCTACCAGCACCCATGAGGCTATCTCCTGGTTCATCTCCGTATCCAAATGTTTTACTAGAACTGCTTGCAATATTATATAGACCCACTGACCACTGAGAGAACAAAGGTACAGCAGGTAAGGCATCTCATGGCCATCACAGTGAAAGCTTGAGCCCCAATTCAGACTTATATCAGCAACGCTCCCATCAACTTAGCTATAAATGGATAGTTGGTCATTTTGGCCAGCTTGTTAAAAGGCAGCTGGGCAAGGCGCTAACTGCATCACTCCCTGGTGTGCTGCTGCCTATAGAAATAGGCCATTAGACTTAAGCAGACCTTTGACCTTTTCTGACTTAACACTGGCTGCAACATACAGGCTATAGCCATCATGTCGACAGGAAGTTCAAATACACTGTTGCAGTTTATACTTACTAGACCTGTTGTGCAAATTAGTTAACACACAACTAGCTACATTAATTGAACATTTAACAGACATGCTCATGCCAGATTCAGAAGTGGATGGTGTCAACATCACATAGATGTCATCAGGGGAAGCAGCCAGCAAAGCTTAGATTTGCACAGAATATTTTGGAGGCGAAAGGATGCAGCTTAAAACATTTTGTACGGCAAACAAGCAATGTCCTTACAGTGAAGCCCAGCCCCCTGAAGCCTTTCAGGGCAGTTAGTGCTCCCTTGAGCTTGGCTTTGGGTATGTTTGCTACCTGATTTCTCTCGTTTGATGACATCTTCCCTATTACCAGCAAGCACAGCACAGCCGTATTTACCAGCTGATTTCCCTCCAACGCATCCCTCTCTGTCCAAATGGAAATTGTGACCCTGTTGAGGCATACGCTGAATTTATATTCAGGGTTATTTATAATTCAGAGCTAGCCCTTCACATGCTGGCATCTTCCAGACTAACAGCCAACTGGTGATCTCTTCATGGGCCTAGGAGCCAGATCTACATAGTGCCGATCCCATCTCTGTTGCTAGCAACCATCTGTGATCCCAGACAAGTTACACTCTGTGCCGAAGTTTGTTCATCTCTGAAGTGACGGACAATACTTTCAGGACTTTTCTCACTGCGGGGTTGCAAGGAATTATTCAGCAGCTCTTAAAGTACTTGTCTACTCTGGGCATGTCTACACATGCATTGGTTACTGCGCAGTCATTTAGCACTTGCTTAAGAAAGTATTAAATGACTGCACAGTAACTGGCTTCACTGCACAGTCCCAATGCTGTATGGCTATTTTAGCAGCTACTGCACAGTAGCATCAGCATCACCGTACATGCCTGGTGACACTACATCACCATAACAAAGAGCTACAGTGATGTAGCTATGACCATCACTATGACCACGTAGTGTCTCGTGTAGACACGCCCACTATGTGGCAGCAAGTCCTGGCACTGAGATGCTCAAGTACACCCCACCTACACACACTGGCAAGATGGCTTTGGACTCATCCTTTGAAGGTGCTCTCAGGCGTGGTAGAGACAGGGTGCCGGAGCAGATGAAGAAGAAAGAAGCTGCAGCAGCCTAACCAGCCTGCCTGCCTCTGACCACAGATAAGCACGACGTGCTCTGGCCTGTCACTTCTTGCACTCCCCACCGCTTCGCTATCCTCAACCCTGGATTTTACGCAGGAAGATACTATGGCAGTGAAAGGAAAGCTCCAATCCTGGACATTGCTCCATGTGTCAGCCCTCTTTGCTTGCATGAAGTGGAGTCTGCAATGAGACACAGGTACCTGCGAACGGGGAAGGCTGCAGCTCGGGTAACTGTCTGTTATACTTTGGTGAGGAACAGAGCCTAGGGCTAGTCTTATTGGAGGCTGCTATGTATTGCTTGTTCCTCTGGTACTCAAAGGGTTACCTATTATACTTATTTCTGTGACTGTCACTGCTAAAAAAAAAAAAAAAAAAAAAAAAAAAAAATCACTCCAGCACAACCACTTATTCTGTACATATGAGAAAGGGCTATAAAGCAAGAGTGACCTGTACAAACATTGGTAACTCAGAAATGCACACATCTGCCCCAACCCGCACATTCAACGGGCCAAGTTCTACTAACAGACTAGTGCTCGTTTGGACTGCCTGTTGGAGATAAAGGGATCATCTGAAGGGGAGACTTGGTGCCTTTCTCCCATTTACTTGCTGCAGAACCTACAATTCTATTGTAAAGTTTCTAGTGTACAGCCAAAGGCCACTCTCAGTATAGCGTAAAGGCAAGGAGGGATTTTATTGTTGCTGGATGCAAGCAAGCAATGGCCACTGCAGTTAACCTATCCAGGCAGTCATGGTTTTTGTGCATATATTTTGATTGAAATATTTATGTAAACAAAGATGTAAGTGAGGCGCAGTCCCTCTGGCAAATAATCAGTACAGCCTTCCAGCATCTAGCAACTTACCATCTCAGCCCCAAGGTTTCCTGGCTAGTCACCAGCCTAATTACATAATGCAAAGGTTCTGGATGTACCCATTGCATGTAGGCATTGTATTTTATTTGGTTTTAATTCATGCTAATGAACCTTGTGGATATGCCAGTAAGAACTAAAGATGTTAAAATAAACATGCATTTCCTATTAAAAAAAAAGGGGAGGGGGGTGTAATCAAATGATGCCAAACTCACGCAGCCTTTCAGAAACCTATGGTTGCACCTAGTGAGGAAAATGGACCTTTGCACACTTCTATAGCACTTTCAAAGGGTCTCCAACGCTTCACACGTGTTAATTAATCCTCACAAAACCCCTCTGAAGTATTGTACTGGCCACAGATGGATGTATAGAGAGGCCCAAGACATTAGAAATCTTGGCCATATGAGTCCCTGGATAAGTTAAGTTAAAGAGACACGAGCAGGACCCAGGATTCCCGACCCCCCGTTTCTCCACCACCTAGTCACAAGCCTGAACTCCCTAAAAATGGCAAAAAATGTGTGAACCTCTTTGCCCTATATATCACTGCCTCAAAGTAGTGTTAACTTTAGAGCCTTGTTAAAGCCATTAAAATGCTATTATTTCAAAATAAACTTTGGAAATATGAGAGAAGCTAGAGAAAACTACTAAAGAGTCTTGCCTTAGAAACAGATATAAGGCCATATCTATTTGACAATATCTGCATCAAATTCAGCGTATTATCCTCAACCTTGTAACGCTCCTACCTTGGTATTATTGGGGATCAGCTGCTCTCCTGTTTCTGATCTTTGTGCCAGGATCAGTGCTTGGAAAGACATAACTGGTCACAAAAAGCATGCGTTTTGGGCTGCTAAGACCCAAGTGCTGGTGCCTCATTTCAGTATGACATATAAGCATGTGCTTAAATGTAAATCAAGTATATGCTTCAAATTCTGTTGCTTTTAGTCGTATTTGCCAAGTCTACTTGTAGTCTACAGCTACTTTGCAAGTCTCCTATGAACAATTTTAGTACTGATCCCACCTGAACCAACAATACATCTCCTTTTTAATTCAGGATAGCTGCAAAGCTTTGATGGAAAAAAATAAATCACTATACTGATGACAAAAAGGTGGCAGGAGAATCCACTAACATGCAAAATCACTTGGATATATTCATAAAGCAATCAAACACGGCACATACATGACAGTTCATTCTATTACAATACATTTAGATGCCATCCTGCAAGTATATGCTCATGCCTTGGCCCTTTCTGTGGTCAAAATTCAAAACAAAACAGAAAGCAGGTGGGGGCTGGTGAAGAGCTCGAAGCCACAGGCTTGTCTGTTTGCATTCCTGCATCCTGATCCTCGCACTAATGAGTGTGTATTCATTTACATGACTTGCTCATTGACTTGTTTTGTTTGATTTGTTTTAGTATTTTTCGTAAGAGGAAAAAAAATCAATATAAATTGAGTGATTAATATCCTTAAATGCTGGCACTGCAGGCACTGGTTTCTAGCACAGAAGCACCTCGAGTTCATAACTACTAAAACAGTGTAAAAGCAGATTGGCAGATAGGTACTTAAAAAGGTAAAAACCACAGGCACTTGAAAAGGTAAAAAAATGTATGTTGCCTTTAAGGGTAAAAGCAGACTTGGGTTTTTGCCAGGTCTGACTGTCCCATGCTTTCACTCAAAAGAGGCATGTCAAATCCAACCTCTCTGTTTTTACCCTTTAGGTACCTGTGGGTAAAAACAGGTATCAGATTTCTCTGGGACAAAGCCTTTTATCCTGCAATCCTGGAGCAGTACAAGCCCATTGTCCCATTTTAACAACCTGTGAAGTATCCAAGAAGACTTTTTCCAGGGACAATGGCAGCTAATTCAAGTTAACTGCCATGCAAGTCAATGATTGTCTCAGTGTCAGAATTCAGTGTGGGTGGGTAGATGCACAGAAAGCAAGGTGATAATAGAAACGTTGCTGTGGATCAGTCTGGTATCTTGTGAACTGGCAGAACAAGCCAAACAGGAAATCTTCCTGTCACACAAAGCTGAGATCCTACATCCCCACTGGCACACAGACTGGCTTAGGAAATTGGCTGGATATTAGACCCTGAGCCAATCTTGAATTATTGGACTCTGCTCCAGCAAAAGTTTTTCCAGGTGCCCTCAAAAGGGAGGTGCCAGATTTTGCTGGGTGAGGAAAACCTGCTACAAAAATTGATATGGGTTGTGGGGAGGGAGCCCCCCACAAGTGGCAGCACATATTTGGTCAGAGTTGAAACTCATATTCTTTGTGAAGACCTGTTCAGGAAGGGTTTCATTCTCTCTTAAACTGATTGCGTCTAGCCATGCTATCAGCTGCTCTGGGATTTAAGCTGGCAATTCCAAAGGTCCAAACCAAGAGTCAAAGTTTTACCACAGGCGTTAAGTCATGTTATAGGGAAAGCATGTAGCCACACAACTGATGAGAAACACATCGCTCCAGGTGGGCTCTGCATATTCCCATCAGTGGCATTCAGCCACTGGCACCAATGAGCTAATGCAGCCTTCTAGAAAGCAATGGATTCTGACCCACACGATGATTTAAAGGAGGGTTATTTCACAAGAGGACGAGGATGAGTGGTTAAGGTCCTAATCTGATTTTGGGAAACAAGCCTGCTCTGACCCAGACTTCCAACAAGGCCCTGGAAAAACACCATAGCAGGTCTGTGCCTCACCTCCCCATGTGAAATCATCTCATTAGAACTTCTCTGCCTCGCCAAGATCTAGGGAAGATAATGACCATTGCTGTGAGATGCCCAGATGCTGCAGTAATGGGGGGGTGACCACACTCCCTTCAGCTGTGCAGCAGGCACATACAGCTGTTACAGATGTGCTCCAGGAGTGGTGGTCGCTTAATGTGGTTCAGCTGCTCTAATTAAAGCATCTGGAGTGTCATGTCTATCATCCCCATATTGAAAAATGGTAGTGAGTTTAGTCCAACGTGCTGCAATTACAACATGCTGGAGCAGCCTTCCTGTGCGTGTACAGGTGCCCATAGTGTGTTCTCCGAACTCATCGGCTGATCAGTGCAAGCTCTGGCCTGAGCCCCTGCTTCTGCAAAGCTCCAGAGCCCAGAAGGCGAGCACTAGAAATCCAGCAGGACAGGGAGGACAAGGGAAAAAAGGAGATGAGAGGCAGCAGCACCCACCCCCCCTGGGCTCCAGAGCCATGCGAAAGCAAGGGCTTCCAGCCAGGGCTTGCTCCAGACAGAGAGCTCCTGCAAACATGCCAGCGAGCTTGCACGCAGCACCGTGCTTGCACCAGGTGATGGGAGCAAACACACACCACAGACACCTGCCTTCTCTGGGGCTCACTGGGCTACATTGTACAAGACCACTTGTGATGAGCTCTCCATTGAGATGTTACACGAGCGCGTAGCAACGTGCTACTGCCATGTAGCGCCAGCGGGCGCAAACCATGATGCCGCAGCTACATCGCCTTAGCAACGCGCTCCCTCATTATAGTGTGTTGCTACGGTGACGTAGCTGCTAAAAATAACCGTGCGCTGCTGGCACAGCGCAGTACGGTCTGTTACTACATCGTCATTTAGTACTTCCAAAAGCAACAATGGCGCTGTAGGGGCCCAGTGAGAATAAAGTATGACCATAGTATTTCCCCCCGCTCCCCGAGGAAAGGAAACCTGGAATTGAAAGGGGCAGAGTGAGAAAGGGATTGAAGTGGGCTTCAATCCAATTGTTGTGTTTGATCCGAGACCTCCAACAGCAACATGAGAGCATAAACTGCCAAAGGAGAAAGGGGATTAAAATCCATGTGGGAGGGCAGAATGGAAATAAAAGCCTGGTGGCGAGAGATGCCAGTCCTTCCAGGCCGCTTTGGAGGTAGAGTGGCACTGGAGGGGGCAGGGAAGCCAACACCAGTTGTTTCAGACGTAAAGCTCAGTCGTCTCCTCTGTCTGTTTTTTTTTCCACTTTTTATTTTTGAATCTTGCAACATTATACAGTATTAAGTCACGCATAGCCAGAATAGCAGCCTTTGGTGCCCTCATCCAGAATGCTTACGGAGCATCAAAAACAGCTCAGGAGAATGAGGCCATTACCACAACATTAAAATCCAATTTCCACAATCATCTTCATATGAAATCATCGGTTCTGAAATTTATCAAAGCTAAATGTCTATTAGTAGGAGCAAGAGGAATAGCACGCCGCTATCTTCGCAAAGTACTCCCCTTGCGGATCTTAGCATACCGACAGAGCTGCTCTTTGTACCAGCACTAGACCAGTATAGTGACCTCTCCCCTTCTCCCCACTCCTGAAAGAAAAAACACAGTTTGCTGCTCTAACCATGTTTCTACGCTGGCTCTATGTTGCCACACAGCATGGCACTCAAGGGTCCCGCTTCTTTGTGCTTTAACGCCGCTGTGTTAGCACAGGTCAGCAGCGTTAGGGAGAACCCAAGTTAATTCCAGAAGAAAGGCTTCTTCAATCTACCTTTTCAGGATAAGTTACAACCTGGTGTTTTAGACTGCTTGCAAAGTTCACCAGTCCTCCCCCTCTGAAAATCTTCACACGGCAGCCCAGTAAAGGGAGACTGCAAAGTGTTATAACGTAAGTGCCAAGATACTGATGCTAATCAAAGGGTTTGACAAAAATCAGAGATAAACCCTATATTAACCCTGGTTTTGGAAAAGATTCAGCCCCTATGCTGAAGCTATAATGCTTATGATTAAAACATTGTCCTGTAGTGATAAAAACTCCAACACCTTTACCTTGAGCTAATATACACGTTAGCAGAAAATGAAAAACTAATGCAAAAATTAAAACAGTATCAATGCTGATGAATGAAAACATTAAACAGATGAAAGACTGATTAAAATCTATGCAACTGATCCAAGGGGGCCGCACGTAGAATATGTTGCAAGATCATAGGAGTCTTACAGCTAACCACTAATTCTTGGATCCAGGGCACCTGGCTAGGTTTCCCAGGGTAGAAACACTCGTTACATCTGTGTCACCATAAAAATTGTGGCACGACAAACAGTTTAAAATAGTGCCACTTTATTGCAGTGGCCATCTATTTGGTCTGTGGCAGAAGAGTGAGGACAACAAGGAGCTGCCTGCATTTTTCAGCTATCACAGGCAGGTAGGTGCTCTGGGGGCTTGAGGGGCCCAATTCGGTGCACCCCAGGAATATCTATACAGGATCAAGTCCCTCAAACCCCCATAGCACCTGCCCAGCTTTACCTACTGATAGAGACAAGCCCTACAGTATCTTAGGACACCTCTCTGAATGGGGAAGTCAGTGTTTCCTGCTTACAGAGAAGATCTGTCCCGGGATCTCCAGGTGTTCATCTCCTTAAGTGGGGAAACCCTGCACAGGTCCCCTGCTTCTCACAAGGGCACAGGTCAGCACCGTTCCCTGCAAGCAGGCATGGAGAGGCACAGCACCTGGGGGATTTGCAGTGTCCCTCCCGCCACATTGGGACCAGCACTGATCTGTGCCTCTGTGTCCCGCACCGGGTCCCAGCGCAGAGGCACATGGCACTGCGAATTCTCTGGGTCCCATGCTGCTCTTGGGCCCTGGCGTGGAAATGCAGGGCAGTGATAGATGAAGGGAATCCCCAGGCAAGGGGAACACATCATCCACTGTCCCACATCAGGTCCTTTGGTGACATTTGTTTTTACCCTCACTGGTATCGTGGAATCGTGCTGTTATGTGGTAGTCGCTTCTCGTTTTATTGCACTCAGATAATGATACAGTACTTAACTCAAACCACTTAATCAGCAAAACACTGGAGTGATTGATGACAGGCACACAGATAAACATACCTAATGCTACAGGAAAATATAATCCAAAACGTTTAAAATTAGGGCATCTAAAGGCAGGCAGCGGAAGCCATGTGTAGTCTGCAAGTGGCTTGTTGCAAAGGGTGAGCACCCAGAACCGCTGAATTGTGCATGCTCTGCATTACTGAAATCTCTAGTCCCCCAACTTTAGGCACCAAAAATTTGGGAAATGGGTTTTAGTTTGACAGGATGTCTCAAATGTATTGAATATTAGCAACAAAACAGAAGGAGAAAAAGGAGTTCATAAGAGCAGTTCAGGCTTTATAAACAGTCAGGACTGTAAACAGATATAGGGTTTCTTGGAAATCTCTCAGCTCAGTGGGAACCAGAAAGTACATCTGGAATCTCATTAGCTGGAAACAGCTCTCCTTTAGGTCAAGTTATGTCACCAGTATTTGAATGAAAAATGAGTTGTACTGTTCCCACAGATTTTTTACTTCTTGGTAATCTATAGGCTGCAGTCATGCTCTCAGCCACCCTCCCACCTTCCAAAGTCAACACCCAAAAGCATCATCATAGATTCAAAATGGTTGGGGAGGGGGCAGGATGCAGAAGAGGGGGAGGAGAGAACAGGATTAGATCCAGCCTGTGATGGGGACGACAACGACGGATGACACACATGACGGGACCAGCTCAGTTTGTCCCCCCTCATGCCAACCCCTGCTTCAGTTGCCCTGCTAGTGGCCAATGCCAGCTGCCTGCAGCTGCTAAGCTGTGCCGTGCCCTGAACACCCCCTCCCCTTCCAGGCTCCGCTCGTCTCTACTTACCCCATCCCTCAGTTGTGCAGCTGGCGTTGGCTACTTCTGGGACTGCTGCAGCAGCGGCAGGAGTGAGTGGGAACAAGCAGAGCCCTGGGGGGCACACGCGTGGCGCAGTTTGTCCCCGCTCACCCCAGCCCCTGCTGCAGCAGCCTTGGGAGCGGCCGACGCCAGCCTCCTACAGCTGCTGGGCAGTGCTGCACCCTAAACCCCCCCGGGGCTCCACTTGTCTGCTCTCACCCCAACCCCAGCTCCCAGCACCTGCGGCAGGGTCACAGCCAGAGCTGCCAGGGTGCAGCTGGGACCCACTTGCCCCGGGAGCAATTCCCGTGGCCCCTCCTGCCCTGCCCAGGGTCAGAGCCGGGAGCCCTGCGTCTCCAGGCAGCGTCTCCAGCCACATTCCCCCAGCCTCAGTGCACCCACTGCCCCCCTCTTTGCGAGCAGCCGCTGCAAACCCCGCCACGTCCGGCTGGAAACCTGTGCCTCAGGTAGCCAGCACTTTTAGCCTACCGGCACCCCGCAGCCATTCCCCACTCATGCTGGTTAACATGGATTTTACTGTACCCGGTCAAATTGAGTGAACTGAAAAATGGGTGTAAATCAGTAAAAACCAAATAACTTCAGTTTTTACCGATTTTCACCGATTAAATTCCCCGATTTTATTTATTTTTACTGAAAACGCAGCACACTAAACATCAGGAGTTTTACTGAAATATCCCAAACCGCACTGGTTTTCTATCTGGCCTTTCACAGTGTCTGCTTTAACCCACACACAAACCTTGCACAAGAAGTCACTGAGAGAAGAAGGTCTTTCATGGTTCATTCAGGCTGGCAAGAACTAGATGCATACCTCCGGCCACCATAGTGTAGATTAGAACAAGCTTAGGAATTATTTACCACTATGCTGCCTAAGCTCGCTGGTAGGAGGTTTATAAACCAGTGATAAAAAAATAATACTCTAGCTCTGCCAGTTTTACAGTTTTCACTCTTGCTACCTTCGGCAGAGCTGTACCAGTGAAGAGGCCAGCTCCAATGCAGGCCTATTCAAAGGGTCCATATATTTCCCATGTCTACCCTTGGAAACAAGCTCAGATGTGATAGCTCTCTATTTTGAAGCTTATTCCAGAGCCACAGCAATATTTTTCTGAGCAACAACCACAGGTACCCATCACATGCCTGCAACAAGGGGTACAGGCAGCCCTCAACTTAAGATGTTTCGAGTTACAATGAACAGAACTTATAACATTTATAAATTGACAGCTTGTTTCAACTTTCTGATGTCAGTTTTGACTTTGCAACACTTGGTCCAATGCCACGTCACACCAGCAAACAAGTTCACTGCGTTGCCCATCTCCCTGGAGAACATCTGTCCAAACTTTCTTTAAAAAAGCAAACAAGACTCCAAAAAACCTGCAGCCAAGAGCCCTTCAAAAAGTCCAACTGAGAGCCCTTCAAATAGTCCAGCAAAGTCACCTCAAAGAAGTCCTTCCAAATCAATATGATTGCTATTTTCAATATAAAATACATTAATGTAGCTATATTACTCATCTATAGCTGACTGAGTACAAAATTCTGGGTTATTTGTGGTGAAAATAGGGTATTGGGCCTTGGTTCAGGAACCAATCCCCCATTTATAACCTTGTTCCTATGAGAAAATCAGTTCCGACTTATGATGTTTTGACTTAAGACATGGTTTTCAGGAACCAATTGTGTTGCAAGTCTGAGGACTGCCTGTATTCTCTTCTCCTAATGCTCAATCACTTACCTGCACAACCCAATTGAACTTGGTTAGTTCATACTTCCATGGTAATTTATCATCATCACCAACTGACATGAAGTATTATGGACCTAAAGACTAACGCATCTTCAGATTTACTCACTGTCTAGGATTTCTGGTAAATCACCTTATTAAATTTAGGGTGACTCAGATTGGAATGGATCAGCTGATTCCTCAGAGCCTTAGATTTTGTCTTCACTTCCAAATCAGCTACAGTCTGATCCCCAGGTGAGGGTGGTAGCTCCTTTGCAGCTGCTGTAGAAGTTCAGCACACCCTTGGCCCAGCTGGTCAGTCCAACTGAGACACAAGATCACTCTTGATCAGCTGGCATGACGATGGGCACGATTTGTGCCAGTTCTATGCTATCCCCAAAGCCACGGTAATTGTATTAACTAATGCGACTCTCTCCATTTTGCTCATAGGTTAACATTTTGTAGTGAAGATGATTGCTAATCACCTGTTTTATTGAGAGGCGCACATAAAAACTCACCCTGGATCCATTTTCACTTTGCGTTCTCCTCCAAATATAAATGACAGCTCCAGTACAGGAACTTTAATAGCCTTTGAAATTTGACATGAAATAGGATATGGATACAATGCTCATATTTTTCTTGTACAGTATGTAGGTAGCGGAGAATGCTCCTGCTCTGCGTCTGCATTGCTCAACTCCTAGCTCTATTTCAGGGCTGTTTTTAATTCCAGAGGTAAGATTGCCACTGAAAGGCCACTTGTGATGCACTCTCCACTTTTAAATACAGAGAGATCTTATAACACTGAAGGTAACGTGGAAAAAAAAGAGGGGTTAAACTTTATGCAGACTAACTTTCATTTTTTCAAGTGTAGTTATACTCAGGGAAGTATTATGGTAAGATGAGCTCTTACTTGACATATCTGCCCTCTGGAAGGAGTATATATCTGCTTCCTTTCCTCAAAGGACACATTTTCTCTTACACTAGCGTTTGCTCTGCAGACAGCTGTGGGAAAGAAAGATGGATTCTCCTCCACTTGGCATCTCACCAGCCACACTCTGCACTAAATCCCAATTGCGGACGCTTCACCGCCGGCAGTGATGTAGGAGGCAGGAAGAACACAGCTTGATTTTCCAATTCTGAGAAGACGGATACAGTCTCTCTCCTACTCCTCAGTGCAGAAGGGATCCGAAACAACTGGAACCCAGCTAGGGGAAGGCTCACAACTTCACAGCATGCATCTTGGTCTCTGTGACTAAATGGACACTTCTCTACTTGCTGGGGGTTGGGCATGGGCATGACTTGATGGGGGTTGGGAGGGACTCCTGATTTAAACCAGTGGTGTTCAACCTTTCGGCCTAGCAAGCCAGATGAGGGTATGGGCCTGGTGTGAGGGCTGGATTGGATCCCAACTGCTGGGATTGGTCTCCAGGAGCCCCATACTGCCTCTACCTAGATCCGCAAACCAGGATCAGACCCCATACTGCCCCGTACACTGGGTCTACCGTGCACGCTATGGTGTATGGTGTACAGGGCTCACCCACAGAGTCCTGTATTGCGCTGGGTACCTGTGGGTGACCCGCAAAGCGGGTCAGGTTCAGGTGGGAATGTGAACTACTTCCCATTTTGCAGTTCAGGTGTGTGCCTGAAAACCTGTTTGGGTTGGACTTGGGTTGGAACGTAAGCCTCGCCACCAGCTGCTGACAGACGTGGGGGGAAAAAAAGTACTTTACTGGAAGAAGCAGCGCAAATGAGATCAAACAAACAAGGCAGAATGGCTGTGAAGGAGATCAAACAAAAGATAGATCTATCTTTTGTTTGATCTCCTTGGTAGCCATTCTGAACACTAATGTGATGCTTCTTTTGGGAAAGCATTTTTTTCTTTCACACCTGTCAGAAGCTGAGCCCAACACATGCCCAGAAGAGGCAACACATGAGTTGGACCTGACTCACCCAACATCTGTATAGATCGGGCACTTTAGCAGGGCTTTTTTGGCGCTTTTAGCTAATAGCTTATTGAATTAGCTATTACGTAAAAATGCCAGAAAGCCCTGCTGTAGCACCCAATCTATACAGATGCTGAGGAGCTGGGTTAAACTAATGTGCTGCCGCTTATGGGCAAGCATTTTTTTTCACGTCTGTCAGCAGCATTCAACTTGAACAGAGTTTGGGTCAGGTCATGGGTTTGCCTAAAGCAGGTCTGGTCAGTCATGGGTAAGAAGATGTTGCTAATGTGGGTTGTGGGTTCAGGTCGGAGTGTATAATATTGGGTAAGGGTCAGCCCCCCCCCCCCACTAAAAAAAAAACCCAGACTCATGCAAGTCTCTGTCCCCATGGGCTGGATGAGAGCACAAAGAGCCAGATCTGGCCCATGGACTGGGTGCGGAGCACCCCTGGTTTAGATGGGACAGAGACGGAGAAGATTCACATTCAGTTTCTGGCTCTGTTTGCCCCAGGGCGGGGAGGCGTTTAAGGAGGGATTAAACCGAGATTTACGTGCCAGACTGCTGCTTTTGGCACCTGACTACAAAATTTTGATTTTTAAAATCCCAGTTCAGCAGCGATCTTAAACTAGCTGTCTGAGAGAGTTCCCCAGGTAGCTAATGTCCAAAAGCTTATCAGTCTCGACATGCTGAGCAACTCAGTATCTATGTGAAGCCTAAGTGCTATCAGGATTCAGACTTGCTGTTGCTCACTTATTCTGCTGGGGGGGAAGGGGGGAGTTGCTCGGAGCATGCAATATGGATTGAGTTCTGCACAAAGCAAAGGAGGACATGGTGGTGACACACCCTCCCAACCCCAACCCCCATCTTGTATCCAAGCTGATAAGTAGAGCACTCAGTAAGGATGGGAGAGGACCAGGTTTCATTTCCAGTCTTTGCTTCAGGAGATCTGAGCTTGTATCTTCAAGGGAAATGGCCTGATCACTAGGTTATGGGCTTTTCTAGAGTAAAATATTCTTGACCCCTCCTCTGGAAACCAATCCCATTTTCATAGGACAAGTATTCACTACATCAAAGTACACAGACTTGATGTTAGGATACTCCTTAGGGAGAACAGCCACTGCTCCACTGAACATAACATATATTAGTTATTAATAATACCAATTCTGACTCCATGCATGTAAGCATGATCTACTTCAACACAGGGCTAAGAGCAGGACCACCCCAGAACACCTTACAGCCTGATGATCAGAGCACACTCCTTAGAGGTGTAAGATGTGGGTTTCAATCCTCCAAGGCAGAGAAGAAAATAGAGCTGGGGCTGCCCGCATCCTGGGAGTGCTCGAACCCAGTCTAGATAAAGGCGAGTGGTGACACAACTATCAGGCAGATTTGGCTGGGGGTGGGGAGCATCCGTGCAGTCTCGCTCCTCTTTCACCACTGTCCCTGGCTGAGCTGGGTGCAGTTGCTACTGTCCCACTCCAGCTGTGAAGTACTGCTGTGTGGGGTGTTGGGCTCTGCAGGGGACAGTGGTGGTACACTGGTTCCTCCTTCCAGCCCCTGTCCTGAACAGTGGGGGACACCTGGGGAAGGGGAAAGGCAAGAAGCAGAGGAAACTGAACCCAGCACTCATGCAGCTGCTCCCCACATCCCCTGGTTGGAGCAAGGCAGGAGCAGTTTTGAGGTTGTTGATCCTGGATCTGCCCATGATCACAACCAGCATTTAAGAAAAGGGAACTTCAGCAGCCTAAACTACAGGCAAAGGAGCACACCTGTGAGTCTGGAGTTGAGAGAGTTGTCTTTTTTCAGCCAAACTAAGGACTTAAACCTATCCCTTTCCTCACTGTTTCCTCACTGGTTGTCTTATGCTTCCTGCTCAGCATGTTTTTTCTGGATTTCATTCTCAGGCATCCAGGCTCCCTGTACAAGGTAGGAGGAGAGTCAGAGCTTGTGGGGTCTTGTCTCAGAGCTGTGGGGTCTACTCAGCAGCTGGACACCTCAAAAATCAGGCACTGCTGTGTTCATGGTCACCTAAGTCCTCTCTGTGGATCAAGCCCCAAAAACCTTTGCAGTAGAAGTACTGGGAGGGGGAAGGGGAAAGAGGAATTTTACCTGTGAATTTAGGACATCTGAGCAAAAAAATTCCTGCACATAGGTGAATGAATGGAGGGCTTTCACTGTTCACCCTGATCAAAATATTCTCCTTCACACTGACCACAGTTTAATTAAAAGCACAGGTGAAATTTAAAAAACCTGTACACATCCCCTACATTCTTGGCACTGTTTAACCTTTGTGCCTTGGTCTTCTCATCTATAAAACAAGGATGATAACGCTTCCCAACTTTACCTAGGTGATTGTAAAGCTTAAATCATTCATGCCTGTAAAGCACATTGAGATCAGAGGAAAGCATTATGGTTACTGCAGATCATTTACACAGTCAGCTGAAACTGTGCTTGGAAAGCAGAGACAAGTGTGTATCCTGCACTGTTTTGGTTACGAAGCCCCTTAGTTATAGCAGCTAACTCGGAGCCTGTGTGTAGCTTCAGACCAGCTATAGAGTCACTAAGGTTTCAAATGGCCCAACTATCAGCAGGCTTTCTGACCCCTACTGTTGGATATTCACTAAAAGTCAAAAAGAAAGGGGAAGCAGGGGGGAAGAAGCTGGTATCTTCATATTCATGAGCTCTTTAATAATACCGAACAAGACTTGGAAGCATGTTGTCTGCTGTTGCTTTTGCCCTTTTGCCTAGCGAGAGAGTCATAAATATTTCAGGAAAGAGCCCAGAAAATTTGCGAGATGGGTCCTAGCCCTCTATAGCATTAATGAGCAGGCCATTAATAGTTAATAAGACGGCTGCCACTGATCTCGGAGCAAGGGAAGGCGAGAATAGCAGCGCTGGTCCATTTACAGCAGGAAGGGCTGAGTCCCTTCATCAATTAACCCACTCCCACATGACAGTGTTGATTATAAACCTGTAATAAAAACTGTTACAAGGCTAGTTGTTACTTATAAAAACAAGATACAACCTACCCTACACACACATTGTGATCCTGGAGAATCCTTTACTTATGGTGAACTCCCAGCACAGGGACTGAAACAGCAAAGGGACCTTCTAGGAAAAGGGTGGCAAACATGGCCCACAAGCTGATCTGGCCAGACCTGGCATGCCCGTGGCATGGGGCTGGTCTGTTGGCAGGACTGGGCCCATGAACCCCACTTCCCCTTTCCCCAGCACACCTGAACCAACGCCTGCTCTTAGTCTGGGACTTGCACTACCTGCGGTCCCTTCATGCACCGTGTGCAGGGTGGGTCCTGGACTCACTGGAGTGGGTGCTGTGTGTGATGCCGCCTGGCCCAGGACAGGTGCTGTGTGAACCATGGCTGCTTCTGTGGCTGGGTTGTACCACATGTGGCACCCACTCCAGCCACTCCAGGATCCATGCCATGTGCAGCACGAGTCCTTGACTGGCTGGAGGTGACACTGGATCAGGTATTCTGGGGGATAGGGAGGAGATGCACAGGCCTGATCCAGCCTGTAGGGCAGGGGTGGGCAATTATTTCAGCTGGAGAGCTGCTTAACGAGTTTTGGCAAAGTGTCAAGGGCCACAAGGCTAGCCCCACCCCCTGGTTACCATCTTGGGTCTAACTCCTGACCCGTGCCACCTGAAGTCCCTCCCTTTGTCCCAGAGATACTCCTTTTAGAGGGGTTGCCATCCTGGAACCAGGAAAAAAACCTAATTGTATACTAAACAAAAATGAAAAAATTACTATAATGTATTTTAATTTTATGTAAAAAAAATATTTTTGTCCTGATTTGTGTTTGCATAGTATATACAAAGGCAATTGCATAATAGCTAAAAATACAGTCTGACTCTTGTATACTGTGGGGGGGTGGGGAGGTAGGGGATGTGTGGTTGGGGGAGAGTGTGTGTTTGGGGGGGTGGGGTGTGCATGGCGTGGATATGGTGGGTGTACATATGGGTCAGGGATGTGTGGCTGTGGTGGAGGGGTAAGTGGGAGTGTGTGGGGGGTAATGGGGGGTGCAGGTGTATGTGGCAGTATGGTGAGTTGTGGGAAGGATATGGGAGGGTGTGTGTAGGGGGCATGGTGGGGGGTGGGGTGTATGAGAGGGTATAAGTGTGTGTGTGGGAGGCCCTTAGAGTCCCAAGAGTGCCCAAGTCCCAAAAGCAGCATATGGTGGCTGTGAG
>JAGPOW010000261.1:18433459-18459487 GCA_030014935.1 Caiman crocodilus
CCGATCTGCCCGGCCCGGCCCGGCTCGGCTCGGGGGCCCGGCGTGCCGCCCCCTCCGGGCGCCGAGCCCCCCGCGGGGCCCGGGGTCCCCAGCGCAGCGCCCGCCGCCGCCGACCTGTTGCTTCCCGGCCGGCGCAGCACCTGCAGCCGTGGGGGCTGGCTCCGGTCCCCCATCTCCCGGCTGCAGCGCCATGGGGCGGGGCAGCCACACGGGCTGCCCGGATCCTGCCCTGCTGCCAAGCGCCCGGAGGGGGGTGGGCACCCGGAGCCGGAGTTCGGGGGCCTGGGTTTGATGTGTGAGCGGCTGGATCTGAGCTTTGAGGGCTGGACCCGGGCTTGCAAGAGATAGATCCGGGGTTAGGGGCTGGAGCCGGGGCTTGAGGTGAACAGGGGAGCTGCTCCGGGGCTAAAAGGGGCTGGGATCCCAGGTTGGAGAGCTGGATCCGGGGTTAGGAGGGGCTGAATCCGAGGTTTTGGGGCTGGATCTGGGGTTAGGAGGGGCTAGATCCGGGGTTGGAGGGCTGGATCTGGGATTGGGAGGGACTTGATTCGAGGTTTGGGGGCTAGATCTGGGGCTGGAGGGGCTGGATTTGAAGTTGGGGGGGGTGTTGGAAAAGCTGGATGGAAAGGTTGGTGGGAGGGAGGGGCTGGGTGCGGGATGCGGGCTGCCCTTGCCCGGGAGGAGTTGGAGATGTCACGGCGGAGCGCACACGACTCTTGCTCCGGACCACGTGCGGCCGGCGGCGCGGGGCACGCGGGACGAGGCAGCGGCTCCTCTTGCCCCGCACCAGGCAGCTGCGGGGGGCGGGGCACCGGCCTGCGGGCAAGGCAAGTTGTAGCCTCTGTGACATCATGGCAAGCACTGTGACGCAGCGGGCTCGCTGACGCCACGCTGCCTGGGAGATACAAGCTCAGGGGGCCCGCGCCCTCCTTCCCCCTCGGGGCTCAGGCGGGTGTCTGCCCTTTTCTGGTCTATCTGGGATCTCCAGTGACCGCTGCGGCGGAGCGGCTTCCTCCCCGCTTCCCGGCCGAGCTTCGGGCTTGCACACCGGCGCGTCCCGCTTGCCCAGGTCCGAGCCCGACAGTTGCCGATGGGTTCATGCACTGCGCACCCGGCAGCCGCCGTCGCCTTCCGGCTCTTCAGCAACTAATAGGATTTAAGGGAGACACGTGATCACCTGAACTTCAGGGACAGCTGAGCTATTGCAGGGGACCCTTGGTGGGATCGTTTAAATCTCTCTTTTCGTTCTCTGCCTGAAAACAAGGGACTCTCGAGCCTCCCTAAGGGTTCACATCGTACCACCTTGGCGGGCATCCTTAGAGCCTAATTTGCACCTGTGTAAAGTGCCCAGGCAACCTGGCTGGTTGGAGGCTTGTTTTCCTCTAGCACTGGGGATTGGGACGTGCTGAGAGTGGATGTCAGAAGACAAGCTCTTCGGTGTTGTAGCTGAATAACCCCACGAGAAGGTAAATATGTCACAGCAATGTCAAGAGACTTCTTTTTCCAGGGAAGTCCTCCACTGAGTAGGTGTGTTACTGACTGACTGATTAAGCTTAATATCTATGAAGCTTTGATAAGAGAATTGATTTGTTCCTCCCCCTCTCTCTCTCTCTCTCCCAAATCTGGGGGTTGTATTTACTTTGTTTCATACTTTAGATGAAGGAGTTTGGAATGTGTAGACAGACACACAACCCATCTCCAGGGATCTGAAGGAGCTTGCTGACACTGTCCATGTTCTGGTTTTTGTTGCTTCTTAAAAATTAGAACTTCTCTTTCTTTCAGAAATCCTCACCATTTACCCCCGACTTGACCTGTTCGCTGTATTTGCCTGTCCCTTTGGGAAGGGGGTGACAGCAATAGAGAGGGCTCAGAAATTTGAAAAATTAATGAAAATGCCCCAAATCTACAAACCCTCAAATAATAATGATACCTCCCCCAAATCCTCCACAAAATTAAAATAACATTTGTACCCTTATCTTCCTCCAGTGGCAGTCATCCATAATGACTTACCCTGATGTCTGTGCTCTGAAACATGAAACACAAAACCATGGTGTTGTGATGCAACTGGTGGGTTTATTTGTGCATAAATGTTTTGAATGCAGTAGATCAGCAAATATAAGGTAAAACTTTAAAAGTTTTCTTACAATAATACTCACTAGCTTTTAAAATGTCCTTATTCTCATTTACATGAAGACCATTTCACACAGCTTTTGTAGCCCAAGAGGACTTTTGGGTGAGTGGAAATATAATTTCCCCCCCTACCCCAAGGCCCCCCTTTATAAGGGTAATATAAGGGTGGAAAAGAAACAAACCAGATGTTCTAGATGTTTAATTCAGCCATGGCTGATCAGATTCACATGGCAAAGGCTGCAGTAACCGTATCTCAACCTAGCGGTCTCCTTCAATGAGCTTTCATTTTCCATATAGTGCTAAAAAGACATGGTATGCTAGGTTTAGGGGAGAAGTTATTAGGAAGTCTGCTATTTGGGCTATATTTTCTGGAAGGACAATTATAAAGAAAAAAGTCGGGTGGTGATGAGTTTGCCCCCATGGGGGTGAGGGGAAGGGCAGAAACCCATCTGCTTTTTAGGGCATGATACTTTCTTTTTAGGAAAGTTTTAAGAACATATCATGCCTGTAATAAGGATGGAACGTGCATTTTTTCTAATGAAAGGTTCCCATACCTGTGTGGTCATTTCTGTGTCTACTGGGTTTAAATTTGTTCTTGAGCAGAGCAGTTACAGAATGTGTGTGCACTACTTGAGACACATTTGTGCTGCCCTGACTGGAATCAGTGTAGCTGTGTGTAGCTAAAAATGCTAATTGGTGCTAACTAGCCTACGCTTAACACTTCACTCAGCTCCACTGCTGCTGGTCAGGGAGGCAGCCACACTAAAAGCCTGCGATCTTAGACATTGCTATCAGGGTGGGATCTTCATAGCCTCTCCAGCCCCTTTACAGTGAGTAAAAAGATGTGGCAGGGTTTGAAAATCCCTTACCCAACCCTCTTTCTCCTTCAGATGCTTAGTCTACTGGGGCAGTCTATGTGTGTACTTTAATGCGCATTAAAGCATCACAAAAAATCCATGCACTTTTGCTAATGTGCATTAAAATAGGCGAATGCACCTTTTTCTAGTACTCACAATATAGGGCTCCCGTACATGAGCACGGAGGCTTCTCTGACACGCTGGAATTTCAGCACGTTGGAGTAGACTCAATTGATCAAGTCTCCTGCATCGTGGCAATTGCTGCGCTCCAGCAGCCTCTTGCGTTTCATGTATCAGCATCCCTGCACTTAAGAATGGTGGTAGGGGGGTTTGAATTAAAGCTCATCAATGAAGCTTTAGTTCAAGTGCCCCCGCCACTATTTTCAAGCGTGGGAACGCCGATACAGGAGACATGGTGGCACTTTAATTAAAGTGGCTCTTGGAGCTGCTCTAATTAAAGCTCTGTCCCCCATCCCCGGTGCACATGTAAAAAGTGCCCAGTAAATTTTTAATCTGCATTAGCAAAAGTACATTGATGAATGGGTAGACATGTCTCTGGTTATATTCTATCTTTTGAAGACTCCTTCACAATCCCTAGCATAGGAAGGCTGAAAGGTAAGATGGAATTCTTGGAAAAGACACTTTCAGAAAATGTAGCAACTAATTCATATTGAGATTTATTTATTTATTTATTTATTTGAACACACAGTACCCTGAGCTATAGTGTAGAACCAAGTTCATCCTTGGTGGAGGATTATTAGCACCTGACCCCCTAGCAATGCTACCAGTCATGTCAGGCTCCCTCAGTTTGGATGATCAGTGCTCACACTATCAGAATACTGTCTATGATGCCATGCCCCAGCAAGCTTCTTGTTCCAAAAAGGAGATCACAGGCTTCAGTTCTTAATGCCAAAAGTTCAGCCAGATTTATTGTCAACAAACAAACCTAGACAGTAACATCAGTGGCCAACTGGTACATGGTTAGGGTGGCCATCATAGAGGACAGTCTGTTTGTAACTTGTTCTCTATTGATACAAAACCCAGTGTCTTTATGTCTTCTATTTTTCTCTTCAAGAGAAAGACGAAGTTCAAGTGGCCCTGCTGCCATTTTCAAGCACGGGGTTGCTGATACGTGAGACACGACAGCACTTTAATTAGAGCAGTTCTTGGAATCACTACATTTAAGCATCTCTGGAGCATGTTTAAAAGCGTTCCTATATGCCAAGGACACTCTTCAAAAGAAAAATAGAGGACATAAAGGCATCGGGTTTTGTATCAATAGAGGACAGAGTAGCAGAAAACCAGAGTGTCTTGTATGATGGCCACTCTATACATGGTGCTAGCCAGCTAATTTGCAGACATGGTATATAAGCAAGACATAACCTCTGAAGTATTAAGGGTTCCCAGGCCCCTTTTCGAACACAGACCAAAACAGCTTTGAGTTTACAGCATATACAGCCTAGTTTTCACTAGTTACTGAAACATGCTTAAATGATATCATCCACATCCTATAGCTCCCAAATTAGTGTAACTGTCCCACCAGGTACAGATACCTGTTTGCCAGGTTACTCCTGGTCACTCTCATATTTGTTTTGGAGTTTTGTACTGGTCTTATCACTTCCCCTGCTTTCTGTTGGCCTCGGAGGCACCTCTAAGGCTAATAAGGTACTTTCCTAGCACTTCTGTATAAGCCATGTGTGATGTGCCTAGTTCTGTACTCACTGGGGCCTATGTCGGCTTATGCTGGTAACAGGACTTTTCTATAACCAGTTGTTGTATTAATTCATACCCCAACAAGGCCTAGACCTGGTATGCCTATGGGCCTCGTACAGTACTAAACACCCTTCCTGAACTTCAGAAAGTTACTTACTGATTTCAAGGGATAAATTTGTCTTAGAATAGCAGTTGAATTAGTAAACTAAATTCTTCAAATAATTTACCGTAACAGTAGATATTTTTACTGGAAAAAAGGAAGATTGTCTTTTCAACCATATTGTTTTTTATAAGGTTCTTTGCTGGCATATAGAGAACATGCTCCAGGGATGCTTAAATTTAGTGACTCCGAGAACTGCTCTAATTAAAGCTGTCGTGTTTCATGTATCACCATCCCCACACTTGAAAACAGCAGTAGGGCCACTTGAACTAAAGCTTGTTTGACAAGCTTTAGTTCAAGCAGCCCCATTGCCATTTTTAAGCATGGGGGTGCCGATACCCAAGACTCGGGAGGCTGCTGGAGTGTGGTGATTGCCATGCTCCAGCAGACTTGGTTAATCGAGTCTGCTCCGACATGCTGTAATTACAGTGTGTTGGAGCAGTCTCTGCACTTGTGTACAGGCACCCTAGGACACCTGGATTTTTGGCCTGGTGCTGCCACTGAACTGCTTAAATCAGCATTTATCAACACATGGGTCACAGCCCAAAGAATACTGCTTAGATCAGAATTTATCAACCCATGGGTATACATGAAAGGGTCACAAACTTTACAAATGGTTTCTCCTTTAAAGGAGAAAAATGAGGGAAACCATAGCTTTTCCCTTGCAGGCTGGCAGAGTTCCAGTCTGCCAGGGGTTCTTGGGGGGCCCCCATGCACCCCACACACCTACCCCCTGCTCCTGGGGGACGGGGAGCAGAGGGTCAGGAGTGAAGGGTACTGTGTTAGGACTGGCAATTGATGTTTACAAATGGGTCCTGGTCCAAAAAAGATCAAGAACCACTGATTTTGATGATGGTGAGCAAGTTGCTTTACTATCCTGTGCCTGATCTACTCACCTTTTGCCTGTCTTAGATAACTGGCATGTTCCCTTCTCTAGACAGGTGCAGCAGCTCCTGGCCCACTGGGATTCCAATGTTGTTTAGGTCCCTAGGCCCCTCTGCCAGACAAATGATATATAATGATAATACACTTCAGTGTTTTGGGTTATTCCTTAGTCTCTGATACTTCAATGAGATATGCTGATGCTCCACATGTATTCAGTGATCTGTCCATGGGTAGCTCACTTCAGGATTGTCACACAGCATTGGTATTGATTGACCTGCTTAATATCTAAAACGAAATAAAGGGTAGTTCTTTTCATTAACCTCTAGTTTATTAACACTGATCTACTTGCAATGTACGTTTCAATCCTCACGCTTTTCACTTTGTGCTTCGTTTTGTTTGAGCATTGAAAACATCCTGGTTATTTGCACTCTGGTTTCATGTCTATTTTCTGGTCAGATTTTCATGTGCTGTTGTAATTGGATGGCCAACACTACCCAAAAGAGGTAATTTGTTTGACTGGCTTTAATATTAGGATTTGTAATACTTTCCATTAAGAGAAACGTAATTTTAAGACAAAACTCATTTAATCTCTTTAATGTAGAATATATTCTTTAGCTGGAGATTTGCAAGAAAATAGATTTGATAGTAGTCTTAAGATCAGCTCTAAATTGCATAGAAATCAGTGGATGTTTTTTTGTCTGTTTTCAATGAGAGTTGGAGTTGGCCTTCAATAGATAATTTCACAATGATTCACATCCCTCTTCTCTTCCCCCCCCCTCGCAATTCTGTTTTAAAACCACGAATATAAATGCACTGAATCCACAGCATAGGACCCTATGTGGTCATGTGTATCACCAGAGACATTGCTTAAAATGGAAAAGCTAGTACTTGTTTCTTTTTTGGAGGCCTTACTCTCTGCACTTACACAGGAAGTGGTGTTTGGCTGATGGTCAGCATACAGGTTGCAAACAAATAGCAGGAAGGAAAATGCTGCTATAGCAATTGTCCTTTATCTACCTCTGAGTAAACTAACTTACGCTTTGATTTCTTTTAGCAATGACCATGGGAGCGCGCTCTTATTGGCCATGACATTTTGGGCTTTTGATCCCTGAAATATGTTTCTTAAATGAGAGGAGTGGAGAGAGGCTGATCAGATTAATCATCTGAAAAACAAGATATGAAAATCAGAGCTGCCTAATTGGATCAGGCCCTGGGTAGGGCTGACCTTTATGATTTTCTGGACCCTAGGCTAATGGAGAGATCCCGAGGTACCAGGGCTGACAAAGAAGATTAATTACAAAGTCTTGAGTGAGAAAATCCCCAAAGAGTAACCCCCCCCAGGCATTTGCTTGCATTTGCCTGTGCTTAAGATGGGTCCTGGCAAGAGGCATATGAGCATCTGTCTTTTTCTGTTTCAAAAACTCCAGGAGTGCTGATCAGTTATCATGGGAACCATCTGGTTTCTTCTTATAGAGATCAACAGTTAGTCATTGAACAAACTAGAACATGCAGCATTGAAATCTGCATCTTCAGTTAAATACAAAGGACTCAGTTCAAGGCCCCTAAATGCTGGTCATAATGATTGCTGCAGACAGAGAAAGCTTTTTGCCTCAAAGCTCTTACCTTGAGACTGCTGAAGCTGATTTACTATACAGGGGTGGTGTCAGGTGAGTCCCCTTGCTGCACAGCAGTACCCTGAAAGTCTGATTTCACAGAGATCCTAAATACCACCAGCAGCAGGCCAAGTCTCTGGGAGGTTGATGTATCTGGTGTTTCTGAGAATCAAGACCCAACTGTCTAAGTCAGTGGCACTGCTTCTGCTTGGGGCTTCTTTATAGTGGGAGTATCTGGTCATTAGAAGGTACCAGGTACAGACGTAGGGGCACTAGTTTTTAATTCCTTGTTCTGCCGCAAGTCTCCAGCGTGAGTTAGTCTCTCTGTTTGGTCATTCCTACTTGTTAAAATGGGAATGAAAGCACTTCCAACCCTCACAGGGATGTTGGGAGTTGAAATGAGTTCAAAGATGATGGAGCACCCGCATAGTATGGTGATGGAGGCCAAACAGGTACTTAAGCTAGGTCTAAATCAGGAATTCACATCTTCCACTCTTGTTTGTGCAGCATGCCTTGAACAAAGCCACGTGCCTTCTGCAGCCACACGTATCCACTGCCGGCTGCTTTTCCTTCTCCTGGGCCGGCTAACCGAAGGATTCTTTGAGATGCAGATATGCAAGGAGGATCAAATTCCACATCACTGCTCTTGGCTTCCTGTAGGCAGGGGGATTATTACAGGGGTTTCCAGCCTGTCAATGGACCAAAGTGCTGAGTGGCCTCACGAAAGCAGCCCCTGTTCAGTATTTCTCCTCTTGGACATTCCCCAGAGCAGACATGCATTCATTAACCTTTGACGAGATTGTCATAATTTTTCCTATTGTGTTTGCTAATTACCAAAGCTGGCTTTCTTTTATTTAAATGAGGGCTTCCTCCCTCACGACCCATCTGCTGTGAAATCATAATGCACATAATTTGTGACATTAAAAACATTTCCATAGCAACATCCTGTGATGTGATCGGCCCTGAATTATGACCTCACTGCACGATTGGGTGATGTTGGGGAGGAATAAAGAACAACCTCTTTAATAGGAGTGAAAGAATCTTTGCTCCAAATGGTGGAAATTGCCTTGGGAGAAAAAAGGTAAAGCAGACTCAGACTCTGTGTTAGGCCTCTGTGCAGAGCTGGATTTTATTTTTTTTCTTTCTTTGGAAAACTTTGGTTTGATAGGAAAATTCCTTGTCACCTGAATTTTTAATGAATTTTTTAATAGAAATAGTTTTTTTCAATAATTCTTTCCATTACTGTGGGGCTTTTTTTCTTTTAGTTTTAAAGCAGCAAGGAGAGCTCAACCCCCTCTTTATGCTTTCAGGAACAGGTCCTGCATGGCCCGTGGCAATGCATGCTTTCCGCAGGCTACCCTGCCGCTACGTCTCAACCAACCCCATCCAGAAAAGATGACTGCTAGGGGGTGAATGGCCTAGTTTTCCAGCCCATTCATTCTCTCACCTCCCTGCTGTGATTGCTGGGGAGGGTGAGAATTGTAGCAGGGCTTTGTGGACAACTGGACTGAATTAACAACCTGTAATTTTACATAGGCCACTTAACAGGCATCACATCAAACGTTATTCCAATGTCAGATACTAAGACCTGATCTAATGCCAATTAAAATTAATGGAAACCTTTTTTTGTTGCTTTCAATGGACTTTGGATCAGATTGTCCTCATTATCATACTGTCTCTCACTCTGCAAATGCTTTTGTATGAGAGGAAACTTCATTCACTATATACATGAAGGTGTATAGTAAGTTAGCATGAGCAAGTCCCTAGATTGGATTTATTCCTAGGCATAAGAGGAATAGTGTATGCAACTAATTTTTTTAAATGGAGTTGATTACTGGTGAGATGTAGGATGATGGTTCTGAAACAATAGCTCAATGGGGCCCGCAGTCATTTGAAGAGGGGGGCAGTTTAAGAGAGGAAATCAGCTTTTAATATTGACTACTGTACTGGTTTTCATTCCAGTGTCAGAGGTGTGTGGGGGGCTTTCTCTAGAGAACAAATGCAGGGGCATAGCTTTAAGATAATGTAATTTGAATTGACTGGGAAAGAACAGGATGATTGGGTTGGGGGGGAGGGGGTTGAAGAAAAAGTGATGCTGTTAGTAGGCGTGTAGGTTGTAGCCGTGTTGGTCTAAGGACATAGGCAGACAAGGTTCCCTGGGTGAATCTGATATCTTTTATTAGACCAACCCAAATAGTTGGAGAATAGTTATTAAGCAAGCTTTCGGGTTCAAAAATCCTTTGTCAGGCTAAGAAAGTTTCGGCAGTTGGTGCGTGCTCTTCCTGGATGGAATGAAAAGTAAAGAAGCCAGGGGCTGGGCTGGTATGCATGCAAGACGGGTAGTCAGTGAAAATGTAGATTGAGGAGTCAATGGGTGAGAGACGGGCCGGGGAGAGTGTGTATCCATTGGATTTATGATGCATTATAACCTGCCTGACATCTGACTCCCCAGGTATCTCTCCACTTTCATTCATATTGTGGAAATATCTTCCCAACCGAGTTAGGATTGTGAGCCCATCATACTAGCTCTGTACAAGGATGCAGTCCTTTGTTGCATAGCATTCCTCTGTGCTTTATTTGATAATCCATCTAACAGTTTAAAAACTTTCACATCCTTCTCTCCTCCACTTTTTCTTGCAATGCATACTCAGTATGACTAGTGATAACTCCTCACACTTACGCAGACTGCTTCATTTTCAAAGCACTTTACAAAAATTAGCTAATTAGCCTACAGAATGAAAAAGCTGATGAAAACCATTGCTGAACTTCATTCTTTTAAGCTGAAGCCGTTTTGGCGACATGACCTCAAAGAGCTCCGTGTATTTAAACTCAAAAACAAAACCCGCAAAATGCCACAAACAATGGACTCACCTTTTTCCTCCACATCTGGCTTTAAAAACGCTCCTGGGCTCAGCCATTTCAGCCCAGTTTCTGCCTGAAAGCAAATTTTTACACTTGAGTAATGTGCCACCCCCTGAAAATGTAGCTCAGCCCCTGAACTATTGAAGTGCAAATGGCTCCATGGTAATCTAGGAAGATTCAAGAGAAGCAGGTCAAATGTCATATTAAATACTTATGGCAATGCAGCTTAACAGCAGGGAGATATAAGCATATTTACCCTGGGCAGCCTTAATGCTGCTGATATATTTTCTTTTCAGAAGGAGAATGTAATGGGTTTACTGATCCCTGACCAGTGCATGCTAAATAAAATAACACTACTCAGCACTTTTGTGGTGACTTTCATGTGGGGATCTCAAGTGTTTTACAACATTAATTGGATAAGCCTTGTACAGTAGATGAGGGTAGTTATCCCATTTTACAGATGGGGAGGTGAGGCAAAGAGATTTGGGCACTGTTTTTGCAGTGCTCTCAACATGGCCGAGTCCCTTTGCTTGGCTTGCAGCTCCACGGAGGGATCTGTGAATGCAGTGTCACGGCACAGTTTGGGCCTTTGTAATTTTTCCAAGTTCATGTTGGTAACGTGGCAGAGCTGGGTCATAAAGACAAGCTTTTTGAGTTCTAGTTCAGCGTCTTAATCACAAACCTATTTTTAATTTCAATGAAGTGCTTTTGATATCAATTGAAGCACACTCTGCTCGCTAGTGTTTGTAACATTAGGCTCTACAATGTCTTTCTGTTAGGTACAACAATTAGAACTTCCTTTTATGCTTCAAAAAGGTCATCTGCATCCTTCCCTTTGCATCCTAGATGAGAGATTATGATGCCCATTCAAATAAGATGGAATCTGTATACTCTCATGAATCAATGATAGCTCACTTTACAGGCTTAGTTAAGAGATTCAGCTCAAATCGAGACTGCATGTATTCTCCCTGGAGGCTGCACTAACTCCATGATTTCATTTTGTTGGGAAGCCTTTGTTAATAAGATCCTCTGTATGGATGCTGGCTTTAGAAATCTTGATTTGGAAAACTAACTGTTGGTGAATGTACTAAATGTGCAGGCTTCTGTATACACATTACTAGGACCAAAGAGGAATGTTTTTTCAGATCTTGATAAACCCAAGAAGATATGCAACATTGAGTGCACAATGTTTTATCACACCAACCACCTTAAATGTCAGCCCGTTCAGTGACAAATTTATGGTGACATTTTTCCACAGAGACAGTTAAGCTCTGCTCAAGTGCTGCTTACAAAATACTGGTTTTCCTGCACTCACATAGTGTATGTTATTTTCCCCAGATGCTCTGGATGTATAATTTGGTTTATAAAAACAGGTGCTTATTGCTTTAACCTCTGGGTGCATTTACATTACTAAGACACAAATTAAATTTAACATCGTGTTGCAAACAATTGTATTGTATTTATTGGTAAATAAATAATTTATTTACCAATAAACAAACAGAGTGGGAGCTCATGGATGTAATGGCTTCCCAGGAATGTTAGATTGGGAGCAGAGAAGTGCACCATGGTGGACTGTGGTTATGGGAGTATGCCTTATGAGAGATCCACATGAATTTTATTGGTTGCTTGCTTATTTCCCTCAGAAATACAACTAATAGCATACAAGATGCTTCCCTAATTTTAAAATTGCTGCTTTCAACCATAGTAATACGTTCCCAAGGGGAATAATCCCCAAACATTACCTGAGACCGCCTTGAGATGCCAGAACTTTTCAATGTGGGGAGAAGCAGGAGAGGAATAGATTCAGACACTAGGGGTGGAAGGGACCTCGGAAGATCATCAAGTCCAGTCCCCTGCCCAAGGGGCAGGAAGTCAGCCGGGGTCACAGGATCCCAGCAAGATAAATGTCTAAATGTCTCTTGAAGGTGTTCAAAGTAGGTATTTGAACTGCCTCCGGCGGCAGTCTATTCCAAACCTTGGAGGCTTGGACAGTGAAGAAGTGCTTCCTTATGTCCAGCCTGAAACAGTCATAGAGGAGTCTGTGACCATTTGACCTCATCATCCCTTGGGGCATTCTAGTGAACAGATGTTCCCCCAGATTGTGGTGATCGCCCCTGATAAATTTATAGGTGGCAACCAGATCACCCCTGAGCCTGCGCTTTTCCAGGCTAAAGAGCCCCAGGGCTCTCAGCTTGTCATCATAAGGTCTGTTTTCCTGACCTCTGATCATGTGCTTGGCTCTCCTCTGCACTCTCAAGCTTCTCCACATCCTTTTTGAATTGTGGAGCCCAAAACTGGAAGTAGTACTCCAGCTGTGGCCTCACTGAGGCCAGTACAATGGGAGGCTGATGTCCTGGGATTTGCTTGAGAAGCATCTAGGGATGCAAGCCAGCATTTTGCTTTCTTTACTAGCCACAGCATCACATTGAAGGCTTATGTTCCTCTTGTGGTCAGTCATGACCCCCAAGTCCCTCTCGTCCAGCATAGCACTACCGAGCCTATAAGCATGCTGCAGGTTTTTCCTCCCCAGGTGGAGAACCTTGCATTTTTTGGTGTTAAACACCATCAGGTTCTCATCTGCCCATTTGCTGAGCCTGTCAAGGTCAGCCTGGATCGCCCTCCTGTCCTCAAGTGTGGATGGTTTACCCCAGCGTTTGGTGGTGTTGGCAAACTTGGCCAGTCCGCTTCTGACTCCAATGTCCACATCATTAATGAAGATGTTGAATAGTATAGGCCCTAGGACAGAGCCTTGAGGGACCCCACTGGTCACAGCACACCACGATGATTGACTTCCATCAACCACCACCCCCTGGGTCTGACCACGGAGCCAGTTCCCCAGCCAATGGATCATGGTGAGGCTGAGGCCGCAGTTAGCCAGTTTTACCAAGAGGTGATCATGGGATACCAGAACAAAGGCTTTTTTGAAGTCAAGCTATATGACATTAACCTCTTCTCCCTTGTCCAGGTGATAGGCCACCTGGTTGTAAAAGGAAATGAGGTTGTTCAAGCAAGGCCCACCCACAACACACACGTGCTGGCTATCCGTCAGGACGTTGCCGTCAGCCAGTCTGTTAAGAATGGCCTTTTTGATAATCTTTTGCAAGACCTTCCCTGGGACAGAGGTCAGGCCGATGGGTCTGTAGTTTGCCGGATCCACTTTTCTCCCTTTCTTAAAGATAGGCACCTCATTGGCCTTCTTCCAATCTTCGGGCACTTCGCCAGAGCGCCAGGAGTTCTCAAAGATCTGTGCCGGGGCTGGGCTATGGCGCTTGCCAGCTCTTTAAGTACCCTGGAGTGTAAACTGTCAGGGCCAATTGACTTGAAGGTATCCAGCCTGTCAAGGTGTTCCTTCATGAGGTCAGCACTAATGGAAGGCAAGAAATCTCCCACACCCGGGCCTCCCCGTCCCATAATGGGCAGGGGCTTCCCATGGGACTGGTGAAAGACCGACGCAAAGTACCCACTTAGCATGTTGGCTTTTTCCTGGGTGTCGGTTGTCAGTTGTCCCATCTGGTTTAACAGGGGTCCAATGTTGCTCTTGCTTTTCCTCCTGCTCCCCACATATCTAAAAAAGGACTTATTGTCTGTGATACGTGTAGCTAGCTGGGGTTCCATCTTGGCCTTGGCTTTCCTGGTTTGCTCTCTGCAGGTCCAGGCCAGTGCAGAGTATTCCTCCTTGGAGGTGGATCCAGTCCTCCATCCTTTATAGATCTTCCTTTTAAGACACAGGAAGTCTGCTAGTTCCCTGGAGAGCCAAGGATGTTGCTGTGCCCTTTTGCTGCCTTTCCTCTGAGATGGGATAGGCTTTGCTTGTGCATCCAGGATTGCTTCCTTGAGAAGCAACCACTCGGCCTAAGCTCCCCTTCCATTTTGGGTTGTGGCCCTTTAGGGCCTCACTGACAAGCCTCCTTAGCTTGTCGAAGTCAGCTTTCCTGAAGTTGAGGACTTCTGTATTGCTGACTGACTTGCCAGTTTCACGGCAAATGGTGAAGGTGATCAGCTTGATAGGTTCCCATTCAGTGTGATTTTCACAAATCCATATTAAATAGGCCTTGCAAATCTTTTGGAGGAATAGCATCCTCTCCTGTGACTTGCTACTCCTTTGATACATCAGTTTTCCTATCAGTAAAATGCATGTAATAATAGCTATTTCAGAGATGATAATGCAACTTAATGTTTATGAGGTGTTTGGAGATCCTTGGCCAAACAGTGAATTCAAAAGTGCACATTATTAATAAGCATATTAGGGTAATTTGACAGGGATATTTCTCCATTTGATTGTAACATGATGGAAGGCATCTGCTATCCCTTTGGTTATTTGTCACCAGTTCTGGAAACAAAAAGCATTCCATATTCCCATCATTTCCCTTTAACCGCACATGTGTAATAATAATAATTAAAAAAGTGTTGCCAGCAAAGGTAAGTACTGTATGTTGGGGCATAGGACGCTGGTCTTTTAGTTGCAAAGCATAAGCTTTATGATTTGAGCTCCAGGAAGGCTTTTTTATCTGAAGCTAGTAAAAATTCCCTTCTTGCAGCAGTCAGCCCTAGAGAATAATGTCACGTATGCTGGCATGCACAATGCCAATGCATACCACCTCTAGCTGGTGGTAGCAGTAGCAGGCCTTTCTCATTTGTGTTGACCAGCCACTAGAAGAAGGTGTTTTTAAAACACTTTGCTCCTGCGTTCCACACGCCATCCCTCTGCGGAGATTCAGGCCATTTCTTTGTCTGCTTCCTTGCGGTTGCCCAGAAATGCCTCTGAGGCAGGAGATAACGGTATGAATCCACAGAGACAGAGGGGTGCTGTGCAGGAGCATGTGCACCAGTGGTAGAGGAGTGGGCTGGAGATCATGTGCAATCCAAGGGGAGACCATTTTACGACAGAAAGCTCGTGCACCCAGTGTTTTGGGAATCTTTTCCACTTCAGAAATGGAGGAAGCTGAAAATCCGTTCCATTTTAATGGCAAGTGGGTAAGGAGACTCGAGCTCCTAGCAAATTGCTGTTGTGGATGTCACAAATACAGACATCCCCTCCCTTCCCCTCTCCCCCAACCCAACTCTGGCATACTTCACTTTCTAGAGACCCAAGTTTCACTTGTTGTGCCTTTTGACTCTTTGATATTTCTGTTACTCGTTACACAGATGAACAGTACGGTTGACTTGAGAGAGGAATATCCCATCTGTTGAGACTGTATATCTGTAGTCAGCCATGCTGAATCAAAATAATCCTTCCACCCTTTCCTTCTATGCATATTTAAGAACCCCACTTTGAAGGAACAGCGTTATTAAGTCTGAGCTGCATAATTATCAATAGGCCAATCTCAGGATTCCCATCCTAGCTAGAGTTTCTGAGCTCAAACATATTGAATCTCCTTATCTCTGTTTTGTGCGTCTAAAGGCTGAATGGCCTTGTTGTAGGGTAGCATAATACACGAGGCAGGGTAACAAGCAGCAGCAACTCTTTCCTCCCAACAAAGTTAATAGAATGAAATTAAATGTTGCTAAGAGATTTGGATTGCATCCCTCCAACTTCAGTAGATTAGTCTGCATAGCAGGAGGCATCAGAGAGACTCTGGCAATGTGCCAGCAAGCAATACTTCTATCAGCCTGATACATTAATATTTGTGTGCACTGTAAAATTAAAAAGGGGGTGGAATGGTGGATTTGTTTCTCCTGGGTTGTGAGTCCTTGTTCCTGTTCCTGCTGAAGTTAATATAAAACACCAATGCTTCAACAACAAAGACCATAGATATCAGCAACAACATGACTGGAATACAAAGCAAGTTCCTAACACAGCTGGTCTGCCTTGGTTTATGATCTTGGCTGATCCCTCCAGCTAAGCAGAGGTAATATCATTGCTTGTATTACAGTAGTCTCTAGAAGCCCAACAAAGATCAGAGCCCCATTGTGCCTGATGGTATGTGTGCATCCACAACGGGAGATAGCACCTGCCCTGGGAAGCTTGCAATTTTAATTTAATTTTAACAAGACAAAGGGTAGCAGGAAGTGTCACCATGATGCTAAGGATCTGGAGCTTAGGGAGTTTAAATGATGTATTCAAACCCACACAGGAAGGCTAAGTACTGAACCCATCTATCCCAAGTTCCAGTTCTAGTGGAAAGATATTGTCCTAATACTAAGCAAGATCTATCAAGATCATCAAACTCAGGAAGTTCTGAGGTAGTTCATCCATATTCTACTTTCTTCTCTTTATTCTGCTGGAAGGAAAAGCTGTCATCAAAGACCATGGAGAAGGAAACTTGGAACTCAGTTCTGATGTGATATACCACTTAGAGTTAAAAAAACAACAACAAAACCCCAACAACCCAAGACAGACACATACCACAAATGCACGGCTCTGTAATGTCAAAGTGTCTTATCAAAAATAGCAGGCCCAATTTCCTTCACATTTTGCTGATAAATTGCACCTATTGGTGAGAATAATGGTACTAATTTTGGAATGGGAAAGAAGGAAATATAGGAGGAAAAAGCACAGGGCCAGATCCTCAAAGCTGTTTGGGGATTTCTTTGGTCAGCATTGTAATGCCGAAGCTCTAGGTGGTCTGTCTGCTCCTGGTGGGTATTCAGTATCAAGTTAGGTACGCAGGCTCTTCAATGGGGAAAGGCTAAAGAAGGGATTCTCAGAAGTTGGTCAGTTGAGTAGAGAGCCATCTTAATAGGTCAGAAATGAAATGTAGAGGGGATAAGAAGGGCTTGGGACTGGCCTAGTGCACATAACCAACTGGCCAGACACAGGCCCCTCTCCTGAGTTAGGATCTTTGGTCACAAATTCCCGTGGAGGGAAGGCACCTAAGCCAGGTCAGCCACTTGAGTAACCAGTCACCTCCTATCTTGCTCAATATTCTCTAGCACTTACTCTGTTTTCTGGGCTTTGGCTATCTTTGTTGTAAGTACTACCCAACCACTAGATTGCACACTTACATTCCCTCTTGCACTTTTTCCTTCCAGGTCAATGAATTTGCATCATGACCAAGCCTCAAGGGAGGTGCAAGGAGTGTAGCAATCCCAACCTAAAGTAGGCTGTAGTATCTCCAGGGAGGTTAGTGTGCCTTCCTGAGAGCTGGGAAGAGTTGTTGTTAACCTCATGAAGAGGAAGGTAGTGAGCTGAAGTCTTCTACTTGCTGGGCAAGTGCTCTACCAACAAGGATATCATGTATAAGGTGGGATTTTCCTCTTCTGGTGCCAGCATTTTTTAAAAGAAAGCAGCTAGGACTTCATTTTAGTTGTTTTCCCTAGGCCCAGAACTGCAGCTTCAGGTGCTGGGAACTATCAGCCAAACAAGGATGCACTTTCCACAGTTAGGCCACCACTGAGTGGGATTTATTTTGGGGATTATAATTTAGGTGCCTAAATCTGATTTAAGGCCCGTTTCTAGTACCTAAATTCTTTTATTTTTGGATCCGGCCCCAAAGCCTTGCTGAGTGAGAGCATTAACAGACCTGTTAGTGGTCCAATGATGGCTGTAGGTGATCTCATATTTAAATATCTGTCATCAAATTAAGACTATTTTGAGAACAGTTATTTCCCAAACTCTCTGTCAGCCTCCCACTTCCTCCAAATGGTAGACATAACTTGAGCAGCAGTGGTTAACATTAGTGGATAAATTCCCAGCTCTCTGAGGGAGACATAATAGGTGGAAATCGTAGCATGGCTCATGGAATTTGCTCTGCTGTCGCTATGAATATTTTTAGTGCATCTCATGGGTAGTTCTCCAAGTGTTCTCCTAAAAATGGACTCCCTGGGATCTTTGATTGCATGACTAATGGATAATAGTAGCGTATGGCTGGGCCATAATTCCACGTGGAAATTTGTGCTAAGGATAATGAAAAGTTCAGACTATAGAAAAAGGGCAGGCAAAAAATGTGGGATGTGGCAGGAATCTGACCCTCATCTCCACACAACCAAAGCCAGAAAAGAGTGTTTGGAAGGATTAATGCAGGGGTGGGGAAAATATGGCCCATGGGCCATATCTGGCCTGCCAATTGATTCTAGCCAGCTTGTGCATGGGTGGCGACGCCACCTCCAACTCTGGCGTTGGCTCGTTCAGGGCTAGCAATGCTTGGGTTCTGGTGCTTCTGCTCATGTTTGGCTGGGCACTGCACTTGTGGCTGGAGGCAGTGGAGCTTCCCTAGCACCTTCCGGTAAGTGATTCAGCCCCATCGCCATCTCCCACTTTGCTCCATGCCACATTGAGCCAGCCCAGCCACCTGGTGCTTTCTGGCTGCAGCCAGCGTGGCTCCTGTCCCATCTTGTCCCCCAGGTGAGGCTGCCCCCTGGGGCTGGGGCTCCTCCTGGGGGTAGGGGGATCTCTATGCTTTGGGTGAATGCAGCCTGCATGGCCCTGCCATGGATTTGGGGCAGGTTGGAGGGGGCTGCTGGGCTTCCCCAGGCTTTGTGAGGGCAAGTGTGGATGGGAAGAGTTGGGGCTCAAGGAGGTTGGGGTGCAGGTGATTCTTGTGGAGCATGCGCAGGTGCAGGCTGAAGCAGGAGCTCCATTGTGATTTTTGGGTGGTGGCTATGGTGTTAGGGCTCTGCTGCGTGTGGGGTGTCCTTCCTTAGCCAAGTGTCCTGCTGGATGGGTTTGGTTCCCTTGGGAGAGAGACTTTATTTTGAGCTCATATTATGCACCTCTATATACACTACTCAAAAAAATACAAATCGGGACAAAAATAAGTTTTTGAAAAAAAAAGTAAAATATTTTATAGTAGATGTTTGGGATTTTTAAGCATGTGATTTTTTTTATCTTACATTTGTTAAAATGATATGTTCACCATTTTGTGTGTATGGTCCTCAACAGCTCACCAAAACTCTGTTAAGTGGTCCTCCTGCCAAAATAATTGCCCACTCTTAGATTAATGCAAAGAATGTGTGCTGTGTCAGTCCATGCCTCTCCATGCTGGCAGGTGTCTAGGGGTAAATGCCGTGCAGAGGGATTTCCCCACACACAGCGCTGCTGCATGGGGCTCACACTTGCCAGCATGCAACCTCTGCTTGGGGAATGTCACGTGCACAGTTCCCCTGCAGGGACGTGTCTGTGTAAGTGGGAAAAGCTAGGCAGGCACTCCTAAGGCTTGAGGGGCCTGATCCTACCTGGGAAGTCCTGGTGTGTGTAGGACCAGGCCCCTCAGGCCTGAGGAGCCCCTGCCATGGGGAAGCTGGAGACCACAGGCAGCTTTGCATTGCCCATGGTCTCGCACCATAAACAAACACACGTGGGCTGTGATAAACGTGGCCACAACAGAAGAAATCGGACAGCTTTGTGGCACAGCAGAAGCTATGGACATCTATTTGCTTTCACTTTGTTCCACCATAAGCGTTTTTATGGGTGAGATCTGTTTCCACCCTCAGGTAGGGTTGCCAACTCTGACCAAAGTGATCTGAGAGATTCCCCCTGCAGGATGGGGAGGCGGCCCCGTGTGCAGCGTGCCCCGATGATGCAGTATGCGCTCCTGGATTGCTTTCAACCATCACTGGGAGATTGATGCCAGTTCCGGTAGACTGCTGGCCAACTCGGGAGGTTTGACATCCCTACCCTCAGGGTAAAAGAGGACAGACAGCTGTCAAATTTTAGTTGCACCTCAGGTAACTGAAAAGAAAAATCAGACATTTCATAGGATTAGTACCGAGAATTGATTGCTGGAAATCACTTGAGTGGAATAGGGAAATGATGAGGATAAGAACTAATCTGGTGACTGAAAGACATTTTCAGTTATTTTATATGGGGCAGCCCCGAAGCCCTTCACACCAACGTCCCCGCCCCAGTGGAGCTTTGCAACAGGTACGAACCTTTTGCAGCCCCAGCAGAGATTGCTGAGTTGTCCTGCTGGCAACACAGGTTCACCTGTAGCTACCGCCCCCACTCTCCCTAAGACAAAACGCAAAGTGCTTGTCATGGGAGACTCCATCCTGAGGGGGACTGAGGGTGCAATCTGACGCCTCGACTTCTTAGCCTGGGTAGTGTGCTGCTTCCCGAGAGCCCGTACCCAAGACATTGAGGAGAAGATCCTTGAGCTCCTCTGGCCCACTGACCACTACCCTATGCTCCTTATCCATGTGGGCACAAATGATGTGGCTCGAAGCATTCTGATTTGGGAGTGGGGCGTAAGGGATTGGGGGTGCAGGTGTTTTCATCGATCCTCCCAGTTTCAGGCTACGGGCTGAGGAGGAAGAGGAGGATTGAGGTAGTGAACCAAAGACTGTGGCGCTGGTGTCATCGGGAGCTAATCGCCTTCACCATCTGTCGTAAAGCTGGCAAGTCAGTCGGTAATACAGAAGTCCTCGATTTCAGAAAAGCTGACTTCAACAAGCTAAAGAGGCTCATCAGTAAGGCCCTAAAGGACCACAGCCCAAAGGGGTCCTTTTTATTCAGTTCAGGATGAGTGGTTGCCCCTGAAAGAGTGATCCTGGATGCGCAAGCAAAGTCTATCCCATCTCAGAGGAAAGGCAGCAAAAGGGCACAGCAACATCCTTGGCTCTCCAGGGAACTAGTGGACCTCCTGCATCTAAAAAGAAAGACCTACAAAGGATGGAAGACTGGATCCACCTCCAAGGAGGAATATTTTGCACTGGTTTGGTCCTGCAGGGACCGAACCAGGAAAGCCAAGGCTGCAGCTGAACTCCAACTAGTTACAAGTATCAAGGACAATAAAAAGTCCATTTATAGATACGTTGGGAGCAGGAGGAAAAGCAAGAGCAACATTGGACCCCTGTTAAACCAGATGGGACAACTGACAACCGACGCCCAGGAAAAAGCCAACTTGCTAAATGGGTACTTTGCATTGGTCTTTCACCAGTCCCATGAGATGCCCGTGCCCATTATGGGACGGGGAGGCCCGGGTGAGGGAGTTTGTTTACCCTCCATCGGTGCTGACCTCATGAAGGAACACCTTGGGAGGCTACCTTCAGGTCAGCCAGCCCTGACAGTTTACACCCTAGGGTACTCAAGGAGCTGGCAGGCATCATAGCTTAGGCCCTGGCACAGATCTTTGAGAACTCCTGGTGCTCTGGTGAAGTGCGCAAAGATTGGAAGAAGGCCAATGTGGTGTCTTATCTTCAAGAAAGGGAGGAAAGTGGATCTGGCAAACTATAGGCCCAGCAGCGTGACCTCTATCCCAGGGAAGATCTTAGAAAAGTTTATTAAAGAAGCCATTCTTAACAGGCTGGCTGATGGCAACACCCTGAGGGATAGCCAGCATGGGCTTGTTGCAAGTAGATCTTGCTAGACCAATCTTATTTCCTTTTATGACCAGGTGACCTATCACCTGGACAAGGGAGAAAAGATTGATGTGGTATGTCTTGACTTCAAAAAAGTCTCTGATCTGGTATCCCATGATCACCTCTTAGCAAAACTGGCCAACTGCAGCCTTGGCCTCGCTACGATCCATTGGCTTGGCAACTGGCTCCGTGGTCAGACCCAGAGGGTGGTGGTTAATGGAAGTCAATCATCATGGTGCGCTGTGACCAGTGGGGTCCCTCAAGGCTCTGTCCTAGGGCCTATACTATTCAACATCTTCATTAATGATGTGGACATTGGTATCATAAGCGGACTGGCCAAGTTCACTGACGACACAAAACTCTGGGGTAAAACATCCACATCTGAGGACAGGACGGTGATCCAGGCTGACCTTGACAGGCTCAGGCAATGGGCGGATGAGAACCTGATGGTGTTTAACACTGAAAAATGCAAGGTTCTCCACCTTGGGAAGAAAAACCTGTAGTATGCTTATAGGCTCGGCAGTGCTACACTCGTTAGCACTACAGATGAAAGGGATTTGGGGACCACAAGATGAACGTGAGAGAGACATGATTGACCACAAAATGAATGTGAGCGTTCAATGTGATGCTGCAGCTAGTAAAGTGAGCAAAACACTGGCTTGCATCCGTTGATGCCTCTTAAGCAAATCCCAGGATGTCGTTCTCCTGTTGTACTTGGCCTTGGTGAGGCTGCAGCTGGAGTACTGTGTCCAGTTTTAGGATCCATAATTCAAAAAGGATGTGAAGCAGCTTGAGAGTCCAGAGGAGAGCCATGCGCATGATCAGAGGTCAGGAAAACAGACCTTATGATGAGAGGCTGAGAGCCATGGAACTCTTCATTCTGGAAAAGTGCAGGCTCGGGTGATCCGGTTGCCACCTATAAATTTTATCAGGGGTGTTCATCAGGATCTGGGGGAATGTCTGTTCACCAGAGTGCCCCAAGGGATGACAAGGTTGAATGGTCACAAACTCATCCAGGACCATTTCAGGCTGGACACAAGGAAGAACTTCTTCACTGTCCGAGCCCCCAAGGTCTGGAATAGACAGCCGCCGGAGGTGGTTCAAGCACCTATTTTGAACACTTTCAAGAAACATTTGGACGTTTATCTTGCTGGCATCCTATGACCCGAGCTGACTTCTGCCCCTGGGGCAGGGGACTGGACTTGATGTTCTTCTGAGGTCCCTTCCAGCCCAAACGTCTATGAATCTATATAAGAACGTGGCTTGTGTAAATAACTTTTCTCTTATTTGTGGGTGTATATATGCATCAAAGAAAAAAAAGACAGAGGCAGAAAGAGAGAGATGAGGAGGTCCTGCAGTGGTTGGGATTCAAACGAAGTACAAGGGCTTTTACCAGATCCAGTTCTGTAATTGGCTTTAATCAGTTGATCCTTTAGCTCAGATGATAGTAGATGCCTACTTTTTGGAGAAAATGTCTGAGGATTTTTGTTCTAGAACCCGAGAAGGAGAGGGATTCATTGACCAACCAAAGCCCAATCCTCAAAGGAATAAAATTGCCTGGATCCTGAGCATGTCTCTGTCTGCAGTACATTTACTTGTTGCTATTCTGCATGCTGGTGTTAGATTTGAACACTTTAAGCCTTGGATTTTTGGGACAAGTGGGAAGGATCATGTAGTGTAATTTACTGTGTGTGTTCATGTGCGTGCGTGTGCGTACACACACACTCTCTCGTGTGCATGCAAGCATGTGTGAGTCACAGGACCCGCTAGCCAGTGGTCTGAAGAGATGATGAGAGACAGCTCTATTGCCAGGGAGGGGAGAGAGTTCCTTTACTACAAGTGACTGAAAGACATTTTCTGAACTGATATTTATATTGCATTTGTTTTTTTGTTTTTTTTGTTTTTTATTCAGTCAGCAGAGTATAGCTACTGCCTTGGTTACAGTGTGAAACTTGTGTAATGGACTGTATAGGCTAAATGTATTGCACTGTAATATAGATGTGTGACAGCATAGGAAGCAGCCTTACTATCTTGAATGTGAAGCGCCAAACTCTGCTAACTACAATTCCCAGAGACCCTGGGGGCTGGGAGACAAAAGACGGAGGGAGCAGGACACACAAAC
Source organism: Caiman crocodilus (assembly GCA_030014935.1). Taxonomy (NCBI): domain Eukaryota; kingdom Metazoa; phylum Chordata; order Crocodylia; family Alligatoridae; genus Caiman; species Caiman crocodilus. Next base: position 18,457,040 of record JAGPOW010000261.1, read on the forward strand.
CGGCACAGGAGCACAGATGCAGTGGCAGGGGGAAACACATGGCCAGAGACTCCAGAGGATGGAGCTAGGACAGTTGGACTTTAGCAGCAGGACATAGATCTGCAGACAGCAATCGGGCATGCTCAGAACTAGAGGCTGGTTTTGAGATACTTTTGGAGGTGTGGGAGGGTGGAAGTCTTCCCTCCCATATCTACCTCCCCTTGTCCCGCCCCCACAATGCTCCAAAATTTCAGGGCTTCCCATGCGCTTTTCTCTGCTTGCTGGTAAATACGTTTATTTTTTTGCAGCAAGCCTACCATATGCACAGAGCCCATCACTTGGGGATGCCCTGAAACTGCATCTTAATTACCTCGAATAAGTCCAAGGGAGGCATTAATCCACACTTAATAACATGTGGATATGGCTTCCTTGGGCTTAATTGGGGTAAAGCCATGGTTTTAGGCCATGTGGCAATTTATAGGGACAGGCTAGACTGCTGGGGCCTTTTGGTCAATCAAAGTCATGGCATGCCCTGCAGCACTCAGCCCATGAAAATGGTGGCTGGCCCCAGGATCTGCTTGTATTATTGGCCACCCATCTCTTCATGTTTGGTAGACCCCTAGTTTATTAGTTATTTGATCTTGAATGAATATACCACAGTGTAACTGCTTGTTATCTGTTGTTCAGCTTCTAAGGGTATGTATTTTAATGTTAATATTTAACTACTTGTATTTGTTTGTTTCTCCCTAGCCTATTGGTTTATAACCCTAATCCCCAGCATTTTCTGTGTAAATTTGGGAGCCTCCCTTTTGGTTTCCTTCACCCGTTCCTGGGGTTGTGGGGCTTATTACACTTGTCAGTCTGACAGAGACGTGGGAATGACAAGGAGATATTGTTGCTTTATGTGGTGGGTGGATGGAGTTTCTACATATACATATTTGCTAGCTTAGCCATTGCTAAGAAGTGGGAATGACAATGCTGGGGAATAGCTTCCATATTCTAAGAAAGCCAGACTCAGGACCATTTAAACTCTATGAAATTAGTGTCAATAGTTTATCCAGCACTTCCTACCCACTTTTCAGACTGGTGTATTCTTATGCAATATGAATGTTATTCTGACCCCACTGAATGCCAGTGGCAAAAATGCTATTGTCTTCAGTGGGGTAGCTTTTCAGCCCAGATAAACCATTAAAAGACACTCTAATGCAGGGGCGGACAAAATGGCCGCGGGCTGGATCTGGCCTGCCAGGTGATTTCATCCAGCCAGTGGGCACCCACTGATTAATTGTACCTTGCCCAGCTCACGTGCCTCACTCCCACCATCATGTATGGGAGGGCCCGAGCCTTGCCAGCATGCACAGCTTCCAGACAGGCCACTGGTGCTACTACTGCTGCCAGGGGATCTGCTCAGTTTCCCCGGCCTCTAGCAGCTCCTCCTATGTCCCTGCTGCAGTGCAGTGCTCTCTCTAGGCACCAGGTAGGGAAGTGGCTGCAGGCCACTGAGGGGTGGAGAGCGTATGGGGGGGAGGGGGTAAGAAGCTTCACCTGGGGTGGAGAGTGAAGCATGGGGCTGGGGCTGGCTGGAGTGTGGAGCCCAGGGGCTACATGCAGGGAGGCGGGGGGAACACGGAGCTCGGGTGGGCAGGGTGTGGGGTGTAAGGGAGGGTTGGGGACTTCTCCACACATTCTTCCCCATGGTGCACAGGCCTTGTCGCTGGTGGCAGCAGCAGTAGGCGGCAGACCCATGGCCGATGCAGGGGCAGTCACTTAGTGGTGTGTGGCTCCAGACAGTTGCACTAGATGCATGTGGGGGCAAGGAGTGGAGCCAAGTTGGCCTGCCTTTATTGTGAGGGGCTTCCTGGTTCTCACATGAACCTCCTGGCACTTGTATGCACCGGGGGGAAGACCCGAGTGATGGGGCAGCTGCCTTCCCCACTCCCTGCTGCCATGTGCAGCTGCTGGGACATAGCTGGGAAGCAGGGGCAAGGCTCCCTTCCACTTCCAGTGGAGTCCTGGCAGCTGCGCATGGCAGCAGGGAGTGGGAAGGCTGCTAACTCCATCACACGGGGCACCCCCCCAGTGGCACGCAAGTGCTGGGATCTGCATGCCATGCAAAATGCAGAGAGCGCCACACAATACAGATGGATTGGCCTGGTTCTGCTACTTGCCGCTACGTGCAGCTCCCAGAACTAGCTAGAGCTATGTGCTGCTGGGTGGGTGCTCCGGCACAGGCCATGAGCACCCCAAGGGCCCACCACCTGCTACTACCGCCGGTGGTAGGGACTGTGTGCCATGGGGGGATGTGTGAGAGGGGTACCCACACCCCTCATCCTCCCTCATAACCACATACGTTCTGCCCCCACAACCCCCCCACATATATACACACACCCTGCAACATACCCTATACCCCCTCAGAAGCCCCCTCACCTCACCATACACACCCACCCACCCCCAAACCCCACCCCACAC
>JAGPOW010000261.1:18459587-18516868 GCA_030014935.1 Caiman crocodilus
CACCCTGCAACATACCCTATACCCCCTCAGAAGCCCCCTCACCTCACCAAACACACCCCCCCACCCCCAAACCACACCCCACACACACCCACATGTACCATATACAGGAGTAAGACTTTTTTGAGCTATTATGCAATCATCTGTATATACACCATGCAAATGCACATAGATGAGGACAAAAATAGTTTTTGAAATAAAATTAAGTGGACTGGCCAAGTTTGCCAATGATACTAAACTTTGGGGTACAGCATCCACACCTGAGGATAGGCTGGTGATCTGGGCTGAGTTGGGTAGGCTCAAAAAGTGGGCAGATACAAACCTGATGACATTGAATACCAACAAATGCAAGGTACTCCACCTTGGGAACAAAACCCCGCAGTACGCTTATAGGCTGGGCAGTGCTACACTCACTAGCACCATGGCTGAAAGAGACTTGGGGGTCATGATTGACCACAAGATGAACATGAGCCACCAATGCAATGTCGCAGCTGGTAAAGCAAACCAAATTCTGGCTTGCATCTATAGATGCTTCTCAAGTAAATCTCAGGATGTCATCCTCCCTCTGTACTTGGTGAGGCTGCAGCTGGAGTACTGCATCCAGTTTTGGGCTCCACAATTCAAGAAGGATGTGGAGAAGCTTGAGAGCGTCCAGAGGAGAGCATGATCAGGGGGAAAGAGAATAGGCTTTGTGAAGAGAGGCTGAGAGCCATGGGACTTTTCAGCCTGGAAAAACGCAGGCTCAGGGGTGACCTTGTGGCTGCCTATAAGTACATCAGGGGTGTGCATCAGGATCTGGGGGAATGCCTGTTTAGCAGAGACCCCCAAGGGATGACAAGGTCCAATGGTCACAAAGTCCTTGAAGACCGTTTTAGGTTGGACATAAGGAAAATCTTCTTTACTGTCCGGGTTCCCAAGACCTGGAATAGGCTCCCTCCAGAGGTGGTGCAAGCATGTACTTTGGGCTTCTTTAAGGAGAGTTTGCATGCTTATCTTGCTGGGATCCTTGGACCCCAGCTGACTTCCTGCCCTTTGGGCAGGGGGCTGCACTTGATGATTTTCCAAGGTCCCTTCCAACCCTAATGTCTATGAAATCTTTAAAATTAAAATATGTTATGCAAGATGTTTGACTTGTAGTATATGATTTGGTTTTTTTGGTTCCAAGATGACAACTGCCCCCCATACAAGGAGTACTACCGGGGCAAATGGAGGGACTTCGGGTGGCAAAGGTCAGGGGTTAGAGGGCAGGATTTCTGGTCTGAAAATGGTGACCAGGGGGCGGGGCACCGATCAGGGGGCGGGGCTACCCTTGTGGCCCTTACCAGCTAACCAAAATCAGTGCTGTACTGAGGGTCTCCAGAGCCTGGGGGCCAGTGCTTATTTGTGCTCCCCCCTTCGTTGCAGAGTGGGGTGAGGGGTCTCCCAGAGCCCGATCGTAGACTGGGGGGTGGGCAAGGGTGGAACCAGAAACCGGAAGTGCTTCTCCATGCTGCTACCCTCGCTTCTGGTTTCGCAGCCGCCCGGCGCCCCACAACAGCCCTGTGCCCAGGGGCCATAGCCTCCTACCATCCCCCCTGTCAGTACACCACTGACCAAAACTCATTAAGCAGCCCTGCAGCTCAAATAATTGCTCTAACATAAGCGTAATGTTATGAATTCAAACCTCAGGAGTCATGAAGTTGCTGTGTTAAGTTTAAAGGGAATTTCCCACATATCAAGTGACTGGTATAATCCTCTGGAGTGGGATGTCTGCACAAAGCATATAGGTTTGCCTGGATGATTCGAGGAAAATAGGCTGGGAAGCATCACACAGCTAGGTTATAGGTTCAATTCTAGCCAGGTCAGATAGTAACTAACAGCTGCTTGGTTGCTTGGGATGATTTGTATGCATCAAACCAGGTCCTAATGGATAGATATCACCCTCTCTAATGAAGAGGAGGAGAAATTTTGCACTGCTATTACATCTGTTTGGCTGGCTGCTAATTTGGCATCCTTAATTAATGCTAACATCTAGCACAACAAAAGAGCAACAATGAATGCTTGAAATGTTGCTCTGCTTTATTTCTGATTACTGCATGTACAAATAAACATTTGTTCAATGGTATATACGGTACTGCTGTCCTCCTTCAAGAAATACACTGATCATTTAGTCAGAGTTTTATCTTATTTACACATCAAACAGAAATGGGGAAGCAGGGAAGGCAGAAACTTTATGTCTGAATGCACTGGTTTTTGTGAATCTGAATGGTTTCCACTTTCATGCTTCTTTTCATGCAGGTTTTTTAGTTTAAGTGTTCAATTCTTTGTAATAGTATTACTCCCTCAACTTTATACTGCCTTTATTGCCTGTAGTGTCGTGTTTGTCTGGTTTTATCTTTAGCATCTCAAAAATTGTCTCTCTCAGGGCAAGAGGTTGCTTTGATTTGGTATTAAGGTATGAATTATTTTTTCTGTGCTGGCTGCTAAAAATGCTGCACAGGCAGCTGCCAGTTTGTGGTCCTAGAGAAAAAACAAACACACCTACTGCTCTCTTGTGAAGACCGTACTTTGGCTCTTTCTTCCTCTATTGTAAACCAAGGTGAAGTTCAGCCTGGCCCTGAAAGGTTGTCCTTACTCTGTGTTAATGTAGAGTGAATGAATGGCACTGAAGAGAAAGCCAGGTTTACTCCAAATACTGCATCCTGAGATGCTCTCAAATACCTAAACATTCAAAGGGACTAAGACCAGTAATTTTCTCTTAAGTAACTGTAGGAGGGTTCACCTCTGAATGCATCTTCCTCTGTCAACTTTCTCTCTGCCCTTGTCTTCCTATGTTCAGCTGGCAGCATTAATAACTGGGAAAGGTAACCACTTCAATATTGTTTTTGGCAGAGCAGAAATGACAAAGGGAAGAAAGCTGCTGTTTTCATGCTGTCCAAAGGTGGAAGGAGTAAGAATCAAGAAACTCGTGAGCAACCATAATGCTTAATATTAACAATGAACCAACTCTGATGTCCTTAAATAGTTTTGAATAAGATACTGTAAAATTGATTTAGGCCCGATTTATAGGCCTTATAAAAGGACAATATTACCAGATGACAGTTCAGTAGAATTCTCTCTGTGATTTAAAAAATACTAATGAAAACAGTTTTATTTTTTTTTTAATTTCTTGGGAGAATTGGCAGGAGTGACTGGCTGTAACCCAAAGCACAAAGCACACAGATGGGATTCAGGGATTGTGCATCAGAAGCCACTCAGCGTCTTCTGCTATGCATAAGAAATCTGAGATGGGCGTACTTATTTTATATGAATCGTGCCTATCAGGTACTATTCTTTTTCAAATGAAGCCCAAGAACCATGGGGCAAAGCAGGAAAGTTTAAGGCTCTTTCTTTTTTTCATTCTCTCCATGTAATTTGCAAGGCAGCTATTGGGAGTTCTTTGTTTTACATTTTGATCGTCTTCTTCCCCATTTCCTGCACTGAGCTCTATGCAGATGTGGATTTTCCAAACCATCTGATTTGTTTGGATAATAAAAATTGGTTAGGCCTTTTGAGAAGGAGCTGACATACAGTTGCCAACATATTGTAAATGTTTTCCAGGCTCAATTTTCCAGGTGAACCCCAGGGGTGGGCAGGCTTGGGAGTTGCTGAAGGCCTATGTGCTCATACCAATGGATGTTCTGTGCTTTTAAGAAGTAGAAATATCTTAATAACCAGGCTCTCAGGAATTATACAGCTTTCTGGCTTTTCCTATTAACTAAGTATCCGTTCTTATGTAGCAGGCTTACCTTTCAAAGCTTGGGTTGAGTCCCAGGCTTGAGATCCTGCTGTTTTCATTGGTGGAGCCCATCCACCAATCAGGAGGCAGCAGGACAAAGAAAGTCACGCCCCTTTCCTGAAGGGAGGGGAGAAGAGCTCTCCTGGACCTGATTGAAGACTGTAAACTGACAGGTCCAGAAGACTTCAGGGGCGGAGCCCTGGGGCGTATAAAAGGAGCTGGTGCCCAGTGGGAGGGACTGGAGAAGAGCAGAGCCAAGGAAAGCTGGGGAGTGCTCCTCCAGCGGGCAATAGGCCCAAGGCTCCTGAAGCTGCCACTGCAGGAACAGCCATGGGAATGGTGCAAGACCGCTTGGGCTGTTGACGACGCATAGGGATGGTATGCAGAGACCCAGCTTTGGGAGCAGTGTGAGACTGCTCGGGCCCATCACGGTGCATGGAGCCCAGGCTTCGGGAGCCGCAAGCGATTGCTCGAGCCTGCAACCCTGGAGGGCCAGTGGGCCACATAGTGCATGGGGCAGCACATAGGGCAAGGGCCTTGGGGGCCGCAGTGAGGCGGCTCAGGCCTCATCTCCTGGCAAGCGTCTAGGTCCCATGGTGCGCAGGGCGATGCATGGGCCCAAGCCTTGGGAGCTGTGGCAGGGCAGCTCGGGCATTATTGGCACAGGGAAATACTAGTGCTGCAGCGTGAGGCCCAGCACCCAGGAGCCAGCAGCGGTGGTGCAGCAGCTGAGAGGAGCTGAGCCCTCGGTGCCCAGAGCGAGGCACAGGGTGGGGAGGAGCCCAGCAGCATAGGAGAGGCCTGGAGAGGCGCTTCAGCAGAGGAGACCCCATCGAGCTGCGCCCTGACCATCGCCACCTGAGGAAGCGTGAGTCATTGGGCCCTTGGGTCCCACAGGGGAAAGACATTTGGGCTGGGCAACCCCAGAGAAGGGGCTGGATGAGCAGCCCCTTGCCTAGTCAAGGTCCCAAGGGGGGGGCCCCTGGTGCTTCCTGGACACCCCCTCCCCTCCTCTCCCTGGCACCTCATTTGAAGGAGGACTATCTCTTGCCATGGGTCAGGGACTATATTAAGGAATAGGTATTATTAAAATTGTTCCTGTTTGCACCTTATGTTTTGTAATTGAAATGTTGTATTTGTTTTATTGTGATGGGAAACAGTGTTATTTAGGGTTTGAGCTTGGTTATTGATTAATGTTTACTCTGTAAATATATGTATATATTTAGTTTTAGGATTATGTATATTATAACTCAATAAATTGTATATAGTTAAGAACTTTGGGCTTGGGCTAACTCTACAGAGGAAAGAAGGATCTGCTTGAAATTCTGGCATCCCTCTCACAGCACCCCCCTCCTGCCTACCCATCCCATTCAACTGAGAATGGGGAACACCCTTGGGTGTACCTGGGTTGCACTTATATTCATTAATTCAGTTCTTGCACTGGTATTTTTTCAGTGAGTGATGTTTGTTCATAGTGGTGTGTCTACATGTGCACTTTACTGTGCAGTAGACTAATTTGCTGTGCAGTAAAGCATCACCGTTTACATGTATGTGGCCATTAGGTCAGTATAGAGTAGACTAATTTACTGTGCTGTTACATAGTCCTGTTAGACACAAGTACTACCCCATGATGGAGTAAATTGCTATGCTTAAACGCATATGTAGATAGTGATGTCTGGATTAGTTTACTCTGGCTCAAATTGTGCCAGAGTTTATTCAGTCGCATTAATTGCACATGTAGACATGCCCAGTTTTTACCAAAGCATTAACACAACAACCTTTCTTATCTATATAGCAAAATACATCTGGACCCACAGTCAAAAGAACCTCAAATATTTGGAGTATGAGTAAACGTCTTAAATCTTGTAGCCTGATTTTTCAGAGAGCATATAGAACCAATGCTCCTTTGGAAGTTGGTGGTAGCTGCGGGTGCTTGGCATTTCTGGAAATCGGGCTACAGATGCTTATCTAAATGTGAGTCTAAAAATCCTCAAGGCTCCATCCCATGGGATCACTATTCCCTGACAAACAAGTGACACGCCACTATCTTTTGTCATAGGATAGGTTAAGAAACCATAGGACCTGTTCCTCTCACCTCGTGTGACTTGGAGTTGTCTGTAGACCCGCTCATTCATCTAGCATTTTGGGATAGACATCTATTTTTCCTTCTCTAGCACATCTAGTCTTTCCCTGTGGTGGGCTCTTTCCTTTTGAAGTCACTCTTTCTTTCCTTTGCATTAAAATTCTCCCTCCTGCTTGCCCATACACAGTTGGGGGAAGAATGGGGGTGGTTCAGGGTGCTGTCTTCTCCTTGGGGACGCAGAGCTGGAGCTAAGATGGCATTGGCTAGTGGTTGCCTCTCTGATTAGGGTAACCAGCAGGAGACGTGGATTTTCCCCCTTAAAGTCATGCAGAAATGACTTTACTGGGGGGAAAAACTGGGCAAATTCAAAATCGGTGCCACGATGTGAGCATACTGGCCTAAAACACCAATTTTTACAAAGTCAATCTTCAGGGTTGGATTGCACTGTAAAAAATGGTGGTCTAATTCTGTTTCCACACAAGCCCCATTGATCGAGCCTGCCCTGGCTTCGATACAGCCAAATTATAAGGAAAATAAGACTTTGTTCTCAGTGATTTGCTTCGCTGCTTGTGACTGGTAAGCTTGAGAGTCCCTTGTGTGCTAGAAAACTCATGAGAATTTTTTTTGTTTTTTAATTGAACATGATTGCCAATGATCCATGCCTTACAATTGAAAAACAGTCAGGAAACGTAAAACATCATGATAGGAAATGGCTATGGGTGATCCAGCTGTAGTGTAGAAAGAGTTATTTATCTGCACAATAACGTTGAGGATCGTTATGGTAAGGTCTTTTTTCCCTTGAACTATACAGCTTGGCTAATTGGTAGCTGTCAGGTTTGTTTTACATGTACTTCAATATGCTGTGGTGTCGCAGTGTCCATGTGCTAGCAAATGTTCTAGCTAAGTTTGCAGAGCAGTGTCAATTAGCAATCCATTTCCATGTGCCCACAGCTTTGTGTAAATGTACTTTTTCTTGAAACTTTCCATGGAGTTCAGTCATCCAGATCTGCTTATTTTTGTCATACGTATGGAGCAGAAACTCTTCGGGAAAGAGAGAGACATTTTTAACCTTATGTGCACACTACAGTGCCCGGAACAATCTGTCTTTGATTCCTGATTGGTATTTTGAGGTGCTACAACGGTTAAATACTAACCAAATGGAAAATTTGAGCAAGTTCTCCTTAGCTATTTTGAGTTACAAATGTCTGTAAGGCAATCTCCCTGGATTTTTATGTAGTAAAATTTTATTTTTTATGTTAATGACTCAAAAAATAGCCAAACTGATTTATATTCTTAAATACACATATTCCTGTATGTCATTAGAAAAGTAGCTTTGCCTCTGAGGTTGAGATCCTGGCTGCAGTGAAATCTATGTAAGTTTTGCTCTGAATTTATTGAAGTCAGAATTTCATCATTTTACTATTGTACACAGTCTGAGGAGTGCAGCGATACCGGTCACCTTGTACCTTTATAGACTTGGAAGTGCGATTTTTTTTTTTTTTTTTTTTTTTTGGAACCATTGTTATATTTCAAATTTTGAACTGTAGGTAACCTGACAATGTCTTATTGCCATAATAAAAAGCATTATTTTAATATATGTAGCCTGGGTACACCCAAGGCTGTATATATCTGTAATTATATCTATTTTAAAGAGTTTTTAATATATATTTAAAAATAAATAAAAAACTCTTTAGATACAATTACAGATATAGGTCTGTTACCTAGAGGAAGTCGGCCCTAGGGAGGGCATTCGGGTAAGTACCCATGCCTCAGGCCCAGAAGAGGGGTGGATCCCAGGACAGTCAATCCAGCAAGTTTTATTGCACAAGTGGGTTAACTAATAAAGACATCCTCACAGAGTCCATTAAAGAGAATTAATACACCCAACTATTTATAACAATAGATACCAAATAGGAAACATAACTATACCAAATATTAGATGCACCCTATCTGGGTTTCAACTACTTGGTCCCTCAAATAGGATAGGGTCTTCTCCCCCTCGGCCCACTCCCCCCAGGGTCCCTTGCCTGGGGGTGCCTCCCCTGCGGGCCCTGGGTTCCCGGTAACTCACAGTCCTGCCTCTGGGGGTGTCAGTCTGGCTTCTGGGTCCCTGCACCATCTCAGGCTTCTTGGAGTCATTGGCCTTGAGTTGAGGGTGCTCCTATGGGAGCCAAGCCCTCACTGGCTCTGGTTCCCCAGCCTCACGCCAGGGATCTGTCTGCTTCCTGGGCCCTGCTTGGGGCACCGCAGCTCTTTTAGTTTAATGCTGAGCCACGCTGCAGGGCTCTGGTTACTTGGCCCAGAGCCAGGGCTAACTTGAGCAGCCTTGAGCTGCTCCCAGGACCGGCTCTCTGTGCGCCGACCCGCACATCGTGTAGTGCCCAAGCAGCCTCAAGCTGCTCTCAGGGCCAGCTCTGTGTCAATCCATGCACCGTCGAGGCTCAGGTGGGGTCCAGATGATGGTCTTCTCTGGAGCTGCTCTCTCTTCACCATCCCTTGCTGCATCTGCCCAGTGTGCTGAGCATGCTGGGGTTTTATCTACACCAGAGGCCCTGCCTCTGAAGTTTGCAGAGCACAGTCTTCAATCAGGTCCAGGGGGTCTTTGCATCCCCCCCACCTCCGAGCAGGGGCAGGGCAAGCCTTTTCCAGCTGTCACCTGATTGATGGAAATATTCTACCAACCTGAAGTGTCCTTCTCCAAGCCAGGCTTGCCAGGCAAAAGCAGTGAGCCCGCCACATACACACACAAAACTCAAACTCTTGGTTCAGAGATAATAGCTTTTATTAGACCAACTAAGAAACTGCAAAAAAAAAAAATCTTTCTTTGCAAGTTTTCAGGGTCACACATCCTTCTTTAGGCTTATGGAAAATTAAAGATGGTGTAAGTCCCCATAGGTAGAAAAAGAGCCTTCATTTTGCACAGAGGAAGCTGAAGATGGATGTCTGCAAGGTTCCCTCTGAGGTGCACATGCAGCTGCACACAACTGAAAGTTCGGCCGTGCACAAACTTTTCAAGGTAAGCTCCGAGGCGAGGTGGGGGTGAGGGCCTGGTGTGGGCTCTGCCGGCTCCAGGGAACTGCTCCACTCCCCGGCATCACCTCTGGGAGTGAGGAGGCTCATGGCATCAGGGCTGGTGATGGAGAACTTCCCCAGAGCCGACGGAGCCTATGGAGCAGTTCACTGGAGCCTGCGAAGCTGCACTTGGGGCAGGCATCGACTGCTCCCCAAGGTGAGGCAAGGCAGGGATGGAGGTTGGGGCTGGGGGGTGGCATGGGCTCTGCTGGCTCCGCCAGTTCCAGGGAAGCGCTCCATTCCCCAGCTCTGATGCCACATGCCTCCTTGCTCCCCGAGGCAATGCAGGGGAGCGGAGCAGTTCCCTGTAGCCAGCAGAGCCTGCGCCAGCCTTTGGCCTCTGGCCCCGGCCTCCAGCCCCCAGCCTCCAGTCCCTGGCCTCCAGGCCTCTGGACCCTGGTCCCCCAGCCTCCGGGCCCCAGTCCCCACTGCCTGCCCTGGGTGAGGAGTGCGGAGCTTACCTTTTGTAAGTGTCCCATGCTGCACTGAAAGGGGGAGGCGGGACCGAAGCAGCACGCTGACGGACCGCTACTTCTTAGAGGGAACATTGGATGTCTGTTCCTTATATAGTAAAATAAATATGATTTACTTTAGTATATGTTTTAAAAAAATGATTGTAACTTAAAGGTTCTGGATAGTACCTCAGTGGCATTGATTTTCAAAAGTGAAATAATTATTTAGAGTGGGCCATATGATTTACATTTTTTCACTGATAGGAAGACAGTCTGATCTTGTAGATAAGGGACTGGACTAGGACTCAGAAGAAATGAGTTCACTTACTCTTCTATGTATTTCTAGAGAAAGTCGCTTAATCTCTCACTGCCTCATTTTCCCATCTGTAAAATGGGGCCAATAAGACTTCCTATCTGTTTTATCTTTTTAATTCTCTGCCAGTGCAGGGGACTTAGGTGTAAATAGCACTTCAATCTCTGTTCTCTGCCTGTGATACCCAACACTCTGCCAAAAAAATGTGGGGCACAGGGTGAGGGATGTGATTGCTCTTCTGATTGCCTCAGAGGGTCTAACAGGGGAGAGTGAGGAACTAATTAAGTTAAAGCACAATGATAGCAAAGTAACACATGCTTATATAAGCTGACAATGAATGTATTTAGGCTGGAAATGGGAAGAACCATCAGAGGAAGGAGGTTCTACCCAAATGGAAGTTGTGAGGTTAAAAAAATCCAACCTGTTTAGCTTTAAGATGGTGTTTGATAAATGTATGAATTATTAATTGCAGAGGACAGGGCTTGATAACCCAGGTGGTCCCAACTGATCCTTTAGACTGTACTTCCTCAAGAGCACCTCTTACAACATAACCGTGAAGTGACTGGCAGTGATCTTGATGCCTTGAAGAGCTATTACAATAACATAATTAGCATTTAATAGCATTAAATAGTGTAGGTAATTTGGAAAATATTATATGCACAAATATTGAGTTTGATCCCCCATATATTCAGCAATGATTGATTTAACATGGTGTAAATGTACAGACAAAGATGTGGGTGCATATATCTATATCTATATCTCCTTTGCTCTGGGACTCAAGCCCATGAAGATAAGGCCAGTGAAATGCCAAGTGTGATTGTTTAAACAGCATTGTAGTGAAAAAGGAAAGAGGAGCGGAGAGTAACAGGGGCTTCCCCCATGTTTGACTTTTCCGAGGGGATTCTGAAAGCAGTGGGTGATTTTTTCCATATGTGCTGCAGAGATTATAAATCCTAGTCAGTTAAACTGCTGCTCCTGGGTTCTTCACCCAAGTCAGCCCAGAGAAGATTATACTGGAAATGCCAACAGATGCTTAACAATACCGTTGTGAATGGCATCACTGTAATTAAATGTCTCAGCTTGTTGCTCTGAAGAAGGAACTTCCCTGAGTTCTCAGTAATGTGCAAACAGGCATTTTTGGATGGAAGTGGAGTGGCAGGGATTCTTCCTGGCTTTACTCATGGAAAGATAACACTGATTCAGCACTCCCAAATGACCTTAGCAAGACTCGCATCCTCTGTCTGGGATCTCCTGTGCGTAGTCTCCCTTCCTCGCTTCACTGAAGTATCATGGCATATGGCAAGTGGTACATAATCCTCCCAATACTTCATGTTGCATGGTAAGTATCAATATCATCATTTTACACATGGAGAAATCAAGGCAGGAGGATTTAGAGGCTAAAGTCACAAAGATGATATAGGTGCCAAATCACTGTTGTGGTTCAGTGGTAGAATCCTTGTCTGCCATGAGTTTTGATTCCTGGATCACACACAAATACAGCTATCAAGGCACCAAACGTACGGACTCTGGTCTTTGGATTCTGTCTTAATGGTCTAAAGCAGGGATCGAAAGTCTAGGTATCCTCTGCTCCTCCATACTCCTGCCCAGGTGTGCACATTGAAGGTCTGGGTGACCTCTCACACACATGCCAGGATCCAGAAGGATCGATGGTTGCCTTCTATTACTAAATAGGTGCGAGAACTCGGTGTTTGCAGAGTCTTATTGTGGCCAAATGGAGTTGATGCTACTGAGCAGGGCACCTAGGATCCTCTATATCCTGCCCACCTTCTAAGCACCTGGAAGTTGCACATGCCTTGCAGGCTGCATTAGCGGGGTCTGCATGCCACACAGATGCCAGCAGCATACTCCACAGCTGCACCATGCATGCACCCAACCCCTGTGCTGCATTGCATGTGCATACATCCTGGCCTCATCTTCAGTTCCATGGTCACAGCTCCTGTGATGCTATGGGATGCACTATGCCATGCTGTGCTGTGCTGCACTTTGTCAGTCTCTGTGGTGGAGGGAGGAAGAGGAAGCTGGAGGGAGGGGAGCTCGGAGACTCCAGCTGCTACAGCATGGTAATGGGGGAGAGGTGGTTGGGTGGGAGCCTGAGGGCTGAAAACTAAGCCTGTGGGCTACCAGTTGGACACCCCTGCTCTATACAATATGGGAGGGGTGGGGTTAGGTGTCTAAGCATAGGGTTTGCAGAAATCTCCATGCTGAGCTGCCTTGTCTAACCAGGAAAGGGGTGGAGTTCAACCCAGTCATGCCCAGGATTAGGATCTTTAGGAGCCTATTTCCCTTGGGCAGTACTGTAACTAGGGAGAGGTGAGTGGGGCACCACCCCCAGGTGCTGACTAGAAGGGGGCACAAAAATCACCCCCTAGAATCTTTGCTAGGGCAGGACATAGGACCTGGTCAGGACCCAGCTATACCCAGCAGTATATCTGAGGTGATGGGGTCAAACCGAGCAAGCTCCCCCTGCCTCCCCTGGGAGCTGTTGCTAGAACAAGTGTCGTCTTGCACCCCATATGTCTGCATTGAGGAAGGGGTGGGGAGAGCAAACTGGGCAGCAGGGTTGGCTCCCAGAGAGCCCAGTGACAGGGCTGCTGCTGCCTGAGTGGCGCTGACACTACGGTTAGGGACAGATGTGCACATAAACTGATTTAAGAGATCAGAAACTGGTTTAAACCTGTAACAGAACATTTAGTGCACATTAAACCAGTTTGAAAATGGTTGAAACTGGTTTGAGATAAACCTGGTTGAATTAGTATCAGACTTAGCTTATCTGGGTCAAACTTGTTTATGCAATGTGTCTCCCAGACCCCTGGTTTCAGTTAAATCACAGTCCCTCAGCATCCCAGCATAATCTCTGGGCTTGGTGGGGCTCTCTGCTTCAGAGACCTGGGCTGGCACCTCCCATCTGCTCTCTGGTTGGAGCTCTGGAATAGACTTGCAGGCACAGCAGGGTCTGTCTGGTTTCCCCTTGCCCCATCCCCTCCCTTACCACCCGTTACTCAAGCAGGAATCCCTCCCTCCTCTCTCCCACAGCACAGACCGTAGCTAACATGTGGTATGCTAGCTAATGCTGATAGGTGTCTGCGTAAGGCAGACGGGACAGTGTACACTTAGGGCTTTTTTGGAGCTAATCAACAGGTAGCTAGTAATGTCTTTTCATTCCTTCCTTGGAAAAAGTTGTTTAAGAAGAGCTTGAACTAATCGGAGAGACTATTGTTTTGCTGATGGACTGCTAAATGCTGTGTAAATCCTTGCTGGCTCTGTAGCTGGTCAGAGGAGCAGCTATGGGGAGGGAACCGCTTCCTAATCAGAGTCTCCTGTTGGGGCCTGGCCATACCCTCTTCAGCTCAGCATGGTGGAAGGGAAGGGAGGGCTGCACTAGTGCCCCCTGGGCTTCTAGCCTGAGCCACTGCAGGCATGTGTGTGCATTTCTTCAGTCCACAGGGGATTTCTGTGGTTACAGACTGGTTCAGCCTAGCCAGGTTAGACTAACCTGCAAAGATTGAATCAATTCAGGCTCAGGCTTTTTGAATGTCTGTCCTTAGCCTATTATAGCACTGGCAGCAGTAGCCCAGGAAGGTAAATCTTCCCTTCCCTTCCCTTCCCTTCCTCCCCCATTCTGCCTATAGTGATCCGCATATACCCCTCCATAAGGCTCTCAATGAGCTCACTGCACATTGACCCCTGGGGATTCACAATGCTGAACCCTGTCTTAGAATCAGGTGTCTAAGCACGTTTTTTGAAAGTTCATGTCAATCATTTCTTTCCAAATGCAGGGGGATGTAATGAGCTTGGGCCCAGTTGAGGAAGATTCAACACCAGACTCCAGCTGGAAATAGTCAGGGATTAAGTTAAGTCTCCCCACAAGGCTGCAGGAAGAAGGTCACACCCACAGGTCTTTATAAGATGAGAGCAGACAGCAGCAAGCAAGGTAGGGCACTTACCTAGGCTGTGGGATACCCAGGTAAAAAGCCTTCCCCTAACTGAGGGGTGCTAGAGAGTGAGAATGAGTATATTGCTCAGGGTTTCAGAAACTTGCACAGCACGGGGAAGACTTGGGTTTCAGTCCAGTTAATGATTTAAGAAGTGGACAAGCTTCAGCAAGAGAAATTAAGCAGGCCCAACAGCAGCGAGAGCATTCACATGGGAGAATTGGGTTCTACCCCTCTCTGACAGGGTGGGGGTTTGAATCTGAATCTCCTGCATCATGGGTGAATGTCCTAGTAATGGTACTGGTGTTGGCAAGGAGCTTCTCTTCTGGCCTTGCTTTGTATGGGGTTAAATAGAGTCTGAGCACACTTAATAAGTCACACACCACAAATAAGAGGAGAGTGGACCCTGCTTTGTGAATCTTGGTGGGCTTCAGAGTTGAGAATGGCACTGAGCAGCTTAGCGTTCTCAGTTATGCTAGCAACATAACAGCAGAAACTTAGGTTTAAAGAAGATGTTACTGCTGGAGATTTAGGTGCTGAAAGACTTTTTGGTGCCTACAGGGCGAGGCAAGTGTTTCGTGAATGTCAACCAAATGTTGGAGCCTTCCTATCAGGTTTTATTTGTTCCTCTTATCACCACTGAATTTCTATGCCATCTTAGGCAAGTCACTTGAGGCTAGATGCACAAGAGGACAGAGGTTAAAAAAAGAGACATTTAGATACTTAAATCCCTCTAGTGAATCTAGCTCTAAGTGACTCGCTCTATGTGAGGCAGCGGTGGTGGGAGGAATGGGTACAACCCAGGCTCCTGATTGGAAGGCTAAAAAAGGGCATAACTCAAATGGCAATGCTAATGCCTGGTGCCAGTATTGGGAGATGAAGGGCAGAGGTTGTCCCTATATTAGCAGACAGCCCCACAAGCCTACTAGGAATTCCTTACCTTCTCCTTCCTTTTTTGTGCTGTTTTTAACAAGGGCTTAATTCTGCAAATCAGCTCCATATATGACTCCCACAGATTTTTAGTAGAAGTCAATGGAAATCCCAAGGCCTGAATTGGGCTATAACCAGGTATAGACATTACACTTGTACTGGTATAAGTGGTCATAAACCAGTCTATACTCATAACAGAACAGAAGTCCAGCTCACAGACTGGTTTAAAAATGGTAGAACCTGGTCTAGGATTTGCTCCCCACAACCGTTGGGTAAATGTGGTCTGTTCAGTTCTAATCTAAGCTATGCAGTTTACAGAAAACTGCATAACTTAGACTGATTCTGCCTTGGGTTTTTTGAATGTCTGTATCTAGCCTAAGGTTGTAGTTGCCTTGGTGCTCTGGCTTGGGGACCTGAATTTTATTACCTATCTGCAAAACATCACATGTCTGGCCTGAATAATAAATAAAATGGTAGCAAAGAGAATGGGCCTCCTGGGACTGCTACGCAGCAGCCAGAGTGGGTATCACACTACATACCATGGTGCCTACCTCAGCCAGACTATGCCACATGCAGTGCCTGCTCCAGAACTCGTGTTGCACATGGCACCTGCCCTAACAGCTCTGGGATCCACGATGCCTGCGAGCACTGCCTGCAGCATTGGTCCCAGATGGCTGGAGCAGGCATCAGCAGTGCAGTGCCCAGAGCTGGTGCCATATGTGGTCCAACTGTGTGGGTATGGTATGCAGTGCGGCACCTACACTGGCTGGTCTGGCATCTCTACTACACAGCCCTGGCCAGACTGCACCACGCACCGTGCCTGTTGTGGCCATTTCAGGATCTGTGCTGCATGCAGCATGGGTCCCTGGCTGGCTGGAGCAGGTGCTGGATCTAGTATGGTGGGAGAAGGGAGAGAAGAGGGGGTTTGTAGACCCTCTCTGGCCTGTGGACTGGCCCCATACCACTCATCTGGCTCATGGAGCTGGATGTGTTTGAATTCCTGGTTTAAAGGGATTGTTGCTTTTTCTTGTTTTGGTGAGACGTTAGCATTTTCTTTATTCTGAAACCAGACAGTAGAAATTACAAGCATGACACTTTTTAATGAATCTAGGGCTAAAATCATCTAGGTTATTTAAGTACCTGAGTTGTAAGAGTAAGATTATGTCCACACAGCACAGGTGAGTGTAGATGCAAGGTAGGTCTAAATGGGTTTCAGTGCCATGAAAAGCATCCTATGACATCAGTTGAACTTAGCTGACAGCAAATGAGGCCGTAACCACATGTGTGGCCGAACTGGAAGTCAATGAATGTTTTAGAAATGACTTGAAACAACCAGGATCTGTGCCTTCATTCTCAGACATTAAAATATTTTG
Organism: Caiman crocodilus; assembly: GCA_030014935.1. Classification (NCBI taxonomy): domain Eukaryota; kingdom Metazoa; phylum Chordata; order Crocodylia; family Alligatoridae; genus Caiman; species Caiman crocodilus. The sequence goes on from JAGPOW010000261.1 coordinate 18,475,518, forward strand.
TTCTCTGTAATGTCCAACAGTACAGTAACAACCTTTGAAAATATTACCTCCATGGCCTCCAAGAAGTGCCTGTGACTGTTCAAAGAATAAGGCTGTTAGTGAAACCACACAGTGTTCTGTCCACACAAGTACAGTGTGCAGTGGTTGTAAAACAGACCAAGTAAGAGAAAGTGCAGTCTGTCACTGGGCTGCCTTTTGCTCAAGGGCAGGATACGGCAGTCGAAGGGAAAGGTAAATGGGGTTTGTGATTACTGACTAGTAGAGTTCCAGGCCCTTCTTTTTGGGTGTCTAGATTAAGGCTACTTACAAAAAAAACATTGATTGATAGATGGATGGATTGATTGTTTAATAACTTTAAAAAGTTGATTTCTGCCTGTGGACCTAGGATTTTGAAAAGGGGGTTGCAGATTTTATCACATATAACACTATAAATCTTTTCTCCAGGTAAAAAAGAAACTAGAAGCTTACTGATATGTTTGGGGCCTCAGGCTACATTATTCAGTTTAAGATTGAAGCAAAAATAAATATAGCTTTATTAGAATGTGCATTAATTTGCCGTGTCATATATTATGTATTAAAAACCCAACAAGCTAGGCAAAATAATCAAAAAATGTTGTTTCTTTAGTCTTGTGGTCATCAGAATTAAATGCACATCTCTTTCGGATTCATAAAACAAAATCAAGCCTTCCTGAGCATCTTGACTGTGCATCCAATGCTTTACTGAAAGTTATTTCTACCCCTGAGTTTTTAGGTAGAGTTTAAAACAGTCAGCAGGGCTGTGAAATAAAAGCTACATGACCAGGAGCATTGAACAGACAGCAGAAATGTAGAAGAAAAAACAGTTTGATTAGTATAATAATAAGAGCCTTGAAAAAGGAGAGAGGGTTGTAAATATGTATGGAATGAAGATTTTAGAAGGTATCAGGTAGGTTATAATGAGTCGTACTGCCTTGCCTGAAGGCTTTTCTAGGTGGGCTTTGCTAGGGTTACCATATTTCTAGCTTTAAAAAAGAGAACATCTTATGAGGGTGGGGGTAATATGATTGTGGGGAGGGGGCAGCGATATGCCCATGTCATGCCCCTACCCCTTACTCCCAAGCCACTGCCCCCCCCAGCCCTCTTGCTGCCCCTCAGTCCTGACCCACAGTGCCCTGTACCCCTCACTCCTGCCCCACAAGTGCCTGGCACTGCCTGTGTCCCTTGCTCCCAAACCACAGCCCCCGCAGCCCTGCCAGTGCCCCTCACTTCCAACCTGCAGCCCACTGCTCCCCCCGGCCCTGCAGCATCTCCTGGCTGCCCTGCCCCTGCGAGCACAGGCACTGGCCACAGTGCCACCAGCCCAGCCCCAGTGCCACTGGCCTGGCCATGCAGCTCTCTGCTGCCCCCAAAGGACGTTCTCACCCCTTTTGCCCGCTTGAAGGGCAGATGTTTTCCCCCCTCCCATTCCCTGCTGCAGCCCCAGCACGTGGACAGCTTCCCCCAGCACTAGTAGGCACCTGCCTCCCCTTATACACCCATCCCCTCTACACACACTGCCACACGGACACCGTCCCACTAGACAGTCCCCAGGCCCTGGCCCTCCAACCTTTTTCCCCATAGACTTACTCACACCCAGCTGCCGGGACTGCTCCCACACCCCTGCCTGGCTTCGTGCTAGCCATGTGCATGCGGAGATGCATATGATGTCTCCTGCCTCCAGTTGCCCTCCCCCTTGCTCCTCCCCCATCCCAAAGCAGCTCCTTGCTAAGGCAAGCTGGGAAAAACTTCAGTTGTGAGTGCAGCAAAATCCCAGACGTTTGTTGATACTTTAAAAGACTGCCTGGATGAAGATGGGAGGACTTAAAAGGGGACATGTCTGGGAAAACCCAGACATATGGTAACCCTAGCTTTGCTCCCTGAGGGGGTCCTCAGCCAGGCCACACCAATCGGAGTCTTTAAACAAACAAAACAAGCAAAGAAAGTCCTGCTGTCCTGTCCCAGACACTGGAAGGAGACCTCTGTGGCTCTTGCCCTAGCACTGCTGTCTGCCCCGTCCATGTAGCACTTGCTTCTGACTTGCAACTGTTGCCTCCTAGGTTACTACCTTGCTGCTCTTCTCTTAAGGTTTTAAGGTCCCAGTGAGTCACTCTCTTATTAGCAGTCTCCTCACAGCAGCAGCTGCTCAGTAGGGCTGGCTGCCCCCTCTTAAGGAGACTAGTCATCCTGTTACAGGAATCCAAAGTGCACACAATAGTAGCACCTACCTTTTACAACAGGAGGCTGGCACATGTGCTTCCCTTTATTCCTGGTTCCTGAGGCTGTTGTCCTACCTTTGCCCTGCTGGTGCAAGGCTCCCAGTCCTTGCAAAATAGAAGTGGAGACATAGGAAATTAATTTCTGCACAGATGACCAGCACAAGTGCAATGCTTTACACACTAGACCTCTGCACAGGAGGGCATTTCAGCATGTGATCAGAAAGCCCAAACTGGGTTTTGCTTCTGGGTTGGGTGCGAGTGAAGGACACTCGGCCCACTCATCCCCCTGCACCGTCTTGATCACCTATGCATAGCCCTGCACAGTCAAGCACCAAATGCTCCCTCTAATTATCATCTCAGAGTTCTTACATTCTGAAGGGAAATCATAAATTATGGTACTTGAGCTGGAATAATTATGTGATTAAGTCTAGTAATATTTATATTAAAATTTATGTATCCAGGAGTTCAAACATTATCAAGGCACCTGAAGTAAACATTGTATAGTATTGGCATGTCAGTTTTGTACTCTTAGAATGATCACTCATTTTTATATGCCAAATTATACAGGTTTTTATTGCTAACGTCTTTCTCATTAATAGCTCACTTGAGTTTTATTGTATATCTTTTTGGCATGAAATCAATTGAGAGTTTGCTATTATATTTATGGGCATATTATACTCTTTATATCATTCAGATCTTTAAATCTGGGACCTGGAAATCTATGTGGGAGCATAGTTTACAAGGCGGAGCAGAAGATAATGTAGGGCATTTATAAACCATTTATAGCCAGCAGGACAAAATTGGTGGCAGCTAAAATCATGGAAGGAGATGTTAAGGAAAATCCTTTTCACTTCCGTTCAACGCTGGGGTGGGAGGTATGCAGCGGCATTGTGAGGCTTTAGCCTAGGGACAGACATTCAAAAAGCCTGAGCTTGAATTGATTCAATTTTTGCAGGCTAGTCTAACCTGCAATACTTGAATCGATTTGGAGGTGAATAGACATTCCCTTTTCATTCTAGAAATGCAGGCACACCTACAGTGGTTCAGCCTAAAAGCTGGGGGGTGCTAGAGCAGCCCTCCCTTCCCTTTCAAGGTGCTGAGCTGAGGCAGGCATGGCCAGGCCCTGCAGGATGCTCTGATTATCCTGGCCTCCTAAGCTGCCCAGCAGGGAATGTTTATCATCCCTAACTCAGTGTTTGTCAACCCATTAAGAAAACAAAGCCTCTCCCCATTAATTTATAGAGCTCTTAAACAGCTCTTCCAAGCAAGGAGATTAAGTTACCTGTTGATTAGCTCCAAAAAGCCTGTCTGCCTGTCATCTCCCACAGCACAGACTATAGCTAATATGTGGTCTACTATCTAATGCTGAGGTGTCTACATAAAGCAGAGGGGAGGGGAGAATAATCCCTGCTTAGCAGGGAGAAGCCAGGCAGACACTCTGTCTGCAAGTCATTGTGGAGTTTCAGCCAGGCAGCAGAGGGGAGGGGTCAGCCCTGCTGTGGAGCAGAGAGCCCCTTCCAGCCCAGAGAGCATGCCAGGATGCTGGGGATGTTTGGTTTATCTTAAACCAGCAAGAGGTCTGGGACGGACATTGCATAAACCAGTTTCACCCATATTAGTTAATTGTAGTTAAGTGTAACTATATTCAACCAGCTTTATCTCAAGCCAGTTTCAGCCTTTTTCAAACTGGTTTATGTGCACTGAACATCTGTTCTGTCACAGGTTTAAACTAGTTTCTGATCACTTAAACCAGTTTATGTGTAATGTCTGTCCCTAGCCCTAGGCATAGACTTCCCTTTTATTGCTGCCTTTGTTCTGTGTCCCACTCTGGAAAGGGAGTGCACTGTGTAGTTTAGACTCCTACTACCCTTTTCTTTCCTTAGCAGTCACTGACCCTGTTACATGGTGGTCGAGTTAGAACCCATGTACGTCATGGTTTCATGAGATACAGGGTGTGCAGAATGCACCTATACGGCCTTTCTTCAGCTTGCCTTTATCACTTTCCCTCTGGGCATAAGAAAAGTACTGCTTCTGTTGCCACGGAGGCCTTACACAGGGAGAAGGGTTGAACCATACAGGATAAGGAGGTCTGTGCCGTACTCTGTTACAGTGGGAGAATGCTATGCTAGCATTCTCAGATGCACTTGCGAGGCCTCATATGGGCACACTTTGTGCATTGTTAGGCAACATGCCACATGAATCACATTGCAGAGGCTGGAAAAATGTGGCAACATATGGATCTGAGTTTGGCAAAAGAAATGAAAACAAAACTCATAGTTTGTGCTGTTTCCTCCCATGGCAGCATTTTGTTGACTCTTAAGTTGGGTCTCTCCAGTCACTGGGGCAATCCCTGGCAGTTCAAGCTCTCATACTTTCATCCTGCAAAAGCCTTTCATCACCTCCGTTGAAAGCTATTTTGGAGGAGTGGAATTATGAGTTGATCTGAAGAAAGTGCAGGGTTGGCTGCTTCTGTCACTTAACCTAAAAGGACCCTTCTCTGACCAGTATCCCTGTCACCTGTGATCAGCTTTATTTCTCACCTTCAGGCACTGTGTAGCCTGTCAATAGGCACTACATGTAGCTCACGCCATGCTTCTCTGAAGAGACTTGTGAGCTTTCAGTTGGCTAGTGGGAGAGCTATTATTGGATAGAGTGGTGGTGCTCATGAACATTGTAGATAAGCCACTGGATTGAAGGTCTATCTACACTGAATCTTCCCTGTGTCCAGAAGGGACCCTCCAGATTGGAACGTACCCTATCCACCGGTTCCCATTTGCATGCTAAGCCTAGAAATGAGGTGATGAAGCTATGCCAGATTGACCCCAGCAGCTTCTGCCAAGCATGCTAGGGACTTAAGGGCTTGTGAGTACCCATGGTGGGGGAAACTGTCCCCAGAGCAGCAGCTTCACCGCACTTTTGAGTTTGGAGCATGCAAGCAGGCGCAGGTGTGTGGGCCTGTGTTCAGTGTTGACCACCCAGGACGTGTAAAAGACACTTGAAATCTGGGTTCAGTTCTAGGTTTTCCCACACTCTGTGTTTGTGACATTGGCTGGGTCAGTTGCTTTGTGCCTCTCTTTCCCACCTGCACAATGGAGTGGCTAGCACTCCCTGCTCATTGCCTGTCTTGTCTGTTTGGGTTGTGATTTCTCCTTATGTGCATTGCACTGGGATCCTAGTCTTTTGGAAGAGTCTCCAGACACTTCGATACTAAAAACAGCAAATTCATGAATCCCAATCACTTATTTAAAGTCCCCAGTACAAGAAAAAAAAAGAGAGAGCGAGAGAATAAACCCAACCATTAGAAAAGAACAAGCTTGCTGAAAGCAGGGACTCGGCAAGAGTCTGGGCGGTCAAAAACAAGTCTCAGATTCCCAACCTTAAGGCAATTCCCAGTCTGCCACAGCTGGAAATCCCTGTCCCAGTATCCTACTGGGCCAGCATTCCACCCCCACACTTTCCCCTCCCTCTGTCCCAGGAGCCTTGTGACACCATTCTCGGTAAACACAGGTACACACCTATTTCTTATCAGCTGTTTTTCAAACCTGATCTCGGTCTTTATACAAGGCATCACATTCGTCCCCACCCAGCCAGTCTGGAGATTCACATATCTCCCTGAGCCCCCTCTCTCCAGAGACTAAATGTGCTTGGAACTGACACACTTAGCCATGAAGGACTTCACACCCGCAGGTTGTTCTTTCCCTTATTTCTTTCATGGGAAGTTATTTATACAGGGCTAGCTCAGTACCTCCCAGGTTTTTGACACAAACATGCGCAGCCATGAAACACAGTGAAAAAGCCTTTGCCATTTATCTCTATCAGATGTGAGCCTAGGAGAGCTATAATGCTGTTTGTCGCAGGGCCGGAGGAAGGATGTCCCAGTGGTTACATCTCTAAATTAAAATGCTGGATGGAGCCACCAGTGCTTTGATGGTACTCCCTGTTCAGCTGCTTCTCAAAGCAGTGTCTTTGCTGGGGTGGCCAAGCTGCTCCTTGACATGCAGGGACCTCCTCCAGGGCCCTCGCCCGCTGCTGCTGCAGTTCTGGAGCCCCCTCGTGGGCAATTCACTTCACCTCTGAGAGCTCCTGCCCTGCGTGGATCTCTTGTCTGTATTGCTTTACCACAGGGAATGCCCCACTGCATTGGGATGTGCTACAATTGTTTTATTCCTAGTTGTATTTTCTCAACTCATCAGATTGACCCCGTGTCCCAGGTACCCCAAGGGCACAATCAGTGCCTGACCCTTCCTTTCCAGGTTCATCCTCATCCTGATTGTATTTCTGTCATCAAGTCGGTGTTACTGTAAACTGTGAAGTGAGATATGGCCAGATTCTAGCTTCTGATGCATATATGCAACATGCTTTTCTAGCTTCATGCACTTGTAGCTGAGGGCAAAATTTGGTCCATTTTTTGAAGTGGCTGCCCGAAATATAGGATCCAGGGCATACAATGCTGATTCTACTGGACATTACTATAGACATCACTGCTATTAATTCCTTTGATCAAAAAACATTTTGGCACATGCTTAGCTTGACTAATGAAGCTAATCAGGCTGCTTAGAGTTAAACGGGTACTTAATGGATCAGGGCCAGAGTGCCTAGCATCCTCCAAGATTAAGCTCCAGACCAGGTTGTGAAGGCTAGCTGATTTCTACCCCAGCTATGCTCTTTGTTATACCTGCATAATTTAGCCTAGTGTGGCTATTCTTTCCTGGGGATATAATTCTCAACCAAAATCTGCACCTGGATCACTGTCCCCTTTAATTCTGAGTTGCATCTTCTTCTGTATGAATCATCTGTGACTTTGGTTACATTATTTATGTTGCTTTTCTTTGAGGAAACAATTCTGTCTTCTTGACTTCCCTTCAATTCATTTCTCAGTCGCTGGGAAGGGAAATGTTTCTTTGCATCTATATAGGAAAGGATTTTTTAGTGGGAGGGATATGCAGGGAGTATACTTCTAGGAAAGGCCCATTATAAATTTTACGTGTAGTAGCTCTGCTAGTGGTGAGTGTTTGCAGTTATTTCTAAGAAACTCATTCTCTTCATTTAAATCTAAAACACAGCAGCTCAGCTGAGCTGAAAGGCAGGACGTAAAGCCCTATTTAGAAATGGTGAGGTCATTTTTGGAGCGGGTGCAAGCAGGCACAACTCCACTAACGTTGCTCCTAGCCAGGTCAATGGTGAAGTTGCCTCATGTGCCTGTATTGTCCCAGCATAAGACACATGTTGTGCCAGAGCTCTGTGGCTTGTATATACAAACATGCCATTAGCTGGCTTCATTTTTGTGTCCTTTTGTAGAGTCACAGCTTCAATGTTCTCCTTCCCAAAGGTCCTTTGTGTCACGTTCTCATTCTTCTTCCTGGTTTTATTTTTTACTTTGCTTTCATTTATTTCCTTGTACAAGTGGAAGGTATTAAAATGGAGTGGTCATTGCTCTGAAGTAACTGTGCTGCTGGGATCAATTCTGAGATAATCATAAGAAGACAATGGTGGTTACCACAAAGTTCAGCCACAAATTAATGAGCTTGATGCAAGGATTACTGGGTAAAATTCTACAGCCCATAATACTCTGGTGGTCAGACTAGATAATTACAATGATCCCCTGTGACCTAAAATCTATGTGCCTGAAAAGGTTCTGGGAGGATTGTGGTCAATTTTTAATAGCACTCTCTATGGGTTACTGTGTTTCCCCTTCTCTCTACTCTCAAATGCTATCTGTAAATTTGAAGAGAACATTTTAAATTAGGAAGGCCAATTTGCAAAGTAAAAGGTTTTGCTCATGGCAGAGACTTGCCCCTTATTTTCGTTAGCAGGGGAATTCCTCATTTATTTCTAAACCAGGTCTTATTGCAGTCAAGAGGAGAATACATGAGAAGACTGTGTTTTACCATGTGCCAGTTGATAGTCCACTTTTGGAGAGGTGAAAAGAGTGGAAATGCATGTCTCTTAGTACTTAAAAGTGTAAGCTAAGCAAGAGCACCCTTTAATAGTTCTAGTCATGAGCCAATTGGCTTGAGTCACATATTTAAAGCTGAAGCTTTTTTCCACTTAAAATCATCACTTCAAGCTATCATTAGATCCACTTTCCTGGAAAGGGCAGTTGCTGCAGAATTCAAGTTGTGAACTTTTACCACCGATGCCAGCTGTTTTGTTGGTTGCCAACCAACCCCCCACTCGGAGCAAACAAAAAGTGTTCTGTGAGCATGTTGTCCTGAATCAGTGGGTACCAGAATGACCAAAATATGCTAGCCTTTCCTTTATTTCTTCTGTGATAATTTACATGGGGTATCGATTATGAAGGAACTTGTCCTTTTCCCTTTCCTTCACTGCCCCATCCAGTGGAAAACACCAGCCACAGCAGTCAAAGGGCTCTGACAGACAGGCACAAAAAGCGCCATGAGTTAGAGCGATTCCCACCCAACACATTCACCTATTGGGGTGGTGGTGGGGAGGAAATCAAGTTCCACTCTGGAGCCAGTCCAGCTGAGGATCCTGTCTGCAACCTCTCCCCCGCCCCCTGTCCTCTTCCTGTGCTGTCCGCAGGAAAGGAGGGGAGAGAAGGGAGGGGGAGGGAACTGTGGGCTGGAGTTTGCCTGACCTAAGCTAGAGGGGAGAGAACTTGGGGGTGGCTGTGAGGTGGGGGGGAGGCTCCAATCCTTCTGCCCCCACCTCCAGGTCAGGCTGGGCAAACCCCGGCCCGCAGCTTCCTCCCTTTCCCTCCTCCCCCTCCGTTCCTGCAAACAACACTGAGGGATAGGGCTGTATCAGCCCAACCTGGATTTTTTTTTTTTTTTAATTTAAATTTTCCTTATTCCAAACCAAATTAGCCAAAACAAATTCTGAGAGTCAATCCAGAATCATAAGTGGCCCTACTACTGGGAAATATCATCCCACCATCTGGGGCTGCAGTTGTTTCCAAAACCTTTGGCAGGCATCCTACTTGTAGGCCCAAGCCCAGAGACTTGGGGTTTAGATGCCCCTAAGTTTTGCTTGCCCTCAGCCATGAGGCTGCAGGAGCCAGCTGGGGAGGATTCTCCCCCTTCCATAAAGCGGGCATAAAGGCAAGACCTTCTCACTCCAGCAGCTAAGTGGGAGGCTTACTATACATTACCTTGGCAGGTACTATCCCCATGCCAGGAGAGCGGTCTTTCCCAGGTGTGACTAGGAAGACTGCCTTAGTGGTCATGGTGTTTCCCTTGCCAGGCAAGCACAGGACCACGCTTGATCTGAGCTGACAAGAGACCAAGAAGTGATGCATTGTACTGATGCAGGCTGCCCCTAGGGAACACGAGTTCCCTAAGGCACTCCACTTCGGAGCGCCTTCATCTGATCCCTCATTAGACAAGGGTTAATTTGTTGCATGACTGGCCATTTTTAAAGCACTCGGCAGCCATGCACGTGTGTTTTGGCATGGCTGCTGAGGGCTGTCAGGGGGCCACTTGCATGACAAATGTCACTTCTATCAGTGCCCCAAGAGGTTTTTCACTCCTAGTTGTGAGACCAGAATCCACCTCCTGCCTGTGGCAGGAGTAGCTACTGCAACATGTTTCCCTTCCTCTTAATTCTTGTTTCAACAAGTAATATTTTGATCTTTCCAACTTCATACTCATCCCAGATGGGTCCTGCAAGGGATAGCACTGGTTGCCTCTGTGTGTAGCAGATGGCAGACTGGGAAGGGGAAAGGTGGTACAGTGGCAGATAGGGTAGAAAGTGAAAATTAGAGCAGCAGACTAGGCTTGGAGCATAGGGCAGGGAGCAGAAAGCAGAACAGAAGATTGGACAGGGAATGGGGATTGAGGTGGCGCTTGAGGAATGTATAGGCTTTGACTAGGGCAAGACAGCCAAGAAAAGTTGGCTCCCAGTAGCCTATATTATGGCTTCACTGAAATCAGTGGATTAGATCGTGGCTTGCCTATTTCTGATGCAAGTGTCTTTGGAACCTTGGTTTTTTTTGGTTTTGTTTTTTTTTTGGACTCTAAATTGCCTACTTGTTTCCCAGGTTCTTCTGCCATTTCATCCTTTTTTCATACCTCTTTGATGTTTCGCCTCCTTTTCTTAAAGCAACTGAGCACCGCACGGGATGGAATGCCCTTGTGGGCATTCATGGAAGACGCAGAAAATTTCAGTGGTTTCAGTGCCTCACTTCTGTGGCAGAGTTAAGAATAGAGTCCACATTTTATTAATCTTAGTACAATCTGTACAACGTGGATCCTTCATCGGGTTAAGTTCCTCACGTCTCTGTGAAGACAGGTTTGTGAAATTTCTGGGAGCGTACAGATTTTCAGCAAACAGTTGGGCAGGACCTGACGGTGCCCCATGTGTTTAAAGGGTACTTTTCTTTGTTTGGCTGCACGGGTCTACTGCTGAGCTGTGACTGAGAGGCGAAGCGATGCCCTTTGAAGTAGAAGCTGTAGCAAACAGCTGAGTGCCTCATTCTTAATTCATTAATCCTCTGAAAATTAAGCGGGTTGCAAAACACCCAGATGGAAAGGATCCAAGTTCTGTACATTATTTTATCCAAGGAATCACCCTGCTTCTTAGTGCCTGTAGCTGCTAGGGATATGAATTAGAGCATGTGTACAACATTTTGTCCAAGAGAAACCATGTAGTTGAATCAAGTTTTTATCTTTCCACTCTCCTCCTGGTGTTATACTTTAAGGGGGAAGCATTCAAGAGACTTGGTAATGTAAGATTATATTACAAGAAGATGACATTTTTGCCCAGCTGTTTTGAGCCCTGGTATATGCTTCTGGGGTTTGATCATTGATGCATTATTCTAGTTCTTTTACTAAGTTCCAAAAGCTAGATTCTGGTAATTGATTGTTGAGTTTGTTGACACCCAAAAGGCAGAATAGACAATTGCCTCTGCCGGGTGTTTTAAAGACTTCCCATCTGATAGTGGCAGAAACTGCTGTTTCATTGTGATGGCAGCAATCTTTATTTTTGTAGGTAAATAGTGAAATGCTGGTTTTGAATTGTTCTTTTAATTGAATTACTTAGACATACCAGGACTATCCAGAGGTTAATTCATTATCTTACTGTATGTAAAACTGTGGAATAATTGCCTTTAATATGTTTTGGATCTTGCTACGTTCAGTATTTTATATTCTATCTGGTACCCTTTTATGATAACATGAATAATTCTAGTAACCCATTGTTTGTGTATGTGTATATTGAAACCTTCCCGACTCCCTAGAGATTGCTTCTCTAAATGAAGCAGTCTAAGGATAAAACCCCACAGTAAACAAAATTAACAAACAGTTACTCTGGATACTGTGAGCTTGCTTGTTGTTGATAATGATGTGATGTCTGTGCACTCTGACCAGGCTAATAATAACTCAGAATAAGTGGGAGTATCATATTGAAGCAGTAAGCATGTAATAGCCTTTCCATTATAAAGGATAATTTTGCTACCGCTGTTGACTGACAGAAAGTATGTCTGTGGACTATAAATTGGCATGGAAGGAGTGACTAAAGGCTAATTAGTTCCAAGTTTGGAGTGAAGACATGCTCACCTAATTCAGAAGTATGTCCTGTTCAGCAAAATTGGAATTGGTCTTAAGATTTAAACAACAACTGGCCTCTTGATGTTACTTCTCGTGCCCCCAGAAATAGATATGTAAAAAGAGCCAGCACTAAAGCTATACAAGTAAACCATGGGGAGCAAATCACTCATACATTTTAACTTTGTAGTAGGTTTTTATGAGTGAGGCACATTTCCTCTTCAAACTGTTTCCCTTTGCAAAAAAGAAGAAGAAGAAATAAAAGGCCTAGATCAAGGCAGAAATTTGCCTAAGGGATCATGACCTTTGGAACCTAGGAGGTGATCAAATGCCTTAAACCCTTTATTTATAATGTCAGTTAACACTGACACTCCAATCTTGCTGAATTAATGATGAGATTATGTTGTTACTGACTTGTTCCATTATCAGCTCATTCTTTACTATCCCACTTATTATATTTTTTCTTGATCCTATGACTATATATTCAATTTGTTTGGCTAGATACTCTGACATTGCTCAGAGTATGTAAGAGTGTAATGTTCTGGTTCTTTCTTCTATACGTTCATCCTATAATTTGTCTAGTTCTTTGATTAAAGACCTGAACAATTCCAGGTTCTTTTTTTGAAAAGAGCATTTTTCCCATTTGTCCCTGCCTATAACTTTACATTTTTCACAAAACATAGGCCGAGATCCTATTTTACTGATTATCCACCTAAGTGGATTTAGGTGCTTAATTGCTATCCATTTACCCCCTTCTGAGTCCCTGAAAAATGGTTAATGAAAACGGCGGGTGGGTCCTTTTCTTTGCTGCTTTTTGTGATATATTAATGGTTTTTCAGGGACTCAAGCAGCATGGAATAGAATTATATTCAGGTAGCCAAGTCTACTTAGGTGCCTGACAGATGGAATAAGATAACAGTGCCTGGATTTACTGAAGTGATATTTTCAGTCCTGAAATGGGCTATTGCAGTCCATACTAATGAGTAACACTTCTATTCTATCAAAAGAAAGGTACTTTGAATCCATGTTTTAAGAGCTGAAATACTAGGGTGTGGTCTGGCATTGAAGGTCTGAAGGAGAAAAAGCTATGTCCTTTATGAATAAATATATTTTTAAGGGTGTCTTGCTTGCCAAATGTCCTTAACATCCAGCTTGCTCATTAATACTGAGGGTCTTCCTACAGTTTGTAAGCCAGGTCTTGTTCTACTGATTTTTATTAAGATGCTTGCCTATTACTGGGTTTCAGTTAGCATCCAGAATTACTGGAATATTTTTTTCTAACAGACAGATGACTGCAAGATCATTGAAGAGATCTGGATTTCCAGTATTAAAATTACACATCTGCTTTCTAAGCTCAATTGTTTGAAGTTAAAAAAGCCTGTAGCAAGCAACAACCTAAATCTTTCCTCTGGATCTCTTTAAGGTCTTCATTTGCAAAAATTTATTATGTGCATAACAGGCAGCTTAAGGAGCACTTACCTTCTGAGTGTCCTACATTGGGCTCTGCCTGAATGCTTGAGGGAGACTATCCCAACCGGGAGACCATATTTGTAGTTCAGTATTATCCCCAGCAAGGGAATACAAGATTCAAAAAGCAGTTCGGGAGCCTGGGAAAATCTCAGCCCTCATGACAACCGTGTCCCTAGACTATGGCGTCTGAGAGCTGCCTCAAGAATTTCAAGTCTAGGTTTCCTTCTTGGTGTGGTGGTCAGCAGACCCCCACCACCAAGTCCCTTTCCCCTTGACCTCTGTGTATCCTAACCCACAATGCCTCAACTTTCTCTTCCTCCGATTTTATTTTTGTCCTGATTTACATGTGTTTGCATAGTGTATGAAGAGGTGATTGTATAATAGCTTAAAAGGAAGTCTTACTCTTGTATATTGTGGGAGAGTGTGGGGGGGTATGTGTGGGTGGGTATAGGTTTGTGCAAGGCTGTGGGTAAATGTGTATGTGGAGTGTGGGGGAGGGTGGATAGATGTGGTGGGTGTGCATATGGGGTGAGGGAGCATGTGTGAGTATGTGTGTGGATACGGGGGGTGTGGGTGGATATGGGGTTTGTGGGGGTATGAGAGTGTGCGAGAAGTGGCTGGGGTATGTGAAGGGAGTGGGTGTGGGGTGTGCATGGGTGGGTGTGGGTGCATGCCCATAGCAGTGCAAGGGGACTGGGTACATGTTTATGGTGAGGTGTGCATGCTGGACTTGCCCTATGAACATCACACACACTCCCACCCACCCACACACACATACCCACCTCCCTCATTGCCAGCATGGACCCCTGCCAGCACTCCTGCCAGTCTGGGCTCCGCAGTCCTGCCACTCCTACCCTGGGGCACCAGCATGGGTCCCGTGCTCCTGCCCACCTGCTCACTACCACTTTGCTCCTGTCTGTCACTGTTGCCCTTCTGCTGCTTCCCTACCTTAACACCTACTGCTGCCACTCCCCCTCCCTTGCCCCTCTGGCCACTCTGGCACACCTGAGTCTGCAGAACATAGCAGAAGCTGGCCCGGCCCAGCTGGCACTGCACGGAGCCAGTCGAGAAACACGGGGCCTGGGCTGGCTCCTGCTGGTTTCTGCAGTCCTGGCAATGCAGCTGGGAACCATGGGTACTGAAGTGGCTGGTGTGTGGGCAGGGGGGATGGTGAGAAGTGGTGTGGGGGTGAGTGGCAGCAGGTGGGCAGGAGTGCTGTGACAGCTGGGCAGGAGCATGGGGCCCATATTGGTGCCCTGGGGCCAAGGCTGGTGAGGCCCCAGATGGCATGGTAGGAGCATGGGGCCCAGGCTGATACGGGCTCTGTGGAGCTAGCCCGGCTCCCCACTCTCCTTCCTGGCATAGCCCAGCCCAGCTCCGTAGAGCCCCAGCCAGCCCAGACCCCACACTCCTACCTGCCCACACTGGGTCCCCGCTGGTCCTGGCCCTGGGGCACTGGTATGGGCCCCACTCTCCTGCCCAGCTGTCAGTGCACTGCTGCCTACTCACTGCCTCTCCCTGCTCCTGCTCCTGCTGCTGCTGTCACTGACATTTCCCCACTTCTCCCTACCCTGCCGGCTGCTCCAGCACCACATGGTTCCTGGCTATGTCTCAGGGACTGCAGGACACAGCAGGAGCTGGCTCAGCCCCGAGGACTGGGGCCATCGCCCATGGTCCTCCCGCCCCCCGCCCCGTGTTCTTAGTTGAGTTGCACTCTTGGATGGAGGGAGGTGGAGAACAGCTCCAAGGTTACCAGGCCAGAAACCTTTGCTAGGCAGAGGCTAGCTGGGGTGGGACAGGGCTGGATGGGCCTTTCTGCTGCGGCTGCTGGGTCCTGCTGCCCCTAGGCCCTGCCACCAGCTTCCCTTTGTCCTGCTGTTGCTGGTGCCTTGTCATCTTTCACAGGCATCCAGGGGCAGATAATTAATTTTCTAAATTTTTGGGGGGCCCCACAGGCCAGATAGAATGGCCTGGTGGGTCGGACTGGGCCCATGGGCCATATTTTGCCTGCCCCTGGATTCTGGGCTAGGTGCTCAGATAGCATACAGTGATGTAGCTTCATCAAAGTAAACAATGCTTAAAGGAGTCAGAACATATTACATCTAATACTGAGTAACACAAAGTCTTTGTAGTGAAGGCTGTTTGGATATTAATTTAAGTTGAAGGTTAAAAAAAGCTTTTTATGTATGAGGGTAGGGACACATGGGAACAAGCTATGAAAGGAAGATGCAGATCTTCATCAGAGGTTTTTAGAAGTAAATTACACAACCTTTGCTGGGGATGGCATGCTTGACCCTACCTCAGTGCCAGAGGCTGAACTTGGTAATCTCCTGAGTTTGCATCAGACCAGAATTTCTGTGACTGTCTCTCTGATATGCTGACTTACATTATTATGTATTTATATTAGCACAGAGAGTCCCCACATCATTGGCTTATAGGCCCTATCATAATATAAATGAGAAATAGTGACAACAGACCTTAATTTCAGATTTCTATTAAATTCAATAGCTGTTTCCAGAAACTTAAAGTTTCATGGATTTGCAGTATCTGCTTATTTTTACACTTCAGCATTCCTTGAAGCTATTTCCCTTTAAATTATATACAGTAAAAGTTCTGTTATCTGGCATCTTACAAGCCAGCATGCTCCACTAACTGGCATGCCGGCTTGTAAGATAAAGTGAAACCAGAAGTGCCTGCCATGGCACTTCTGGCTTCTCCGAGCCCCCATGGCTCGGGGCAAAGCAGCCTGCGCTGCCAAGCCCCCACAGTCCAGGGGCATAACAGACTGTGCAGGGCTGTGCGGGACCCACCTCCCTGACCAGGGAGTGGTGGCGATGCTGCGGGAGGGGCGGCAATGCTGCATGAGGGGCAGAGGAATGCCCCAGACGTGGAGTGAGAAGTGGTGGCTGGGGCCGCTCAATTAACGGGCATATTTTGTTATCCGGCACCCCCCGTTCCTGTCCCTGTTTTGTGCATTTTGCCCTACACAAAACCTCATGTGCTGGAGTGTACACAGTGGCAAAAAACAGAGGCACAAATTTCTGCCTCTGCTATTTTTGCTGCAGCAAACACATGTCTCTGCACATGCATGCTCATCTGGATGCACTTCATGAGATTTCTTTTGGTCCAATCCTCCAATTTGTTTAGGTCTTTCTGAATCCATGACCTATTCTCCAGCATATCTAGTACTCCCTACAGCTTGGTGCCATCTGCAAACTTGCTGAGAGTGCACTCTGTGTCATCTTCCAGGTTGTTGATGAAGATATTGAACATAACTGGCCCCAGGACTGCTCCCTGTGGCATGCCACTTGATACCGACGGGCTGCCAACTGGACATTGCACCACTGATCACTACCTTTTAAGCCTGATGATTCAGTCCATTTTCTATATATCTTATAGTCTGTTCATCCAACTTGTACTTCCCTAGCTTGCTTGCAGGAAAGTTGTGAGAGACCATATCAAGAGCCTTGCTAAAGTCAAGGTATAACATGCCCACTGCTCTCCTCACATCCACAGAGCTTGTCATCTCATCATAGAAGGCTGTCAGGTTGATCAGCCATGACTTGCCCTTGGTGAATCCATCTGACTGTTTCTAATCACTTTCTTCTTCTCCAAGTGCTTAGAAATGGATTCCTTGAGGATCTGCTCCATGATTTTTCCAGGAACTGAGAGGAGGCTGACCAGTCTGTAGTTCCCTGAATCCTCCTTTTCCCCTTCCTTAAAGATGGGCACTATATTTGCTCTTTCTAATCATCTGTGATCTCTCCCAGGTGCCCCAGGTTTTCAAAGATAATGACCAATGTCTCTGCAATCACATCAGTCAACTCCCTTAGCACCCTTGGGTGCATTGCATTTGGCCTTGTGGATTTGTGCATTTGTGATTCTTCTAAAAAGAATCATAGAATCATAGAAAATGAGGGCTGGAAGGGACCTCAGAAGGTCATCTAGTCCAACCCCCTGCTCAAACCAGGACCAACCCCAACTAGATCATCCCAACCAAGGCTTTGTCTAGTCAGGTTTTGAAAACCTCCAAGGATGGAGCTTCCACCACCTCTCTGGGTAACCTGTTCCAGTGTTTTACTAACTTCCTAGTGAGAAAATCTTTCCTAATATCTAACCTAAACTCCCCTTGCTGCTACTTGAAACCATTGTTCCTTGTTGTGCCATCTGCCACCACCGAGAACAGTTTAGCTCCATCCTCTTTTGAATCACCAAATAGTCCTTAACCTAGTCATTTGCCACTGTTGGCTGCTTACGTCCTCTCCGCACTGTGCTTCCAGGTGCAGTTGCCTGGGAACTCACCTTGCCTGTGAAGACTGAAGTAAAAAGGGCATGGCGCACTTCAGTTTTTTGGCATCACCTGTCACTAGTGGCCTCCCCCATTCAGTAAGGAATCCATACTTTCCCTGATCTTCCTCTTGTTACTCCTATGTTTGTAGAAACCCTTCAAGTTGCCCTTCACATCCCTTGCTGGCTGGAACTCCGGATGTGCTTTGGCTTGTCTGATTTCATCCCTGCATGCCTGAGTAATACTCATATACTCCTCTCTAGTCATTTCTCCAAGTTTCCATTTCTTGTAAACTTCCTTTTTGTGTTTTAGCTCACTGAAAAGTTCCCTTCTAAGCCAAGCTGCTCTTCTGCCAAACTTGCCAGTCTTCCTCCACGTTAGGATACACCTTGCATGTGTCTGTTTTGGGTAGTGAAGTATGTCTGTGTTTGAGGTGAGGCAGCTATCTTTTCAGCTTTCTCATACCTGAAAGGAGCTTGCGTTTCTTTCAAGTTCTGTAAATGCAGGGCAGTGCTTACAGATTCTCAAATTGGATTTAATTTCATCCATAGCAATACAAATACTTAGAGAAATAATAATATCAACTCTTATATTGAAATATAATCACCTAAATAAAAGTATTTCCCCCCCCCCCAGGTATTTTCTATTTATAACTCCTCGCTCTGTGCCTATACTTTGTGGAAGTTCAGACACGTTTCCCTGTACACATTTTAAAGCTTGTTTAGGTAATGTAATAAAATGTAATATTATGGAGTTGCAGCAATAACCTCCAACAAACTTAAATTAAGAAGTGAATCATAACTCTCAGATTTGTTGTAGCTGGGTTTAGTTTGGGAGTTTCTGTGGAAGAAGAGAGGTTATTCCTCGCTTGCTGGCACGCTACAAAATTTAAAGCTCCTTTGAGTTTTTGTAAAAATTCCATTTTGCCATTTAATTAATTTCTAGGTTATGCTGGATGTCACATGGGGTGTTTTTACTTTGTCTTATTGCTCCTCAGGACTTTCAGGTAATTCTGGCTGACTCTGCTGGGATTTCCAAGGCTGAAATCAAAGTGAGAAGAAATGTGCACAGAGCTGAAGAGGACCATGGATTTTTTTCCTGACTCATTTTAAGACTATTTTCCTTGCCTTAAAACCTTGAGATGATAGATATGGAATGTTGAATCAAAGTCAGGTGAACTAAATTTGCTTCCACCAGCAAAAGAGAAGCTGCGTGAGTGAACAAACGAACGGACTGAAACCCACCTTTCAGGACCAGTCTAAAGAACAGATTCCAAATGTGGGAGGGGAAGTTTGCCACCAGCAAGGACAGAAAAGCCTCCAGGGGGGATTTCTAAAAACACTTGGTTTCATTGACAAACTTATCTGGAAAAGAAAACACCTTTCAAGTTTGCTGGAGGAAAATCTGTCACCCCCTTGCCCCTTGCACAGAAACCATTGACTTTAGTAGTGTTCTCATTCAGATCAGTGGGAAAACTCCCATTGATCGGATGCAGCATCAAAGGCCAGCAGAACTGGGTTCAGTCTCAATGAACTCTGTGTGCCACCCTCTGGTAGGCTTACAAGTCTAACTAGATTTCTGCTTTTACAATATCCTTTCTCTGCTTTTGGGATTAAAAGTTCTTTGCCTATTCTTCTCACTGGGTGCATCTTTTTTTTGTAAAAATATATGTCTCTCTCTGTATAAAGTTATATACATCTACATTCTTGATATCACACCACAAAAAGAAAAACCTTCACCCATTACAAAAACCACACCTGCGCACCTGTACAAAGGCCTGCTGGCCACCTGAACCCTTTACAATATCCAAATCATGCGCAACACACACAACACCAATAAGTCCACTCTGGTCCCTCATACCAGGCCACGCTTCCTTTCCACTCCTGTCCTGCTTGTGGGGTCACATACTCAGTTCAAGTGTCCTCTCCATCACTGTTGCTCCAGCTCCCGCTACATGAGATGCTACGTAGCTCGTTGCTACAGTGACGTAGTGTTGGCGGGCACTAACTCTAATGCTGCCGCTAGTTCACGGTAGCTTGTTGCATCTGTGCAGTAGGGTCAGAAACGACCCGTGTGCTGGGACTGCACAGTACCCACTGGGCAGTGGGGTGTGCATATAGACCTCTGCTCAGTGTCCTGAACAGTAATTCTTTCCTCGCTGCCTTCACTTTACTTCTTAGCTCCCAGGACCTTTTAAGCCACATTATTCACCTGGAGCTGGAAAGAATAAACTACCTGGATTCAGGAAAAAATAAACAAACTACAGGAGCAAGGACCAGAATCAAGATTTTCTTCCTCCCAGCAGACTGTTCTAGCCCCTAGGCATGCTCTTTCCTGCCTGCTGTGCTTTTGGCTCCAGGCAGATCTTGCATTCCTGGTTGCACAGTAGCAGTGGAGGCCACCCCAGACAGACAAATTTATAATCTTGTAATTGGGGAACTTTCCTGAGAAGTGAGCAAGATGAGTTTGAATCCTTTCAGACTGAGAAGGGCCTAAATCCAAGTCCCCCACTTCCTGGGGGAGTGACGTTGGGCAAAAATTAGGCACCACCACTGCTCAGTTAGGTGCCTACCTCAGAAACAGAGCTATATGTTCTGAATGGCCAGGGAACAGAAGGGCGTAGGGTGCAACCTAGGATAGATGCCTGAGCTGCAGAAAGAGGTGGGAGTTCAGGCACCTTTTATAGTTAACACTTCCCATTGGCTATCTCTGGGTTCTCTCATGGGTAGGCCAGGATTTTGGAAAGGGGGGAACAGGAGCAGTGACTTGCATTGCAGGAGTGTCTGTACCCTGGCTTCCAGGTTCCCCACCACACACCAGAGCGGGCAGACCCTGGCACAGAAGCAGCAGCAGGGGACTATTTTAAGTATCTCAAGAAGGTAAGAATCTTACCTCTACACTCCCATCCTCTCTCTGCTCAGTGGCACCTTCCCTCCATTCCCGTTTCTCCTCTCCCATCTCCCACCCCACCCACTGCTGCTATCCCCAGATGACCTGGGGGCAGCGGGGATGCGCCAGAGCTGCTTTTGTCCTACTGCAGCTAGGTTGTAAGTGAAGCCAAGCTGGGCCAGAGATAGCAGCGTCAGTGGGCCAGTTCGCTTCCCTTGTGCCTGCGCCCAGGTTGGCATGGTATAGAGAGGGGCCAGGCAGGCAGAAGAGACCTGCCCACTGCCGATGGAGCCCAGCTGGAGTGGGTAAAAGCAGCTCTCAAGTTTTTGCCCTTATCCCTGGGGCAAGTGGTGACGATGGCAGCGGTGAGTGGGATGGGGAGGAGGGAAGGGGTGGGGAGGGGAAGTGCCACTGAGCATGAAGGGAAAGGGAAGGGAGGGAATTCTTACTTACTTTAGGGACTTCAACGAAAGTCTCTGGCTGTTGCTCCTACAGAGTGGTTGACTGACAGGGGAGAGGAGTGGGCAGTGCCTCTGTACCATTGGAACCTCCCTCCCCCAGATCTGCCTTTGGGCTTTCTGAATTGGCTTTTACAGAGTCTCTCTGTCACAGGGCACTAAGGTGTGCCTGCTCCTTAAGGGAAGAAGCTGCCTAGAGAGGGCGCCCTAGGAGCCAAGCAGAACCCCCACAGGTGCAGGTTGCTGTGGCAGCAGGCTAACGAGGGAATTAGCCTGCACCTGCACCCGGTCAGCTGACCGGAAGGAGTCAGGGCCCTGGGCACATATAAGCCTCAGGGCTGAGGCCAGCAGGGTTTACTTCTCTGGCAGCAATCAAGGGGGAAGGCACTCTCATAGAGAAAGGTACTTGAAGATGCTTGGCTGCCTGTTCTGCTGCTGGTAGGATTAAGGAGCTATAGGAGCTTATAAGTGCTGGTGGGGAGCAGGCCCATTAAACTGAGAGAAGCTTATCTTCTTAAAAGGGATGGAGTGTGGACTCCAGCACATTGTTGTGCTATATTCCAGGGGCTTGTGTTTTCTGTTATCTTAACCAATGGACCGGGGTGAGGTTATTGGGGGGAGGAGGAGACCTCATTGGGGCACACTACTGTGCAAAGGGCAGGGATAGGGGGTGAAGAGAGCCCAATGCCAGTGAGGGTGCAGTGACGGGCACAGAGAGCTCAGTGCCAGTGAGGGTGCACAGACAGGGGTGCAGAGAGTCATTGACAACAGGAGGCTGAGCTAAGTTAAGGCCTCAGAGGGACAACGTTTGAATACCACTTGCAAAGCATGGGGTATGGTAAAGGGGAAGTTTTGGAGCCATGCATCTAGCTCATAAGGCTTGGGGGATTATCGTAAAGCACCTCTTGTGTGTAGGACCCAATAAAGGGTCCAACAACCCACAGGGTTTAGAGGAGTCTGTCACAACAGTGACTTAGCAGCAACTCGAGGACAGCCTCCTGATTTGTCATTTAAACTAGTAAGACGTGGCAGACGAGATTAGTAGCTGCCCATAGGGTGGAGCAGCACAGTCATGGGGCCCTTGGGACATCATGGCCACCCCTGGGGGGCTGTATTGTGACACTCTCTCTGTCCCCCATTCTCAGTAAAGAACACTAGACCCCTACCCAGCATTGCTATTGTGAGATACCTAAATCTTCCCATCCTTAGCATCTATGGTAAATCTTGTTAAAATTGGTAGGTATCCTGGGGCTGGTTCAGGTGTTTGAAAGGCTATGTGTAGGCACTTATGTGACAAAGCTGGATCTGGATATCTAGGATGAAGTCATCTCAGATATAGCTGCCCATACTGTAATTGCATTTTTGATTGCAGTTTAGATGCAACTAGAGTCATTGGCAGAGATGGGAGATCTGTTGATTTTCATTCTGGTTTCAGAACTACTGGACAATATTCTGCTGTGAACATTTGAGACAGTGTCTCTGTCACTGGTAGGAAATAAAGAAAAATGATGCATTTACATACTAGTTAAGTTGTTATTTTGCCCCTTAATTATTAGTAAAATTAGAAGTTTTGCAGGCTGGTTTTTGATCTTGTGCGTATATCTGGTTTATTGATTAATTCATAACTGAGGGAGTGTGACAGTTCCATGCTACAGTGGTAGCTGTGATGCCTCCCAGTGGCCCTGTGACTGTTGCCTGCCTCAGTCTCTATGACAGCCCTCCCTTAATTGCTCGTTCACTATGCCTTGCTCTTACTAGAGGTTGAGCAGGCTGGAACCTGGATACCATTATACCTGGTATCACAGTATTTGAAATGCTGAAATTAAAGCACTGCTTTATGGATGGTTTGGCATCTCCAGTCTCAGTCTGAAGCAGAGGTGAAAGGATGTGTCCAGCCACCCAGGACAGCTGCCACACATGGGCAGTGTAGACTTCTGGTTTCCATTGCTGCAGTGATCATGATTGCATGGCTGCAGCAGTTGCTGTTTTTTTTTCTTTCTCCCCACAAGGTCTTGCCCAGGGCAGCTGTCCCTGTCCTAGTTACACCACTCATCTGACATACCAAACAGTCTTTGTTCAGTTACTGGACACTATTTATTTTGCTTTGATTCCCCAAACTCTCCAAAAACTTATAATTCTCTCCACATATACATAATGTTCTTCAAAGGTACTTTTCAATCCTTAGTTTTGGTTTAGGCTGATAAATGCCTTATTGTTTTCTGTTAACACCAAGGTTCTTACACATTCATTAATTTCCTCCTGGCAGATAATTTCCTTCTTCATTGTACAGCTTTCTGTACAGGTTAGAGACAGAAAAAAGCTTAATGTCTAAAAGGATTGACACCATATAATTTTGGAAACAAGGGACTGATCCAGAGTCTGTAGGCTTCAGTGATTTCATTGACTCAACTAGGCTATGAATCCAGCCCTTTGTCCCATCCTGTTTCCAAAGACTCTCCGTGTAATACATCTCTATTTAGATACTTTCTGATAAATCTGCTTTATGGATTATACGCTCCTACTGAAGATGAAGGGAATTTTTATTACTGACACCAATAGGAATGGAGTTTAAATCATCACTGCACATCTGTGGGCTGAGATTCAGGGAAACTCTGGCTTGAGTGCTTCTGGCTTTGAGTTCAAACCTTCAGCATTGCAATCTTTTTTGAGATTCACTGATGTCACTCCCTCTGCGGAAGGTAGCAATTTTAGTTTTCCATCTGTTGTCTCCCACATCCCTATGGGATCTGTTAAACTTTTTTGGTATGAGACTCTTTGCCAGCATTTTTTTTATTTTGAGCCAGTGGGTTGATTTTTTTTCGGCGGGGGGGATCTTCTTACTGAAATATGATACCAAGGAAGACTTTCCATGTGGGGCCATATGCATCTTAAGTATATCAATGTCTCATCATCTTTACTGAAAAACCTCCTTTATGGTATTTGAGCTTGTCCATACTACTAACACCATTTCAGCTGTAAATTAATGGTAGTTCTACTGGCCAGTGTAATTCTGCTAAAGTTTTACTGATCACTGTGTAAAAGGGTCACTTATCTTGAGTCACTTTCAAGTACTTACAAGATGATTCACTTTCTAGGGCAGCTGGGTGAGAGAAGAATTTTCTGTTTTCTGGAAAAGGCCATGATTATTTTGACCTTTCTGCTAATGAAGCCGAAGGGTTTAACATTTTCCAGTAGATGGAAGTCTGAACAATCTCCCCACCCCTGGGCCTTGGGTTGACTGAGGCTATTTCTTTTAATTTTGACCTTGCATTCCAAAAAGTCCTTTCAAAACCAAACATTTTTCATTTTTCATATGAAAACATTAAAAGGGACATTTCAAGAATATCAGAATGCTTTATTGCCTATTTTATTTTAATTAAATTTTCAGAATTGACACATTTTTCAAAATGTAACCAATTTTGACAAAAAAATCTTTTAATTTTTTTTTTTTAAAGACACAAGGTGGGATTTAGATGTCTAGCTCTCATTCAGTGCATATACATGAGACATTTAGTGCACAGTTGAACAATTAACTGCACAGTAAATGTCCTGGTGTCTTTCTGTGTCTCTAGTACAGCTCACAAAAACTAATAAACTCTGCAGGTGGATATACTTGTAAAATACAAGTGCTACCCCACTGCAGACTTTTTTCATGTGCAGCAGTGCATGTGTAGACACTGGTCCAGCTGGCTGGGGTACAGGGTACCTCAGTGCAGGGCTAGCTGGCAGGCAGCCTCAGCACCAAGGCACTTTGCATCCCAGCCAGCCAGCGTGTGTGTGTTGCAGAGCTCCTGTGCTGAGGCATACTGTGCTCCAAGCAGTGTGCCTCAGTGTGAGGGCTCTGCGGGACAATGAGAAAGAGGAGTAGATAGCCCAGGGCTGCTCTCTGTCTTCATGTGCTGCTCCATGACTGGCTGGGATGCAGTGTGCATCAGCATGGGGGCTAGCCTTTTGCTGAGACACCTTGTGCCCCAGCCAGCCCCCTGCCACTTACAGCGAGTGGAGTCCAGTTGGAGCAGCCCTGGCTAGCAGGCTGACCCCTAGGGTCCCTTGCCAGCCCTGGCTGCTCTGACCAGGCTCCATGTGGTGCATGTGAATAAACGACAGAGTAATTTGCTCTATATTTTTTTTTTTTTTTTTGCTCCTGGGTGCACATTCAAGTGATGCACCTGGGAGCAAAAAACTCCAGAGCAATAGTTTATTGTTCCACATTAGTTACAGAAGCATTCAATGCAGACATAATGGTGTAGACATGCCCATTGATTTTTTTTTTTTTTTTTTTAAGGGAGTTGGGTGATTCATACTAGGGCTGCGCGAAACTTTGGTAGCCGATTCAGTTTGGAGGAGATTCGACAACTGAATCTCCAAATCCAAATTTAATCAGGAGACCCATTAAAAAGTCCAAATCAATTTGGAAGCCTCCAAATCTATTTGGAAAGATTTGGAGATTCAGAAAGCAGTCTTGCAGAAAACAGAAACTGAGAAGAGGGAGGGAGAGGAGGGCAGGAGAGACTGCTCTGATATTGCCATCTGTTGCTGGCCAGTGACTGTAAACTTTCCTTGAATTTCCTTTCAATCACAGTACTGCAGGGGAGGGATTTAGAAACAACATATAAAGCTGTGTGTGAAGCGATTTTGTGCCTTTTGTGAGCTGTCTCTCTTGGACCAGACCAGCAACATCTGAAAGGCTCTGGCTTGCTATCTAGTCTCTTGTTAGCTAACTAGTCTCTCTCCTGTGTTTTCCCTGACAATGTGTTATCACTGTGCACTGCAGGAAAGCACAACATATATTACAGACACACAGACATACACATTTTGCAGGACGCCAAACATTATGAAGCATGCTAGAAAGGCAGCTGCCAGGTCTGCTGACAGGGAAGGGGAGGTGGCAGTGGGAGAGCTGCAAGTTGCCTCTCTTTCCCCCCCCATCCTGCCAACATAGCCACATCCTCTTTCCTGGCAGTGATGAGTCTGCTGCTGCTAGTGGGAGCAAAGAGGTGGGAGCAGTGTCTGTACCTGCACCACCTTCACTAACACCAGTAATAAGCATCAGCACCAGTATGACAGTTTCCACCCCAATTTCAGTTTCCAGTGTGAGCCTTCCAGTGCTAGAGGAGGAGCTGGATCTAGAAGCAGTGGAGCTGACTGCTGTTGCTAAGGAAATTCTGGGGAAGAAGGGGGATCTGAGTTTGTTCCACAACCCTCGAAGTTCTCCTAGAGGTGGGTCTCTTCTGGAAGGCACTTTGGAGGAGGTTGTGGGGGCGGGTGGCTCATCTCCTCCTGTTGTTGTGCCTCTCCCTGGAGAGATATGGAGGGGATAAGGCAGGAGCCCAACCCTCAACCCAGAAGTGGGTGGGTAGTGTAGTGTGGAATCATTCTGAGGTGGCAGATGATCCCAGGTATGCTGTCTGTCAGCACTGCTAAAAGCAGATCAGCTGGGGCAAGGACTAGAAATGTTTCACCATGGCAATACTGCTGCCTCTCAGGAGGCAGCACCACCTTGCCTTTCTTCCTCCTCAGCCTGGCACCACTGGGAGCATGCCCAAAAAGAAGTCCCCCTCTTCCTCCAAAGCCCCCATCCCCAAGAAGCAAAGGCAGGCCACCCTGGACCAGTGGGGGAAAGGTGGAGACAAAGCGGGGTGTATTCCCAAGGTGAGCGAGGTTACCAGAGCATTGGAGACATGCTTGCTCTGGGTGGCTGGCCCTTCTCCTTTGAGTTTTCGGGGTTTAGGCAGCTCCTGGTGCTTGTGGCCCCATCGCAGCAAGTGCCCACATGCACAAGCTTTAGCGGGACAGTGATGCCTTCCCTGTATGAGGCATGCAGGGATTACTTGAGGGAGGAGCTGCAGAAGGCAGGGCCCCAGGCAGCTTTGCACTTTACCTTGGACATCTGAGCAGCTGGGGTGGCAATCACACCTACCTCTCCCTCACAGGGCACTGATGTGATCAGTCAGGGCATTCGTGGGCTCTCCTTCAAGCAGAAGTGATGGATGACTTCCACGTGGCAACAGATCATAGTGGCTATGAACTGCATGGTGCAGGGGTGACTTGTTCAGCAGGGCAAGCTCACCCACAGGTTCACAGTTACCGATAATGAGGCCAATATAGACTAGGCAGTGTGTGATGCCAACTTTGTTGGCATCTGCTGTATGGCATATAAGTTCCAACTCGCAGTCAGGGACACCTAGTTAGGGATGTCATGCTGAGGGCTCTCAATGATGGTGCTGTCACTACCACTATCAGCCAGCTTGCTTCAAAATGCAGGAAGGTGGTGGGCTATTTCCACTGGAGCATCAAGGGGGGCAAGATGCTGTGGGACAGACAGGCAGAGCTGAGCATCCTTCAGAAGAAAATCATGCAGGATGTGGAGACTCAGTGGAACTCCACATACCTGATGCTCAAAAGACTGGTGGAGTAATAGAAGGCCATCCATGAGATGGTCTTGGTTGGAAAGATTAGGATCAGCAGCCCCCTTAAAACAGAATGGAATACCATCTCCCAGATCTTGGTGGTTCTTAAGCCATTCCTTAAGGCCACCAAAAGCCTCAGAGCTGGTGGTGTCCTCCTTAGCCAGGTGATCCTCGTAGTGAAGGAGCTTAAAAGTCAAATGGAGAAATTCCAGAGGATTGATGTTCCTGGCTGGGGCAAGCCGCTTTCACCACTGGTGCAGGCACTGATGAAGTGGCTGAAGGAGGGCATCAAAAAACAGCTGGATCTGTTGTGGTCCAGTATGGTCCATGTGCTGGTGGGGGTGTAGCAGATAAAAGTGGAGAGTACCTGGGGAGTCAGTCACATGTCAGGCAGGTTATAGTGTGTCATATTCTAATGTCTATATTCAGTCCATGAGTTTCTGTATCTAGGAGGTTGATGAAGTGACGTTCATAGGCTTGTCTTTGAAAAGTGTTTTGTAAATTCCCTTTGAGGATTAGGACCAAGAGATTGCTCACAAGAAAACAACTCTCTTTTTTCAATGTGCCCCCACTGGTAATTGGGTGTTTTTGTCTTTAATAGATGTCCAGTGTGCATTCAGTCTGGTGCACAGTTGTTGTTTGGTCTTTCCTATGTATTTTCCATCAGGGCATTTGGTACGCTGGATGAGATGTACAATGTTTCCAGAGGTGCAGCTGTAAGATCCAGGAATCTGATGGTTCTGTTGTGGGGTGTAGTAATAGTGGAGGTACTGAAGATATGTTGGTAGGTTTTGCATTTCTTGTTATGGCATGGTCTGGATCCATTTGGTGTGTTTTGGGCTGTAGGAAGTTTGCTTCTGGTGATGAGGTTAGCAAGGTTCAGTGCTTGTTTGAGTTTACAAAACACTTTTCACAAATGAGTCTATGAACTTCACTTCATTAACTTCATAGATACAAAAACTCATGGACTCAATATAGACTTTGGGTTTATGACACACTATAACCTGCCTGACATCTGACTCCCCAGGTACCTCTCCACTTTTACCTGCTACATCCCCTCTCTCCCTGCCAGCCCCTGATCCTTCAATTTACATTTTAACTGACTGGCTTTCTTGCATGCATACCAGCCTCTGGCTTCTTTACTATTTATTTCACCCAGGAAGAGTAGACACACCAATAGCAGATGCTTCCTCAGCCTGGTGAAGGGTTTTTAAACCTAAAAACTTGCTAAGATGTATTCTTCAATTATTCAGCTGGTCTAGTAAAAGATAGCAAATTGACCCAAAGAACCCTGTTTGCTTATGTCCTTAGATCAACACTTCTACAGCATATACTCCTTAACACAAGTGATATGAGTTTTGCTTTCAACAGTTTGAGGGGCACTTTCACAAAACCCCCTGCACCTCTCTCCTTGAAACTTGGCATCATGCCCTCAGAAGGGGCTACTATCTCTGCTTTTTTAATCTGAATCTCTAAAAAAAAAAAAAAGAAAAAAAAAAAAAGAAAAGGAAAAAAAGACAAAATTATAGGTATTTTAGTGATTTCCCCATTATAGTCTATGGCTGAATCTCCGAATCTGATTCAACTAAATTGAATCAGGACAGTGACTCTAATCAAATCACTGTCCCTCTGAATCATCTGAATCTGAATCAAATACTTGCTGCTTTGCACAGGCCTAATTCATACCCATGGCATCTTTGACAATCTCAAGGTAAATCTCTCATTACTAGTTAGGTCTAACATCTGGAGCAGCATCATTAGATTCTGGTTTGTTCTTGTACTATGGACTAGTAATTCTGTGGCAACTTAATTTCTGCTGGGAAATATTGGAATTTAAAAAAAAGTGTTAAATATAAAAATTCAGTCCATAGTAGAGTATCCCGTATGGTATTCATGTTGCTATTGCATGACTTGCATTACATTGTCTATGAGTCTTCAATGGTTTTTGGAGTGCTACTGATTCTTCTGTTGTCAATGCTTAAATACATCACAAGCCCAGAAGGTATTATCAATGATAGAAATTAAGGGCGGTGGCAGTAAGATAAAGATAATTGATGTTACTTAGTGATTTCTTTTTGAAGTTATTAGTTGTGCAGTAGGTAATAAAGTTGACATTTGTATGTCACTACCTTTAAGATAACACATTGTAACACGTGGGTGTCCTGAAGTTGGTCAAATTGTGGGCCCGCCCAATTTTCTCTGGGTTGACTGCCCACCTACTTCACCCACCATGACTTTGATGCAGTCAAAGGATGATAACAAGGCGCAAGGCTACCCATTTACTTGCCTTGATGCCAAGGGCTTATATACATGTCTCTGACCTCCTTTATACCATATCCCATGCCTCACAGATGGCATCCATGGCCTAACACATGGCCTTAGTATGTTTGGCCTCACCTGGCCTATAAGGTCATGTCCTCACACTGGGACCCATGCTCCAGAGTCTTACATGGGACTCTCACTTCCCACTGGAGCTCGCAGTCACTGTGCCCTCGTACTGGGCTCTCCTTTAATCCATCGGAGCTCCTAACCCCTACCAGCTCCGGGCTCCAAGCCCCTACCACCTTGGGCACTGTACCCAACTCAGGACCCTCTGAGTTCCCCATGCCTCTATATTGGGGCCTAATCCTCTGCTCTCAAATCCCTTTAACCCCGTGCCTGAGGAGCCTTGCATCTAGCTCCTTTGGCTTAGGGCCCCCCCTCCCCGGAGCCTCACACCCAGCTCCTTTATGCAACCTCAGAGATTGCAGTGAGCCTGGGTGCTGCTTCAAGCCCCTTCTTGACCTGGGCCTTGCCTCAGGACTCACCGTCAGCCTGGGCTCCTGCTTTGAATTCAGGGTGTGCTCCCCTAGCCTTTCCTCTCCATGGGATCACCTGCAAGGCAGCAGGGGATGAGGCTTTTTGGTGACCCATACTCACCCTTCACTGGGGAGATGCCAGGTGCAGCATTTCCTGGAGACTGCCCCACCACCAGCAGTCCCACCACACTAACCAGCCCCAGCAGGGTGTAGTTTCAGGTCATGCCCCAGGACCAGGAGCTTCCAGCTATCCCCATAGCTCCTGCCCTTACTTTCAAAATGTCATGAGGAGCAGCTCCAACCAGGTGGTGTTCTCCCGGCTGCTAGCAGCAGACTGCTGGTCTTGCTGCTCTGAGCCCTGTTCCTAAAGGGAACAGCTGGGCCCTGTTCCCAGTCAGGCAGTTGTTCCTAATTGGAATTGCAGCCAGCTGCAGGTTGCCTTGCTGCTGCTCATGCCCCTGTGAGTAATGGAGTACACCCTGTGCATACAGTCCAAACCTCATACGTTCATAATAAAGGCGGTTTATTTTATATTTTGATGCCAGATTTCCATAATTGCACATGGCATAAGTGCTTTGGATGTTGCTTTAGTAAATGTATGCACAAATACTGGTAAATGAGTTAATTCTAAAAACAAAATATTCACAATTTGGTAGCACTTGCAAATACCTTGTCCCAAGGAGACTACAATTCAGCAACAGACTACAATTCAACACAATGCTCCTATGGTGTTTGAAGAAACAGGGGTTATGGAGAAACATTGATATGGCTATTTACCTTATTACAGGTGGTTAAAAGTTATTTTTGCATGTTAAGAAGCCTGAGAGAGAGTACAGTGATACTGGAAAGCTTGCCTATGTCTATACCAACCTTATAGATGGTCCAATAAAAGATATCAGCCATGAATTTTTTTCCTTTCACATAGCTCCTGGATTATCATAGCAGCAGCATCACCTCAACACTATCTTTTGCAAGTTAAGCTTTTCCACATCCCTTTATGAAGGCAATGCTAAAAATGAGTTCCTAAGAAAATGGAGGTTTGTATATGTTTGAGATCTGCAGATGACTAGTGTCATAGAAGACCTTAATCTGTTTTGTTTTAGTTTGGTTTTGAGATGCACATTTTGGATTCACTTAAATGCAAGGTGGAATCTGAGCACCAATCTTTCTGAACTGCCCTGAGCAAGCCTGTCTGAGGCACTGTCATTTTTGGCTAGGTACAGAGGTTCAGAAAGCCTGAGACAGAGTTGCACTATATTTCATGGCTTTTTCTAAGTCCCCTAGATGGTGCTCAACATCAGCACAGAAAGCTGGGAGGAATACGCAGAATCCCATTCAGTCTGGAGGGAACATCTGGTACTGCGTGTAGGTCAACATGAAGTGGCTTTGATCCACAGGATGGAAGCAAAGTGAGAGAGATGCTGTAAATGTGGACTCCAACTCTGACAACATGGATCTGTGAAACTTGTAACAAGCTTTGTCTCTCTTGAATTGGGCTTGTCCGCCACAAACAGACTTATCAGGCATCTGTATGTGTCCCATGATCACCAGAGGATCAAATGGTTGCCTATAGATTAGTTTTGGAGTGAACAGAAACCATGTTCACCCTTGTGGGATGGGGCACAGAGGCAATTTGTGCTGGCCAAGGCCAGCAGGCTGAGGGCACTCATGGTAAGCTGCCAGAAGCTGCCTAGAGTGGCCAAGCAGCTGAGCAGTTGGTCATTCCTGATTGAGCTGTGTGGCCCCAGCCCTGCCCCCTGCCACCTGTCTGTGCCAGCTGTGGGGGGTAGGGGGGAATGGAGTCCCCCTGCACAGCTCCCCCCCAGGTATGCTGACTTGGCTCCTGGAAGCAGCTGTCAGGAGGGTCAGGCAGCAGGGAGGAGTGGGAGAATAGAGCCCCTTGCTATACGGGCCTTCCCCCAGTGTCCTGGACTGAGGCTAGAGCCATGCACTGACAGGGTACTATTCCCTGTTCCTCCCCCTCCACCCCCCTGTCCAGCTGCATAGGCAGAAGGAAGCAGGTTTTTCTGGCTCCTGTCTGTGACAGCCTGGGGGTGGGATTGGCCCAGTGCTTACCCGGAGTAGAGGAGCACCGGCCAATGCTAGCACGTTGCCCTGCAAGGGGTGTCTTGGGGTGCTGGAGGACACTGAGCTAAGGTGATTTGCTGTGGGATCTTGGTCAGATATTTGATATACTGCTCTAACCTAAAATGATTAAGTCTAAGTCTACATCCAGGTTCATTTTGGAGTGGGTTCTGCCATTTTGAAATTTGTCTATGTCCAATTTTTAGATTGGTTTCTGATCACTTATACCAGTTTATGTGCAATGTCTGTACCTAGCCTTTATATCTTCAAAGGAAGTTTTTCTTGTAGCGGTCACATCAGCTGCAGCATGGCTTGTGCGTAGCTTGCCAGCTTGAACACGACACCAAACTATTTGAGGAATTTCTTCTACCAATCAGGAGAAGGGTGCCCACCCCACCCTTCTCCTAATTGGTGCATTTATGATCTGGGGCAGAGCTCCCGGGAACAGGGGTCCCAGCAAGGTTTTCACCACCCCTTGCTCTGGTAGGACCTTTTGCCAGTCCCTTTCCTCCCACAGGGACACTGGGCCTGGCTCCGGAAAAGGTGGGCTGAGCCCCACCTGTCACCTTGACAGAAGATGGGGCATTGGAGGTGCCCAGGGCCAGACCCTGGCTTACAAAGAAGGACCCTCTGTGGCATGCTGGAGCAGCAGCCCGGTCCACACCGGGGTGGGGAAGCAAGCCTACCACATCCCTGTTCAGGACAACCGTGAATTCAAGGAATAGGGGCTTTGCAGGGGAGGGGCTGGAGAAAAGGTCACCTCCCAACCTGCTCCTTTCAGAGAACTGGGTGAGAGCATGCGCCCTACAAAATGTGGAGCTGCACCTAATATTTTGTAAACTGGTTGTACTGTGTGAGTTGTGTTAAAATTAGTTACCAGCTAAAATATGAGGTGGTTATTTTCTATTAGAGTGTATTTTTCTTGTTTAATTTGTTGAGTATTATATTGGGAATCTGGTACTTACCTGCTGGAGGCCTGCACGGGATTGCCCGGTGGGCCTAATGGCTTACCTTAAGGATCTCGGGGTCCTGGGTGGGGGGGGGGCACCCTCTGAGCATACCCTATGCAACCCCATTCCCTAATATAGTTATAAGTATGTGTATGTATAAGAGTGTTTATATATAAAAATGAAGCAAATAGATAATATTAGAGAATAGCAAATTAGGCAATCCCAAAGTAATAGATAATATTAGAGAAAATTAACCACTTTACACTCTTTTATACATATGAGTGTATAGTGGTTAATTTTCTCTAATATTATTATACTTATATATAAATTCTGTATATAGTTAAGAACCTTTGTGTGGTGTGGCTGTACAGAGAATAGAGGGATCTGTACCCAAGCCACAACATCCCTCTCATAGCACTGTTGCCTGCTCACCTATCCCATCCAATTGAGGATGGGGCATACCCTTGGGTATACCCGGGTTACATTCTGAAAATAGTTTTGTTAAGTGAAAAGCATAATGATGAAAGCCAGAAAAATATATATATATATTTTAACCTTTGTTTGAAACAAAGAAATCGTCCAAGCAGAAATTTCTGTGGAAAATGGCTGGTTTTCTGTTTTTATCAAACAGACACGGATTTTTTGGTCCAGGGCATTTAGAAGCCAAAAAATGTTGACTCTAAATTCAGTTGAGCCATTTTCTCCCCTTCATTTTTTGGTAGCTGAAAACTTATTACACTGCAGGCTTGGTGAAAATCTGAAAACTTTCAATATAAACTGTTGGCTTTCTCTTGTTGGCTTATTGCTGTTAGGGGAACAAAGACAACAACAATATAATTCCCAGCTGACTGGAATAATGAGGCAAATTATTGTACAGACCAATTAGACAAAAAGCAGGCAACCTTTCAAACCATGGAGATGCCAGAAAGATCCACCTAAAGGCTTGGAGACTTCAGTTTGGTGGTTGAGAATATCTGATTAAAACTGTAAAACTGTTTACTAAAAATGATTTACTGTAATGCCAGAAGGACATTAAAAGGTAGGAAAAAGTGCATGCAACAATCATTTACATTATGGACATGTAGAGGTGGCTGAGGATTTCTATGCACTGTTGCATAAAAAGGTTAGCTCTGTATGTGGAATAGCTGTGTGTATGTGGGTGGCTCAGCTCTGAACAGCTCAGAGTAATATTAATTGTACGTGAACAAGGTGAGATTCTCTGCTCATTTAGGAATCATCTATCATTTTCATAATTAAGAGTAGAAGAAGCTTGCATCTGAAAGCTGGACAAGGTAAAGTGGGTCAGCATAATAGTCTGTGATCCTGAGGTAGGGTAATGCA
This sequence comes from Caiman crocodilus, assembly GCA_030014935.1. Lineage (NCBI taxonomy): Eukaryota > Metazoa > Chordata > Crocodylia > Alligatoridae > Caiman > Caiman crocodilus. The sequence goes on from JAGPOW010000261.1 coordinate 18,509,944, forward strand.
ATGGGACTCATTATTTAATTATGAAGAGTTGGCCTAGTCTGATAGATCTCTCTTCAACCTCCAGTGCTCTGAGAGAGACCGACTAGCACAGAAAAGACAATACCATAGATATAGCCTGTGCACCATAGTGGCTATAATTATAAATGCACAAAACTATGTACAAACGAAGGTGTCTCCAGCCCCCAAAAAGGTATGTATAAAGGTAGGTCTAGGCATATGTACTTCTAAGCCTTTAGGCAGAAGAGAATAGAGGCCTAATCCATACTGCATTGAAGAGTGTGGAAAGATTTCCATTGACTAAACCACATAATGATTACTATGCAGTTTGCTGGATTGCACTCTCTTTTTCTTTTTATCAGTGGTTGGCTGCCCTATAATAAAGTTAAGACACAGCTCTAAGGACTAATTATGTGTAATCTGTAGGGGCTGAATAAACCAGAACAGCAATTCAATGTACTTGGCTGGCTTGAGAAGATATTGGAAGGTCCCAGTTCCAGCTTCAGGCAGATCGCTGTTGGCCCCTGGTGTAGAGACACAGACAGCTCTCTTCTCATCCCTACGCCATCCATAATCTTAGGACCAATCCTTATTTGGGCTCCCCTGTCCCCTGGCATTTCGCATGGGTTCCCCTGGCATTAATTTGAAGGGAAATTACAGCACAGGTGCTTCAGGCTTGGTCAGCCTGGGAGCAATGTGTTTTTCTGAGACGCATTTCTTCATGCTTTCCCTGCTGTGGTTATGTGCCCTGCCTCCCTGGTGAGAATAAAAATGTATATATGTCTAGGCCCTTGTTATTTAGATAGCTGAGTGCAGGGGGGCTGGATCCTGACTATCAGAAACAAAAGGGTCTTTATTTTGCGTGTTGAGAAAAGGAAAGGCCAATGTTGCAATGAGGCCAAGTGCAAGGATCCTCTCTAGCTCAGTCATCTGCTCTGTGGGACTTTTCCCTTCATGGCTCCCCTGCAAGTGCCACGAGCAGAGGTTTTGCTGAGATGGATTTAACTGGCATTAGAAAGCTCGGTTTATCTGAGTTAAATGATGGACACTTTGCTAATGCAGTGCTGCAGCAGGAGATCCCGGGGTGGAAATATCTTGTGATGCTCTTTCTAATTCAGAGTTGAGAGGCAGAGAGCCTGCTGAGTGACTGCCTGGTTTTTAATCTCCATTGCAACTGCTTACAGGGAAGAAATGCTTTGTCCTTTCTAACATCCTTTCATCAAGGGTCACAAACTGAATTAATCTCCCAACAGCTATATAAAGTAGGATTATCCCCATTTCACAGGTGAAACAAGGCACAGAAAGGATAACTGGCATCTAGCTATCACAAGTAATACCTCAGAACATGGTCACTTTGAATTAGGCTCTGTGAACACATCTAAAAGAGAGTCCTTGCTTTGAGGAGACTAACTCCAATAGACAAGACCCATGTAGCTTAACTCTCTGACCCTGTGGGCTGGATGTGTTGCATGGACTGGCCCCATGGCTTCAATCTAGCATGCTGGTTAGCCACACGTGCCAGCCTAACATCACAAGTGGCCCAATCTGGTTACACTTAAACCTGACCCTGTATGCTGGATACGACTGCCCGCTGGTGCAAACCCACATGCCGGATCCAGCCATGCACTTGTAGCAGGCTTACCTTTTTGGAGTTTGGGTTGAGTCCCAGGATCAAGGGTCTGCTGTGTGACTGGTGGGGCCCACCCACCAATCCGGAGGCAGCACAAGGGAAGCAATGTGAAGGGAGGGGACAAGGAGCAGCTGGACCTGAATCGGAACTGCACTGGCCAGGTCCAGAAGAGTATAAAAGGGGAGCATGCTCAGCTGGCTGAGCAGATGCGGTGAGGGACTCCAGAAGAGCGGAGCCAAGAAAAGCTGGGGCGCTCTCCCACAGCGGGCAATAGGCCCAAGGCTCCTGAAGCCGCCCCTGGAGGAGCAGCCTTGGGAGTAGTGTGAGACTGCTCAGGCCCATCATGGTTCAATGCACAGAGCTCAGGCTTTGGGAGCTGCAAGCAGCGGCTTGAGCCTGCAACCCTGGCAGGGCCAGTGGGCTACACGGTGCATGGAGCAGTGCACAGGGCAAGCGGGGGAGCCACAGGGAGGCAGTTAGCCACCCAGCGTGAGGATGGCTGGCTGGAGCCTGAAGGGCCCGGCCTGTGCTGAAAGAGCCCTCAGTGCCGAGCCAGGACATGGGGAGATAGTAGTGCTCCAGCTTGAGGCCCAGCATCCAGAAGCCAGCAACGGTGCTGCAGCAGCTGAGAGGAGCTGAGCCCTCGGTGCCCAGAGCAGGGCACAGGGTGGGGAGGAGCGCAGCGGCGTGGGAGAGGCCTGGAGAGGCTTCAGCAGAGGAGACCCCATCGAACTGCGCCCTGACCACCGCCACCTGAGGGATCGTGAGTCATTGGGCCCTTGGGCTGCACAGGGGGAAGTCATTTTGGGGGGGCTAACCTAGAGAAGGGGTTGGGTTAGCAGCCTCCTGCCTAGTCAAGGCCCTAAGGGGAGGAGGTGCTTTCTGGATACCCCCCAAGGGACCCCATTGGAAGGAGTACTGTCTCTTGCCATGGGTCAGGGACTACGTTAAGGAATAGATGATATTAAGATTGTTTCTGTTTGTGCCTTATATTTTGTAATTGAAATGTTGTATTGTGTTGATGCTGCTGAAATTGTTTTATTGTGATGGGTAAATAGTGTTATTTAGGGTTTGATCTTTTGGTTATTGGCTAATGTTCACTGTGTGTATATATAGTTTTATGTTTATGTATATTATAACTTGATAAATTGTGTATAGTTAAGAACATTGGGCCTGGGCTAACTCTACAGAGGAAAGAGGGATCTGCTCAATTCTGGCATCCCCTTCTGCCTACCTGAGAATAGGGCACACCCTTGGGTATACCCGGGTTACACACTGATCTGACCCCATGCTCTGGATCCTGTACTGAGTGTTAATCTAAATCTGTGTGCCAGCCCCATTGCATGCAGGTGAGATCTAACATGCAGCACCCTCTGGGGCTCCCAGTGAGTCTAGAAGTATGGCAGCAGGGAACTGCAGTTAATGCTGCCACTGCTCCTCCACCACCAAATTTTCTTTACTGTGGTAAGACCATGGGCTGGATGACATGTCCTTGCAGGCCAGATTTGGCCCACCAGCCAAGGGTTGAGTACTCCTGGAGAAGGGCAATAAAAGGTAGGAGGGGAAATGGGGGTTCAGAAAACATGAGATCCACCACAGATCTGGAATCCAAACTCTAGGCTTCTGGTCCAGTGCCCTAACCAATGGGCTGTGTTGCTGCCAAGCAAATAGAGATGGAATAGTGGGTGGAAATGGAGGTTCTAGCTTTTTAGACCATGGTTTATCCCCAAATGTGGAAAAGGAACATGTGAGGGGATCATTTAGCCTCAAATGCTACTCAGAGCCTGAGGGTCATGGACAAGGGTGAAGAATTTTAGAGAAAATACCTCTCGTGTAACTACTGACCCACATTCATTGTGTTTGGGTGCAGGTTCCTGATTCTTATGGTGAATAAATGGTAGTCCTATTTGTGCCAGGGATTTGGCGTATGAACCTGTTACCTGTATTCACCTGTTTCCAGATGACTGTCACACACTTGATTTTTCTTTTTTTTCTGTAATAATATATATTTTTTCCCCCAGAAGGAAGAAGAGAGGATAATAGATCTCCATCTTCTTTTGCCTGTAAAATAAACAGTTTTGTAGATGGTGACCAAGATTTTATGGACAAACTTCTTTTCTCTGTCAGATGATCTAATAGTCCAGGTCTGTTGGTAACTTGACAGGTAAATTCTGCTCTATATTGCACCTACTGATTTTATTAGTGGTTAGTGAGATGTCAGCAAGGAAGGAATTTGGCTTGTATAATTTGTTTTATGAACTGCTTCAGAAATGCAAAAAAGTCAGTGTCATTGCTCTGTGCCTGACCAAGGAGGACTACCAAAGAATTGAAGAGGTAGGATATGGTAGAGTAAGTGCCCAAATACTAGGCCTGTGCAAGTAAGCAGCTATTCAATCCGGCTTTGGATCCAGTTGCTTTGGATGCTAGCGATCCGATCTGGAGCTCCAGACTGGGTTCCCATTTCGATCTGGCCGAAGTAGCTCTGAAGCTTCAGAGCCACCTCGGAGATCTGGCCATAGGTATAATGGGGAATCAGTGAAACAGCTATCACTTTGTTGTTTTTTGTCGGCATTTAATCATTGCTCATTAACACCTATAAAATCAATACAGACAGTCAACTGCCCCATGACAGACAGTCAGTTGTACAAGCACCCACGTCAGGAGTTTTGCCCGTCAGCAGCTAGAGGTGCAGGCCTCCAGAAGCCAGACTCCCTCTGCAACTATCTCCTTGACAGCTGGCAGGCTTCTTGGCCGCAGCAGGGACCACCATCCCTGCAGCTTTCACCATGCTGCGCCTTAACACACACAGTGTCACCTATGTCACGAGTTTTGCTTGTCTGCAACTTGAGGGGCAGTTCCCGTATCCAAAGCACAGTCCAAAGGCACTCATGGCCCTACCAAATACCTAAAGATTACTATAAATTTGGTGGAAGTGGATCAAATAAATTAAATTTGTTTTAAACGGTGGACGTGTTGAGAGTTAGCCAATGAGACAAAGCGTTATGAAAAATAACATGTTGAATGTATTACACTTAGCAGGCCAAAGTCTATACTTAAACTTCTATAAATCCAGATTAGCACCACGAGCTGTGAAAAGTTTTTACATAGGCATATGCGAAAGCAGAATTTAGTCCTGTGTGGCTGTTGCATATATGATTTCAGAATTTGAAACTGAATTTTCATTTTAGCTGCCTTGGGAAGTAGGGAATTTGTCAGATGTTTTTGTCATTTTACTTCACAAGGGTTTATACCCCCTCCCATAATTCCATTTTTAAATGTGGGATTCACACGGAATTACTAAATCTTGCTTAGTTTTCACTGCTGAATTTTCCATGTCATAATTTTCCATGTCCTGGGAAAATGAAGTCATGCTGGGTTCAACTAGAAAGCCCTAGAGCTCAAGCCCTAAGAGTAACATAGCTATTCTTCTCTTAAACACTAGAGGGAAGCAGAGCTATAGAGCTGCACAACTCAGGGAAAGAGAAGATTTTGATCTCAGTAACTGGCACAGTAATCCAAAAGGTTGTTCTTTTCAGGAGATCATCAGCTACTGCCTAATGCTTTTCCTTCTACATCAGATCTGATGTATGTGGTCCTAGGAATGTCGATACTTGGGCAAGTTTACAGTGTCTGCCTCTGTTGACAGCCCTTAGCTGAGACAGATGTGCAGCCTTTCTGAAAACTCTGTGTCCAGGACACAAGCAACATCTGTAACTTGAAAAAGGAGTGTCACAAAGACAGTTTGTGAAGAGGGCCAGGCTGGTCGTTTGACATTTCCATGGCCATCCTGGAAAGGAAAACCATTTTCTGATGGGTTGCTGTGTTGATCACAAACACAGTGACAATGTAACGGTGAATGTGCAGAAATCCAAAGCCCTGTACCTTCCTTCCACTTTTCTGATTTGAGGTTCTCCTGGGACTTTGGATTAGGGACTTTTGGTATCACAAGCAAGAGCTATGCCCCCATGTCCATCAGCCTTATCCATAATTGCTACCTAACCTGCCGGTTTTTTAAAAAAATGCCCCCCTGCCCACCTCTTTTGTTCCTGTTCACAGCAGGATATTTTATTGCAGAACCCTAGCGCAGTGTTCTTAAAACTGATAAAACCAAAGGTCAGTGAAGTGTGGGACCCTGCCAAAAACACTCTCCAGTGTAGCTGGGAGACTCAAAGCAAGGTGGGAATGTGTGGTTGTGACAACAGTTCTGAAAAGCCCTGTGGACCTCATCCACTGCTGTGGTTGAGAGCTACTGCTGTAGTAGTTCCCCTAAGCCTGTTTGGGTTTAGAGGTCTGAACTAACAAGATGTGTTATCTCCCCAGGAGAGCAATGCTAAATGACACTTGGCATACAGCTAGGATTTCTGATGTATTTGAACAGGACAAAGCCAACACTTGCATGTGCACAACAAAATACTATAGCAGTAAACATTAGCTCTGTGTCCAGCCGCAGGATCTGGACAATAACTGTGCAGTTTTATTGACCTACCATTTACAATGATTTTGGTCTGTAAAGAAGAATAAAAGAATGACACTTAATACCTTTAAAATGTCTCAGCTGCCTCTGGCTAGTGATTTTTATGGATGTTCTGTAGAATTTTACCTTGGAGGTAATAACTGCATTATCCTGGTGGGTAAACACAAGGTACAATTTTGTCTCTGTTTTCTCTGCAGAATGATTTCATTTGGTTCCTAATTAACTTCAGGGAATTGTGCCTATGGGAGCTCCACAACTGCATATGTCAACTGTCCATCAGAATGTGAGGTGCTTTGTAAGTGTACGAGGATGATTGTCATCCGGTTTTATATCAGCCCCTCTGGACTTATTCAGTTTGAACATAGCGAGGGGATAACGTGTTTTGCAAAGTCAGATATTTGATTTGTTGCTGTGAAGATATTGCAAACTTTTTTATAGATACATTTATTGTTGCTACTTAACCTCCAGTACAGTGGTTCTCAACCTGTTTGCCATAGTGGGCCACGCTTGCAGCTCTCAGTGTGTTACGTGGGCTGCACCCACACAACTTAATTCCTGTGTATCCATTTAACATGCTGACACATGGGCTGCAGCAGTGTGCTGACTGGGCCACGGGTTAAGAATCACTGTTCTAGTACACTTGCTGAGTTGGAGACTCCATTGCTTCTATAATAATGTGATCCATCTCATTTCTTCCATCTCATGGAAGAATTTCGTTACTGTCTGAGCCCCCAAGGTCTGGAACAGCCTGCCACCGGAGGTGGTTCAAGCGCCTACACTGAACACCTTCAAGAGCAAACTGGATGCTTATCTTGCCGGGATCC
>JAGPOW010000261.1:18525818-18553961 GCA_030014935.1 Caiman crocodilus
ACAAGACTACCCCCCACTTCGGTGCCATGCACCATTATTTTCTTTACAATTCATTTGCCAGAAAAGGCCTGTTGGGTTTCTGGATGGAATCTCTGGCTGAATGAGCAACATAACAAGCTAATATTTTTGTCATGGAAACAGCAGCTCATTTTGCTCTGAAGCAGATAAAATGTCTTTTCATAATCTGCTGAGCTACTCTCAGAAATGCCCCAGTGCATGTGTGTCTGCATGTGGGATGGCTGTTTACGAAGGGACAGAAGGAGGGTCAGTGGTGTCAAACTCAAATCAATTGGTGGGCCATTTTCCCTGCCAGCACGGAGGGGGTCAATGCTGCTACTCGCCCCTGTCACCAACCTGATTTTCATCACCAGCAGCAATCAGAAATAGCAAGTTTGCTGTCTGGTAAAGGTGAGGTGAGAAGTTATCTGCCTCTGGTGACAGCTATGTTAAGCCATTGGGTACTGGCTGCACCGAAGCAGAGGCTCTAGCAGCCGCAGTGAGAAGCTCTGTAGCCTGGATACCCGACCTCCGTGAGCTGGATCTGGCTCGTGGGCTGCATGTTGAACACATGCTCTGATTTAAGCAGGGGGTTGGACTTGCTGACCTACATGGAAATCTGTTCTGGCCCTACTTCCTTATGATTATTTGAAAGGCAGCTTGGGACAAATGCCTGTTTTGTGAAACTTAATTACTCTGCAAAACTGAAACTCCACTTGTGAGGAGGCTTCCAGAAGTAGCCGCATCCCCGTTAGTGAAAACAACACTAAGCAACGCAGTTACTTCTCACTATAAGAACAAACACCTTATGGCAAATGAATGCTATGCTGTTTATACACAGGTATCATACAGATAGAATGAAAGACCTCCATAATTAGGAAATAGCTATTAAAAAAATTAACTACAGACCCAAACAAACAGGCTTCTAAGCACCTTGTGCTCCTCTTTGTCTCTCTTGGTTACCAGGGACAAACATTTTCTAGAACGCTGTCCTGAACGCAGAGACATCCAGGAGCTGAATAACACTGCAAGTAAACACTGTATTTACTTGAATCTAAGTCAACTCTGAATTTAAGATTACCACTCCAATAATCAGATTCAACACATGGAAAATGTATGCATTTCTTATAATTTTCCAGGTATAGAATCTAATTATGAGAGGATTGTTTTAAATTCACTCCCCACCCCCAACATGCACACACGCTGCTATAGCAGGGGGTGGGGGGTAAGGTGGCTGGGGAGATCAAGTGGCCCCTTTGTCCTTTCCCCCCCACTTCTTCCCTTTGCAGCCTTCTTGCCCCTCTGACACTGGCTCCAGATGCCCCAGCTCTCCATAGCCTTTGCCCCACCACTCCCTACAATCTCTGCCCCTTCCCTCTGCTCCCAGTTTCTGTTTCTCCCCTTCTTCCACCCCTCCCTACTGTCAGACACTGCTCAGGCTCTGTTCCCTCCTGGAGCACAGCTCATGGGAGCACAGCCCTTGCCAACTGTGCAGCAGTGTCAGTGCAGCTGACTGGCTGGGCAGGGGACAGAGTTTCCATCTGCTCTGTGCCCAGGAGAAAATCCAGCCTGAGCCTGAGCTGAGCTCTGCCTGACCGTAAGTGGGGAAAAGGGAGTGGGGCAGAAGCTGCAGAGGGGAAGCAGAGGAGGAGGCAGGAAGCTGCTGTGGGTCTGACTGTAGCCCGAACCTGAGCTCAGGGCCAGGATCAGAGCTGCGGCAGCTGCCTGACCCCACCCTGCTTCATATGCAAATCTAAGATGGTTGGGGAGGAAAAAACCCCTTAGCTTAGATTTGAGTTGTGTTATACAGACACGATGAGGAAACAGTTTAGGGCCAACAGTCGTGGTGTGTTTTGCTAAATGCTAATACGGAGGGAAAGTGGACAGAGGCATATAACCATGGAAAGATATTGTCCAGCCATGTCACCCTTCCTCTTCATTCTGTTCATGTCAGCTTGAGTATCTGACATGAAGAGGATCCTTATGCTGCTCAAGCACAGGTAAGGTCCAATATTATGCCAACCAATGGGAATGGACGGTCCCCTACATCTTGACAAGGAAAACAAACCCGAGGCTGGCTGGCTGTGCTGATGGCTCTCCCTGCTGAGATGGAAGTAGGTTTTTAAGACATTGATTTATAAACTTCTTAAAAATCTCCTGGATCTTAAATGTCAGACCTTTCCAACTGGATGGCTTCTCATACATCCACTCCTCCTATTTAAGACTTTCTTCACACATCTCCAGCTGCTAGGTCCCACAGGGATGATGCAGTACTTGAAAGAGACCCAAAAATGAAGGGCACATAAATCATTAATGCAGGAAATGTCAGCTATTGGGGATCTTTCTATTATGTAGGGGCTGAAATGAGCAATATGCACTGGACTAGGGAACGCTTGAGATAAGTGACTTTTATCACTGCATTTACTTGCTTCATCTGTATTGAGTTATTGTCTGATTTGGAGGTCAAAAAGGAAAAACCCGTAAAATACCATAATTACAGTATAGGCATGTGTACAATTCTGTGACTAAACAGTATATTGCAATGCTAATGCTTTGAAGTCCTTTCTCCCTCCACTAGGGGGACCCAAATGCAAATAAAAAGCTGTAGTTTTTCACTTGCAAAAGGCTGGCTTAGCTATTGTAGCACAGCTGAGCAGCGGGCGAAATTCAGTGAATGAAAACACACCGCTTTATTCTCTCCCTCAATATTTACGTTATTGCCTGATGAAGGCCCTGATTCAGTGTGCACTGGAGTCGGTGGGATTACACATATGTTCCAAATTAAGCATGTGCTTATATGTGATTTGCTGAATCGGGGCCTAAAGCTTTAGAATCAGACCTTTCAGTGCTTGATTGGACTCAGCCTTTAGTAACTGGGGAGGTTGAAAGCTCATTGTAAGCTTCAGACGTGACCCGGAGAGTGTATTTCTGAGGTTACAGGATAGATCAGTGTCTGCCTGTGACCCCCCTCCTGGGACTGCTTGAAAGGAGGCTGATGCTTTACTGCCAACTAAAAGGAGAATAGAGCTCCAGTTTCTGAGGTGCTTTTTAACTAGCTATTTGTAGAGGGAAGAGCAAAATCACTGCAGCCTGTCATAAGTGACTTCCAGAAAAGATACCAGGAACCAGAACTTAAATGGGCAGGAGTGTAGATTCTTTCTTACAGCCCTTTGCTTTTTTGTTTGCAAAATAGCCGATGTGGAGGGTGAAAAAGAGGTGAAGGAAAAAACACTTGAATATTATTTTTAGGTTTGAAACCCAATTCATTTTTTTGGTTTATCAGAAGTGCTTTTGTCTTGATAAAACTGAAAAAATCATTTTTAAAAGCCATTTTCAATGCACACGATTTTAATTAATAACATTTTGACTAGCTCTTGCTGAAATTAATGCGAGTTTTGCTGGTGGAGCCATTTCTGAATCAGTAACCAAATAGCAACTCCTGGAACGGTCGGGAAGAGCATTCCATTGAACAACTGACTCCTTCTGTTCCTTTTCATTCACAAAATGAAGAGCTTCACCACTAGACACCATCAGTTGGAAACTCTGGGGAGGGGGACAAGAAGAAAATATTTGGAAAATAACTTGTGTTTAGAGAAGGAGTTTTTAATCTTCCTAGAGGCATTGGTTGTTGGCTGAAGCGAAGGCTGGGACTTCACAGTATGCCAGTGCTTCTGCTGGGAACAAAGCTGGAGGCTCCTGGTTAAAGGGTCCTGCCCTTCTGCTCAGGGTCAGACCAATCTTCATATTAGGGGTTAGGAAAGTATTTTACCCCATGGTCAGACTGGAATGGACTGTGGGGGGGAGGGTTGCCATCCATTGTAGTGGTGGCATGATCCTTTACCGTTTACCCTGGATCTCCTGAACACATATAGTGACAACATTTGGTAGAAGTAAGTTGTTAGGTGCTGTAGTTCTCTCTGTTTTACCTGTGCCAGGCTAAGGTGTTAAATCTGTGTTGTGTAGAGTTTAGATTATGGATTGTATATGATGGCTTGGATAGAGCTGATCTTGCCTCAGGGAGGGGGTTGAACTGAATGACCTCTGGAGATCCTTTCTAGCCCTATTTCTCTGATTGTATGATTTTCTATGTCTACAGCATAGAGATAGTTTTAATCAAGTTAGCTCAGGTATGGGAAGCAGCTCAGCTGTGGAAGCACGGGGCTCAGGATGCTAATGGACCCTGTTCTGGGCAAGCTAATAAAGTCCACACCAAGTGGACCTACAGCTAGGTTGCTTTCGGTGTGAGGCAGAAGATTTAGAGTTACCTTGGATAGCTCTACACTACAGTGCACTCTCTAGCATAGCTGCCCCCACTCACAAATGAAGGAAATTCACAGGAACATAATCCACATAGCCCTGAAACACGAGGAAACAACCACTTAGAGGGATTCTGCCATGAGACTCTAAAATGCCATCAGCTTGTCACAGCATATCTTTACTTTGTGTATCTAGTGCATCAAAGCCTTTTAGTTTACTACCACATTAAAACCCATGCTGACTTGCCACTGTGAGCATGTCAGCTAAGCCACTGTAACTGTTTCTGCTGAATCTGATCTAATGCCTGCTTTCCCTCACTGTAAAGGAAGCCAAGGCCAGTTGGCCTCTGAATGAAAGAGAAGCTAAATTACTGCAGTTTAGCTTCCACTCACTGTGGGATAGGAGCGGACACACAGAGTGTGTCCACACAGTGGACACAGTGGATTGGTCTGACGTGGCAAGTTCCTTTTAAGGCAGTGTAATTGATTCATCTCTCTGTCTCTTTGGACACCATGGGATGGCTGTATTTTGCTTTGTGGCAGCTGCAAAAAACTCCCTGGATTGGAGGGTAACAGGCAGTGAGGGCATGCGGGGGGCATTTTTTAAGTATTACCTAATGGAACTGGTGGTTTGTCAAGACCAATGTTGTTTGCTCTTCCATGGCTAGCGTGCTTCTTCCTGTAGCCAAGCCAGCAGGAGCTGCTTAATCCAGCCGCTCACCTTTGCCCCTTCCACTTACCTCCTTATCAATGCAGAATGAAAGAAGCATCAAGTGACTGCCATAAATAACTCTTCCAGCCTGACCTCGGGAGCAGGGGTTGGAGAAAAGCATATCATCAAAATGCATGTGCGATGCCTTTAATGTCCGTTGGGTCCCACTGACATCAGCTGAGGTGCAAGTAACTTATTCCCTCATGGAGACCCCGAAGTGAGGATGAGGAGGTAGGACGAAGAGCATATGGGTAACTGTACCAGCCAAAACAGGTCCAACAGCTGGAGTTTGGGCTAGTATAGCAATGTCATTAAAAAAATTCACACCCCAAACTGACATGATTAAACTGGCAAAAGTTCCTAGCATAAATTTGGCCTTTGTTTCTTGCTATGGTCCTTTCCCTGTCTCTGCGAATCTTTGTCCACCACTGCTGACCTCCCATTACCTGCCCTGCACACTCCTCTTGTAAGTCTCTGCTGACAATGTTCTTTTAGACATCATTTCCTGACTATCTTGCCTATAATATAGATGTGCTGTAAATTGTGAGATTTATGTGGAATTGCACAAACTGTGCTCTTGAGACACTTAAAAGAAACTTGAAACGAACAATTTTGGCAGGAAAACTAGTAACCAGAGAAGGTCATTCCAGAGGAGGCAGTTAAAGCTATTCAGCATAGGCTGATTAAGACCAAATAGGCCCTCTGCTTTTTCACTGCCTGGGATTTGGCTGTCAGTGATCAAAAACTAATATAACTGCATGGATGCAAACACTAAGTGGAGACAGGGAAAATCATGCTTTGCACCACTTGAACCCGCCTTTGCTCAACACCCCCCCCTTCTGTCTAACATTGTCACTGTCATCAGCAGTCCTTTGATATGAAGACGACAGTTTTCCAGTAAATAGGGAAGTCATTGGTGAGTCTGTGGATGAGTGAAGAGGCCTATCTGCATGTTCAACTGCCAAAGTGGCAAATAGTTCTGGAAGGAAGGAGTAGATCCTGGTGATGTTGGGTCACAGCTCTTCGCCTTCACCATTCTTGTCTAACCACCTACATAGGGAGGCAAGTTTGCTCAAAATGATCAATACCTTGTCACACATCATGGCACCATTGGGCACGATTCAGTGCTTGAGTCTTTCAGATGTTGATTTTAATATCTGCCTAACACAGGGAAGCAGAGAGAGAAAAGAGAAGTCAGTGACTTTGCCTTTCACTAAATCTGCAACAAAACAAGACAGTGAGGTTATAATACAGTACAACCAGAGTTCTTCTCAAGCCCTTACTCCCTTGCAAAGATGAGTGCTTGGGAACCAGCCAGGGGGTATATCGAGCCGCAGCTAACAGCAGTATGGGATCACTGAGGTGCCCCAGCTGTTTGCTATAGCTTTTATTTCAAAGGGCCCTTCTTTTCCAATCAGCTGTGATGAGCTCCAGCTGAGTGGAGAAGCGGCATTCTTTGAAGCAAACAGCTGGATAGCTTGTCCTGAATTTACGAACCTCAACTAAATGAGTTGCAAACCGCTCAGTTATGAATTATCTGCGTTCTAGTGTGGTTTTAAGCCATTAGAGTTGATTTCACTTTTGAGACCTTCACCTGAAATATTTTGACAGCATTTACATTTTTTACTATTCAGTTTAGAGGAGCAATGGAACTCAACAGTCAGTCCAGGGTGGAAAGTAGGAACCTGCAGCCCTCATGAAAATGAGGAAGCAAGTGGTTAGCGGTTTCAGGATCAGGCTCAAAATCCTGTCTATCCTTAGTTTGTATAGGCACTTCATACTGATGACATTTTAAGCACCAGAGTGGTCACAGTGGGCTCTCACTGTCTAACTACAGAACACTTCACTTAGGAATGGAATGTCTGGACTACCAGCCAAAGGAGGCCTCGGTCTACCAGCTCTGCTAATTACCAGCACAAAGAGCAGAGGAACTGAACATTTGGCAACCATCTTTGGCTACACAATCTCTCTAGCTATTGTGCAATATGAGGAGCTTCAGAGAGGGAAGAAGTAAAAAAAAAAACCAACCCGCTTTTATTTTATTCTCTTTGAAATGATTGTTCTTCTCTTTGATACCATAGGGATGGGCACACAGGAACCTTCATGCTAGATGCCCATCCAGTCATCTGCTTTCTCACTGTTGGGCATGCAGGTGGGAGTTCAAAAATAGACTTTCAGGCAAAATTTGTGTCCACTTATTGAAACTGGCCAACTCCTCCCTCCCCTGCCATGAGATGGCCTTGCTTGGGGAGATTGGGATCAGCAGCCCCCTTAACAAAGTGGAGTTGGGTACCATCTCCCAGATCTTGATGGTCCTCAAGCCCTTCCTCAAGGCCACTGAGACCCTCAGTGCTGGTGATGACCTCCTTAGCCAGGTAATCCCCATAGTGAGGGAACTTGAGCACCTAATGGAGAAGTTCCAGAAAATCGATGTTCCTGGCTGGGTCAAGCTGCTGTCACCAAATGTGCAGACACTGGTGGGGCGGCTGAAGCAGGGCATCGGGAAACAGCTGTTGAGGTCTAGTATGGTCCACGTGCTGGTGGGCATGTGTGACCTGAGGGTGAAAGGGAGCGTGTGTACTGTCAGCACCAAAATCGTCAATCACTGGACAGAGGTGCTGCTCAACAGAGTCAGTGAGGCAGAAGGGTGGAGGTGAAGGGATGTGGAAGAGGGGGATCCACTTTCCTGTGCCCACACTCTGAGCACCAGCCAGTCTTCTCCATGCCAGCTGCTGCCAATGTGGGCCAAGGGCATGCACTAGACCCCAGCCTTGGGCAGGTAGTGCTGAGGCTTTGGTTGCTATCTTTCTTACCAAGGACACGGAGTCACTGAATTGTGACCCCTTGGCCTATTGGGCAATCCACAGCCAGATGTGGCAGAATCTGGCCACGGTTGCCTGGCAACACCTGCCCTTCTGCTGACCAGTGTTCTGAGTGAGAGGGTGCTCAGCATCGCTGGGGATGTTGTGACACCCCACTGCACCTGCTTGGTGTAAAGTGGTTCGTAAGTTCCCTGTCAGGATCAGGCCTGAGAGACTGGAGACAGAGTGTTTTTGTGAGAAATGTACCCCCAGAGGTAGTTGGGTATTCTTGTTTTTGATAGATTCTGGTGCGCAGTTTGTGAGGGTATTGGAGATACGTTGGTACTTTTTGTGTTTTTAGCTGTAGGAAGTTGGCCTCTGGTGATAAGGTTAGGTTGGCAAGGTTAGGTGCTTGTTTGAATTTACAAATCACTTTTCACAGATGAGCCTATGAACTTCACTTCATCGGTCTCCTAGATACAGAAACTCATGGAGTCAATATAGACATTGGATTAATGAAACACTACAGCCTGCCGGAAAACTGACTCCCCAGGTAGCTCTCTACTTTTACCTGCCACATCTCCCTTCCCCACCACCCCAAGTTGTCTCTCTCATCCCCTGATGCCTCCATTTCTATTTTCACTGACTGGCTTTCTTGCCTGCATTGTATGCCAGCCTCTGGCTTCTTTACTATTCCTTCCATCCAGGAACAGCACACACACATACCAACTGCAGGTGCGTCCTCAGCCTGATGAAGGGTTTTTCAACCTGAAAGCTTGCTAAGATATATTTCTTTACTGTCCAGTTGATCTACTAAAAGATACTAGATTGACCCAAAGGACATGTCTGCCAGTGCCATGTCCTTAGACCAACACCCTGAACATCTGACCAGAAGGAGGCAGGGCCCTGGGCACTTCTAAGCCCCAGGTCTGGGGCTGGCAGGGAGACTTCTCTGGCAGCTGCTGGAGAAGAAGCTCCTGCAGGAAAGGAAAGAAGGGCTCTGTCACAGTTTGGCTGCTTGAGATGCTGTTTCTGCTACTGTGCTGCAGTGTACTGCAGTGCTTACCTGTTGTTATTTAAATTGGTGGACTGAACTGAGGCTGAAGGGGAGGAGGAGACCTCATTGGGGCACGCTACCATGTTGTGTAGAGGACCCAGTGCCAGTGCTGCGCGCGCACACACACACACAGTGTCATCCATGTCACAAATTTTGCTTGTCAGCAGCCTGAGGTGCAGTTTCCTAGAAACCCCTGCACCTATCTCCTTGAAGCTTGGCAGACCTCATGCCCTCAGAAGGGGCTACCATCCCTGCAATTTTTATCTGAATCAGCCAAAAAATGACAAAGTTATAGGTATTTCAGTGATTCCCCATTATAGTCTATGGCTGAATCTCCCAATCTCTCCTAATTGGTGCTGAATCTTCCAAAGCCAATTCAGTTGAATTGATTCAGGACAGTGATCCAAATCTCCAGATCGAATCACTGTCCTCTGAATTGTCCGAATCCAAATTGAATACTTCCCTATTCGCACAGGTCTAGTGTCCAGCCAGCTTATGATTTTTTGTTCCTAAATTCGCCTTTTAAAATTGTTAGGTAGATTTCCCTTGAGAATGATAGTGTGGTTAGAGGTGGAGTGGTTGTTCTGTGAGAAAAATGCTCCTAATGGTGACTATCTGTCTCTGTCCTTTAAATTTTTCCTGTGAGAGTTCATTCTCCTGTGTAGTTACTGTTTAGTTTCACCCATGTAGTTGCCAGGAGGGCATTTGGTGCATTGGATAAGGTGTGTCACATTTTGGGAAAGGCACGTGTAGGAACCGTACATTCTGATGGCTTCTTTACTGGGGGTATTGATTATTGTGACAGTGGAGTTGTGCTGACAGGTGAAGCATTTCTTGCCAAGGCAAGGCTGTGTTCCTGTGTTCATGTCTCTTAGGCAGTGGAGATTTTGCTTCTGATGATGAGTTGGGCAATGTTGGGGGGCTGTTTAAAAGCCAGGAGTGAAGGAGTTGGAAATGTTTCCCTCAATGTCTGTTCTTTGACTACATAGTTGGTCCAATAAAAGATACCACCTTAAGAAATCCTTACTTTTCACATAATTTCTGGACCCTCATGGCTACAATATCATTCTTATACTACTGTAGGAAAGACAATTGTTTTGCAATTTCTTAGTTAGGTCTAATAAAAGGTATCATCTTTGAACCAAGAGTTCTAGAGTTTTGCATTTCTTTTTGTCTCAGACCAGCACAGCTATCAAATACATCCCTTATACTACTGTAATGCTTAAGGGCAAGTCACCCCTGCATGAATTAAAAGTCTGAAGCAACTACAGTACTTTCAGCACCATTGTTGTGTTGGCGCATGAATTGCAGTTGCTGAACTTCAGAGTAAATATCTCAGCGTTACACCTTTCTGCAAGGGGCTGGCTAATGAAAGAGACAAGGGCACATCTGTTTATGCTGGTTTCACTTTGAGATTTTCCTTGCGACGCTGATGGACAGTAGGCTCGTTTTTCATCTATATGGGAAACTTACACTTGGATGACAGGGGGCTTTGCAGTGATAGAGCCATGCAAAACACATTGGGTGTCAACACCCTGGCAAAAGCAAGGATGTTCACTGAAAAGGAATCCCCCCTAGCACGAGTGTTATTTTCTGAGCTTAGTTGCTAAGCCTTGCAAAGGTGGCTATTAATCACTCTGAAAGGGGCTCTGTGTTCTTTATGGCCCACGTACTAGAAAATACTTCACCCATGATGAACCATAGCCAAGACACACTGGCTTTCCTTACTAAGAGGGGAAACCCGTGCATCATAGGAAAGAGAGTCAAATCAGGGAATGCAGAGAAGAATAGGAGGGTAAAGTACCAGGTAGGCATTTCAGAAGTGAAATGTTTTGGTTTTGATTGTTCATCAAAATCTGAAGTCTCACTTAGAATCTGGTTGTTTACTCACTATTAGGCAGATCTTTATGACACTTAACTTTATCACTATTATTTCCTCAGCTAATTAAAATCAAGCCATAGTCATGTCCTGTTGGAGTTGATTTTGAGTTTTGTGCTCAATTTTCCTGGATGCAGGATGGGGCTTATATTAATATCACACAATAAATAAAAAGTCAGAGCAGTGAAATTGTCTTTTAAGTTGGCGTTGTATTATGGTTTTGGCAGAAAATGGTATTTGGCAACTGGTATGCACAGGTTGGAAAGACCCAGAGCTACTGCATACTCTTCATTAGCCTCTTCTTTACTGGCAGTTGAAGTCAGAAAGCTGTTTTTCTTTTTCTGAGATGCCTGGTACCTAGTGTTGTTTTGTAAAGTGAAGAAAAAATACTGCATTTTCTCCTAATTGAATGCCAGAAGAGCTATCACAGTTTTTCATTTTGTTACTGCTTTAAATCACAACAGAAAATTAGTTGCATATGTAATAAGGCTACTGATGCCATGAGAAAATGATTTGTGACTCATGAGAAAACTCCTTAGCCAAAAATACATGAAACTAATTGGGAAATGATTTTTTCCCTTATGTGGCAAGTCATGTCAGCCTTATTTTTCTCACCACATAATTGGCTTAAAACCAAAGCAGTTTTATAGCGTGTTGTATTGTGCTACATTATGTTGGATTTTGTAAACCTTTGCAATCATCCAATTACAAGATATCAAGAAAAAACCATAATAATAACTGTCTACTCAGTCCATATGTACAGTACTTTCAAAACTCAGGTTCCCCCCGGTTCATAGATAAAGAAGGGGCTACTTATACTGCAAGGGGATTTTCCCCTAGCTTTAGAAGAAGCAGCAGATTCTCCCATTTGGTTAGTCCCCCTCCGCTATGTGTGAGCAGACAACAGTGACAATGACAAGCATGACAGCAGTTTCAGTAAGAACTTCATGGAGTTTCAAGAACAGAGTATCTTGGGACTTCAGTTCCACACATTTTCTGAGTGTTTAAATCAGAAATCAAGAAATCAGGTTCCCAGCCAGCTTTATTTAGAATGTAATTGCTCAAACCTGTCTTTTGTAAGTAGTCACTTAACTCAGTACCCTGTACCAGACCCTCCCATCTGATTATCAAATAGGAAGCTTTAATACCTCAGCCAGAGATGAATTTGCTCCCTTTCATTGGGAGAACTGTATCATCAATTGCATGCTTACTGTCCACTGAACATCTTTCTTTGAGCTTACTCATTTACAATGGAGTATTCTAGCATGCCCTGCCTATTAGCTGGGCCCTTAAATTTGGGATAAACAATTACTTGCAGCCTTGAAGTAGCCACTTTAACAGTTGCAGGTGGTATTTGACACACTTGTAATAGATATTCTTGGTTTGGTAATGTTTTCATAATTGAGAAGGCATGTGCTCACAACACACAGCTACTATGAAGGTAAGCAGCGCTACAGAAATGTGAATAATAAATATATAGGATCTGTATGATACATGTCTTATAAATGAAAACTTAGAACCTATGAAATTCTCATAATTGAATAATAAAACTTATGAAAAGGTCTTTTTAATGGTGGAATTTAAATACCTGGTGACAGCTATGCCCAGTTGTACTGACAGAGCAAATCTGAGGCCCTAAGGATCAGCTGGGACAAAATGCAAGCCCTATCTTGTCTTATTAGTTAAGACATGCTTGTTTAAGGTCGGTGTAATACAGCTATAGTTGTTTGGACCAGATAAAAAAAGTGGGATGATGGCTCTAAGAACGTATAATGAGAAGAGAAGAAGGGCTTACTACTTCCCTCATTCATTACACAGGCCAGACTTGGGTAATTAGGATTGTACTGTCTGAAATTGTTGTTTGTAGGATCTCAGTTTCACTACCTGCAAAATTTTTAAGGTGTATCAGGAAGGAAGCATAGGATTTCAGGAGAAGTGGTGACCTAAATTTTAAGGCAGTTTAATGTCACCCTGAAGAAGTGTGCGATGAGTTCCTGTGCAATGAATGATGGACAAGTCAATAAACCAGACCAAACTTTTCATAAGTAGCCACTAACTGTATTTTGAAGAGCTAGTTGGGAATCATTGAAAGCCAAGCTGTTGGTGAAATAAGGTTGCTCTGAACATATCAGCCAACTTGAAAAGGGGAAATTCCTTTCACAGTTGTCAAAGTACAATTTTTCTAATGCAAAATTTTGATTTTTGAGAGTCAAAATGACTTTGTTTCTAATTTTAGTAATTTAGACTGAAGTTTAGAAAAAAGGCTGGAGCTGTAGCAAACTTTTTTTTTTTTTAGTGGCTGGTTTGTGAAATTTTGACTTTTTTCTGCGTCAAGGATAATATGAAAACCTGAAAGCTCAACATATTTTCATCCAGCCTTAGTGCATAACTTTTTGGGGTTCTTAATTTTAAATGCAACTGTGTGTTAAATTAGTGGGAGCTGCGCTCTTACCTTCTAAAGTTATATATAAACTAGCAAAGGGCCTGTCGTGAATGATGGGGAGGGGAGACAGGGACCTGGGGCCAGAGACCAGTGTCTGGCCCCATGTCCTCCCCCTGCTGCTCTGGGTCCAGCCCTATTCCCCACCTTCCTGTTGCTGTTTTGAATCTTTCCCTGTTTCCCCACCCCCCTGCTGCTGCACAAGGGTGGGCTAGTGCGTGGGTATGGGATGTGGCATGAGGAGTGGCCATGGTGCAGGGAGCACTCTAGGTCTATATGGTATGGGGAGTGGCTCTGAGGTGTAGCACAGGGTGCACATGGGAGGCTTGGCACGTGGCTGCATGCAGAGGTGGAGCATGGTACAGGGCAGGGTGTGGCATGGGGAGCAGCCCCACGGTTTGGCGCAGGGTGCACATGGGTGGCACATGGCTGCATGGTGGGGGGGTGGTGTGTGGCCACAGGGCATGGCGTGGGGAGCACTTGCTGGCTGTGGCTGTGGTGTGGGGAGTGGTCCTGGGCAGTGGCACAGGGTGAGCAGGGAAGTGTGGTATGAGGCTGGGGGGGGGTCACATAGCCCCAGGAAGTGGCATGGGAAGTGCCTGCTAGCTGCAGCCATATGGCACAGGGACCAGCCCCCGGGTATGGTTCAGCGTGCACGGGGGCGTGGCTGCAGGGCATGGCATGGGAAGTGGCCACAGCAGGGGGGCATCTGCTGGCTGTGGCTGTGTGGTGCGCGGCTTTTCCCTGGGGTGAGGCACAGGGTGCATGGGAGGACATAGTGTGCAGATGTACGGTGGGGGGGAGTGCATAGCATGGGGAATGGGTAAGTGTGAGGAGTGCCCACTATCTGCAACCACGTGGCATGAGGTGTGGTCCTGGGGTGTGGCAGAGGGCATGCAGGAGGTGTGGTGCATGGGAGGGGGGTGGTGGCATGCAGCTGCAGGGTACTGTGCTGGGAACAGGTATGAGAGGCACACTCTACGCCGCAGCCATGTGCTAGAGCTGGTGGGCACCACCTGCGCCCACCAGGCCTGCTACCCTTGTGGCCATGCCCCTCACACCCTGGGTGTCCTGCAGCCACAGCTGGTGGGTGCTCCATATGCAGGGGGTGTGTGGCACAGCACGTGGTGGGGCATGGAGCATAGGCAGGGAAGTGACGCGTGGCTGCTGCAGCTGGTGGGTGCTGCTCTTGGGGCTGCCTGCGGCCATGCACTCACACCCCCATGCTACGCTCTCTCCACAGCCTGCAGCCAGCTGGTGCTGGGGGGTGGGCGCATGGCCGCAGGGTGCCAAGCAGGGATTGGGTGTGTGGGGTGTGCCCCTCCCTGCATGCTACAGGTGGTAGGTACTGTCCACTCCTTGCATGCCCCTTCCCCACATGGCACCCTGCAGCCATGTGCCTTGCCCCTCTCATGCACCCCACTGCTGTGCTTCTGTCATGGGTGGGGGCATGGTGTGTGGGGGTGTGTGGAGCGCAGGGTGTGCATGGCATGTGGCTGCAGGGTGCCACATGGGGAGTGTGCATGGGGAATGTGCCCTGCCCCATGGCTGAGTGTTGCATTTGGCAGGTGCTGCCCATGCCTCCCTGCCTGCTGACCTTGCAGCACTCTGTGGCCACGTGCCACACTCCACCCCTGCGTGAAGCATGCTCCCTGTGCCAGCTTCCTTCATGGCACCCTGCAGCCGTGTGCCCATGCTCTCCGCATTGGGGTGTCGGAGTGTGGCCGCAGGGTATCGTGCCTCCCTGCCCGCTCCCCTCACTTAGAACCTATGAAATTCGTGGCACCCTGCGGTGGTGCGTCCCACACGGCCACATGACACATCCCCCCATGGTTGCAAGCCACGTCCCCCATGGCAGCAAGCCACACCAGGCCCCTGCATGACTGGTCCCTGCAGCGGGGAGTGCAGCCTGGCCCTGCCCACCTTAGCTCCCACCTCTGCTTCTGCCTGTCTTTCTGTCTGTCCTAAGGCCTGGGCTGTGCCTACGAAGCATTACAGACAGACAGACAGAAGTGGTAAGGCACTTATTATATTAGAATGTTAATACTCTGCAAAATGAGTCCAAATTATTTCAGCACCTTAAAAGTTTTGGGTTTAATTTCAGTGTCTCAGTTCTGAACTCATCACAAACCATATTTACCACATGCACCTTTTCTCTCAAAGTCTCCATCCAAAACTAGGCTGCATATTTTAAGTGGGGAAACTGATTTTCTGTGCTCCATTGGAGGCATGGAGATGATGTAAAATGGTTGTTGTGCTTCTTCCCCTGCCAATATCAGGAAGGAAAGGGGTGAAGCTTACCCTTCAGGGCTATAGTATTAACACTTTTCAGAGCCATTGCAGAATTCACAGTAGCTTTTGGCTCAGCCCCCAAGAGCTTCTGTCAGTTGGTAAGGTAGCTGCGAGAAGGTGGAAACCCTGGCTTTTGCCTGAGCAGTGCCCATCAGGATTCAGCCATGCAGTCAGCATCTGCTGAAGTTAGAATTCAGCCATGAATCTGGAAAAATAGCTTTCTTCATTTTGTTTTTCCAGAACAAGGTGATTGACTTATTTGTGGGGGGTGGTATGTGTGAAAATAGGGTGATACGTCCTTCCCCAAGAGGTGCTTGTCTAATCATGTATGACTGCACAATGCTTGTCCTGCTATAATAAGAGTAGAAGCAATGCTCACAGGATATTAACTCTGTTTACTGCAGGGTTTGGATAGTGTCAAGAAGTGATACTTAACCTCTCTAGCCCTGTGGGCTGGATGACTGGTGGGGCTGGTCCATGGGCTAGATCCAGCATAGGGTCTGTTTGCAGGTACAGTCTGGTATGTTGGTAAGACCCTGCATGCTGGCTCAAGCCACAGAGTGGCTGTGAACTGGTGCGGTTCTGCGCACCAGATTATGTCATCCAGCCCATGGGACTCCCCACAGGTCCAGAAATTTGTCAGAGGGGAGTGGTGGCAGTGTTAATTGCCATGGCTCTGGGATCAATCAATGCTGCTACTTCTCCCCTGTTACCAAATTTCTAGACCCACAGGGAACTCCATTGGCTGGATGACACAGGTCCATGGGCTGAAAGTTCAGCACTAGTGGTATAGACTGAATATCAATGAATGAAGACAGTGAAAGGAAATGTTGACCACCTACCTATGCTGTGGACACCATCTCTTTTGTGCACTAAGGAAAGCAGAGGCATGGTGATCCTGATTATGGTGAAAGTGCAGGAGGGCTATGAATGCAGGGCTGTTGGTTGAAGCCATGTTGGTCCAAGGATGTAGGTGGGCAAGGTTCTTTGGGTAGATGTGGTATCTTTTATTAGACCAACTAAATAGTTGTAAAAAATCTTCTTTTGGGCACAAATGCCCTTCTTCACTATAGGGAGACCTGAAGAAGGTTGTTTATGCCCGAAAGCTTGCAAAAGAACATTTTTTTCAACCATTTGGTTGGTCTAATAAAAGATATCACATCTATCCAAAGAACCTCGCCTGCCAGACTATGGATGGAGATCAGATCTCTTGTTTCTTGGTCCTGTATTTTAGCCACTAAACAGTCCCGTGGAGTCCCCTGTGTTCAGTGGTAGAATCCTTGTCTGCCCCACAGGAGACCTGGGTTTGATTCCCAGATGCTTACACAGCTACAGTCAAGGAGGCACCAAATGTCTGGACTCAGTCTGGCCTTTGCATTCTGTCTTAGTGGCCTAAGGCAGGGATGGAGGGTCTGGAAAGTCTCCACTCCTCCAAACGCCTGCTTAGGCATATGCGACAAAAGTGTGAATGATCTCTCATGCATACACCATGATCTGGAAGGATTGATGGTTTAAAAAATGAAACAGTTTTTCCTTTCTAGATAATCCTAGTCTTCTGTTGAACAGCAGCATTCCCCTTTGCTCTCAATTTTTTCTACCTCAGTAATGTGAGTAGAAAGTGAGTTCTTGGAATTGAGCATTAATTAGGGCAGAAAAAAAATCCAAACCAGAAGTGGGAAAAACAAGAAACTCAAACCAGAATCCCCATTAGTTTGTGGTTGGGTAATGGCTTTTATGAAAGTGTTCTTTTGGAAAAAGTAAATGAGAGACACTAGAGACTCCATTAATGACTGCAACTACACATTGAGAAATCATGAAGCACCCAGAATGATTTACTTAGTAAAATTTATAGGGGCAAGGGAGAGAAAAGTAGCAACGTAACTACTTTCTAGTAGCATGTGCTGTCTGTCTGTTCAGGAGATCTGTTCCTTTTAGAAATTTTGTTCTATATCCATGAAGCTCACTTTGGCATACCACTGACTGACTGTTGCTGGCTCTGTCCGTCACTGCCTGATCCCTGGCTGGACATTTTCCTTGACGTGATGACAATGGACTCTGATATTTATTTCTATCTTCCCATTCCCTGTTTTCTTTGGGCCCTGCTGTATCTGACTTGTGCTATTCTCTCCTTATAGTTTTCTATTTTCTTGCTTTGCTATCTCACTTAGTTTCTGTTGGACTACCAGCATTTCTCCACAGAGTGTACTTTCTCAGGGGTGCCAGTGCTAGCAACACTGATGTGTCAATCCACAACCTACGAAATAGCTTCCAGTTGTGGGGATTTGTAGGCAAGCTTAAAAGTTTTTTTGCTTTCATGAGGCTTGAGCTAGAACACTAATAGCACTGTCTAGGAAGCAAATCTTCAACCTATAGACACTTCTGTTGAAGTTAGAGCCTAAATTTCTTTGTATCGCCCTGAGGAATTTCCTAGCTGCAGCTCCAGATTCTTTTAGGCCTTAGGGTTAGATCTTAATCAATCTTGTAGGTGTACAAGCAGGACTTAGGTGGAAAGGGAGAGAAGTAGCAACGTAACTTCCCATTCCTTCTATGGGAGCTGGGCCACTGAGCAGCCTACAGAGCAAGAGTCATTGGGCCAAAAGCAGAACAAGCAAGAGTTGCAATTGGCTAGCTGCAGTTTCTTCTCTGCTGAGCAACTAGGCGGTCTGGATTGGCTTGGAGAAGAGCCTAGGTCTTCTTACTCACTGCATAGGAAACCCTGTCTATGAGGATTTCCCCCACCCTGCCATCCCCTGGAAAATGATGCCTAAATTTTATACATTGCAATGCATACTTGGAAGCGTCTTGGAGGACAGTGAGGGTCTGGTTGTTACTTGCTGTAGGGTGACTGGGCCATTTTCTTGACTCTGCCCTTTACCCAATCCTACTCGATTCTCATAATTAAGCCTGTTTTTGGTTCCTTCTTATTGCTTTCTTCTTATCTTTACATCCTGTCCATTAATATGGTTGACTAGTCTGTAACAGAAAAGCTCCTTGCCATTTAAGACATACCCTTGGGGTTCAGATCTTCTTTCTCATGCTCCTTCCAGAGAACTGGGATCCCACTGTCCAGCTATGGAGGCTTTGTGACTATTATCACTTCCCCCCACCCTGTACTCACCAGAAGCTTAAAACACCTTTTCTTGGAGTTCTGCTTTGTGGGCAACCTGGTTTGCACCTCTGTAGAAACATTATGTGATAGTGGAAGCAAACAGACCTGAGCTTTGCAGAGTTTTCAACCAAACACTCTCTATTTTAGATACCACAATAAATACCTAGATCCAGACAACAACAAAATATATGTGGGTCATTTTCTGTCTTGCTTTCCTCCTCTTTCAGGAGTACTCTTCGAAAACTGGGTCTCTTCCATGCAACTTTACTCCTTCGCATCAGGCTTTTTTTCTGAATCGGAGTCCGTTCTCACTCCTGTAACTAGGTGTCTATCTCTATTTCTGCTTCTTGTCTCATCTCCTCCCTTTTCCCAAAAGAGAAAGTTGATCAGAGACTTTTTCTTTGATAACCTCCTTTCCCATATGCTGGCTGAGTCTCTGAGTAGCATTATCTGGTAAAACCAGAAAAGTCAGTGGCTAATTCCCAGCCCCTAGAGTTCAGATTGAAAGACTGGTTCACTTTGGGTGGTAGCCACTAGTCAACCCTTGTTCACAGGTTCTTCCACGTGAATAGAGTAAAAACTTCAAAAATATGCTTAACCAAGTAGATGGAAAACATTCAATAGTAAATCAGCTGTTCTATTTATACATATTTAATCGAAAGATGCTTGGCGTGTCTACAGCTTGGCTGCTACATGATGGTAATTATTATGACTGAAGCTACATATTTTAACTTCAATATTGTGTTCCCATATTTATAATGGAACCTGTTTTCTTTTATCCTTTGTTCCAGTTAAATCAACCAGCAATAAAATATAAGGGTTGTAAGAACTCATTAGCACACATTTCATTCCCTGTCACTGGATCAGACTTCATTGAATGAAGAAATCATCACTCAGGGGACAGTGAATTCAGTGCTGTTCGAAATTGCTTTCCAAGTAATATTCTTGAATAAGATCAGTTGGCCATTTGTTAGCATATCAGTACAAGAATTAACATCTGATAGGCAAGCTTTGTCGGCTTGTTTTGATTGGACATCTGCTTCACACAGCATTTACTTCTTCTGCCAGACTAAATGAAAATTATTTTTAAAATCAAATTTCTGGTGGCCCAAACTTGTCATTTAGAATTCTGACATTTGACATGTATTTGTGGAAAGAGCTTGATCCGGCAGGCTGCTGGAGCTCTTGAATTCTCCTGCTGTTAAAAAGCCAGATTTAAATTCGAGTTTTCCACACGGCTCTCTCTTAATCATGGGTGGAACTAGAATCTCAGATTCAAACACCTTTGAACTTTCAGGTGCTTAAGACTTTGGATCCAGATCTAAATTTGAATGATTGCTGGGTGAGCCCCTCTCTGAACCGTGCACAGCTTTGTGATGTGTAATGAAGTGCTATAGCAGAGGAAGCATATCATTCCTTGCAGTCTGTTAGAACAACAGAGGGATAATTTGAATTCAGGTTGTTGTGACTATGTAGTGAAATTGTAATTTGAGTACAGATTGAGCGAAGAAACTGAACGATGTTCAGATTAAATTGATAAGCCATTGAATAGTCTCTTCCTGTGTCTTGAATGAATGAAGCTTAGGAAATAATTTTTTAATGGGAAACATATCCATGCAATGCACGCATTTACTACAAATGTCAGGCTTTAAGCCAAACAAAATAAGTTTTAGGATTTTCTCAGCTTTCTAATTGTGTTATTACATTGTACCATAGAAATCGGTCTATGCCATTAACTTTACTCCCCAGCAGTATAATCTGTCAGAAGGGGGAAGTATTTCAGTAGAAACCATACTGTATGATTCTTTTTTAAATGGCAGCTAAGACTCATTCATGGGGTATTAGGCAAGTTAGTCTTTTACCTACTGAATTCTCTCAGGCATTTCTGATGATCTGATTTGAGTTTGGCACCGATAGACTCCATTAGTCACAAAACTCAAGAGAGGATTGTTAATGCATATGAAATACAGAAGTATTCTACCTTCAGCTGAGAAAATTTAGCACAATAATAGATTGGGGAAAAACTGAACTGCATGACTCTTAATATATTACAGTGTCTTTAAGCCAGAGGGAGATCAAACTGCCTAAACACTCTCTAATAGAAATTTATTATTTCTCTGAGTTGGGTCACAATAAATCCCCACAGAAATCCTTTTCCTAGAATAAGTCTTCTTTGTAATGTTTGGCTGTAGAAAGTGGAGCTGTAAAGCAAGCACACTATGCTTTTCGCCATTGGATTAGCTTTATGTGAATGGGATTGCTACTTGAAGCCAAGCCCCTGCAATATGTGCTATATATGTGGATGCCTCCCCACTTAGTTTTAATGAAGTCATTGGGTGCATCCACATGAGTGATCATGTGCCTGTTGCAGCATCTCAAAGCAGTTTGAAATGCCACAAGAGGCACACTGGGAATGAAAAAATGTTCCCTGCACTGCATATTTGCAGTGCGGGCTCTAAATTTGATACCGGGAAATCCCAGTGTCAAAAAAAAAAACCACGTGGAAAAAAGGCAGCACAGGGCATGCTCCAGGAGCATGCCCTGAAGCAACCAGAGGCTGGGTCTTCCAAGGAGGTGCTCTGGCACCCATCAGAGTGTCTGTATGTCTGTTGCATGCCTCTACTGCCCCAGTACACTGCTTCAGTGTGCTGAAGCAAGTAGGAGCAGGGCACGACTGCAGCGATGACATGGACCCAGGCACTATGCCAGTAAGTAGAGACATGGGGTGGAGGGGATGTGGGGTTTGTGGGTAGGTGTATGGGGTTTGTGGGGATTTATGGGAGAGGTTGAGGGCACCACATGTCCTACAACCCCTTGTGATGCACAGCCCATGACAGCAGTAGCTAGCTGGGCTGTCAGGGGCATAACCAGCTGCAGTCACAGCCCCACGGTGGTGTAGCACTGCCTGACCTGGGTTCTGCACATGGTGAATGGAGCCAGCCCAACCTGCCCCGCTACCATGCACCTTTGGACAGTGCATGGCTCCTGCCACCACCTGTGGTTCCTGTCCAGAGACACAAACTAGTGGGGCGGGGTGGGGCAGGCCAGGCCAGGCAAGGTCAGGTTGGCTCCACTTGCCATATGCAGACCTGGGTCAGGTGGCTGTGCCTGTAGTGGGTCACGAGTGCCTGATAGCTTAGCTGGCTGCTGCTGCCAGTGTCAGGGGCTGTGCGCCACAGGGGATGGGTAGTGGGGTGGGCATGTGGCAGCTCCCCCTCAGCACCCTCACACCAACAACCCTCCCACAAACTCCATACACCCAACAACACACCCCATATTCCCCCCACACTCACCCATAAACCTCACATCCCCCCACACTCACCCATGAGCCCCACATACACATCCACCCAAGAACCCTATATCCACCCCTCCACTGCTTCCCACCCACTTCCTGCAAACTCCACATCCCCCCAACACCTCACACCCTGCATGCCTAGGTGCCAGACAGGATGGGATCTGCTGGCAGGAGCTGTGGCTTCAGGGGCAGTTGTCCCCACATCCTGGTTAATGAAGGGGTCAGGGAGAGCTCTAATTTTTCTATGATAAAAAACCTAAAAGCAAACACCAAAGCATATAGGTATTTAGAATGTATTTTATTATGATAATAGAGGCACCGGTAGGATTCCATATTGCTTTAAAATTGTAAATATATCAATCAAACGTTGTCCAAATGATCTCTCTCTTTCTCTATATGTATATAGTGGTGTTTCACTGTATTCATCAGAGAACACAGATTTTGAGGTATTTTAAAGAGTGAATTTGGGATTTTTTATCAGAGAATTTGCAATTTTTAAACTGGGAACACCAGGATTGCTGCTAGTAAGGCAAGTGGCGGGACCAAGGCAGAGAAGCCTGGGTTGGCACCAGGGATCCAGCTTGAGGGTAAACGAGGTGGCTGAACTCCTGGCCATTTGGGTCCAGGAGGACATGCTTTGACAGTTTAAAGTGGGCCACCACAATGAGCACATCTTCCAAGCCATAGCTGCCGAGATGACAAGGCAGGGGCACACATGGCAGCAATGCCACACGAAGGCCAACTATGTAGCAGCCTGGGAGCTGGCTGAGAGGTGCAGATGGCTCTGCTGCCGTGTCCATGCCACAGCCCAGGTGGCCATGTGGTTCCCATCCGGGTCTGACAGGCATGCAGATATGAGGCCACAGGTCTAAGAAGGCGGGTGCTGTCACAGGTGGCAGCAGGTCACAGCCAGGCGGCAGCCCCAACTGCCAGACTGCTGCAGTGGGCAGAGGGTGCAGGGGCCACTCCTAGCTTAGGGCTGCTTCAGCAGTCCAGCTGGCACAAGGGGCTAAGTGTCCCCAGATACTAAGTAGCTGGGCCTCAGAAGCTCCTGAGAGTAAGTAGCCCTGAGCTGCTCAACAGGGCAACTTCTTATACTGCTGGAGCCAGCACAGGAGCTGGCCCCAGCCTTCAGCTCCCCCTGGCTGCAGATCCAGGAGGAGCTGGGCAGGGTCATTGTGCCCCAAGTGGCACAGCTTGTCCTGTACCAAAATGCATGTTCAGGTATGTGTGCTGAGGTACAAATATCCAGCACAAATTTGAACTGCTGCAAGCGCACATACCTGAATGTGTGGATGTGCCCATTGTGGCTCTGTGAAGATACAGAGGGCAGCTTAAAGTCTTTAACCAGAACATCAAGCCAAGAGCCTGAAGAAGGAGGTAGATCCAAGATGCAATACTGAGTTCAGTGGTCAAAGATTGTCAACCAGGACCTTAAGGCAAAGGTCAGAAGTAAGAGACGGGAGCTAGAGACAGCCAAGGTCAGGAGCCAAGACGCGGGATTCAAGACGTAAGATCCAGGAATTAGGAAGCACAGACCGAGGATCAGAGACCAGGAAAGGAGATCTGCGCGGGGCAGGAGCTGCAGACTGAAAACCCCATGTGTTAGGCAGCAAAGATCAGTAAAAATGCTGGGGGCAGTCTTTAATTAAGAACAGGTAACTTGTTTAACTGGGGACTAAAGACCTGACCATTTACAAGCTGGAGTCTATGTAGGACTTGGTGCAAAGCTCTGAGTGTTCAGAACTTGGAGAATCTTGCCAAATTTGTTGTGGGAGATTCATGGGGTCTTAGCAATAGTGGTAGCAGCCTCTTATGGCTATAGGGTTGAACCCAGTAAGGGCAGCTGTTGCCTTGTTCACCAAGAAAGAAGGGTGAATTGTGATGACCTTAGCTAAGGTGAGAAAAGGAAGGCTACTTTTTTATTTTAACGTAGGAGATGAAGCCATCAACCCTCCTCCCTGGGGAGAAAGCCGTGGGTTGGCCTAAGGGACAACTACATACACCTTAATGCCATTAATAACTAATATACTTATTAATTGTAGGATATTGTTCTTTAATTAAAATAATAGAGGTCTGTAGTTTTGTCAGAGGAGGACATGTGTTCTGTTTCCTATGTCACATCTATGCACATAGATTAACTGGGTACCCCAATGACATTATCACTATACTGTCCGAGCAGTGAGCATACATTTTTCCAGTCCACTGGCTTAAGCAATAAAACGTCTTTCATTTCACATTTCAGCTGTGCACATGGTCACATAGTCTATAACTACAAGCTCTAGGAAGTTGTCCAGTCCCAAATGAGCTGTCGGGCACCACATCTTTATGTGCATTATTGAACACACATCAAATGTAAAAAACATTTGATCACTTCCTGCCTTGGGCAGATATGAACCCATGGTCTTTCAACTAGTCCTGTCACTAGTACAGCCTCCTATGTTAATTATAAAAACCTTTCTTCACATTTGTTTCTATTTTTCTCTTGTTCTCTCTTTTTTCTCTTTTTTTGATAAATTGACCCTAAAAAGCTAATGTATAATACTGACTTCCCTCTGCACTGAGTGGCTGGTGATATTTGAGATCAGAATACTGATAAATTCTCTAGCATCTGTTCCTGTTTTGAAATGCTGGATCACAGCTGAATGACTTGCCAGAAAATATTAAATATAATCCACAGGACTGGATAATCCAGAAAAAATATTTTCTTTACTGTTGTAGCCATACTGTGGAGGTGAGACAGAGCTTGGGGCTTGTTTACTGGTAGGGGATCTCAATCTTTTTACTTTAGTAGTTGTTGAGGAAAGGAGCCTAGTAAGCTCCGTTAAATCTTATTTATGGGGCTAGCTTGCTATGTAGAGCAACCAAGACAAATCCTTGCTCCTGCTGGATTGTTAACAGGACAGAAACCCCAGCCTGAGGTAGTGCCAGAGAAAGGACATAATCCTTTACAGTGCTCTTAACCACTTTTGAATGCTAAAGATATCACAAGACTTTCTATGGAGACCATCCAGGAGCCACATGGGCAGGGTGCACAGCCAGGTGGACAGGATGGGGCCGCGGCCAGGCAGGGAGTTGTGTCTGTTGATGGATCCAGGATCTTAGGGCAAGGGACAATGCAGGGCTGGGTCAGGGCAGAACCGGGGCATGCGGACAGTGGATCACAGCTATGTCCCAGGCCCTGATCCTGTGCTGTGATCACCACAAGATCCCGGGGCCTCTCCAGCCTTGTCTGCCCATCTCACTCCTGACCTGTCTGCCTGCAGCCACATCCCAGCTGCCTAGACAAGTGCCCTGCCTGCAGGGTCCCATCCCTAGTGGTGGGTGCAGGGCTTATGGGCTGGGGTGCCTAAGCAGCAGGGCCAGGTCTGGCGGTGGCGGCAGCTGGAAGGAGCCGCTGCTGCTGTGGCTGCCAGGAAATGGAGTCCAGCTCCCAGCCCCACTGAATGCCCAGGGGTGCATGTGCCACAGCCCAGCTGGCACCTGGGCAGGTCAGGACCGAGGGATCAACTACAGGCTGGAAAGAATCCCTTGGCAGGCCAGATCCAGCCTGCAGACCATATTTTGCCCACCCCGATCTATATACCTGTATGCAATGTGGGAGGTAGAATACAAGATCACTGACTAAATGAGTCTTACTGAACTCTGTGAAGCTACTCTTGTGTGTAAACTCATCTGTAAGTGTATGCAGGGGCCAAGAGTCTTAGGCACAGGGGCCCAAACTGAGGTGCCTAAATCTATGTGAAGCTTCTGAATAAACTGTTTTGATTTGCAACCACGAGGCTTACAGCAGCTCCCAGTTACATCTGGTGGACTGATTGGGCACTAAACATAGACTTAGAGCTTTGTTTGTTTAGGTGCTGACTCATGGATTCAAGACTCCCACTTTAGCCAACATTTTTTAAAAAGTAAGGCCTAATGTGGCTATCTGCAATGTAATTTTGCTAAAACACTGCCAGAAAAATTCCAGCAAAATTCCCATTTGTATTTTAATTACAGTATTTATCACTTCTTGCCATAGTGTTGCTGTGCAGTGGTTACCCTGCTGCC
Source organism: Caiman crocodilus (assembly GCA_030014935.1). Lineage (NCBI taxonomy): Eukaryota > Metazoa > Chordata > Crocodylia > Alligatoridae > Caiman > Caiman crocodilus. Next base: position 18,551,707 of record JAGPOW010000261.1, read on the forward strand.
AGATTCCACCTCAGAAGTGGCTGCACTTCAGTGTTGGCTTACATGATCCATATGTAAAGGCTTTGGGCTTATTGAAAGGATGCATTATTTATTATTATTATTCACTATGAACAGACTGGGAGAACATACTAAAGGTGGAGATAACAGGGACCCAGGACCCTGTGACTGTAGTGAATTCAAGACACTTTTCATTCCTATTTATGTGGACCCTTACTTTGGCTGTATGCTAGCCCTGCAAAGACCATCATGGAAAATGACTCTAGCCATTCACAACTACCACCATGCTGAACCATTTATTGGAGAAACCAGTTTACTGAAATTGGAGAAGCTACATCCCTTGTGTGTTTTGTTTTCTTATATCTAGTTATTTATTCCATTTTTGGATGGTTTCAACCTAAGCATTGTAGAGGTTAAGAATGCAAGGATGTGTATAGTTGTCTACAAAATTACATTTTCATTGTGAATAGGTCAGCCAGTTTGATAGGTATAAAGAAAAGGGGTTTCCTTATCTTATAGTTCAGAAAGTTGGAATATGAGAAAACAAATTTCTTTGCTTTTTATCTCATTTATCTGTGCCACTTTTTGATTCATCTTCACTTGCAGTTTTGCACAAAGTCCAAAATTGTGGCTCAGCCTGGTAATTTCTAAATCTGAATGGTGGCATTGATTTATTGTTTTTTTTATACCAAGATTTGTTAACAAAAATAATTTACTATCCCATTATATTCATACAAATATAAGCTTTAAAACAAAATAACTTTGTGGAAAAGTATTTAATGTTTACAGGTGAGCTTAGCAGAAATAAAGCAGTAAGAAAATGAATGTAACCTATAAAATTCCTGTCCCTTCTGCTGGGCACTGGTTGGCAGCAAAAAGGGCTGGGTTCACATTTTGGGGTAGCTAAATATGTTTTACCTTGGCTTGACCCCCACCCAGACCACCTTGGAAACACTAAATGAATGCCTAGGGTGTCCCACATAAACCAAATGAGCTGGGCTGCACTGTGCTCTGCCTGTCCCCGCTCACCTCTGCTCCTGGGCTGCACCGTGCCCTGGTGCAGGCAGCTGGTGTCAGCTGCTTCTGGGGCCATTGCAGCCGGGCCTGGGGTGGGTGCTACACCCTGCGGTGCCTGGGGCTCCGCTTGTTCAATATAGCTATATTGAAATGTAACCTATAAAACTCCTGCAACCCTTCTGCTGGGACACATCCTGTCACAAGCAGTATAAACAGAAATGCCCACATTTATTACAGGGAATAAAACAACACAAAAGAAAACATTAAATATAAGTTTAAAACACTGTTACTAAAAATCAGTCTATAGGTGGCACCCTCTTGGGGAGGTGTCACTCATGCCCAGGCAGTTTGGGACTTGGGACTCCTCCATGGGTAGTTCTGGGGGCGCCCTTATACCAGTCCTTCAGCAATGGGCTGGAGCAGGGGGCCTGCACCAGAGAGTCCTATAAGCTGCTCCTTAGATTCACTGCGCCACGAGGAACTACTCAAGAGCGTGGGTCCTTCTGAATTGCAGGGGGCTCCATTGTTTCTGGAGACGTAGTAGAGCACCAACCTCCACTGCTGCATGGTGGCTTTGAGGGATTAACTGTGGCTTTTGTCAGCAAACTGCACCCCATCATTCCTAGTCCCAATCCCAGCTCTGCTGGGCAGAAAACTTCAAAAGAACTTGAAGGGAAGCTGTGGTTCAGGCCTATCTTGCCTTGGGCCTGAACTACAGCTAGTGCCCAACCATACTGTTTGGTTGGGACATAAACTGCAAAAGAGACAAAAAAAGACTTGGTCCTATCTTGCTGGGTCTGGACTGGGCAGCAAAAATCTGGCCAGGCCTTTGCTGCAGAGGCCTGGACAAACAATAAATAGTGCCAGGTCTCATCCTGAACTAAATCTGCCTGCCAAACGTATGGCCGGTCTTCAGCCACGCAGCTAGGGTGAAACGCAAGAGCTGGGAAACAGCAAAAAGGGCCCAGGCCTGTGGCTGCAGCCTGGACATCCACTCTTAGCTATACCACTATGCTAAGACACTACAATTATAAAACCGAGGAGCCAGTAACTCCCAGGACCTGCTCCTGTGCAGTTTGCTCCAGGGATTAATACTCATGAAAAAAAAAAGGGGAAAGAGGGAGGAAATAGGAGTTTCAAACTCCCAGACAAACTTTCTCTCCCTGTACCTGAGACTTTCCCATATCCTACCATTTGCTCACCTCTCCTATGAAGAGGTGGGGAGACCCTCCCATCCCCCC
>JAGPOW010000261.1:18554061-18566795 GCA_030014935.1 Caiman crocodilus
CACACACACACACACACACACTACACAACCCCAAGTATACATGGGTGTTATACTCCTACTGATTTTATTGGGGCCTGGATTCCTCTGCAAGTATCTGTAGTAGACTATTCAGAATATTGAAACAAATGAAGTTAGTGAACATGGCTGAAAGCAGGCCTAGATGTCAACAGATAATGAAATGAGGTTGGTAATACAGGTTTCCCTCGACTTATGCTATACCTGCATTCCTGAAGAATGGCGCATAAATCGAATTTGCATAAAGTGAGCCCACTTTATAATGTAGCAAATAGGGATAGGTTCCTATGGTGGTGAGGGAGGGAGGGAGGGAGCGAGGCTGGGACTAGGGAAGGGGTGGGGGGATGGGTGCCACTCCCAGGGCTACACAAGGCAGCAAAGCAGAGAGAACAGAGCAGCACTCACACAGCCCTGGCTGCAGTGGCCCCAGGAGTGGCCAGTGCCAGCTACCTACAGCTGCTGGGCTGCACTGTGCTCTGCCTGTCCCCGCTCACCTCTGCTCCCGGGCTGCACCGTGCCCTGGTGCAGGCAACTGGTGTCAGCTGCTTCTGGGGCCATTGCAGCCGGGCCTGGAGTGAGTGCTACACCCTGCGGTGCCTGGGGCTCCGCTTGTTCAATATAGCTATATTGAAATGTAACCTATAAAACTCCTGCAATCCTTCTGCTGGGCACTGGTTGGCAGCAAAAAGGGCTGGGTTCACATTTTGGGGTAACTAAATATATTTTACCTTGGCTTGAGCCCCTGCCCAGACCACTTTGGAAACACTAAATGCATGCCTAGGGTGTTCCACATAAACAAAATCCCGTCACAAGCAGTATAAACAGAAACACCCACATTTATTACAGGGAATAAAACAAAACAAAAGAAAACATTAAATATAAGATGAGGGCAGACATTGCACCCTGAAAGGGAAATTGAACTGATTCCATGTAAAGAACAAAGAAATCCTTCCTAAGGAACATGAAGAGCTGAGGGGCGCAAGGATTTTCCATGCAGGACCTGATGCAAAACCAACTGAGTCTTTCCACTGACTTCAGTTACTTAGGGTCAAATAGGCAGGATCACCAGACCCACAACGGTACTTGGGTGCCTAACTCCTATGGATTTCAATGGGAATTTAGACACCTAAACATGTGTGAGACTGCAGACCTTAGTAAATCATGGACATGGTTGCTGGAGTTTGATAATATAGTTATTGATTTGAGTCCAATCAACACAAAGAATAAATTCCGACCTGAGTGTTGTGCCATTTTTGCTTGGGTTTTCTAACTAGTTGTTTGAATTCAACGTTGATCCTGGGTACAAGGAAAGCATACAGTTCTTAGGTTTCATTTTGGATTTTGATCTTTTGCCTTCACAGACTTCAGAAGAGATTCCCACCTCAAATGAAGGTCACTAAATCAGAACCAGGTCTGTGTACGTTAAATTCACTCAAGCACAGTGTTGCCCAGCAGGCTGACTCTGAGAACAGTCCTAGTCCTTTCCGTTAGTGAAACCGTTCCCTCCTCGTTGATGCTTTTCTAGAAGCTCTGTTTTGCAGAAATATAGCACACACAAACTGAACACAACATTGTTGTTTGAGTCCCCTTTCCCTATGCTCTGATGAATTTACGCTGGGATTCATTGATTTACTTTGTGAAGTTTGTAAGAGAGGAAATTACTTAGAGATCTGAAAGTAGTGGACAGAAGAGACAAATAGCCATGTTGAAATATATTTATCAAATGATAATACAAACCATAGAAATGCATCTAGATTAGTGGGAACTCACATTTCCTGTCTGAGAAGGTATTGAATTCTCAGCCAGTGAACAGTTGTGAGGCAAACGGGAAGGGGGAGAATTTCCCTGGTTCCCCCCCTTTACAAATAAATTGTGGGACCACACAACTTTTCACAAGTATCTCTCCATCTGAGCTCCCTTTGCAAGGAGAGAGGCTCACAATCTTACATTCTTCACCCGTTTCGGAAGTAACGCACTTGATTAAGATTAAGATTTAGTTAAGGTTTTTTTTTTCTCAGTAGAGAACAAGTCATCCTTACAGCTGAGAGCAGGATCACTGCAAGGAAGTCCTAGGCACTGATTGTTTCAATTACATGGATTGTAATAATACACCTAAAGACAGGGGCTGTTTCTGATCTAATGAGAGCCATATTTCCCTTCATATAACTCCACGGGTTTCAATGGGGTTGCTGAGTTACATCAGTGTGAGAAGAGGATCTGGTCCAGTCTCGGCAACAAAGTCAAGAGTTTTTCAATATCTATCTGCATATCTACAACAGCAGAACTATATATAATAGAGAACATAGGATCATGACTCAGTTTTTCTTACTCTTTCCTGTTAGTGGCATCTGTATGTTCCCTCAGCATGCAAGTGGCATTCGTTTGGCACAACCATTGAATGCTAATTTTTTTATGCATAGGTACGATAGAGGAAATATATGTGAGGTAAGGTGATAACTTTTATTGGACTATAGTTCGAAGACAGGAGACAAGATTTCAGGCTTAAATCTTGTGTGTTATTTGCACTTCCATACCCAAATAATGGGCTTCAAATAGTTTCCTCCAATTCAGAGAGAATCTGAATTCCCAGGAATGTGACTGAGAGAAACAAGGCTGTGGAAATGTGAACACCGTCCACATTAATAGTTAAGGTGGTTTCAACTTTCTGTCTGCATGGAGAAGTGAATGCAGGACTTTCTAGTAAAATGCAGAAGCACAGCACTGAGAGGCCTGTACTGCTGGATGTAAAGGAGAATCTGAACTAGGTGTAATAGACCTTCAGTATTGTCTCGCCTGTTGCTAGCTGGAGGTCTGAAAAAGGATCTGGTTTAATTTCCCCTCTGAGTAACACCTACTAAAGATTCTTCTTTAGTACCCTTTGCCATTGTGATTTTCTATGCTGGACCTCTGCTAGGACAAAATATCTAAGACTATATAGAAGTATCTTTCTATCACATGTGCTGTCCTCCGCTGATAACTGCATATGGTGCTTGAATTTGTCATACTACCATGTTACATTTCATGGGCTGTCTCCAACCAGGCCCCATTGCAATATAGCAGCCAAGTGACTTAAAAGCACAAGAGACAGCAGGCAGCTGGAGCTAGCCCCTACCTTTGTTATTCATACACTTCATAGACTCTAGGGCTGGAAGGGACCTTGGGTAATCATTGAGTCCAGCCCCCTGCCCCAAGAGCAGGAAGTCAGCTAGGGTCAAAGGACTCCAGCAAGATAAGCATCCAAACACTTCTTAAAGGAGACCACTTCTGGAAGGAGCCTATTCCAGGCCTTGGGGGCTCAGACAGTAAAGACTTTTTTCCTTATGTCTAGCCTAAAAAGGTTTGTGACCATTGGGTTTGTTGGGTTTATTATTATTTTATATTTAAGTAGTGGCCAGGAGGCCTATTTATGGGCCAGGACTCTGTGTGCTGTGCAAACGTAGAACACTAAGACAGTCCCTGTCCTAAGGAACTGTATATATACTGAATGTAGATTCAACAAGTGGTCCTGATGGATGGAGGAACTGAAGGAGAATATGACACAGTAATGGTCTGCATGATAGGCATTGGTCTTGGCACACCAGTGGCCTAAATGTTGTTTTGTTTTGTGTTGCCATTACTGCAAAGGATATGTTTATGGGCAGGTGCAGAAAGGGAGGAAGTGTAAAAATGCTCATTTGAAGATGCAACAAGTTGGCAAGGGAAGCCGGTACCTGTGGGAAGGAGGGGGGTGAGCTTGGTTCTAAGGCAGATCAGGGCAGTATGGCTGACTGTATGAAATATGGTGGACTACAAAGCATATTGTAAAAGCTTGTCATCAGTGTAATATCCCAGAAAACCTTGGTATAGTTTCAAAGTACGCCGTGAAGTTAAAGGCATGAGTTCAGTTTAAAACTACACAATAACCATGTTCCTAGAGTCGCTTAAGAAGGTCTTTTGAGCTGTTGTTTCTGAGATGGGTCAGAAAGGCAATCAAATTAGAAGCATGGAAATAGGAAGCTAACTCACATTTAGTTTGCTTTATAAGCCTGGTGCTGCATGAGTTCAATTCCTGCTGTCCTACGAATAGCTTTTAAATAGAGCCCACCACTAAATTCATCCTTCCTAAGAAAAACTCATTTAAACTGAATGGGATTTACAATGAAGTCACCCTCAGTGCTGTTCATGTAGTTCAGGCTCCTGAGGTCAACGCTGACTTTGTAAATCCTCTGCTGCAGAAAATGGTTCTTAATGCTTCATTGTTGCTAATAGCGTGCAATTGCCCCATGTGTGATTAAAAAAATAAGAAGGTACAATAACCATGGAGATTTGAAGACAAGAAAGAAACATTTGTATGTTTGCTTATGTGTGGAAATGTTCCCTTCCGAAAACCTTGCAGCTAATCTTTTTAGCCATGGCAGGAATAGTCAGAACTGTAGCCTGGATTCAGTACCTGAGGGAAATGATGACTAACAGGCTCAACAGAGTTTTTTGTTTGGAGGGTACGCTTAAACTTTTGGATGGGGTACCAGCTGTTCCTTTGAACAATGCCGTCCTTATGATTCAGATCATGGAGGTTGTGTTGTAACCAAACTAAACTGATTATTTCCCTCCGTCACTTACTAAAAAAATTATGGAAAGAAACTTTAGGTGGGCCTGAAAGATAGGGGAGCCTCTAAAGTACTTGTGAATCAGTTTTCCTGGTATAACTGCATCCACATGTGAATTTATTGAAAACATATGTGACTTTGATAAAAGATTACATTTAAAGAAGGGGCTAGAGCAAGGCTACAGACAACAGGGTACTGTGTTTCATCAAACATAGAGCTACACAGTTTCAAATGTTTCATGTTAACAGAAAATGTTTAGATGATTTTAAACAGTGCAGTACTCAGTTTCCATTGGCTAGCTTATCACAGAGCCCTTATGAGCGTTTCCCTTACAGCATAATCCACCAGTGCCATTGATTGGGTTGCTTGCTAGGGGGAAGAAAATAAAGTTACTATGTATTTCCTGGGAAGCATGGTGTTGTACATTTGCAAGGTTTAGGGCTAGCTGAACTATCTGGAGAAAAGAAAGAACACAAATATAACTTGCCCAAAGATTCATGACTGAACCATCATAAACTTGCCTTGTGAAAATGTTATAATTATCACAGTTTCTTTTAACCTAATGTCAAAGGGTACTTGGTGTAAATTCAGAAGACCAAGGTTTTAAGCAGAACTGAAGCTATTGTTTCTAATAACTAATAGACCCTGGAGGTCATGAACCTGTTCAGGGGAAACAAGACCTTTCAGCTAGCTCAGGTCCAGGTAATGGAAGTGTTATTGCAAGCAATCTATTTAAAGCATTTTCTTCACGTTGCATTTATGATAAAATTGAAGAATACTGTATTTAAGGAATGGTCTAACTTTCTTTGTGCACCCAGAGCTCTTTGGGAGTTTTATGGATAGCAGGATCGTTTATGGTTTGTGTTATCAGGAATTTAGGAACAGCTCTCCTGGCAATCTATGATGCTTAAAAGGAATGCAATATATTATCTAATACTCAAGACACCGCTCTTATAAAAAATGTTACTCCCAGAGATGAAAATTTTGCTTGTGGTTATTGAGATCCTATATCCACTGAAGTTGAAAGAAAGATTCTGATTTGGATTGAGCTGTGGGCAAGTAGATACCTTTGGATTCTGGTGGCTGAGCACTGTTCCTAGAGCCAAGGTGGTCATATGCATGAAATCTACCCAGCTTGGCAACTCTTGTTCACTTCTGCTGACAATTGAGCCTGAGCAGAAGGTCAGGATAGGTCATTTGTTACATACAGCAGCTACTCCCTAGCTGGCTTTTGTGAGAGAAGGCCGAGTACCATAGCAGGGCTTGAGGCCTTTTAATACTGTCCTATGCAGAGTTATTGCCCAGGGTACAGAGCTGCCGTGTTAGACTTCTGGCATAAGGAAAGAAAAGATTATGCTGACAACTAAACTGCATACAAAGCTGGCTCTTCTGCACCCCATTTCTGCACCTCATGCTGCTGTCGGCAAAGTACGTGTGTCTTCTTACTGTAACCTTATCAGTGGCTAGTGTCTTCCAATATGGTTTGGATCCCCTGAGCTTCCAGTTTTGCATACTATTGCAATATAAAAATACGATTATTATCGTTGCTATATTGGCTACAGAAAAAACAAAGGAGTAGCATTATCTGGTTTGTTACAGTTGAACCTTAATTAAGAACTGTAACTTACTCCTCTTGTTTATTGTATCAGTTTTGTTTTAAGGAAATGTGGTTCCTGATTATTTGTTTTGGACAAATGAATAATCCCTGCATTCCCCAAACCTCTAAAGTATTTCCCACTGGCAAGCAAAATGCTCATTAGTGATCTTTCTTTGAATCTATGGTGAGCATCATTGTTTAATTTTGTGAAATGAAGACATTGCCTTGAGGGTCTCTGTTTCTTTCACAGGCAGCCTTTTGGATCCAGTGAACTTTTTTAGAAGTAAAATATGCATATAATAGTAATGGATAACAACAAACTTAATTCAGTGAAAGTTAAATTTACAGGGGTTGCACCCACCTCGGTCCTCATAAGCATGGAAGGAAGAAGTTAAGGGGAAAGATTTCTCTGTTTCTATATTCCTGTTGCCTAAAACATTAGCAATAACACCCTCTGACATACTATAAAAAGTTCATAGACTAAAAGGGCAGCAGGGACCATTTCGGTCAGACAGCCTCATCTTCTGCATAGCCCAGCCTTACGTTAATGATTCTATTTCTGTTATATTAGAGCGAGACTTTTGCAATGATAAAAAAATCCAGTCTTGATATAAACATTTCCAGTGATGGTGAATTCACCACAGCCTTTTGTAAGTTTTTCCAGTGTTTAATTGTGCCTAGCTTTTAGACTGAATGGATCTATCTTCAGCTTCCAGACATTGTGCCTAGTTAGAGCTCTATCTGTTAGACTGAAGATTCCTGATTGAGTGAAGTGTTGTTTCCTGTGTAGGTACTTACAGGCTGAGGTCAAGTCACCCCTTAATCTTCTCTCTGTTAAACTGAGCAGATGGAGCTTTCAAGCTAACCAATATAAGGCATGATTTCGAATCCTTTAACCAGTCATTTCTTTGTATCCTCCTCATCTTACCAATGTGATTCGTGAACTGCGGATGTCAGAATAGAATCTGTATTCCAGGAATGACTGAATGGTGCTAGATACAGAGCTAATAGAACCTCCCTATTCCTACTTCATTATTTTCCTTTTCATGTAACCAAGAATGACATTAGCCTGTTTTGCCATAGCATCACACTGGGTGCATCTACACATTCATTTGATCTAGCCTAAGTTTACTCTGGTGTAAGATACTCTGGAGTTAGAACTTTTGGGCAGGTGTTGACACATGCGGGGATTAGGGAACAGATTTTCTGCTCTTTGCACCAAATTTCCTGCAGCCCTGTGATTGGCCCCTGTGGCCACCAGGGGGAGCTCTAGGCTTCCCCTGGGTGCTAGCCCAGAGGCTGGCAGGGAGCAGTGGGCCAAGAGACAGCTCTCTTCTAGCCCCAGGGGGCTGCCTGCTGCTGGGGAGGGGACAATGTTCCCCTGCCCTGGCATGAGGGATCTCCTGGCCCGGTTCTCCGATCAGGGGCAAGAGACTTGGAAAGAGCTGCAGGTCCCCTTGCCCTGATCTGCCAGCGGGGCACCTAGCAGCTAGCTTGCTGCTACCTGCTCCACCAGTGGATCGGGGCAGGGGGCTGGGACCTACCCCACTCCTGCATCTCTTTCCAAGCCCCGTGCTTCAATCACCTAATGGGAGAATGGGGCTGTGACCTGTCTGTGACCAGGACAACTCCCAGCCCCTGCCTTGCATGCTGGCCAGAAGCTGAGCAGCTTGGTCCCCACACAGGTCTGTGAGCATGGAGCTGGGCAGAAAGAACAGGCTGGGGAGCTTGTTCTCCGACCAGCTCCGTGAGTGTGGAGCAAGCTGTTACTCCACCAGGGAGCACCTAGCACCAGTACTGTGACTGCGGGGCCAGTGCTGGGAGATAAGGGTCCCACAGCATTATTGCAAGCAAGCTGAAGAAGTGTGGGTTGGATGAATGGATTGTAAGGTGGATAGAAAGCTGGCTGGATCGACATGCTCAGCAGATCAATGGCTCAATGTCTAGCTGGCAGTCAGTATCAAGTGGCGTGTCCCCAGGGGTTGGTCCTGAGGTCAGTTTTGTTTAGTATCTTCCTTAACGATCTAGAAGGTGGGATGGAGTGCACCCTCAGCAAGTTTGCGGATCACACCAAGCTGGGAGATGTAGTAGATACAATGGAGGGTAGGGCTAGGGTTTGGAGTGACTTAGACAAATTGGAGGACTGGGCCAAAAGAAATCTCATGAGGTTCAACAAGGACAAGTGCAAAGTCCTGCACTTAGGATGGAACAATCCCATGCACTGCTATAGCTTGAGGACTGCATGGCTAAGTAGCAGAAAGGGACCTGGGAGTTGCAGTGGACAATAAGATTGGTATGAGTCAGCAGTGTGCCCGTGTTGCCAAGAAGGCTGACAGCGTACTGGGCTGCATTAGGAGAAGCGTTGTCAGCAGATTGAGGGAAGTGACTATTCCACTCTATTGTGCACTGGTGAGGCCACATCTGGAGTTCTGTGTCCAGGTTTGGGCTCCCCACTGTAGAAAGCCTGTGGACAAGTTGGAGAGAGTCAAGCTGAGTGCAATAGAAATGGTTCAGGGGCTGGGCCCACACACTGCACAGCTTCGAGGGAACGCTGCTCATAAATGTGGCCTTACAAGTGCCTGCCCCATGCAGAGTGCCTCTGGGATGTTGGTCCTGCCTCAAAGTGCCACAAGGTTGTGCACCTCCTACTAAGTCCAGTTGGGACCCTGGGCACTTGGGGTGGGCATGGGCACATGGGCAGAGCTAGGGCTCGATGGGGACGACGTGCTGGACATGCTGTCCATGCTGGCTCTCTGGGCACCCTGAGATGCTGGCCTTGGAAGGCTGCCAGCAGCACCCAGGACAGGGGCATGGCCAGGGATGGGGAATCACGTGGCAGAGCTGCTTCAGCACAGTGCCTGCAAAGAGACTGAGCTGGGTTTGAGGAGCAGTGTAGAAAGCAGGGCCATAGAGAGCAAGGCCAGCAGCCCTGCGGGGAATCTCAGGGCTGCCTCCCTTTGTAGTACTCACTGGTGGTCAAGGGGGAGCTCCGGGTCCTGTCTAGGGGGGCCTGGGTCCTGTCAAGGAGGGCACATAGGACCTGATGGGCTCCTGCAGACAGCACTAGCTCCTTCAGGCTCCTTGTGCTGTGTGCCCAAAGGCACAAAATGGCTGGAAGCTTTTATAGCTTGCAGCTAGGGGCTGCCAGAGAGCAGTTCAGCCCTGGAGAAGGAGAGGCGGCCAGGCAGGTGCCTTCATATGTGCTTTAAGTCACTTTAACTAATTGTACTTAAATTTGATACTTGCTTTATGCGCGCAATTAGCCTAAAATTGCCATTTTTTAAGGCACATCAAAGGGTAATGGGCATTAAAATCCCACATTTAGACGTGCCCACTGTGTACTGTATTTGGTGTTAGCATTTTGGAAGATGAGATTTGAATGGCACATTGCTTTAATTTGGAAGTGGGAGACTATGCTTATAATTGGGCCTTTAAATAAAACATTCATTTTGGGTTTAATTAGTCTCAGTAGAGAACTCTTTGAAAATCCCTTTGACTATAAATTCTCATATTAGTTTGTATGCTGCCTGTGCTGGTAGCTTTGGTTTAAATTATACATCTTTTAGAAATATTTATTATTCTTATGCTAGTTGGGAAAGAAAATGTTTGTGTGTTTTTTTTTCTTTCTCAAAACACAGTTTTCTTAATTTCACCTTTCCTATCTCTGAATGCTATCATCAGTTGCTACACTGGGGAAATCATATGACTCCCTAGTTGTCTTTGGTATTTAAATAAGATGATGGAAAATGCAATACAGGCAGCATGCCTGGGGTACAACTCTGCTCTTCTGCCTTTGAGATTTGGGCATGTCACAACCGTATGGCCAACCTAGAACCTTTGGGTTCTCATTCTCTTTATTGCCATCTGCTATTTCAGTTGAGTTATTGGTTCACATTAAAGTAACACCATGTCTGCTTGTATACTTACTATTTGTCTACTGAAAGTTTTTAGATAACAAATATTTTGGATAATTGTCTGCTTGCTTTCCTCATCCATGAATTTGCAAGTGAGACAACTTACATTTAAGGAAATGCACCCATCCCACATGCTTCACTGTCCTAATTTGTGAAAATGAGGCAATAATATTTGACTTTTGCCTATGTTACAGTGCAACATTATTGCATCCATATTATAAATCCTTGAGACCAATAGATGGGAACTGTTATTATAGTAAAGCTAATATATAGCTTATATATCAGAAACTGATGTCCAGTTGTTTGACGCCCTGCAAAAATTCTGCAAACCAAGCGTTTCATAGTTTAAGAAAAAGTAGTCTCCCTGTTCAAGTGACCTGATTTAATCTCTGCCAACATTTGAAGGTAGACATAAGGGGAGAATTCCAACTTCTTACAATGAACCAGTGCAGATACCATAACTAAACTGCTAAAATAACTGTTTCCTATGCTTGCCTTTGACTGCTTTTGCTATCTGCTAGGCTTTTCACTTTGTCTTAAATCACTAAAATAAACAGGATTTCACTCTGAACCACAGAAAGTGGGGAGGGAATTTGCTATTAAAATTTATTCTTAAACAGACTATAGTGACATTAAAATGTATTTTATTGATTAAATACACTAATTTAAGAGCAATGTCAGGCACTTCTGTATATGTCCATTCCCACCTGTGTCTACTGCCCCCAACACAAGAAGAAGAAATATGTTGTACAGGGATAACTCTACCATCGGTGAGAGAGCTTTCACTTCCAGCAGCGTTTGTTAGCTGTCTACAGAACCTTTTACAAAGGAAAGCTCCCCTTACTGCATTTTCCATAGGGACTTTCTACACTAACTGGGGCGGTCTATCACTGGTCACCTCTATTCATTGTTGAAGGCTTTTCACCATCTGGACCACCTATGAGAAAATGTTTTCTTAAAGGCTGCACGATTAAGGAACAGGGATTTACACCTCAGTCCCCAAGGTAAATACCAGATGGCAAATGGCTTGTTTTCACTTGATGATTCAGTTGCTCTGAATCAGGTCTCCTGAAATTGCTGGGACCTAATTTCTTTTCAGCCTTTTCATTTTTCAAGTGACAGAGTTCATTTCATGCCCTTTCCTTTAAAACTAGTTTCTGTCTTTTCATGTTAGAAGTAAAATGTTACATTTCTTTGTGGGGTCACCTCGGCCATACTTCTCCTGGTCTTCAGTATTTCTTCATTTGTTACGGGTCTGATTTTCCAACATTTACCAACAGGAATAGTTTTCTTGCATAGGAAGTTGCATAGAAATCAGTGAGGCAACATGCAAGGAGAAGGCTACTGGTGCAAGTGTTACAGAATCAGACTCTTAAAACTGTGGGCGAGTAATGAGTCACTGCAATTAGGGTCACCATCCATCTTCTAGTCCAGCCTTTGACGGTCTCTCTTTGTGCTCAGAACTTTTCAAACTATCTTTTTTGGGGATATCAGTTTCCATACCTTGCTTTATCTTAGAGGTACTTCTTGTTTTTTTCAAGAGCTTGAATAAAGTGGCTCAACCTGTTTTGAAAATTACCTGGCATGCTCACATACCCTTTTCCTCTATTCCAAACAAAGATGTCTGGATGAATTTGCATTACAGTGTAATTACAATCCAAGGCTGATCCTGAAAATGCATGTAACTGCGTGAACAATCCAACTGTTTCCCATAGGGCTACTCACATGTTCCAAAGGCTGGGGTTTGAACTTGAAGAAAATCAGGTTAGTAAATGTTTTGGCTACTTTAAAATGTTTAGTGTTCTGTTAATAAAGTAACAAAATACAACAGCTATTGCCACCTTGGGTGTTGATAGGAAAGCGTGTGCCATATGTATATATTATAAACAATAATGTGCTACAGAATTCTAAGTTAAATGTCAAATAATTTAAAGGGCAATCATAATTTGTGAGATACATGGGGAGGTAAGACTTATGAGGAAAGCCTGAAAGAACTAGAGTTATTTAGCTTGAAGGTGGGATCTTATAACAGTCTTCAAAAGCAGGTTAAACAGACAATTGGCTGGGATGGTTTAATAGGGGATGATTCTGCCTTGAGTGGAGGGCAGGACTAGATGATCTGTGCGGTCCCTTTCAGCTCTACTTTTCTATGGTCCTCTGATCATGAGCCTTTCTTCCAATTTAGCTTATGTGCTATAACGGGCAGGCAATTATTTCGGGCAGAGGGACGCTTACTGAGTTTTGGCAAGCCATCAAGGGCTGCATGACAGATAGCCAGGGGCAGATAAATATTAATTTTCTAAATTTTTTCGGGGCCCCATGGGCTGGATAGACTGACCTGGTGGGCCACATCCAGCCTGTGGGCCGCATTTTGCCTGTGCTATAACCAGAACAGTATATTTCCAGAGTTTGTATTGAAGAGGCTCACTCCTACATCTACTGAAATTCCCCTGCCTTCGGTGGAGGCAGGAATGCAGGTTACTTCTAAGATCTAACCATAATCTTTAAAATATATTGAAACTTAATTTTCATTTTTAAAGGTTTTGATAAAAGTGATTTAGGTGTTGATTAAGCAAGGTACTTAAGGAGACAAACAATCATAATTGAAGTTAACTAGAATTA
>JAGPOW010000261.1:18566895-18583435 GCA_030014935.1 Caiman crocodilus
AATTAGGCATTAGCTTAAGAAACTCATTAAAGTATAGCCTTCTTGAAATGTAGGGCCGAGAATTAGACAGTATTCTTCCAGTTGGGGCATCACCAGTGCTGAAGAGTGAAAGAATCGCTTTCCTTGATTTGCAAGTGACCGTCCTGTTGATACAACCCAGTATGTTGTTGGGTTTTTTTGTGACAAGAGCATACCGATAGTTCATAGTTTATGGTCTAATGTAACCCCCCCAGGTCTTTCTCTGCAGTACTACAGCCTAGCCATCATTTTCCAGTCTGTGTTTGTGCATGTGACTTTGCACTTGTCCTTGTTGAATTTCATCTGGTTGACTGAGGACCATTTTTCTAATCCATCCAGATCATTATGGATTCAATCCCTGCCTTCCAGAGTGTCTGAAATGCCACCCAACTTGGTGTCATCCACATATTTGCTAAGTGTGTACTCAATCCCATCATCCAAATAATTAATGAAGATATTAAAAAATACTGAACCGAGGGCAGACCTCTGGGGAATCCCACTTGATCCTCCCTCCCAGCTAGGCATTGGGACATTAATGACTACACATTATGATGATCCAATCAGTTATGTATCCACCTTACAGTAAAAGTACGCAGCAGCTCACCAGGGTGAGGAAGTGGGGGAGGTGGAGGTTGTCTGCTCAGAGGGTGGCCAGGAAAGTGGCTGCTGCTCCACTCCTCACCGCTGATTGGCTGTGAGAGCTGCCTATCATGTGGCTCTGCCCCTTTCCACCAATCAGTGGTGAGGGGCAGGACTGCTTGATGGACAGCACTTGCAGCCAATCAACAACAAGGGGCAGGGCCACATGACTAGAAACCTCTATGGCCAATCAGCAGTGAGAGGTGGGGCCACCAGGCCCCCTTAGTCAATCAGAAGCGTGGGGGAGTGCCATGCTTTGCCTGCAGTATGGTTGTCCAGGACTGTGTTCTGCTTAGGGAATCAGTAGGCAGCCCCAGCGAATTAGGTAGGTCCCTACACATAACATATGCCATCCTGCTGAAGAGACACTAGATTTTCTTAGTAGATAAAGACAATCCCTTTTGGACTGAGAAAGGACTAGAGTCATTTATGCATGAAAACAAGGGGTTTCAGTGAATTTGCAATGTTATATTTGCCATGTGGTTTATGAACAATATTTATTTTTCCTAGGGTAGTTTATCCCTCTTTAAAAGATCACACAATCTAGACCAAAGGAGAGGAACACGATATTAACCTGAAGGCTTGTTAAGCTGCAATGTGGTTATAAATTTTGTGGCATTTCTTTGTATTTACAGCAGCTGCCAAAACAGATCTAATCCTTTAAGGCTTCAAGATGTACATTTCCTGGCTTGTGAACAGACACTTTTCCATACTGGAAGACAATGCTGTATATTTTCCATATACAGTACAGCCTTATTAGAAGAAATGGGTAAAGTACATTTTTGGGAGATAACATGAAGAAAGAGCGTCCAGAGGAAGGAAAAGGAATATGAATTAAATGGAAAAATCAAATCATCTGCCCTGGGCACTCTAATTCCTCTTGAAATAGCATCATTCATGAGTACTAGGATATAATTTGCATTGACTGGGAGAAGCAAAACAATAAATTAACAGAGGAAATATTTTTAAGACTAGGCTAGTGAAGCAGTAAAATAATCTTAGTGTGGACATGGTTATTTTCATATAAATGCACTTATACCTGAACTGCTTTATATCTGCATAGCATAGTCCAGGGATAGGCAATGTTTTTTGGCTGGAGTGCGGAAAAACACCATAATGGCTACCTTGGAAGGTGCGGGAGTGCCAGCATGGCAGAAAAACAAAATGAGGGTGAGGGATACATGGCAGGATGCCCTGCTTGTGCCCTGTGCCCCCCACCCAAAGCCCCTGGCCCCCAGGCATACTGCCCCTTCCCTCCAGCCCTACTGCTCCTTGCCCCCCAACCAAAGCCCCTACCCCCCAGCCCAGGCTCTGTGGCTGCCAGCAGCTGCCCTGGCTCTGGGTAGCTGCTGGAGCCCGGGCTGCTCCCAGCAGGGCTTGCAGCATCCCAACTGCCTGCTGGGAGCAGCCTGGGATCCCAGCTGGCAACAGCTCCCCAGAGCCGGGTCTGGCTATAGCCGGGAGGCTCCAAACAGCTGTGCTGGGTTCTGGCATCAGCTTCGCACTGGCACGTGCAGGTGCACCTCGGTGGGGGCTGGGCCTGAGGCAGTGCAGCCCTGGTCTCTCCCCTGCTCCCAACATGGAGGTGATGAGCCTGGCGGAGCTGTTTGCACTCTCCCCACTGCTTGCTGCAGCTGCCCAGAGCTCGGGCTGGCTACAAGCAGCTGCACCAGATTCATCACCTCCATGCTGGGAGTGGGGGAGAGACCAGGAGAGACCAGGGCTGTGCTGCCTCAGGCCCCTCCCGCCCGCCTGCTCTGAGGTGCGCCTGCACGCGCTGGTGTGGAGCTGATGCTGGAGCCCAGCACAGCTATTTGGAGCCTCCCAGCTGAAGCTGGCCCCGGCACTGGGGAGCTGCTGCCAGCCGGGATCCCGGGCTGCTCTCAGCAGGCAGCTGGGATGCTGCAAGCCCCGATCAGAGCAGCCCGGGCTCCGTTGCTGGCAGCAGCTACCCGGAGCTGGGGCTGGCCACAGTGTGCCAAGCAAAATGACCTTGCGTGCCATACTCAGCATGCGTGCCAGGGGTTGCCGACCCCTGGCATAGTCCCTTATTCCCCCCATTCTTCCTAGTCAAGAAAACCCTGAGTGCAGAGACCAGAACCCAGTCCCGTTTCTCCCAGGGGAGTGCCCTCTTCACTGGGCTGTGGAGGGGTGCTGTTATTCTCCTGTGGGTCCCTATTCCCAATATGATTATTGATTTTATCTATGAGATCTTTTATATATAAACAGTTTTGAAGCACAGACCAGAACCCAGGATTTCCTCTTTTAGGCATGTGCCTTCTACCAGGAAACAGAGTCAAGTTCCCTCATGTTTATCTTCTCCTGCCCTCAGAAGTCTTGTATTCCTTTCTGTGCAGTGGCTCAGCTTCAACAAGAGATGTGGAGCTTGCTTGTCCAGGGAGAGGGCACTCTCTTGAGCGATGCAGGTTGGAACCTCCTTGGACAAAAGAAAACAGAAAGCCAGTCGTTTGTATCCAAATTCTAGGAATGGGACTTGCAGTCATGTTAGGTGCCTAATAGGGTATAGGAATAATGTTAACTCCAGTTTCACATAGATTCCTAAAGCAAGGAGAAAGGTAGGCTTTTTAGACACTTTCCCTCTTGGGTAATGCTGGGGCCTCCTGCTCAGTGGGTTGGCTATTGTGAATCCCACTCTTAGGTGCCTGACTCTGCACATTCACTGAATAGGGAAATAAGTTCATAATTTTACCATGGCCAAGGTGCTGCCAAACACATGCCACTCACTGTTCAAACCCAGAAATAAGATGGTGAAGTCACTTTGGTCATGCCTACTGTTGGCTGCTGTCAAGCACGTTGAAGACTGAGGTATCAAGAGAAGCCACAGATGGATGCCCCCAGAGCATCTTCACTGAATTTCCAGGTTTGACACATGTAGGTAGGAATGCGTGGATGGGGCATGCTGCGGGCTGCACATGGCCCATCAGGCACATTCATCCGGTCTGCAGTACCCCCAATGAATTGTGCCCCGGCCAGCTCTTCTGCCCATGAAGGTGGGAGCGAGGCACCTACCCCCCCAACATATCCTATTATATCTCACTCCCACTCTCATGGGCAGAAGGGCAGGCCCTGCTCGCAATGGGCAGCGCTGCTGCTGCAAGATTCCTTGGCATCCTGCTCCCTCCGGGCAGGAGGTAGGGAAGCTGGGGGCGGGGCTGCAGCTAGGCAGGAGCACGGAGCGTGGGGCTGTGGCTGGCTGCAGCATGGAGGCCGCATCCACGGGGGTGGCAGCCCCATGGAGCTTGGCTGAGCAGGGTGTGGGTGTGAGGGAGTAGGGGTGTGGGGACACCTCCCACACTCCCCCCCATGGTGCTCAGCCCTGGCAGACAGTGGGGGGCAGCAGCAGGGCAGTGGGAGCTTCACCACACCCCCCACCACTCACCCCCCCAACCACACCCCTCACACAATAGAAACGACTATTTATTTTTGACTTATTATGCAATCACCTCTGTATACACTACACAATCACAAATCATAACAAAAATGTTTTTTGTCATAACTTTAAAAAATGTTATAGTAGGTGTTTGACTTTTAGTGTATGATTTCGTATTTCCTGGTTCTAAAATGGCAACTCCCCCTACCCAAAAGGCGCATTTCCAGGGGGAAGGGGAGGGACTTCTGATGACAAAGGTCAGGGGTTAGGGGTGGGACTTCTGGTCCCAAGATGGTGCCAGGGTGCAGGGCACCTGTCAAGGGGTGGGGCTGCCCACGGGGTGCTCGACAGCTCACCAAACCTCGTTAAGTGGTCCTTTGCCCAAAATAATTTCCTGCCCCTAAACACTTGTATGAAGTGCTGCTAAGGTTAAGCCTCATTTGTCAGATAGTGGTCTTGTCTTGCATTTTGGCACAGTCGCAAAACTGAAATTCTCAAGAATATGACAATGAGGAGAGGGTGACTGAGCTGGGTTCAGCCACATGGGAGAGGGCAAACAGCAAGGGGATCAATAGATCTGAAAAATTGAAGATATCAACTAGTTGATGGGGAGCTATGCACGAATTGGGGGGGAGAGAGAAAATATTGTGGGGCAAGCCTGTGCTAGTACTATGCTAAAGATTAAAGGATATGGCATTAAAAACCTTACTTTGCAATAAATGCTTAGGTTTTCATTTAGTTTGTGAAGTGTCAGGGAGGACTGGTGAAACATTTTCCATTTAAGCTACTTGTGATAGAAAACTGGATTTTCAACACAACACAAAGATTTACCGAATGTATCTGCTCCCCAGAGGACATTTTGAGCTTTCCTCAGAAAAGCTCCTTTTTACCACTTCTTTCTTGGCTTTTGCACCTTTAGAGGTTCCCTTTGCCCTTTTTCTGGGCATGACCTTTAATCCCTTTTAAAAGACTAGGATCTTGGCCATGAATTTCAAGAAGAGAGGGCTCAGTCATTGAACTCTCATGTCCACCCTATTATAATGAGAAATGGTCTCAGACTCACCATTTGACTGTGGACCAAAACTTTTCCAAAATCTGAGGCCACATGGACCCATGATTTTGGTTTGGGCCATCTCCCAGTGATAATGGGATGACTAAATGAGTTTTTCGAATCTGTTAGACATTGTTCTCAGTGATATTTTTAGTCTTCCTGTGGTTTGAATGATCTATGCGGTACTATAAAAGCATGACTTTTCACTCATTTACATTTTAGAAAATTGGAAGCACATGAAAAATAAACCAAATTATGAGGATGTAGTTAAGAAATAAGATGTGGATAAGGTAGCTAGTGTGAAAACTTTTATTGGACCAAGAAATATGTTAAGAAGAATGCACAAGCTTTCTTGGCCAAAAAGTTAATTTGAATAAGGGATTCTTCTTTTGGATGGGAGGACTGTATAGTTAATAACCTTGTGTTGGTGCAATGAAGAAGGTTGTTTTTTATATCTAGCACTGGTTTAGTTAAAATAACAAAGGAAAGAAACATTTTCTTTCTCAGATCTTTGGTCTGAGAGCATATTTATATATAAAAAGAAGACTTTATGTACTTATTGGTATAATATACTGTTTATATGAGAGTGGAAATGCCAGTGTTTAAAGTTTCCATCCTTTACAGAACAAGTCCTTTTTACAATACTTTAAGAAACTGATGTTTAACTCTTCCTCTACTTACCAGCCATGTCCAGAGTTCAGAGTCTTGTCTTTTTGTTGTATCTGTAAACACAGTTTCTTGCAGTCGTTAGGCAATGTCAATGGCAACAGGCCTACGAACGCTGAAAGAGCCTAAACCTGGATCCTATTTATTTTCTCTATGCAAACTGAATCCTTTTGTTTCTAGCTTTAAGGAAGATAACAACATGATTGGCAGAATTTCTGTTTCATACTTTTCTGTAATAGTCTCTTGCACTTGGATGGGACTTGAAATACGGTAGGAACGATTTATAGCAGAAGTAGGCGAGTAATCTCTGAAGTGTGTGAGTACTGGCATTACCAGCAGGAAAGAGAAACAGTGATTCACATGATTTAATGGAAGGCTGGGCTGAACAAGAACTGAGTAGGTGTTCTAAATAGTTCCCTGTAGACAGGAGTGAGGTTGAACAAAGAACAACTGAGGCAGAAAGGAATAAACCTGTGTATGGAAAGCACAAAAACTCTGTAAACACCAGAACAGTTTTATTTATCTAAAAAGACTGCTCATTTGGAAAACCTCATGGGATACACATCTTGTTTGCATGTGTCTCGGCCGCGCAGAGCCGACCGAGGGAAACACTGGTTAATTAAGGCGGGCGTCAGGCAGGCTGGTGGATGAAGAGGCGGGACACAGCGTATTGGTTACAAAAATAACTTTTACTTTAGTTTTACTTACGTCGCTGGTGGCTGTGACACAGGCAGTAAGGTTGCTTACATAGTTACAGAACGAAGATAACGCAACAAGCTAGCAAGAGAAACCTGTAGATGCAAAGAGCATGCAGGACAAGGGATACGTCGGGAACAGATGGGGAGCTATTGGTGGGTGATCAGTCCACCAAATTTATCCTGCCACGTGCTCAGAGCGCTTCGCGGCATGCTCAGAGCTCTCTGAGGTCTTTCCCACAATGTGGTCAGAGTTCGCTCCACTCTGATTTGGGCGGAAGCTGTGCAGACTTTTATACTTTTAGAGTAGGCAATGATAAACCGTCAAGTACGAATACCTAATGAGGTGGAATGTGACTAAATTTGGAATAATGCCAATCACTCAGAGGAGCGGTCTATTGTGTCAGGGACACTCACTTAATTTGGGTTGTGACATGCCCTCCTGGCCATGACTCAATAGACAAAGTATCTAGGTAAAAGGCGACCTTTGTCCAGGAACTCATTGCATCGTTACAAGGTTGAGGTAGCAAGCAGGTACATACAAATTACAGGTCTTCTTTTTCTTTTTACAGACTATAAAACACAACAATCTATATACACAACAATGATTACTATGACTAATAGCAATACAAAGTAATTAAACATTGATTAACTTAGATGAGATATATTCCCTTTAATTCGACTCTTCACGATAATTGAGAATAAGGTATTAATTTAATGGCCCCCATGCAGGGGTTCTTACAATTGTCTTGAGATTTGTAAAAATTTAATCATAGCACTGATTTCACTGATTTCTTGTGCCATCATTACTAATTTAACCATTATTATTGAGCAGCTTTTCCTCTCAACGTCTTGACACCATATACTCTTACTCTCCATTTACCTACGACATCTTTCACACTTTTCTTCTTCTATTTAAAGTTTCCCTCTTTTTTTTCTACTGTCACTTCTCTTCTCTTTCCTTTTCCTATAGTGTACAAGTCCCTATAGAACCTGATCACCTTCCTTTTTGTGTCTTTACTACTTGCCCCTTCCATCATCATTTTCCTCATCTCCTTCTTCACATTCCAAACCCTCTTTTGTAAAATATACACTCTATCTCTCTTTTTTCTCTACTCATGGTGCTTGTGTTAGAAATATTCTGTCACTGAGTCATTACCTCTCGCCTCAAAGCATATGCTTACACTAAAGGGGTAGACTAAGGGTGTGAACACGGGATCATTAACAAAAAGGTGGAATCGCAAGCATGCGGTAAGGCTATCTGTTGATAAGCCGTTAGTCATGGCCCTGGCCCCGAGCGACAGGAGGTCCAGGACTGAGCCGAAGGTTTGGAAGTCAGCTCTGTTTGCTGAGGAACCTGTTAATAGCAGCAAGAATATAGTGACAACCCTGCTTACAACATAAGTGAGCAGTCATCACCATGTTGACTCGAATGTGCCGTGGTCTGGCACTCGGGGGTTCTCGTGATCAAGCAGTCACAGATTGTCACTTCATCACCATCGGGCCTGCAGGGAAACAAACAAACAAACAACAAGAAAAGTTGCAACAATTGAACTTGCCACAAAAACTGGGAAAACAACAGGGCGGCGAATCAGTCAACCGTGGCAAGCCGAGGTTGGCAATTGGCCATCGCCTTCTCTACTCACCGAACTCGAAGCCCGGTTCATTTGCCAGGTGCCATTGGCTCTCATCCCCCAGGACACGTAGCTGCTGCTTTATGAGCTGGGTTTTGTTCAGGAGGAACCCAAACATTACCCTCTCTTCTGGTGTTCTTGGTGGCAACGCCCACGGCTCACTCTGAGGATCAGGCTGGCACCATGGTGGTCCTGGGCCCTTGACTGGGTACATTATAGGATGCAGTTCCATCCCACTGGAAGCTTTCACCATGGGATCCATCAGGGCCTGCAACCATGGCAGCTGGCTTAGGAGGTTTCCAGCCAGCTGACCAGCCAGTGGCCCAAGGAGAAGCTTGAGAATCACGGCCTCTTTTCCCCCGTAGACCTCTATGCATGCCTCAATACTGTCCAGGGTGGTCGGGACATCTCTGGGGTGACTGAGATGATGATGGGGCCACGGCACATTGCTCTGCACCTGTGTCAGTACCAACTGATTTACTCGTGAGTTCCAGGACGCGTAGGATACTCTGATGATCGCTAGCTCTGCGGATGGGTCCAGCAGTCATCCATTATGCCACACATGAGATTTGTGGCACACTTGACCTGCAACAAGAGCTGGGAGCGGGATGGGCCAATAGATGCTGCTTGCTACCACGTTTAGATTAGTAGCGTGCCCTCCACTCCATGAGGCTTGACAAGTGATGAAGCTAGCCTCTTTCAAGTCTAGCAGGTCTGACCCAAATTCCACTACTAGGTGCCCTAGCCACATAGCTAGGGTTTCACTAGGTTTCATTTTTGATCCTCTGCACAACTCCTGTAATTTGCCCCGAGTGTGGGTGCGGTATGTGGTGGTAGTTGCGGTATGTGGTGCGGTATGTGGTGCAGTATGTGATGGTAATTGCGGTATGTAGTTGCGGTATGTGGTGGTATGTGGTGACGAGTTGCGTCCTGTGCATCAGTAACTTGCTTGCCCAGTGCTATCGGGTGATCTGCAGTCAGGAGAGGGTTAAATTTGTCGGGCAGGAGCACTGGATACAATTTTCCTCCCTTGTGGTGGGGTGGGTTTTCTTTCTCCATCACGCTAGGGGGCGGGGCTGAGGGCGGTGACATGGCTGGCCCGCCTCCCAGGGGGATTTTTGTGCCCTTTTTGCTTTCCTCGGCGCCATTTTTTGGCAGCGTCTCCACATGGCCGGCACCATTTTCTAGTGGCAGCTCGGAGCCCCCCGCCGCCTGCTTCAGTGATTCCACGCTCGCCGTGCACAATTGCATTTCTAAATTTGCATTCTCCTGCAGCAGACCCACTACTGCATACGTTTATTATTTTTCCTATGTTCCATTTTGGGCCTCCCGCTTGGGATGAGGTTGATATTTCATCTGAGGGCTGATAGCAAACCTGGTCGCTGCTCATTACTCAGCCGAGTGCTTCAGGAACAAGCTCGCTTTCCACTCCTTGATGGCTGCCTCTTCCCCCTTTACCGAGAAGTAGCCTCTGAAGAGCTTCTTTTCTCCCCCCTTAACCGCCTGGTGGTGGGCGATATGCACCCAAAGTTCATCTGCATCTTCCACACAGTGAGCCCTGGTGCGCCAGGGGCAGCACTTAATTAGATTCTTCTCCACCACTATGCCCTTAGATCCTGTTTGTGACGCCATGTCTCGGCCGAGCAGAGCCGACTGAGGGAAACACTGGTTAATTAAGGCGGGTGTCAGGCAGGCTGGTGGATGGAGAGGCGGGGCACAGCATATTGGTTGCAAAAACAACTTTTACTTTAGTTTTACTTATGCCGCTGGTGGCTGCAACACAGGCAGTAAGGTTGCTTACATAGTTACAGAATGAAGATAATGCAA
Organism: Caiman crocodilus; assembly: GCA_030014935.1. Classification (NCBI taxonomy): domain Eukaryota; kingdom Metazoa; phylum Chordata; order Crocodylia; family Alligatoridae; genus Caiman; species Caiman crocodilus. Next base: position 18,576,817 of record JAGPOW010000261.1, read on the forward strand.
TGAGCTAACAAGATGAACCTGTAGACACAACAAGCATGCAGGACAAGTGATACGTCGGGAACAGACGGGGAGCTATTGGTGGGTGATCAGCCCGCCAGATTTACCCTGCCACATGCTCAGAGCTCTTCGCAGATTGCTCAGAGCTCTCTGAGGTCTTTCCCACAACGTGGTCAGAGTTTGCTCCGCTCTGGTTTAGGCAGAAGCTGCGCAGACTTTTATACTTTTAGAGTAGCCAATGATAAACAGCCAAGTAGGAATACTTAATGAGGCGAAATGTGACTAAACTTGGAATAATGCCAATTGCTCAGAGGGGCAGTGTGGTAGGGCACTGGGTATGCCTGCCACTTTAAGGGCCTAGAGCTGGCAGCCTCCAGGTGCCTGATGAGGGCAGCCAATTTGGAGCCTATATAAACTAAGGCAGTTTGGCTGCTGGAGGTCAGGCAGCGGCATCGCCTGGCCGGAGAGCTGCTGGCAGAACACCCGGAGGTAAGGGGGAAATGCAAGGGGATGGAAGGAGGCCCCTTTGTCCTGGGCATGACCTGAAATTGCACCCTGCCGGGAATGGGGTGGCCTGGTGGAGCTCTCAGTGGTGCGGGAGCCCCCAGGAAATGCCAGGCCAGTTACCACCCCGGTGGAAGGTGAGTCGGGGCACTTTAACCCCTTGCCCCCACCACTGGGTGGGTAACCCCATGTTTTTGAAGGGCCCAGAGGGTGAACCCAGAGACCGAGAGAGTGAGGGGCTAGGTACCCCTGATGAAGGCGGAGGAGAAGACCCCGCGTGTTTGTGGAGGGCCCAGAGAGGGGCTAGAGGGGCTAGAGACCCGGCCAATGAGAGTACCTTCGACTGGCCCAGGCTGCAGCCAGGACCCAGAGAGGAGTCAAAAGGGCCGGGGGGCCCAGCACGAGGAACAACCGAGAGCTGGAGGCCCGGGGTTCCGACTGGCCTGGAACTGGGCCAGGGCAAGTGGCCGAAGGTCCAGGGGGGACCACACCCGAGAAGGGAAGATGGCTTCGGGGAATTAGGTAGCCCGGTTGAAGGGGGAGAGGCCGCCTGATTGTGTGGAACATAGTGAGGGTCCTGTGTGAATGATTCTGAGGCCCAGCGTGGGGACCAGTGATTAGAACAGCGAGATGCGATCAACGAGGCTTGGGCTGCAGTATGGGGATGGAAGGAACCGCAGAGAGCGCCCCCTGGCATCGGGGAACAAATGGGCAGCCTCCCGCTTATGGAAGATCTATTAATGAACCAATTAAGATCAAGTCGTGGCGGACGAGAATAGGTGGGCAGTTTGCCCAGAGACAGGTGCGTGGGCCGTATTAAGGGCAGGCCCGAGTGATGACCTGTCACAGGCGGTCTATTGTGTCAGGGACACTCACTTAATTTGGGTTGTGACAGCATGAGAGTCCCAGCCGTAAAGAAAAGAAAAAAAATGATGCATATAGCTGTGAAATATGGAAAGAAATACTAGATCCTTGACAAAACAAAGCCTTAGTCAGGCTTCATTGTTGGAAGAAACACAACTGGTGCAACCTTGGAAATTGTAGGAATAGGAGATATATATATATATATGTATATATATACACACACTGTAGGAATATATATATAAACTGTAGGAATAGGATATATATATCTATATATTCCTAGTTCCTACAAGGGACCCAACATGAGTTTCAGTAGTAAGAGTAAACATGGAGAGACTTGTTAAGGAAATCCACAATAACTTTTATTAGAAGAGAGGGAAGGAGAGAGGGCTCCTTAGTCCCAGGTGTTTTGTCACAAACGTCACAGACCCACCAAAATAAACCCATACAATCTAACTAAAAAGTGCACACGAGTAACTTCATTTTTGAGCCCAAAGTCTTGGGGTTACTGTTTGTGGGACTGAAGCCTTGGATAGCAGTACGTTATTGCCATGCCTGTATGATAAAGTCTGGGACTTCTAGGAAACGACTGTTGCACATGTGGAAGATACTTGAGTAGAAAGAGAATTTTCATTGAACTCACTGGGACTAGTAATTCATCTGAAGTTTTTGCCACATTGGAGAGGCAGTATTAGATTTTATAAACTTTATTTTCATGAAATTTGAATGTACGGCAAAATGTTACCTGTCCATGCCTATTTGTGGATAGTATAAATAATTGTCATTACTTTATCTATGAAAATTTATCGAGAATAAAACTTGACATACAAGCTTTCATTGAAAAAAAAATATCACAAACGAATCAATTCTGAAGATGTAGGAGAAAAACAAAAATCCCGCTTGTGAGTTAAGGAATCCTTTTACATTTAAAAATATAGCTCTTGAATCTGAAATGCCGTTATTCCATGACAGACTGACGCCTCTGGGAGGTTTAGATAAAAATGTTAAAATGACTGAGGAAGTAGCCTTCTACAACTTGTTATTACATCTTCTCAGTGATTTGTTTCCAACAAAAATTTCATAAGCGTTTTGAGAATCTGGGCTTGAGTTGTCCCTATGTAACAGCTGCATTTCACAATTCAATAAAGTGGCTCCAGAGGAGCCACTGTGGTCTCAAATCAGTTACCAGCATTTAAAAAAATCTAGTGATGTGATAGACCATAATCCTTATTGTGGGTCATTATGGTATATCTGTAAATAGCATATCATTACAGCAAATATAACTTACTTACTTTAAAGAATTTTTATGGCATGTTCCTGGAAGTTTCATTCATTTGGGCAGTATTTGTTCAGCCAGGCATTCCTTGTCTGTGAGAAGACTCCTAGACTTCCACTTTCTGGACGTAAAATGGAGCTACATATTCATCGTAAATTTGTGTACTATATGATTGTCCATGCAGGGCAAAGGCTTAAGTGACTGCAAGATAGACATTTTATGTACTTTCTTAGCATTGCACACAAGTGGAGTCTGGTTGAAATTAAGTGAGTGCAGATTTTTTGCAGAACTATAAAGAGCTTATTTTGGCAACAGACTTTACATCCTGCAAAATTGTCATTCCCTGGAGAAGGGTTTGCATGTCCCTGAAGACATTTTATAGGCGAATGAGAATACTGAAAGTATGTGTTGTATTAATGTGGGCTTTAGACAGGACCTTATGTTGCTATACTGCTTCTGTGGCACTCCTGAAGGACACCACCCAGGATGCTGCACATGCTTGCTTTCCTTCTGCATGTGCCGGATGAAAAAATTAGGAGATGGAGCTGCTTTAAAGGCACTGTTCTTGTGGTCAACTTAAAACATGCAAGGGACAGAACTTGAGTGGGGTGGCAGGCGGTGGGGGATGCCTTCAAGATAGCTTCACCGTCATACATCTAGGTTTAGTGTATGAATATGGGTATATCAACAGGGGCTGCATCTACACGAAACACTGACTGTGCAGTAGTCCGATACTGCTGCCACAGTTGTGTTGTGTGGCAAAAAACGTGATGCAACACCACTGCGCAGTGTTGTCACTAAAAGGTTATTCGTTGGCACTACTGCGCAGCAACTTGTGCAGTCATTTAGTTCTTGTTTATAAAAGCACTAAATAAATGTGCAGTAATGACTGCGCAGTCAGCATCTCGTGTACATGCAGCCAGGGTGTTTCTCACTGCACTTGGGAGCACCATGGAAACATCGTAGACATCCCAAGATGTGTTGGAAAAACTCCTTTTTGTTTCTCTTTTTTGTCCTTTCATGCAACCTCTTCATGCTCCAGCCCAGTGATTCTCAACCAGGGTGCTGTGGCACCCTAGGTTCCCTATGAGCCTTTCAAGGGTGTTGCAGGATGCTAGGTGTGCAAACATAATTCACAAGATAAACCCAGAGATTTTAAATGGAAATTCGGCGTGTTAAAACCATTCTTCCATGTGGTGGTCTTTCTGAATTCTTTGCGACAGAAGAATTGCACTATTATTCTTGTATTGTCAAAATGAGTGAAAACCAAAAGAGGGCATTTTCCAAGGGGTGCCTCAAGCCTAAAAAAGTTGAGAACCATTGCTTTAATGTGAAGAATAGTAGGCTGTGGGTGAAAATGACATTTTTTTAATCAAAATCTAAACATTTAGGGCAATTGGGCAATTTATGGATTTATTTAGGCTCAATACTGGCTCTTTTGATGGAGCAGAATAATCTGCTGGGTAACAAAGTGCTACCATAAACTATTCAGAGGAGGTTTTGTCAATATTTGCTTGCATACTGCACTTCATCACTAGCATTCTGGGTTTATTTATTGGATTTTTTCTGTGTCCCGTAGAGGGATAACACAAAGTACAAATTCTCTTTTCAATTTCTTATTAGGAAATCCTCTGTCAACATTTAAGGTTATTTCCACTATGAAGTGAGATCCTATTACATGCTTTTAACTCTGACATTTTAGAGAATAAAATAGAACCATCCATGTGGTGATGAAATCAAACCCTAGTCTATTTGGAGATGACAGGTGTCAGAAAGGTTATCAACTCTGAGCAAATGTATCAACAAACATCATATTTGTGGGAACACTGAAGAAATCCTATCAACTTGGATCATTTCCTCTACACAACTAAGTTTGTCTGAGCCATTAAATGAGCTGGTGCTCACTACCTCTTGAAACAGCTGCTAGCACTGCAGATGGCTAAGACAATTCTGATTTTGAAAAAAATGGAGAGCCCAATCCAGATTTTCAAAATAAATCAGCTTCCTCTTGAAGTAAAATAGTTCTTAATGGGAATTCCTGAATGCTGAAAACTTTTGAAAATCTGGCCACTGCATTTGTAAAACCTAACCTTTCCTAAGGAAGTGTTGCTGTCTGCTGCCTGATCCTGGTCTCCTATTTCATAGCCTTCAAGAATCTTTAGCTCTTTTCAAAATCATGGATCCAATAAGTGAGACCAGTCTTCAGGAGCAAGTAAGATTTGAGCTTTAATTAAGCAGAAAAAGGAGGGGATGAGTCAAATGAAGATTAGGTCTGCTTTTTTGCTGTGCAGCCATAACTCTGGAAACTCTTTTTTTCCCCTTCATTCTGCCTTTCAAAAATAGATAAGTATTATATTCACGGGCATGTTGTATGTGAGGAAAATATGGTATATATCTGGGGGGACTTTTAGGGCTTAATGTTGAAGAAATGTTGTGTCTTCTATAGTTGAAAATGTATTTTGATGTGCTGAATTAGTGTATTATCTGTTTTAGAGACAGGATGAAACTAGTAATCTTGTAGGAAAGGTGGCGGTGCGGGGTGTGGGATTTTAAATGGGTTCCTTTCTCTTATCAAAGAGAGAATATTGCAAAGACAGAAAGATGTGAAACAGAAAAGAGTCCTAAGGTTTCGATTAAACAAAGATGACAGGGTAAGGTCAAGTGCCTGGAGTCAAAAAAGGGTTAGGACATGAAGCTTAGAGCATAAGTGCCTCAGAGAATAATGTTGTACAGTTACCCAGTGGATGTGTGTTTGGCCATAACAGCATTTCTTGGTGATTACATTAAACTCCATGGCTCTAGCAAGAGAATCACTTTTCTTTATGGAGTCCAACTCACTCCCACATCCTTCGTATGCGAGGAGTGGGCAGTGCTCGTGTAATAAGGCACCTTGCTGTTAAGCTTCTTTATGCAGTAAGAGCAAATGCACATTTTTACCTACATGATTTTTCAGTATGAAAATACAATATCTTCCCAAATACAAGATGACCCTGTGGCCCCCCAGTAATTAGATACTATAAATGAAAAATGTATACATTTATTATCATTTTCTATGTATGGAATCTAATTATTGGAAGTTCATATTCAGATCCCCCTACTACTGCAGATGGTAGGGGGAGAGATGATGAAGGGACAGTAATAGGGCAGGTGGTGAGGGGACAGATAGTGGGAGAGGCAGTAGTGGGGCATGTGGTAAGGCAGGCAGTGGGGGTGCAGGCAGTAGGGGGGCAGCTGGTAGGGAAGAGGGGTGTGGCAGAAATGCCACTGTCAGTGCCCCTCTCCAGGAACCTCTCTCTGGGCCAGCCTGAGAGGCTGCTGTTGAATCCCTCAGGGCAGGGATCTCCTCCCTGTCTGCATGACAAAAACCTGGCACCTGGGAGGGGATGCTCTGGTCACCTGGGCAGGGAGGGAACGACCCGGCCCTGCGCAGGGACCCAGGTAGCCAGGGATGCTTGGGAAATGGGTCGGCTTGTGACCAGTTTTGGCAGCTTCAGTTGGACCGGGCTGCTGAGGTCAGAGAGGGGATAAAAGGCCCCGATCGAAGAAGGGCAGCCATTAGCCATGCGGTCATCCAGGTGAACCTGAACCGGGCTTTCTCTGCATGCCATAAGAGTGACCTGCCTCCAGATGGAAACACCAACTACCTCTGGATGATGAGAGTGAGTAAGCTTCTCAAGCTCCGATTAGATATTTAGAGTACAGTAATTCAGATGCGTGTTTAAACGGCTACCTCAGCCACTCCGGTTTGTTCTATGGGATTCCTTTGATATTCCTCTATTATTTCTATGATATTGCTTTACCTTTTACCCTGCTTCTGCCCTACCCGCTGTAATCAATAAAGTTCTCCTTTGTGATCGGTGTGGGAGACTTATTGAGGGGTGTGTCTGAATTATGCCAAGGAGGCCCCTTAGGTCTGCGGACTAAGGGAGACTTCCCTGATAAGCCCCTGACTTGGGGAAAGTAGCCCAAGTGCCTGTATTG
>JAGPOW010000261.1:18596852-18627935 GCA_030014935.1 Caiman crocodilus
GAGAGAAAATTCATGGATGTTCCTACTATGTTTCCATGTAAGAAATATCTAATTGGGCTTCCTAGGAAAATAGAGAGGGAAGGTCTCTACAGAAGGGTTGTAGGGCTGGGAATTAGCTGCTGTATATGGTATGTTCCCTGAGGAACCATACTGTAATGCAGAAAAGTCTGTGGATGCTTATGATGTTTTCAATTCTCTAAGGCCCTCAACCCCAGCTATCCTTGATCTTTACTTAGCAATGTGCTCAAGCTTCATGGATGTTGCCAGTCTGTAGTGTTGTTTCTTCTCTTGTGCATCCATCTTTTCAAGGGAGAGAGGCACTTGGAAAGTGAGGAGGATCCTTGAAGGTGTCTTAGATAGTAATGCAACACACCTGTGCATAGTACAGTGAAAAGGGACCCTTTGCTTCATGTGTGCTGAGGCAATTGGCATGTAGGATGCAAAAGACCTCTGGCTACCACAAAGGCCAGCTTCTGTAACTCACTGGGGAGCAGGGGCCAGCTGCAGCTTAGAAGCAGCCACTTTGGGCATCAGGTTCGTCAGCTACTGGAGTGAAAAGTGAGGGGAGCAAAAGGGATTGCTTTGGAGAGTGGAAATGCTTAGGGCTTAGTCCAGCAAGGACCAGAGCTCTTTTCCTTCCCGGTGATGATGAGTTGGAGGGAGTTTGACTCCTTCTTCACTATTACACATGATGTGGGATTTTCTTTTTCTTTCTTTTCTTTCTTTCTTTCAAGATGGTGGTGGCCAGGTGAAGCTCTTCTGAGCTCTTCCAGCTCAGGTCCCTTCTGCATGCTCCTCCCCACTCCCTTTCCCCACCAAACCTTGCCTCTCCCAGCCTGTGCTTGGGGACCCCCTCTCTGCCCCTTTTCCCCGCTTTCTGAGCTTTTCCTGGGCTCTGGCATTCTCACTTGCCTAGGCCCCTCCACCACTCCCACCTGTGCTCTCTCTGATTCCTGCTGCCTCCCTCCTCCAGAGCCCCTTACCCTGGTCTCTGCCACCTCTGCCCTCTGCCTCAAGGCTTGCCTTCAGTCCCTGCAGGGCTGTTTTGTCCCCCCTTGGGGCTGATATTGGGGCTGTTTTAGCCCTCTCCCAGTCCCCAGCTTCAGTTCAAGGCTTTTTTTCCACCCCCCACAGCAGCCCCTGTGGGAGATTTAACCCTCTCCTGCCCAGAATGGCTGCCGGCAGCCAGGGCACATGGCATGGGGATGTCTCTGCAGCCATGGCCTGTGGGTGCATGCCCCTCTCCATGTCAGGGTAGAGGCCTGTGCTAGCACTCTGGTGGACCTGGTAGGACACCAGAATGTCTGATACGCCGCCCGGGTGAACTCGGCGCCCATCATCTGCCTGAGCTGCCCGGCCTGGTGAGGGAGGTGTGTGTGGCGGGGCTGGCGGCCGAGGTCATCCACTAGTTGGCCATGCCCCTGGAGACCCTGGCAATGTGGGTGGTGGCCTCCAGCGTCCCCCCACACCTGCCAGATTGGGACCTCACCAAACTTGTGTACCACTCTAACTGCATCAGTTTCTCTTATGCTTCCTCTTGCGTGGAAATGAAAACATTAACTATCCTTTTGCAGATATTAGACTTGTCACTGACTTTCGAAGTGAGAGTCAATCTTTTGATATAAAACCCCACGTAACATAAAGCAGGAAAAATGAAAACAGAGTCATTTGCCAAAAACTGTTTTGCTGGTCTGCCTTGAGAAATTACGCAGAAAAACACTTTATTTAGACTTTTCGTTGTAAACATATTATATCCTGAAGAGGAGGTACAAATTATATTTAATCTTTGGCAGGCTAGACATTTTTCAGTACAGCTGGATGAAAATTTTCCATAAAAAGTGCTTTGATAGAAAATAGGGATTTTGATTAAACCAAGATTTTTTTTTTTTTTTTTTTTTTTACAAAAAGTGGCTGCAACCTGAGGGAAATGTTGTTTTTATTATTTTGTTATTGTTGTTGTTGCTTTGGTTTTGGTCATGAAAACAATTGCCAGGAAGCCAAAAGGATTTGGATTTTAATCAAAGCTAAAGTATTGCTAAAATAGTGCCTTCTAGGAGTTATAATTTGATCTTCATAGTCCTACTCTCACCATATGCTTGGCTTCTCATTGAGGTTTCTTTTGGGATGAATTACAGTTGTTTGAGTCCCATGATGCACTGCCTTTCCTTATCACGAGGAGGAAACAGGATGTATCATGAGATGTAGTCCAACCAGGAAACCCAGAGAAAAATGGATGCATGAGATACTAGGACTCTGGCTTCCCTGACACACCATGGCAGCATTTCAGGAATGAAATATTTCAATTTTCAGCCCAAATATTCCAGATTTTGATTTTTAACTGAAAAGCTGAAATCTTCCCTAGTGGAAAAACATTTACTAACTCCATTTTTAAGAGGTTCTATGTACCACCTCAAAGTACTGTGCTTGTGTTGGTAATAATAAAGTCAATTTTTAACATTTTTCAATAATGTAACCAGAGCAAGGGACTGGAAACCATTGTCTCCCCAGTTATGCTTCCAGATTTGACAGCAACTTTTTCAGTGGCTATAAACTGCTGAACCCCTCTGCACTGTCATTTCTTTGATCTGTAAGGTAGGATCATACCGTATTTCCTTGTATATACACACACCTTTCCCCCAAACTCGCTGCTAGAAATTGGCCCTGGAGCAAAGCTGGAGCTGAACCGCCATCTGCCTCACATTGGGGTTGCTTGTACTACAGGGGAGAGGAGAAGTGGTGGCGTGAGCAGAGGGGAGGCTGAATGGTGGAGTGGGGTATGCGTGAGAAACCTGCCTGGGGGGAGTGCAGGGGAGACTGGACAGCCTACCCCCTGCTGCCTGCTCTCCCCCCACCCCCATTGGTTAGTCCTGTCTCCAGCTGTGGCCCTAACCTGGGCTTGGTTTGGCTCAAAGCTGCTGCCACTGCTTCTGCATGGCTGGGCCAGGCTGGGGCTGGGCCCTGGGCTGCTGTTGCCATCACAGGAGGCAAGCTATGTGGCCTGCGGTCGAAATAAGAAAAAGCTAAACTTTGGAACCTGGAATGTGAAAATGCTCATCAACAACCCAAAGAGAGATCACCCGGAAAGACAAACTGCCACTGTGGCTCGGGAGTTAGCGAAGCATAACATTGACATTGCTGCTCTCAGCAAAACCCGGCTTGCCAGAGATGGGCTGAGAGGTCAACAGAGGGTACACCTTCTTCTGGAAAGGGAAACCAGACCATGACCCCCGTATCCACAGAGTCAGTTTTACCATCAGGACCAAGATCACTGATGTGGTCCTCAAACTCCCTTCAGGTGTCAGTGAAAGACTGACAACCCTTCACCTGCACCTCAGCTGAAATCAATGCACCAATGTCATCAGTGCATATGCTCTGACTCTGGATTTTGATGAGGAAGTGAAGGAAAGGTTCTATTCTGATCTCAAATACCCTTGCCTCCACCCCCAGGGATGACAAGGTCATTCTCCTGGGCAATTTCAGTGCCCAGATTGGACATGACCATGAAATCTGGAGCAAAACTATTGGCAAAAATGGCATGGGGAAGGCCAATGCCAATGGTATCCTGCTCATGACCAAATGCACCCAACACGGTGTGATTGCGACAAACAGCATCTTCTGCCAGAAAGCCCAGCTTAAGACTTCATGGAGGCGTCCAAGGTCAGAGCACTAGCACCTCTTGGACTACATCATCATCCAAGGTAGAAACCTGAGGGATGTGTGCTCATCATGAGGACCATGAAGGGATCTGAAAACTTCTGGACAGACTACCAACTTGTGCACTTGGTGATAAACATCTGCTTGGCACCAAGACGCCAGAAGACCCAGAAGGCCACCCAGAAAGGGCTGAACATCACAGCTTTGAAGGACCCTGGTGTGGTAGCCAGAACCAGAGGGGTTACTATCATGAGCAATAAATATATGCTCTTGGAGGAATTCAGCAATTGTATAAGCAGTTAAGATTAGCTAATGCAAAGCTTGCAAGTTTGCAACTTGCGAGTGGAATTTGTCTGTCACAATTTAACCAAACTGTTGAATCTAACCATTTGCGCTGATCATGGGACCACTGAGCCTCAAAAATAAGAAGAGCAACAAGATTTGCTGATCTAACAGATTTTTTAAAGGTCAAGCCATAACAAGATCTGACCACCTACTATAATCAGCACATTCCAAGGAATCCAGGAATAAAAAACTAAGGAGTTGAGCTTAGGCAGGTAATGCTAATTTCAAACCTCAAAGTAATGTGGTGTAATTTGCTTATTGGGTGAACCCGAGTTTGGGTGGTAACCTTTCATGATAATTTCTGACACCTTTTGATCCTATAGGGTAACAGCTATAGGGCAAGATTGTGAGTGGCTCTACAGCCAACAGATTAGCATAAAATAAGGTACAAAGAAGCACGTATGTCAGGTGACCAGCATGAAGGATGGAATAGAAGGACCATCGCTGTACCAAGCCTGGACCCCAGACTCCCAGTGTGAGTAAGGACTGGATCATGACCAAGAGATCTTCCCGGTGAACCCTCGTACAGCATTGATTGGGATTGCCTGACTTCACTGGAACAACTTGACGCACACCTGGTATAGAGGGACTGCCAATAAGTTGCCAACCCCACGTGGGAACTCTGTCATTCTGTCTATCTGTTGTTATCATTCACTATTAGCTCTTTATTACTGTATCATCTATTTGTTGCATTGACCTTTCTGTTAACTGTTGTACACTAAGCTATAAGTAAATTTGCCTTTACTTCACTCCCGACTTGCCTCTTTGATCCTGAACCCAGCAGCCTCATGGCTGATGTACTTACAGTGCCTAGCCAGCCTGTGACACCCTGGACAGTGGGAGGAGTTCATAGATGGGGAAGCTCAAGTGGAGCACTTTCCATATCTTGGCATCCACCTCTGTCAACAGGCTACCATTGATGAAGGAGTCCAGCACTGGGTCAACTGTGCCAGTGCTGCGTTCTTCAAGCTGTGACAAGTGTCTTTGAAAATAGAGAACGTTGGAAGTTGACGAAGGTCCTGGTTTATAAGGCTGTCATGCTGACCACCCTCCTTTACTGCCATGAAGCCTGGACTGCCTACCGATGCCACATTAAGACCCTTGAGATCTTTCACCAGCAGAGATTGCATTGAATCCTGGGGATCAAATGGGAAGACCACCAGACCAGCGAAGCATCCTCCATGAAACTGTGTCCACCAGCATTGAAGACTTGCTCTTGAGAAACTCACTCCAATGGACAGGGCCCTGCATCTGGATGTCCAAGAACTTCCTCCATTGCCAGATTTTCTTTTCCCAGCTCTCCATTGGCCAATGCTCAATGGGTGGCCAAAGGAAATGGTACAAAGACATGCTCAAGGTTGCCTCCAAGCATGAAGGTTTTGACACAAATGGCTGGGAGGAGCAAGCTGCTGACTGTTCAGTGTGGCATCACCTGGTCCGTCAAGGCATGTGCCACTTCAAGATCCAACAACTCAATACTGAGGCAGAACGGCAGGGGTCGGGGTAGGAGAAGGAGACCAACCTGGGGCTGTGAATTCCACTCCCCCATGCGCCAACATGCCCCCATTGCCGAAGAACATGTGCATGCAGAATCAGGCTTCTCAGTCACCTGAGGACTCATCAAGCCTGACAGACATCATCCTTGACTTTAGGGAACTGCTGATGAGATGATGACGAGACTGGATGCAAGAAAATAACAGCAATAATAATTCTTATTGACCTTATGGATATTGTGATGATCAATGTAGAGGACTAGATTTCTGCTCAAGCTATGTCTTTACTTATTTCAATCACTGATATCACTTTCTGAAGAACTTGCATATTCCTGGTAAGATTCCCCTGAATCCCATATTTCTGTGAATACAACCCACCTCCAAATCAAAAACATAGTTTGTTTTTGGAAGACAGAATGTAGAAAAAAATATCTTTTCCAGAGTCATGGCCAACTGTGGGACACAGTGTAAGTCCTTCTGAAAACAGAGAGTATCCAGAAAGTGTAACATCAGGGACTTTCTGGTAGGCAGACTGTCTCTTTCAATGCCATATATCCTGGACACTATTTTCTAGGAGGAATTATTGTATGTCACACAAGGTTAGGCCCTAGACCCTTGCAAAGGGCAGTAGCAAGGCTATTAGTTCTCCATTGTATGTAGCTCTTTATATAAGTTCCTGTAAATAAAGTATTTCCATGTCACGAACCTCATCAAGATATTACCAGCAGATTACTTGCTGCTTTGGGCATGAGCTATACTTCTCAGTCAATAGCTATGGCTGTGAAAGGGACAACACAAGGCTCCAACTTCAGGCTGCTGAGAAGATACAAGTGACAGCCATCTTGGTACCCTCATGGCATGTACAGTGTCTCCAAGAGTGCTCGTTTTTTAGTGAAGAAGAGCTTACAGGTTCACACAAACGAAAGGTGATTTGGGGGAAAGATGCATGTTGTATGTGAGAAAATATGGTCTATGGACCAGTGCCAAGCAACTTCTGTTTGACAGCCGAAAGGGCTCTAACAAGGTTGAGCCAATATGGGTCAAATAAAGTACGTTCCTGTAACATGCCACCTTATTTCATTGATCTTAATGTCAGTACTCAGTCTATTCAGAAACTACAGGTTTTACACTGTAGATGTTATAGGCTAATGTAGTCAATGCAGTTCAGATGGGTTGCTTGCTGAATCTTGACCCCTTCAGCAGTTCATTAAAATATGTTATATAACATTGCTATAGTGGATATATCGTTATATTATATCATATTATGTGATCATTAGAATAGTGTAGTAACTTTATATGCTTATTGTAATATCAGTTTTCACTGCTGGCCTAAAATTGTAAGTCATCACTCATATAACAAGCCCTCACTTAACTAAGTGGTCCTGGGTATGACCCTCCAACTGGAAAGCCTGGTGGCAATGTGGTGGAGTTACTTGTGGCGGGGTATCTCCTATAAAATACCACAATGTTCCAAGCTCCAGAGTAAGGTGAGTATAGTCCCCACTGCCTTGTGGGTACTGCTTGGTTGGAGAAAGGCTAAGGGACATCACCCTGACAAAAATCAGCCTCACTCAGGTGTTAGGCAGTCAGCAGCGGTTCTTACTTGTTGCTCTCTGGCAGAAACTATAACCACTGAGGCACTGAACATCTGTACCTGGTCTGGCCTGTGGATTCTGGCTCAATGGTCTAAAGACGGGTATGGTTAAGTCTTGGGCAGCCTCCACTCCTCCATATTCTTGCCTAGTTGTACACGTTGAAGGTCTTGGTATGATGATCACAAGCAGATTAATCAGGTACCTGACTAGACCTTTCACATGTATACCATGAATCAGAGGATCAGCAGTTGCTTACTACTCAAGGAAATTACTCCTTTAAAATGAATTTGACTACTTGCTCTCAATAAAGACTTCTCATAGAGGTGAATATTTGTAGTATTGGATTGCACATCCTGTCTGAGAACTAGTAGGATTTGCACATTGCTCAAGCAGATGTGCTCACTGCTTTTAGCTGCTGTACATTTTTAATTAAGGGAATTAAAGTGATTGTCTCATAGGACTGAGATCAGGAAAGAGTTCACTAAATATACTATGCAGTCACTTCTCCCTTGAAATTTCTTGATGGTACTTATTGATGCTCTTGGCTGTATTGTTCCTTATCCACTAATTGTCTTTTCATCACAGCATTATAGGTTAATGGATTTAGCAGCTGGTTAAGTACAGTATATATGTTTCTTGGCCTTTGTTCAGAGTTACTTTAGCTCTTTTGAAACCCTGATTTCCAGCTGGGAACAAAAGCAATGTTGAATGTCCTCAGCAGACAGCTAAGGATACAGTTTAATTAGTGTACTTTGATCTTCTGTGTGGTGGCTGATGATTTACTACAGCTTGCAGCACAGTTAGACAATAATATTTCATGGTCATTATGACAGTATCCTTTGAGCTTGAGCTATCATTAAAAGTAGATTGATTATAATGGGATTTTGTGGAGCTAAGCAAACAAGATAAAATTAATGTTTTATCCAAAAGAGTGTAAGAAGGGAGAGATTCGTAATAACAAATATTGGATCAAATTCTGGCTACATTGAAATCAACAGCCAAACTCCCATTGACTGTGTTAGGTGTAGGATTTCATTTATAGAGTATTCCAGACTCTGAGTAACCTGGCAGATTTTTGGATGGATGCAAGATGCTTAGGGAAAATCCTCATGTTTATCTTGTGGTAGCATTGCCACTACAACATGTATGATTAAAGAAACACTAATTACAATGCAGAAAGCAAATCATCACTTGCGTTGGCTCCACTGACTATAAGCAGGAGTCCAAGACAGTCAGCTGGTTGTACTTGAGTATAAAAACAGAGACACTCACAATCCCTTTGGTCCCTGTTTGCTGTCCATTCCTCTGGTACAGTGGTGCTCAACCTATGGCCCATGGGCTGGATCTTCCCTATGGAACTGTCATCCAGCCCTCCAGAACCATGGCAATAAATGCTGCCATCACTTCCCTCCTGCCAAATTTCCACACCTGTGAGGAACTCCATGGGCTGGATGGCATAGCCCTGCACACCAGATTGTGTGGGCGCATGGTTGAGCTGTGGCTGGACCTGGCATACAGGGTTGTGCTGGCATGTGTGGTCACATTGCAATCGGATCTAGTGTGCGGGGGTGTGCTAGATCACCTCCTCAGACAGGCCCCATGCTGGTTCAGGCCCATGGGTGGATTTAGCCTGCACACTGGCCTCACACTTCTCATCCAGTTGGGTAAAGTAGGAGGGAGAGGAGGCTGACTAAGCATATGTGCAGGCTCTAAGCACATGTATGCCCCCTGCAACATACCTGAGGCAGCAGAGGCTGAGAAGCAACAGCAGGGGCAGCAGTAGCTGACCGCTGAAGGTAAGTGGGGCAGGAGCTGGTGCAGCTGCAGAGGATCCGGAGGGGAAGCCACCGGATCCCTCTTTGCTAAGCCGGGCAGGGAGCTGTGCTCCCGAACCACACACGAACAGAGTACGCAAACACGTGTGCTCTGTAAGGGTGTGCCTGCGTTTGCACGAGGTGGGCGCACAAAGAGTAAGCAACAAGAAGGAGCACCTAGCAAGAGTGATGATGACTCAAAGCTCAGCAGCTAAGGTAAGAGCAGGTAAGGTAAAAGCACGGGATGCAGCTGCAGCTCAGATGGCGGTGCCTACCCATGGTTCCTTTGAGGTGTCCACTCAGACAGAGCCCTGCCTGCCCTGTCTGCAAGGGTGGCCTGGCAGTGACCTTGCCATCAGGGGAGGGAGGGAGCCCCCTCACCTGTCGCTCATGTGCCCATCTTTGGGCATTGGAGGAGCAGGTGAGGGAACTCCAGGAGGCAGTGAGCAGGCTAAGGGGGATCAGGGATGATGAGGCTGTGATTGACTGGTATTTCCATTCCTTACAGCTCCAGATGCCCATGGGTTAAACTCCATGTGAGGAGTCTGCAGCAGGGGAGTGGAGGACAGTCACCTCTGGAACAAGGCGGCGGGGCCTGGCATCTGCTTCCCCATTGCATCTGGGGAACGGATATGGGGCTCTGACAACAGTGGAGGAGACAGAGGAGGAGCATTTTCCTGCAGAGGAGGTGATCTTTGTAGCCCCTACTGGCAGGCTGGGTGATCACTGCCTAGGCAGAAGAAATGCCAAGTGATTGTGGTGGGCGATTCGATCTTGAGAGGCATGGAGAGGCCGATCTGTCAGCTGGATCCTATGGTGAGAGAAGTCTCCTGCATGCCTGGAGCTAAGGTCAGGTACATCACTGAGGCGATTCCTGCCTTCATTAAGCCCTCTGACTACTACCCCATGGTCCTCGTCCATGTGGGAGCCAATGATGCAGCTAGGGCCAGTCCTGACTGCATCATGAAGGACTTCCATGAACTGGGAGACATCCTCAAGAAGACTGGAGCACAGGTTGTATTTTCTTCCATCCTTCCAGTTGGCAGCAGCTGGAGATACCAGGTTGCCTGCATCAAGGAAGTCAACCGGCAGCTCCAGAGTTGGTGTCCTCAGGAAAGCTTCAGATCCTACAGCCATGACCAGCACTTCCAGGGAGGAGGCTTCCTGGGAGATGATGATCTTCATCTCTTTCTGAGAGGTAAGCATCTGTTTGTCCGCAGGTTATCTGGTTTCCTCTGAAGAGCTTTAAACTAGGCTTGATGGGGTCGGGAAACTGGTGGTTGAAGATAGCCAGGGTTTGTAAACCACAAACAAGATGCCAGATCACACCAGGTAAGTATTAAGGGGTCAGTAAGCCATAAACAAGGCACCAGATCACACCAGGTAAGTAATAAAGAGAACACATGCCATCAAGGCACAGGGGCACCAATAGCCCCCTTTGGGGGACTAAAATGTCTTTATACAAACTCCAAGAGTATGGGGAACAAGCAGGAGGAGCTCACACTCTTGCTTGCTAGCACCCAGTATGAACTTGTTGGACTAACCAAGACATGGTGGGATTCTACACATGATTTGGTGGTAGGCATTGAGGGGTATAGGTTGTATAGGCGTGGCAGAGTGGGGAAAAAAGGTGGGGGATAGCACTCTATGTTAAGGAGCAGTATATGTCTTCCACCAGATTAAGGTGGGGGTGGAGGAGGGGAACACCGAGGCATTGTGGGTCAGGATCTAGGGGGGGCCAGGAGAAAAGGACTTGGTTATGGGGTCTACTACAGGCCTCTTCATCAGGATCAAGAGCTAGACGATGTATTCTCCGGGCAGCTAGCAGATGCCACACAGGCGAGGGAGGTGGTGGTCATGGGAGATGTAAACTACCCGGATATCTGCTGGGAGGAGCAGACAGCCAAAACAAACCACTCTCATAGTTCTTATACTGCATGCAGGACCTCCACCTAACCCAGGTGGTGTCTAGTTCCACCAAGGGTTAGCACCTTGCTTGACCTGATCTTAGCAACAGGGATGATCTCATGGGGAGCATGCGAGTTCATGGTAGCCTGGGAGATAGTGACCATCACTTGGTCGAGTTCATTATCCAGCGAAGAGTGGGTAAAGTAACTAGTGGGACTAAGGGCCAACTTTAGCAAGCTTAGAAGGCTAGTTAGTGAGGGGATGCAGCTCAAGAACATAGAGCAAATGGGGGTCCAGGAGGGTTGGAGGTATCTCAAGGGAGTGATCCTTGGGTCTCAAAAGGAGTCTATCCCATTACGTAGGAAGAGAGGTAAGGGGGCAAAAAAGCCCCCTTGGCTGAACAGGGAACTCCAGGAGAGTCTGGGGGCAAAGAAGGAGATGTCTAGGCAATAGAAGCAGGGAGCAGCCACAAAGGAGGAATATATCTCCCTGGCGTGCTATTGTAGGAAATCAGATAGACAGG
Organism: Caiman crocodilus; assembly: GCA_030014935.1. Taxonomy (NCBI): domain Eukaryota; kingdom Metazoa; phylum Chordata; order Crocodylia; family Alligatoridae; genus Caiman; species Caiman crocodilus. The sequence goes on from JAGPOW010000261.1 coordinate 18,608,185, forward strand.
CCAAGGCAGGGCTTGAGCTCAGGATGACTTCAACAATCAAGGACAATAAAAAGTCCTTCTTCAAGTATATAGTGGGCAAAAGGAAAGCTCAGAACAGCCTAGGGCCCCTGCAGGACAAATCAGGACAGTTGGTGGTTGACGTGGGGAAAAAAGCAGAGCTCTTCAATGAGTTCTTCGCTTCAGTATTTCTGTGTACCGACCAAGCCAATTCTCCCACCTCAATCACTGATGGATATCTACATGGCACCAGTCAATCTATGGTTAGTTCTGAAATAGTTAAGGAGCTCCTGAAGCAGCTGGATGGGTACAAGTTAGCAGGCCCAGACGATCTCTATCCATGGCTGCTGAAAGAATTGGCCATTGTCATAGCTGAGCCGCTGGCATGGCTGTTCAAGCACTTGTGGTGCTCCGGCCAGGTCCCTGAGGACTGGAGAAGGACCCATGTGGTGCCCATTTTCAAGAAAAGGAGAAGGGATGAGCCAGGTAATTTTGACCAGTCAGTCTTACCTCTATTCCAGGGAAAATGCTAGAGAAAATAATCAAAGAACACATTTGTGCAGGCCCAGCAGGTGAAATGATGCTGAGGGGAAACCAGCACGGGCTTGTCACAGGTAGATCCTGCCTGACAAACCTTGTAGTTTTCTATGACCAGGTCACACACTGCCTGGATGCCGGAGCCAAGGCTGATGTCATCTTCCTGTACTTTAGGAAGGCCTTCGACACATTTTTGCATCCTATCCTCATTGGGAAGCTAGCAGACTGCGGAGTGGACACCTACATGGTCAGGTGGGTGGCCAACTGGCTTAGGGACCGCACCCAGAGAGCGGTGATGGACGGTTCCTTCTCGGTCTGGAGAGAGGTAGGCAATGGGGTCCCGCAGGGTTTGGTCCTCAGACTGATATTATTCAATATCTTCATCAACGATTTGGATGAGGGCGTGGAGAGCACCCTCTCCAAGTTTGCTGATGATACCAAGTTATGGGGCAAAGTTAGTATACTGGAGGGCAGGGAGCAGATTCAGGCTGACCTGGACAGGTTGGATCAATGGGAAGAGAGAAATAGGATACAATTTAATAAAGATAAATGTAAGGTACTCAAGCTATAGGTTGGGGAGTGTCCTTGTCAGCAGCTCGGAGGCAGAGAGGGATCTTGGAGTTGCAATGGACTCCAAGATGAACATGAGCCAGCAGTGTAATGAGACCATCAACAAGGCCAGTCTCACCTTGTTGTGCATTAGCAGGTGCATGACTAATAGATCAAAGGAGGTGATGCTCCCCTCTATGCAGCACTGGAGAGGGTCCAGAGGAGGGCCACTCGCATGATTAGTGGCCTTCATGATAGACCCTACGGGGGGAGGTTGAGAGAGCTAAATCTCTTCAGCCTTCACAAGAAACGGCTGAAGGGAAATCTTGTGGCCACCTATAAATTTATTAGGTGACATCAATGGGGAATAGGGGAAACACTGTTTACTAAGGCGCCCCAGGGAGTGACTAGGAATAATGGGTGTAAACTAGTTGAGGGTGGATTTAGGTTAGATATTAGGAAGAAATTTTTCACAGTAAGGGTGGCCAGGTTCTGGACTGGGCTTCCAAGACAGGTCGTGCCATCACCTACCTTGGAGGTCTTCAGGAGGAGGCTAGCTAGTCACCTGGCTGGGGTCATCTGACCTCAGTCCTCTTTCCTGCTAGGGTCAGGGGGTTGGACACGATGATCCATTGTGGTCCCTTCCGACTCTACAATCTATGAATCTATGAATCCAGCCCATGGAGTTGGAGAGGTTAAATACCACCATTCAAAAGGCACAGAAAACATCTTAGGCCTCTGGCACATGTTCATTTAATGGTATGATGGGATATGATCCCTAATTCAAACAGTCATGCCTTCTGCCATGGCACATGCGAATGGCAGGAGGTACAATTTTAGAATCAGGGACTAGATCTGAATTGCAACATTGTTTGTCAGTGCAAGGTGAGTCCAGGACTATAATCCCAGGCTGTGTGCTGCACTGATAAATTGAAAGATGAGTGCCCACAAGTCAATTTTCAGCCCCAGTCTTGGGACCACAATGGGGATGCAAACTGGCTAGGGCTGACAATCAGCTGATTGTCAGTCTTGGCCCTGGCCCACACCAGGGCCACTTCAAATCCCCAGTGTTGTCCTAGGGCTTACAGTCAGCTGGTAGTTGGCCCCAGACAGCCCCAATTCTGGTTTGAAACCCAAGGCTGTCCAGACTAGGACCAACAATCAGCTGATTGTCAGAACCTGGCTGGCCTGCTGAGTTTGGGGGATCATAGGCTCCCAGGGTTTAAAAAGTCTGGGAACCTTTTAAACCCTGCTGGGAGCTTCTGATCCACAGAGCCAATTCATAGTTTCATAGTTGGTAGGGTCAGAAGGGACCTGAGGAGATCATCTAGTCTGACATCCTGCCATGGCAGGAAAGAGTACAGGGGTCAAATGACCCCGGCCAGATGTTTGTCCAGCCGTTTTTTAAAGACCCCCAGGGTAGGAGCTAGCACCACTTCTTTTGGAAGTTGGCTCCAGGTCCTAGCCACCCTGACGGTGAAATAGCGCCTCCTAATATCTAGCCTGAAACTACCCTCCGCTAGCTTGTGTCCGTTGTTTCTTGTAACTCCCAGGAGTGCTCGGGGGAACAGGGACTCTTCCAATGCCTGCTGGTCCCCATTGACTAGTTTGTAGACTGCCGCTAGATCCCCTCTCAGCCTTCTCTTTGGGATGCTAAACAGGTTCAGGTCCCTCAGCCTCTCCTTGTAGGGCCTGCCCTGCCAACCCCTGATCATGTGGGTGGCCCTCCTTTGGACCCTTTCCATATTGCCCATGTCCTTCCTGAAGTGCAGCGCCCAGGACTGGGTGCAGTACTCCAGCTGAGGCCTGATCAGTGTTGCATAGTGGGGTAGGATCACCTCCTTGGACCTGCTTGAGATGCATCTGTGGATGCACGACAAGGTATGTTTGGCCTTGCTGACCATGTGTCCCCATTTTGTCAGCCCATGTTCATTGTGGCATCAATGATGACTCCAAGATCCTTTTCTGTCTCACGACTGGCAAGAAGGGAGTTCCCCAGCCTGTAGGTGTGCCGCTGGTTCCTCTTCCCCAGGTCATTACACTTGTCAGTGTTGAACCCCATCCTGTTCTCATCGGCCCACCCCTGTATCCTGTCTAGATCCACTTGCAGCCTGTTCCTTCCTACTAGTGTACCTACTTCACCCCATATCTTAGTGTCATCTGCAAATTTGAACAGGGTGTTTTCTACCCCCTCATCCAAGTCACTGATGAAATTGTTGAACAGTGTGGGCCTGAGGACTGAGCCCTGGGGAACGCCACTGCCCACATCCCTCCAGGTCAAATAAGACTTGTCTACCACCACCACCTGGGTGCAGCCCTCCAGCCAGTTAGTGACCCATCTGACCGTGTAGGCATCAACACCACTGTCTTCTAGTTTCTTACTGAGAATGGGGTGAGAGACCGTGTCGAAGGCCTTCCTGAAGTCCAGAAAGACTATATCCAAGTGAGAGCTGTCAGATGTGGATTTTAAAGTCCCCAGCAGAAGAAGTGCCACACAAGTGCCACTAAAACTGGTGGAAGAGTTGTCCCAGACTAGAGTTGCCCTCTGGCAGCCTGTGGCTTTTTCTTCTGTTCAGTGAATTACTTGGCTTCAGTTCTGCTCTCCTACTATGACCTTTTCCTTACAGCCTCTGCAGCATGTTAACCCAGTTCTTTTGGATTTTGTTTTAATTTCCCTGGATTCTGGGAGCTGTTTTCATTTAAAATAATGGGAAGATGGGGATTGCTCTCTTTCTTTCTCATTTATTACTTATCAGGTCCCCAGGATGAACAATTACCTTGTGGACTTTGGAGGAACTATAGAAGCACAACTGTTTCATTACTCACTGGTAATGGTATATTTTGCAGCCTCTTGTCATCAGTCCCCTCTTTCCTCTCCTAGCTCAGTAATTAATGGCTTTGGGAGATTTAAGGCCAAAGATTAAATAGCCATGAAGAATGAACTGCTCAGTCACTTCACAGGTTTCCCTTCCAAGTCAGAGGTCCCACTGACCTAATGGTCAAAGGGTGATATGGGCAAGTTTTGCCCTGTGGCTGCCAATGCTGTAGACATAGGTCTGCAATTTTAATTTGCATTGCATTAATATTTACATGTGATTTCATGTTTAGAGCTGAGTTCCTGCCTTCATTCACTACTTTTGATTAAACATTGGAGAAGAATTGTGAGTGTACAGCATAGCATGTGTGTAGTCAGGGGTTAAAATTTCCTTAGGTAGACAGAAGCTGTTAGAGACTCCTGTGCCAATGACCCTTGGATAATGAGGTCACAGGGAGATTTTGGAACCATATGTTCGTTTCTGCCCAGGTGCTTTGAGAATGTGTGGACATGTTTCAAGTATATGTTGAAGCTCACTGGCACTTCCACAAATCTATAGGCTTCCTCAAAGCAATTCTTCCAAATTTCTGAATGGTGCTCAGAGGGCCAGTCTGAACTCAGAATATTGCTGTTGAAGAGGTTTTAGGTACAATGGTAATTTCAGGTGCTTATTTTAATATTAACTGCAATTATTATGTTTCTGTCCCTTTACAGAGACATGATTATTATTATTATTATTATTATTAGTGGTAATATTCAGATATTTAATAATAATATTAATGATGATGATAAGAATGAGCTAAATTGAATGACTTTAGGGTGCATCATCTTGCATCTGAAAATGTGCAGAAGTAAGGATGGGGGACTGTCAGGGTAGGAAGATTGCTTAGTTTCTTGATAGTACTAATATTACATATATGACTTCATATTAGCTATGTTTGGGTAGTTTCCAAAGGACCTTGTGCTTTGCAAATGTTGAATCTTATCAGGTACAGCTTTCAGCAGGTAAAGGTGTCAACAACACCTAAATTGTATAGCAGTTTAGGGCCAATTTTTAAGACGTCATTAAAGGCTTAAACACTGAGTTAGTGCTTAAATACCTTTGGCAATTAGGCCCTAATCTATTAAATCCCTTTTGTCAATGGGCCATAGTTATTTTTGGAAACTCTATCCATTGGCTACAATTTAGGAATGGGGTCTTTACACATTATAGAGTGTATACAGTATCTGATAAATGAGATTCTTGCCTATGAAAGCTCATGGCTTTCCGAACCAGTTAATCTCTAAGGTGCCACCATGTCCTATCTGCTGCTACTATACAGAGGAAGGAGCCGGATCCTTCTCCAGTTAAATTGAAGTTTGCCTTTGATTTGAACAGAGGCGGGATTTGGATTGTAATAGTTTATCCATGTTTACTGTGCACTATTTGACCCCACTGCCCTAAAATGTGCTCTAATTCTTTAGTCCAAGTACTTTTTATAGAAGGAGAGTTTTTAGAGATGTATTTAGCAAACCCTTTCAATCTGGAAATCCTTGTTCTTGTCCCTCTAGCCCAATGATTTTCAAGCAGGATGCCATGGTACCTTGGGGTGAGTTGAGATACTTTTGGGGGTGGTGTTGTGTGTCACTGAATGTTGGCACTGTTAGGTGTGCAAACATGATTCATAAAATAAACCCAATGGTGTGTCCGGACAACTATGCATGTGTGTTTTAACTGGTTTGTGGTGCCATAGATCCATCTGCGGCACCACAAACTATATGCACTGCACTTACAGGTATTTGCCATGCTGCTAATTTAGAGCCAGGTAGGTTTTTTGATACTGGGAGATCCTGGTATTAAAAAAACCTACACCTGATAAAGGCAGGGTGGCACATGTGGTGGCAGCATGTGCTGCCTGAAACTAGAGCCTGGCTGGCCAAAGCCATGCTTTGGCTATCGGCCCAGCTTTGCATGCCCAGATCACCACTGCTGGAGGGCAGGAGGTTCCCAGAACCCCAGGTAAGGCTGGTGGGCCCAGCGCAGGTACTGGCCTGAGCCTCCCTTATCCCACCCGGGACATTTTTCTCCTCACTAACCTAACATGCAGGGGCATGTGATGGGGCAAAAAGCAGCACAAATTTATGCCACTGCTTTTTTTCCCTGTGGCAGCTGCACACCCCTGCTTGTGGGGATGTGGCCAATGATTTCAAATAAGAATCCATAGTATTAAAAAAATTCTGGCCTGTTGTGGCTGAGCTCTTTGCAACAGAAAAATCACTGTATTATTTTTCCATGTCACGAGCAAAAATTAAGAGCTGGCATTTTCTGAGGGGCCTCAAGCCTAATAATGCTTTGAGCCTAAAAAGATTGAAAACCACTATGCTAGTCCTTCACTACTGCTGGAGTGCTGCTGGTTCCTTCTCTTCCAAGGGATATTACTAACTGCGGAACAGAGGGTAAAGCTTTTTGGGGCACAGCTCATGTTGAGTTAAAATGCTCTTGAAGCATAAAGACACTGATTATCCTTTTTAGCAGACCTTATGCTCTGTAGTTTCACTCACTGACTTGCCTCTGGCTGAGTGCCTGAAATAACCAAGTGTGCACTCTTCTTTAAGGCAACACTACATCTTATTTTAATAACCATAACTCATCACTTTTTTTTTTTTTGCAGAAACCCCCTGAAGAACCCATGGCACTGAGCATGGCTATATTTTATCTATCTGCTAGATTGCAGATGGACAGATAAAATACATTTGCTGGAAGGTGCGGTGAGAATAGGGACTTATTACATATGTGCTAGGTGATAAATTCTTGCTACCGGCATGCATGGGTGGGGCAGAAAAGAGCAGTCTGAGGACTGGCAAAAGATGTTAGCTGGAGAGATGCCAAGTGGTTTTGCTGAGAGTCTGGGGAGTTCTGTGTAGGAAGAAGAGCAGGCTGTTCACAGGGAAGGAAATGTTTCCTTATATTTAGGGACCTACCAAATTTGTGATTCCATGATTTTTGCAGAAACCACAAGTTCGTGTGGGCTGTGCAAGAAACAGTGGGCTTGCTGCAAAAACAAAAAAAACCTTACCTGCAAACAGAGAAGAGCAGGAACCCCTGCAGTCTTGGAGTGGTTGGGAGGGGGGAGGCAGAGGCGGGAGGGAGGAGAGTGTGGGGTGGAGGATGAGGGGGTGGAGAGCAGAGGACAGGGGCAAGAGAGGCAACACAAGCAGCTGGATGGTGGTCATGGTCCAGAAGGCTGCAAGCTGCTGCACTGGGGTCCGTGGAGCCCTGGTATGGCTTGTTGCATGCGTGCACACATGACAGCAATGAGCTATGCCAGGGCTATGCAGATCCTGATGCAGCGGCTTGCAGCAGTCCAGCTGTCTGACACAGCCGACCTGTGACCACACTCCAGCTTGGAGATGGCCCTAAACCCTGACTTAATTACCCTGATTAATACTGGGAAGTCATTAATCCATGCTTAATAACATGTGGATTAATGGCTTCCTCAGGCTTAATCAGGGTAATTAAACTGAGGTTTGGGGGCCTATGGCAATCTGTGGGGAGGGGCAGGACTGCCAGGGGCCCTTGGCCAATCAGAGGCATGGGGGGAACACCATGCTCAGCCTATGAAAATGGTGGCCGGATCTGCCCATGAAATCATCTGGTTGCCTCTTTAAGTTCAGCAGACCCCTACTTATGGAACCTGCTCTCCTTTTTCAAGATGACCTTAAGGGCATCTATACACATGCTCCAGGGTGGAAGGGGGGCACTTTAATTAGAGCAGCTTTGAGAGCCGCTCCAATTAAAGTGCCTGCAGCATCATGTGTATTTACTGTCCTGCACTTCACAATGGCAGTGGGGGTGCTTTAACTAAAGCTTGTTCCACAGTTAAAGTGCTCCTGCTGCCATTTTACAGCCTGGGACATTGAATAGATGTGACACGGAGGCAGCTGGAGCATGCTAATTAGCTTAATTGAGCCTGCTCCAACATGTGCACCTAATTATAGGTGCCCTGACTTATTTTAGCAAGATCATGTCTTTATTGTGCCAACCTGGGCTGGAGGCCACACTGCCTAGGGGGAGTACAGGAAGGGGTTTTGCCCCACGATGTTCCCAAACTCCCTGATGTACCAAGTGGATAAGGGATTTGGGGCAGACTGTGTTGCCCACAAGGCCAATGAGGCTGTCTCTTTCATTTTTTAGCAGGCTCTTTTGAAGGTTAGTGTAGAGGCAGAGATGGGGCCATACTTTGTCCTCTTCCTAATCCTTTTCAGGAACGTAGGAGTGGTCCCACAGCACAATTCTGAGAGCCTGGCTGGGGTGGATGCAGTCTGCACTGTCCTTTGTAATGTATCCTTAACCACCTTTTCAGACTAGGCCCACTCTAAGCTGGTGCCATAGCTCCACCATGTCCCTGCCCCTATGTGTCATCCCTGTTCTGTGTCTGCAATGGTGTAGAGGAAGGTAATCTTCCTCTACTGTGCCCACCCTCTTGAGGCTAGTTATGGTGCAGGTGAAAATCCCAGCTGATTTTTTTAAGGCATGGATCTTTTAAAAAGTCTTTATTTTTTTTCTCTTACACTACTGTATTCTGAGATGATTCTTGTAAATCAGGTATCTTCTAGCCTAATATTCCAGTCAACAGAACATTTGTCATCTAAATCTTTGATCAGAAAAATCAGGACCTTCCAGGACTACACAGAAACTCATCTCTGCAACCTCCAGATTTAAGGTCTGCCCACCTTACAGTTGCAACACATTCTAAGATCCCAGGGAGAATACAACTGTCTGCAGAGCTAGTTGGAAAACACTTCCAATCGTGCTGTAGTCAGGTTGCCTGATTGCTAGTCCTTGTGATAACATCACAGAAAACATGTAGGATTTCGGTGTTATATAAAAAAGACAGGGGAACCTGAGATCAGAGTTGTGGCTAGGGATCAGAAAATGAAGTGCTTCAAATGCAATTGGCTGATGACGCACTGTCATCTAACAATACATCCACCTATTACAGTATATAGCAGTTTACAGCAAATATTAAAAATATAGGAACCTACACAATATATTTACATCCCTAACCATCTTAAATGATCTGCTTTACAAAGACACTGACTGAGTCCCCAGCAGAATCAATGCTAATAAAGACTTACAAGATACTCAGGGTTTAGAAAAACCTTATTGTATTTAGGCTGATACCAAAATAAAGTGTCAGAACCTGATATTTAAGCTCCCATTTTTGAAGATCTTGGCCTGGGTTTGGTTCTTCTAATTTCTTTCCCAATAAGGACATAAATTACTCTTAGAAGCCAGACTTTCCTGACTGCTCAGAAGCTGGGATAGAATCCAGTTATTGAAGAAAATGTTGGAAGACAATCCACACACAGGGTCACATGTAGGGAGCCCTGTTAGAGATCAAGGACATGAAGTCTGTGCACGTGGGGTAGGAAAAAAAATATAAGGGTTCAAAGTTTAGACTCTGATGGGTCTGAGACTAATTTCAATCTTGCAAAAACTTTCAGAAAGCTTGAAAAAGGTTCTGTTTGTTTGTTTGTGGGAGTTGTCTGAAAAGCAGTCAGTGCCAAAGGGAACTAGATCTTAAAATGATTAATGGCTTGATGCTCCGTCCTTGTGCCTTGGAGATCATAGGGGGAATCAAAAAGCCAACTCGAAAAGGGAATTCGTCCAAAACATTGCTGGAATGCATTTGCTGATCATTAAGGGTCCTACATCTTCACTGAGAATGAATAGAAATGCCATGTGTTTATGGTCTGCAAAGGCCTGGCCTGTATAAGTCATTAGATGATGCTACTTTTGTAATTTCTTCTTGGAAAATCAGTAGTTATTTTGCCAGACACAGGAGGATCTTTATCCTGTTACAGAGGGAAACAGAGGATATTAGACAAGGAAAAGAGGGAGACTCAGAAGCAAGTAGAGAGAGGAGAATGACATTTTTCCCTTTATTCCCTCCTGTCATTTACTGTGATCTTTTCTGCCCATTATCTTACCTCCCCATGGTTTTTATCAGTCTTTTCTGTTCTATTTTATAACTTTTAAAGAACCTGATACTTTGTAGATGAGAGTTGGATAAAGCTTTCTTGATAAATGCTAATGGCTGAAAATGGAGTTTGGGGGCAACGGAATTTGGATGGGAAAAAGTTGGGGTGGTTTTTTTTCATTAAAATCTAATCATTTTGCTTTGCTATGTTTTAAACATCATGTTTCATTTCGGGAATGCCATGCTGTTTTAATTCAGCATATTTTAAGCAAAGCATTTTAACTTTTCATTTCAAAATGACATTTGTCACTTAAAAAACTTATCACCAAAATTCTAAAGGAAATGGTTAAACAGGAAGATTTAATACTTCAAACCCCCCCCCCAAACACTTTTTGTTTGAGATCAAACTTTTTATGTTGACCTCAAATTATATTTTTGAGGTTTTTATCAGCTTGCCTAAACATTTGTTTTAGTTTGGTGCAAACCAATTTTTTTTCCCAGTCGTTGGTTCAGCTACTGTAGATTGACAGGAAGAATGGCTTCGAGTAAGCAATCTGTGGCTAGTTAGACCCATAGGAGCAGTGGAGATTGTTTCAAAACAGGTCACAAGGCACAAGTGAATCAATGCCATTTCACCATGTTGCAACCTAAGTTTTCCTCAGGGGTCTTCCATTATTCATTAGCACCAGGCCATATTCCTCTTAACTTATGACTTCTACCAAGATGGCAGCTGGATGCGTGAGATGGTAACACCAGATTCTGTTCTGCTGAAGTACCCATGGGATCTATAAACAATGGCATTTAAATAGGAATAGGCTTAATTCCTCCCCCTACCCCTTCTAATAATTTTTTGCCCACAGAATCGGTTAACATTTCAAAGGTTTGGGTGGCTATTGTGTTGTCCAAGTCATCTTGACCACAGGCAGGAGATGGGCCAATGTAGAGTTTTGAAGGTGAGGAAGGGGTGGGTGGGGGGAGGCATGACTGATCATGAGTAGAACATGTAAGTGCTGAGTGGTTGAAGTAGTGGTAAGAAGCTTATTTTCATAATATAGATTTTGAACATGCCAACAATTCTGGCATATGTAGCCAGTTAACACCAGAGGAGAATATCTGCATTCAGCCCTTTACAAGTTATTACAGTCACCAGCATGGGGTATTTGAATGGTTAGGTGTAGATGGCTTGGAGAAGCAGCAGCCTGGGATCAATCTGATGGCTACCTTTTGTTACTATTGATGAACAGAAGCACCAGCATGTATATCTTTCTACATGGAGTTCCTATGTAATTTTTAAACCCGCCATTTTCTCTCCTTTTGTTTTCTCTTTTAGATATCTGGGATCTTGGACGGGAAGTATTTCTTCAGTTGCCGGAAGATGATGTTTTTCACAGGCACCAAAAGAGAAAATAGTTCAGTGGTTCAAGACTGCTAATTATTAAAAGTGTTTGTTCACAAAGAAAATAAAGTCCAGTGACATTTCCCCAGTAGATGCTCTTTTTTGTTTCCACAGAAAAAAATCTTTCTCCTTTTGTTTGGTAATGTGGTAGAGTTAAATATTACTTACAAGCAGAGTTATGCTGAGGTCTATTAAACCTTTCTTTTTCAGAATTTTATACTAGATAAGGCCAGAAGAGACCATTGTGGTCTTCTAGACTGATGTCCTGTATAACTGAAGCCACTGGAAGTCTCTAAAATAATTTTTGTTTGAACAAGCCCATCTTTTACAAAAGCATCCAGTCTTCATTGAAACATTTCTAGTGATGGAGAATTTACTGCAGCCCCTGGATATTGTTCTCCAAGGGTGATAAATAACACTATTAAAATATATGACTGATTCTTGTCTGAATTTGTCTAGCTTGAGTTTCTGGCTGCTGGAAGTTACCATAGATTTGTTCAGGAACTCTGTTATCAAGTGTTTGTTTCTTCTGTGGGTACTTACGGGCATATATCTAGGCTTACAGGCAGCCACCACCACCATTAAGCCAGCAGGATGCATACATGTACTTTTGGGCTAAGTACAGACAGTCAAAAACCCAGAGGCTGAATTGATTCAATGTATGCAAGCTTCTCTAAACTGCGTAGATTGAACCAATAATGAAGTGAACTGATGTTCACTTTTGAAATGGGAAAGGCAGCCAGACCCCTATAGTGGCTCACACCACAAGCCAGGGCGTGCTAAAGCACACCTCCCAGCCTGCCAGCTACTTCTGAGGGCAAGGGAATGAACCCCAGTGGGGCTCATCCTTGATTGGCTGCCCAGCACCACCCCCACAAGCCCTTGCTGTCTCTGCCAGGGGTGGGGTGGGGAGCAGGACAGTCCCTCCAGCGTGCAGCTGGGGCTGGGGCTGGCTGGATCTCTTAGCTTCAGTGGGGGTTCCATGTTTGTGACAGGTTCCCTTGGGCCCTGCCCCAGTGCAGAGAGGGGATTTGCCCTTCCTACCATGCAGTATGGTCCCACACAGGCTTGCCCCTGCCCCCACAGGTAGGGGAAAACAGTCCCTCCAGCCCAGGGATGGCTGGATCCCTGTGCAGGGACATGTTCCCTCCCTTCCCCCCTCCTCTGCCCCTCAGGGGCAAGGACAGCTGGTGAGGGAGTAGGGCTAAGGAATCCCAGCCCAGCTCTCTAGACCATGGTAGGGGGTGGGCTTCCTCCACTGTGCTGTACAGACCCCAGCTGGGGGTACTGTGCCCCCCCCAGCTCCTCAGAGGTGAAAGCAGCTGGTGGATAGGGCTAAGCTGATTCTAGCCCAGCTTGAAGGTCTATGCAGGGGCTGGGGTGGTAAGTCCCATGGAGGGGAACTTCCCTCTCCTCATGCTGTGCAGACCCAGGTTAGAGGGTGCTTGGAGTCCATTCCTCTGTGCCCCTCCCCCACCCCATCCTTTTTTGGTGCACAAACAGAGGTTTACTGCCTCATCTCTCTTACAGCAGGGGGCCAGGACCAGCCCTGCTCTGCTGGACCAGACTGCACAGCCCAGGGCTGCAAAGCATCTTGGGATTCTGGGAGACTGTGAACTAAGTTGAACTGAGAGGGGATCTGGGACAGAAGTTCAATAAACCAAGTTAACCTAACCCAGTTGAGAGTGATATTAGTAAATGTCTAGGATTGTGAATCCAAAAAAGATAACAAAGCCAGCAGAGAAATACTATCGCCTGAGCGGGGGACTAACATTAGAGGGATGAGGGTGAGGAGGGGAACGCAACTAGGTTACAGGAGAAACAATGGGTCATCCAACTACATCCATCCAAGTTTATCTTAGACCAGCTTTGGCCATTTTGAAAGTGGTTTATGTGCACTGAACTTCTGTTCTGTTATAGGTTTAACCAAGTTTCTGATCATGCAACCCAGTTCATGTGTAACTTCTGTCCCTAGCTAAGAAGGTGTTGATAAGCAGCGAGCTTCATTTGCTAGGCTTGAGTTTTACTGGCATTTCTAACCAGTTGCCAAAGGAGCTTGCACATAGGGCTTTTGTGCATCATGCCTGCTTTAGGAAGTGCTGTGCCTTTCTCTTTCAGTTTCCAGAGCATTAGATTTAACAACAGCTTTTAAAGAAACTGGGAGACTTTACAAACTCCTCTGAATTTGCAATAGTGAAATATGAAAAAGAAGCAAAGAAAAGAAGGGTAATATTTCCCACAATGGAAGATAAAGGAGTTTATTAAAATGTGCAGAACAATCATTTGAGAGATCCCCTGAGAATAGTTTATTAGTATCTTCCATTCCCTGTATATTTTAGCTTTGCTATTTTATTTATACATAAGGCATGACTCAAAATCACAACCAGATTGTGAAGTCAGCATCTTAAAGAGGACTCAAGTTTGCCACATTAAATAAGTGAAGATACTTATCACCTTGTGTTAATTTGTTCAGAGGATATTATTAAGGTTATTGCAACCCCTTTAAATTCTAATCCAATTTATACACACTAGTCCTTTAGAATATTTTCAATTCTTAATGTTCAAATTGGCAGCTACATGGGACTTGCATGATAAACCATGCATTAGGCAGGGCTGTTTTTTATCAACAGTATTCCAATAAAGTCATTTAAAACTGCTTGTGTATCTAGTGGCTTTGTTAAAAAGTGTTATCAAAGTCTGGCAACAGGCCATTTTCTAGTGGAGGATTTATTCTGTGTGAGAAGGGTGGTAAAAGTGTTACAGAAATTACACTTCTCATGTTTGCTTTGTGTCTGTATCCAAAAATCACTGAGATTTTTTTTTTGATCTGCCTTACCAAATTACTATGTTTTATATATGCTGTACTCTAGAGCTGTAATACTGTCTTATTATTGGTTTGAATGATGTAATGGCATGGGAAAATGATGACAAAGTAGGTCATAAAATCATCCAAAATATAACTTTTATTTTCTGACACAATCATATACAAGGGTGAACATGTGTACTGTATGTGCTGCATTTCATAGAAAATCCAGTATTATTAATAAACAGAAATGACCAGGGGTTACCAATGGGGAACATAAGTGTCTATACACAAATGCTAGGAGTATGGGGAATAGGCAGGGGGAACTTGCACTCCTTCTAGCAAATAGGGAGTATGATCTTTTCAGAATAATGGAAATGTGGTGGGACACCATGCATGACTGGGCTGTATGCATAGAGAGCTATGGGCTGCACAGAAGGGATTAGGTAGGGAAGAAGGGAAGAGGTGTACCTCTCTATGTAAAGAAGCCTCCTCAGAAACCCAAACTGATTTGAAGGAAAGGTGACTTGACACCCTGTGGGTCAAGATATGGAGGGGATGAGGAGAAAGGCACTTGATGGTAGGCATCTATGTCAGACCACCATGCCAGGAGGAGCTGGATCTGGAATTTTCCAGAGAACCGATAGAGGCTGCACATTCAAGGGGTATAGTTGCCATGGGTGACCTCAATTACCCTGACATCTGATGGGAGGAGCACTTGGCCAATTCTGACTTGCCACATAGGTTTTTGATCTGTGTGGAAGAACTGTATTTAGTATAGGAGGTGAATGGGCTGACTAGGACGAAGGCTTTGTTGAATTCAGATCTAGCCAAAGGGGGAGGCCTGGTGGGACAGCTGAGGATTGAGGGTAATCTGGGAAATAGTGATCATGAGATGATAGAATTCACTATCCGTCCTAGGCCAGGGAAGTCAGCCAATAGGGCAGAGCTACTTGACTTCAGGAAGGCTGACTTCAAAGAGCTTAGGAAAATAGTGGGAGAGACACTATGGGAAGAGGGACTGGAGGGGAAAGAAGTTCAGGAAGGGTGGTTGTTCCTCAAAGCAGTGATCCTCAGAGCACAGAAAAGGTCTAGTCCTGTATGCAGGAAAGGTGGTAAAGGATCAGGAAGTAGGCCTGTGCAAAGCAGCCAGTGTTTGATTTGGATTCAGATTCAGCCAATTTGGGGGACAGTGATTCGATTTGGTGATTTGGATCACTGTCCCAAATCGATTTGGCCGAATTGGATTCAGAAGATTTGATGCTGATTCGGTGTGATTCAGTGATTTGGCCATTGGCTATAATGGGGAACCACCAAAATATCTTTAACTGTGTTATTTTTTTGAAGATTTGGATGAAACCAGCAAGGATGGTAGCCCCTCCTAAGGGCATGAAGCTTGCCAAGTTTCAAGGCGATAGGTGCAGGGGCTTCTCTGAAAGTGCAGCTCAAATTGTTGAAAGCAAAATTCGTTGTCATGTGTGTGCATTACCTGGGTTTCTGGTTGTAGCTGTGCTGGTCTAAGGAACAGGCAGGCAAGGTTTTTTGAGTAGTTGTGATATCTTCTATTAGACCAACTGAATAGTTGGAGAAATATATCTTGGCAAGCTTTTAGGTTAAAAAACCCTTTGTCAGGCTGAGGAAGCATCTGCAGTTGGTGTGCATATGCTCTTCCTTGATGGAATGAATAGTACAGAAGCCAGAGGCTGGCATACAGGCAAGAAAGCCAGGCAATGAAAATCTAAATTGAGGCATCAGGGGGTGAGAGACAGGCTAGGAAAGTGGGGGAGGGGCAGCAGGCAGGTAAAAATGGAGAGGTAACTGGGGAGTCAGATGTCAGGCAGGTTATAATATGTCATAAATCCAATGTCTATCTTGAGTCCATGAATTTTTATATCTAGTAGATTTATGAACTGAAGTTTGTAGGCTTGTCTATAAAAGCTGTTTTGTAAATTCCCTTTGAGGATCAGGACTGAGAGATTGGAAAGAGTGGTTTCCTTGTGAGAAATGTGCCCCCAGTGGCAATTGGGTGTTCTTGTCTTTAATGGATGTCCGGTGTGCATTCATTCTGGTGCGCAGTTGTTGTTTGGTCTCTCTTATGTATTTTCCATCAGGACATTTGGTGCACTGGATGAGATATATAATCTTTCTGGAGGGGCAGCTGTAAGATCCAGGAAGGGTGATGGTTTTGGTGTGGGATGTAGTAATTGTGGGGGTACTGGAGATATATTGGAAGGTTTTGCATTTCTTGTCATGACATGGTCTGGATCTAGACCACCTTTTCTGAATCACTAAATTGCTAAATCTTTTTCTGAATCTTTTCCAAATTGATTTGGATGCTTCATAGCTTTTTAAGGGTTTCCCAATTAAATTCAGATTCAATGCTGAATCGGGCTGAATCTTTTCTGAATCTAATCAGTGACCGAAGCTTTGCACACCCCTACCAGGAAGCCTTGTTGGCTTACCAGAGGAGTCAAGGAGTGCTTAAAGAAGAAAAAGGAGGCTTTTGGACAATGGAAACAAGCGGTAGTCACCAAGGAGAATACACAAGTATAGCCCATATTTGAAGGGAGAGGATAAAGAAGGCAAAGGTGGCAGTGGAGACCAGGTTGGTGGCCAAAATCAAGGACAATAAGTCCTTCTTAAGGTATATAGGGAGCAGGAAGAAGACTAAAGGACATTTGGGGCCCTTGCAGAATGGGACAGGGCAGTTGATAACAGATAGTCAGGAGAAAGCTAACTCTTTAATGAATACTTTGTGTTAGTGTTCCTTCATACAAGTGGTGGTCACCCAGGTGGTTGAACACTGGATGGATGGGAGAGGGGAGGTGGTGCAGCTGCCAACTAATGGTTAGTGTTGAACTGGTGATGGAGCACTAAGAGCAGCTGAATGTCTTCAAGTTGGCAGGACTGAATGGACTACACTGGAAAATGCTGAAGGAATTGGCTGGAATAAGTGCAGGACCATTGGCAAAGGTTTTTGAAGACCTGTTATGCTCAGGAGAGTAAGGCTGTGCCAAACAGCACTGTTTTGTTTCAACTTCTGTTTCACTGTTTTGATGGGACAGTGTTTTGTTTTGAGCTTTGTTTAGTTTCGAATGCACTGTTTCATTTCATTTAGTCAAAACTGTTTTTCTGTTTCTAAGCTGTTTCGATGCTTTGCCCATAGGCTATAATGGGGAAGCACAAAATGGCCTATAACTTTCTTGACTGATTTGGATGAAACTTGCAGGGATGGTAGCTCCTTCAGAAGTCAGGGGTTTCTGGGCAACTGCACCTCAAGCTGTTAGAGCAAAACTTGTGTCACTTGTAAGTGTGAAGGCACAGAAGAAGCTCAGTTCAAACAATGCTTTTGATGCTGTTTTTCCAGCCCTCCCCCAGAGCACTAGGATTGGAAGGGACCTCAGGGAAGGATCACGGTCACTGCCCAGCTACACATTTCAGTATGAAAGCAGTCCTTCCCCCTCTTTCTCCTCCCTCTCCTTAGTTTCTCTTTAGCAGCAAACAAGCCCAGCTTTGAACCTTGAAATGTTTTGAAACTTTTGAAATATTTCAACTGCCCTCATTTCATTTTGAGGCTGTTTCGAAGCCTTTTGTTTCATTCTGATTTCACTGTTTTGAGCTTGAAACAACTTGAAACAGCGTCGAAATGAAACACTCGGCAAAATTTCGCACAGCTGTACAGGAGAGGTCCCAGAAGACTGGAAAAGGGTCAATGTGGTGTCAGTCTTTAAGAAGGGGAGGATGATGTGGGAGAAGCTTAGATGTGGGAGATGTGGTTGATGTCATATACTTGGGTTTTAAAAAGGCCTTCAGTATGGTCTCCCATGATGCTCTTATTAAAAAACTGGGGGATTGTAGGCTGACAGAGTCCACAGTCAGGTGGGTTGGGAACTGGCTACAGGGTCAAACCCAGAGAGTGTTAGTGGATGGGTCTGTATCATCTTGTTGGAAGATGGCCAGTGATGTCCTGCAGGGCTCAGTTTTTGGCCCCATGCTGTTCAACATCTTTATCAGTGATTTAGATAAGGGTGTGGAAAGCACACTGGCTAAGTTTGCAGACAATACTAAGTTATGGGAAAAGGCAATCACGCTAGGGGATAGGATGCAGATCCAAGTGGATCTGGACAAGCTGGAAAGGTGGGTGGAGTGGAACCAGGTGCAGTTCAATAAGGATAAATGCAGAGTGCTTCATTCAAGGAAAAGTAACCCGTGACATGAATATAGGTTAGAAGGAGATGTCCTGCCCAGCACAATGGCTGAAAGGGACCTTGGGGTTATGGCTGATCACAGGATGAACATGAGTGACTAGTGCAATGCTGTATTTAACAGAGCTAATAGCATACTGGGATGCATTAGCCAGTGCATTGCAAGAAGAACTAAGGAAGTGATACATCCTTTTTACTCGGTGTTGGTGAGACCCCAGCTGGAGAACTGTGTCCAGTTCTGGGTGCTGCACTTCAAAAAAGATGGGGAGAATCTTGACAGGGTCCAGAAAAGGGCCATAAGAATGATGAAGGGCCTGCGGGACAAACCTTATGAGGAAAGACTAAGAGAGGACTGTTCAGCCTAGGGAAGAGAACACCAAGGGGAGACTTGGTGGTCATCTATAAGTATGTAAAGGGTGAATGTCAGGAGCTGGGAGAAAAACTGTTCACTAGGGCACCCCGGGGAGGACAAGGAGCAATGCCCATTAACTGTTAGGCGATGGTTTCAGGTTGGATATAAGAAAAAACTTCTTTATGGTAAGGGTGACCAGAATCTGGAATAGACTTCTCAAGGAGGTGATGCAGTCCCCAACTTTGGAAGTCTTCAAGAGGAGACTGGATACTACAGGCACCTTGCTGAGATCATTTGATCTTAACAGTATTCCTGCCCAGAGCAGGGGGTTGGACTTGATGAACTTATGAGGTCCCTTAATTCCTATGAATCTATGATTCTGTAGGTACATATCTGTATCTACAGTGACCCATTTCTGAGTTATAAGTAGTGATATCCCCATTAAATCCCACACAATCTCCATAGGTCATAGAAAGCAGCCCTGTTACTTTGAAACAGCAAAATGGAGGTTTTGGTTTATGATATCCTGACTTACGAATGGTGTACTGACTGACTACTAGGGAAATCACAATTAAATATCATCAGCCTTTACCCGATGACTATAGGATGAAGGGAGGAGTTTAGAATTGTTAATGGTACAGCGGTGAGACAAGAGAATGATGTGAATATGAGGTAGTGGTATCTTTCATCAATGTAGCTGACTGTAGACATTTGGAAGATAGGTATTTCCACAAAAATGGGACAAGGGTTAGTTCATAGCTACAAGGAGAGTAGCGTCTTATATTTTTGTTCTGCTATATTATTTCTTCCTAGCCTGTTTTTCTGACCATAGGCACAAAATGCAGAACCTTTTTCCTTTCAGTTTCCTGAAGTGATAGCACTTTGAGAGCCTAGCAGCTCTTAATATTGTGGCGCTTTTGGGGGTCTGTTCAGAGCAGGTGTGTCAGAGAAGATTAGGAAGGTGAGAAGAGAGATATGAGAATGGCTGCCAAAAACTGGTGAGCGGGAGAAAAGCATCCTGGACCCCAGAAGAAAATTGTTTGAGCAGAGGTGGATTAACGCATGGGCCTGCAAGGCCTGGATGCCTGGGCTCCCTTGGGAAACCCTTGCAGGTGGGCAGCATTCTAGCCTGCA
>JAGPOW010000261.1:18632067-18664544 GCA_030014935.1 Caiman crocodilus
GGGCTGGACCCAGAGCAGCCGGGGGAGTGGGATATTAACCAGAGAGGTGGTGGGAGGGCAGGGAGAGCAGGACAAGGCCTGGAGTGGCAGTGGGGTGGGGTGGGGTGGGGTGTGGGACAGGACCCAGATGACCCAGAGTGGAGGTGGGAGGCGGGGAGTGGGGCTGGACCCAGAGGAGTGCGGGGAGGGCACAGGGCAGGCATGGGTCTCTTGCTAGAACAGAACATTTGATGTCTGATTTTTTTTCCCCAGTATTTTTTATGATATAACAAATACATCCTCTGTTAATAGGGGTTTTTTGGTTGTAGCCGTGTTGGTCAAAGGACACAGGCAGGCAAGGTTTTTTGAGCAGATGTGGTATCTTTTATTAGACCAACTGAGTAGTTCTCTGCTATTAGTGATATTTCCTTAGGACTTCTGTAAAAAATACCATTTTGTTTTGTGCCACACAAAGTGGTTTTATTTTCTTAAAAAAAAAAATAAAATCATGCCTTACACATTGTGTTCTTTTTTCTATCCTCCCACTAGGAAGACTACTTCAGGGTTTTGTTGTGGCAACCAGAAAATAATCAACGGCTTCATACTCTAATGTTTTCTGGGATTTGTCAGCACAGCTAGGAACAAAAGACTTCTGTCTGCTTGCCTGTAAAAGAAGAAGCAAATGGAATAATAAAACCAGAAAGTCCTCCATATAACATGGGGTAATTAGCTTTTCCTTGTGAAATCTTTGGGGAAAGGAGGTTTTGCAAGTGAAAACACAATAAAAACCTACTTTAGTGTGCTTGTGAAAGGAACCTGCTTCAAATGTGCATTTTGTAGACCGTCTTATGGCCTTGTAGGTAGCTTTAATAAAAAAAGATAGCGTTGAATACATCTACTGCGGCTCCAGTGCGGCTCAATGTGTTGCAATCCCAGGCACGCTTTCGAACAGTGTGCCCAGGAGTAATAAACTCCGGAGTTTATTGCTTCAATTCATTTTTCGTGTAGACTCACGCACTGCTGTTGAGATTCAGCTGCATTGATTCATTGAGGCTGACAAACTAAAATGAAACCTGGCTGGTAATCAGCTGTTAAGAAATACAAGCTGTTACACTGGATTTCCTTCAGCAGGAGATGCAGGAGCTCCTTAGGACACTGGTAGGAGCTGGATTTACATCAGAGGAAGGAGACAATTATCTGAAGATGTCTTTCTAGTCAGCAGCATGAGTCTGAAATCAGACTAAGCTTTGTATTATCTCTCTGTAGGTGGTTTTCTAGATTGCCCTTATCTCAGATAATGAAACTCCTCAGTAAGATAGAACAGCAGGAGAATAAAATACAAACATACAGATGAAGCTGTCCTGGAGATGGATGCAGAGCAGACCAGATGGAGGGATATCTGGATCTGTTGCTTTGGTTCTAACCCACCTCTAATCAGTGTGACTTTTAATGGTAAATATATCTTATTTTATTATCACTTTCATTTTGTAGGTTTTGTCATTTAATGTTTTGAACCAGTTATGTCAATTATGTCCAATGTTAATAGAAAGGAGTAAGAGACATTGTATGCTGGGGCCATGGCCCATAAGAATCAGACCTTTATCTGAAATATTTAATTTTCCACTGTGAATTTGTCCATCTTGCTTCTGGTATGAATTGCCTTGACTTCACTGGAAGCGTCCTCTTGGACTGTTGTATCAAGAGGAGTCTTGCCTTTGAACATTTGTGTATTGCATTGATTGAATTCAATGCTGAGAAATAGTGAGAACATTCTTACAAAAAATGATATGAAGGAGCTCATTGGAAGCAGGGGATAATTCAGCAAGTCTTTCTTTCTGGGAAATTGGGATCAAATTGGGATTTGGTCACATGGCAATGTGCTTTATTATTTCAGATCATGTGTGTGTGCCATTTGGTCACATCATGGCAAGATTATGACCTCATTCCCAAGAAATCACTAAGCATCACTGTCAGTTTTTTTTACAAGAGGTAATTCAGAATAACAGGGCTGTCTCACAGGCTGATCTAAAGCAGGCTAATAAAGCTGCATGGTACAGGGGGCATAGTATGCATTTGCATTGGTTTCTGCATGACATGATCATTAAAATCATCCCAACTAGTTTTTATTTTAAAATATAGTTGATAACAACACTCCTTATACCACCATCAGCTAACTAGGGGCTGATTTTTCTCATGTTCATTCCATATTGGGAGCAGTTGGCAGGGCAAAGTCAGCCGTATGCATCCTTGATTTTAAGTGAGCAACAGTGTGCAGTACAAAGTCAGTGGCATAGGTGAGAATGAAAAATATCGTCAAAGCTATGACTCCTCTGTAGGTTTCTAAAAAATGTATAGCATGTAAAAGATAATTATATCCATGTTATGGAATTTAATAGGATGGCCTAAAAAATTGTGAAATAATTTAAAGAAAGCATCATTTCTATAAAATCTGATTACATTTCAGTCGAACTTCCTATAGCTTTAATTTCAATTAAATTCTGTAGGACTTCTTCCAAATGGATAGGACTCAGCTTTTTGGGCTTTTCTATTCCTTACCTGCTGGACTGGACTGTCAGTGTAAATGAAAGAGGCAACCAATACCCTTTTATGTTCCTTGGAGGTCTCTTATTCAAGTGCTGACCCTTACGTTGTGAGATCTGCTGGGACTGTAGAACAAGATGTTCTGGTAGCAGAACCAAAACAAGCTTCTGCTCTGAAAATTACTCAGTGTAATTACAGTCACATCTGCACAATAAAAACCAGACTGACTCAGTTTTCTACCGGGTTGGCAAGTTCTTTCTATTTTTGTTTTTATTTCTGTAAGAAGAACATTTCTTCGTACAGCTGATTTCAGATGTCAGGCAAGCAGCCCCAAGCTGCTATAAAACATGCCATTATTACTCCTTCGGGATGTTAGGAGTTCAGTGCCCAGGAAGACACTAAGGGTTTGAAAAATGTCCACCATTTTTGTGGGCAACCTGACAGATGAAGTCTCTCTCCATAGGTATCATGTTACTGCAGCCATCACTTAATAGTTTATCATAAGAATAATCACTGTGAAAATTTCCCAGAAGGAGGTTATAATTTTTCAAGTCTAAATTCACACTGAAGGAACCAAGTCTGGTTTTTAGTGTCTTTTGGTTTCAGCCATTTCCCACCTCCCTGGGCTCACCAGTGGGCATGAATGAATCTGAAATGAATTAATCATCACAGAACAGGTGCTCATGGACTACAGTCACTTGCACAAAGAAAGGGCAATTCAGATTAAAAGCCTCATCCTCTGTTACTACTCTGGCAAAGCCAAGTAACAGTGGAAGGATCAGGCCATACGTGTGTCCCAGGTTAAACTTGACTTATACTATTTAGCAGAGGAGAAGTGATGGGGTAGAATATTGCCTTCATCTTATCATTTCAGAGCTGTGCGTTCCTACTGCTGTTTTGTGCGCCTTCCAGTCCAGATCCATAAATGCTCACTGGATTGATTTTAAATTGGGTTGCAAGTTAACACAGAAAAGTTTTATGGTAGTTTCAATGCAGGGCTGAATCCAGTGAAATCAATAACATATATTTGCTTTGCATCATACAGGAAGCTTTTGGTGAGAAAGAATAGCATGTGGTACTTCCTGCAGGCCTAATCCTAAGAAGACTTCGCTGGAGGTTCATTACACTGCTGAGGCTGTTACATACTATGTATGTACTAATAATACTGACTACTTGCAGATGTTAGAACCCCCCCAGCCTATGCTTTACCAGAAGAAGCGATACATTACTTCGCCCTCTGTAGCATCTCTATAGACTAAGTGCTTCATTGGGGCTTTTTGGTGCTTTTAATCTTTGACTGCTCAAAAAATATGTGATCAATTGACAATATTTGTTGTCAGTTGATTGGCTTGCCAACCCTAAATGTAATATAATGAAGAAACAGTCTTAGGCTACATGCAGATGTTACACTTAGATTGACCTGACTTGGGTTAGGTCAATCTAAGTGCCAAACTGGACATACATTTGGGAAGTTTAGATTAGGCCAAACATAGTCTGCCCAATCTAATTGAGTGTATCTCCTCAGGTGAACTAAGTAGATTAATTTGTGTTCTAACCAAATATGTGTACACATTTGGAGTATAGCCCCGAGGCTGGAAAAGCCCAACTGCTCACCCCAGCCCCAGGATGCTCTTTTCCTATACCCTCCTGACCCTGACCAGGCCCTCCAACCTCCCCGCCATCCTTGCAGATCAACTTGCCACCCTGATCCCACCAACTCCCCAGACCTGCCAATAACACCCCACCTCCTGCGTGAGCCTGCTAGCCCCTCTCCCACCTTGATTTTTATCACATTCGTAGTACAGCACCAGCAAATATATGCACGCACAAACGTGACCTAATGGTGCTGTTGAAATAGAAGGCCTAGATCTGCTGTTCTCAACCAGTGTGCCACAGCATCCTGGGTTATCTTTGTCAGAGCCCATTAATTGAATGCCTATGGCACAGTGGAAAATCCCACCAAGTCCAACGGCCGCATTGTTTAAGCCTCAAAAACCCTCGTGATTGGTTGACCGTGTGCGCCACCTATTGGCCAGCTACAAATTATTCCCACTTGGCAACTAGCAATTGGCTTACTACCTTATAAAAGTGAAATCAGTTTCCACCTTGGTTGGAGAACTCCACACGCATCCTGGAGTAAACTTGGCAGACTGATCACCCATCAATGACTCCCCGTCACTGACTTCCCTGATGTACCCCCTCCCTTGTGCGCTTGGTAAGCTGTTTACGGAACGTCTCATCTCATTTCAAGAGCTCTTGCTACGTTTGTAACTGCAACCAAAGCCAGCTTCTTCCTACGCTGCACACATCAGTGGTGTAAGTAAACAATCTATTTGTTACCAATACGCATCTGTGCCTAATTCCACTCCACTCGTCAAAGTACCCACCTGACGTTCTGGGCTCCCGGCCACAGCCCAGCAGCCGGTCAGCCACCGCAATCTTGAGATCGTTTCAGGGGAACCATGGGGTGCTACACAATGTTAGCACTGTTAAATGTGCAACCATGATTCATGGGACAAACCCGGAGATTTCAGATAGGAATCCTTAGCCTTAAAACATTTTGCCCTGTTGTGGTCTTTCTGAGTTCTTTACAACAGAGGAGTTGCTATATTATTTTTCTGTAGTCAAAAAAAAAGGTGAAAACTAAGAGCTGGCATTTTCTGAGGGGTGCTTCCAGTGTATCCAGAGGTGCCACATGGAGTGTCCCACAGAAGTGGATGGAGTGTCCCACAGAAGTGTGGGGGACTCACCAGCACACTTGGCAGTAGACCTGGAAATGGACCAGAAGCATATCTGGTCCACTTTTGGGTCCATCGGGGAGCTCATGGGGAGCCCTCCTGGGTCCCCCCAGCTCAGCAACTGATGTCTCCTGGGTCTGGAGGGGCACCTGGGGTCCCCATACAGCTGATCGCCAAGCCAAGGGGCATGGGGAGACCTCCTGGCATGCTCCCCATCAGACCCAGAAGGGGACTGGAAGTATGGCCCTGTGGGATGCCCCATCCACCCCAGCATTGCAGGCTGGTAGGACTAAAGCATGTGAGAACAAAATTTGAGTAAACAGGAGGATAAAATGAAAGAAAACCTGATTCTCCAGTTTTCCTTATGGCTAATTATAAAATAATAGCAAAGGTGAAACAATTTGATGGCTTAATAAAATATTGAACTACTTTGAAGGAATTTAGATAATTGGCAAGCAGAGCAGTTAAGGAAAAATAATAGCTCCTGCCCTGATTTTTTTTGCAGCAGTATGCAGAAAAATACAGAGCTATTGTCTTGACATGACTGTGTTTAGACCATTATACACAGGTTTCGAGTTACTAACTTTTTACTCTGCTTATTATGTTCCTTGGTTTCAGTCCTTTAAGCTTCAAAATTATCTAGAGGTCTGGGGCCAGATTTGCAGGGGGGAAATGAATGCATCTCTACTAATGTCAATGAAGCACTGACAATTTCAACCAGCTGAGCAGGTGGCCCATTATTTCTTATATTCTTTAGTTCCTAGATTTACAGTTTTGATTTAAGTGTGTAATGTTAGAGGGATGAATAACTTCTAGGGTGAGATTCTGTTCTGTGCCTCTAAGAGGAAAGGGTAGACTTGCACCTTATAGACTAATTAAATCTGAGATGTATAGGATAAGCCCTCTGCTTACGGAAGCCCTCTACTTGCAGATCTACCCAGCCTATTCCCTGACTTCGGACTAATATGGCTAACTACTTCTCTTTACCTCTAAGGCCATGCCTATTTTGCTGCCCTCCTGATGTTCTTTGGCAGCTCTGAGTGTGTTATTCTCACAGATGCTCTCAGAGACCCTTAGCACAGCCGTGGGTGAGGGCAAGAGTGGACTTGGATCTCCTCCTGAGCTGTATATGCTCTTTCTGAGATCTGTAGGTATGCATATTAAATTTAGTAAAGCATATCGTTTTGTACATCAAGAGATAGCACCATAGGTTGAAATAAAATATTAATTCTCTCACTTGATTATGTTGCTTTGCTAGAAACTATAGCCCAGCTGTTCATATATGGATGCCTAAATATTCAGGTACATAAATAAATTGGTCAATTTCTGTGAAACCTTGCAGGAGTGATGTGATGTCCTTGTAGGGCCTCTTACTTTTGAATTCCTTTAAACCATTACATTTATCTATTGCAGTATCTCTACTTGGTTTGCAGCTTCTTCTGATAACTACTCTTTGCTGCTTCTTTGCTACTCTTTGCCTCTTTTCCCTCCCCTTCTCACACAAACATTTTCGTTTGCATAATAGAGTTAAAGAAAACCAATTTTTTTCTACCTGGCATTTAGCTGAGACTGTATCTGCTTCTTTCCCTGACCTGAAGAAGGGCATTTTGTGTCTGAATGCTTGTTTAACACCATGCCATCTAACTTCTTCAGTGTTTTCTCAGGTGACGTAATAGTAACAGGTCATGATGGATGGATTTAAGATTCTAACCCTTATCTGCCAAGCAGAAATGCAAGCAAAAGTCTGTATAGCTGAAGGAGAAAGTTAGACAATTTAAGAGATACTGCCAGCACTACTACTGCCTCAAACTGATATTTTAGGCTAGAGATCTTAATCAAAAAGCTGGAACCCTGTTCTTTTACATTTCAGCACTTCAAAATTATGCAGTTTTATATCGTTCTCTCTCTGAACTATTACATTTTAACTATATGTTACATGGTTTCACTATGATCTTGCATTGCTGTTCTTAATGAAATATATTACAAGCGCATGTCTTAGATTGGCTTGAGGGTATAACCTGAAATTTGTCAGTGGTTATTAAATGCAAGCTTCTATTATACTTTTTCAAATGTGCCATAGCAGTAAGTATGGAGTTCCTCTTTGAACTGTATATTTGCCAGCTTATCAAATAAGAATAGAACAAGAGATCAGATTTTGGAGGGGTTACATTTTGGCACAGTTTCATTCTTTTCTCAATGGAGCTCCTCTAATTTACATGGACTGAGAATCTAGCCCAGACTGTGATAGTAGCTATTGTATGTTATGAATGACTGTTTCAGGCTAAATAGTCTGTAACAGCTATTTTTAATCCCAAATTCTGACTTGTGGGTTTTAGAATAGTGCTTGTCTCAAATGTAAAGGAACCACAGAGCAAGATTTTAAAGGATTGATTTAAAAGTGCTCCAGAAGGGAAACCACACAGACTGGGAAGCTGCCCCGCTAAAACCCAGCTTTAAAGAAGAAACTGAGACATTTCTTCAAAAAAAAGGAACGCTTCTTTTGAAGGTCTCCAGCCAGTGCTGGAGCCAAGGACAGGCATGATGGTTGGTCCTGCTCTGTGTCAAGCACTGTTCAAAGAGTTCCTAAACTGATCCTAATTGTATAAACTGAATGTTTAGCTTTAATTATAAACTTGTTAACCTAAAATGGCCATGACCTACATGGGTAAGGAATATTGCCTGAAGTGTAGAAATAACTGGTTCAGAAGACCTAATAAAGGGCTAACAGAGAGCTGTAATATTTCATTCACTTAGACAACTTTCCCTCCACTCAACAAAACCAGAAATG
This sequence comes from Caiman crocodilus, assembly GCA_030014935.1. Lineage (NCBI taxonomy): Eukaryota > Metazoa > Chordata > Crocodylia > Alligatoridae > Caiman > Caiman crocodilus. The sequence goes on from JAGPOW010000261.1 coordinate 18,640,114, forward strand.
TTGCAGTGGCACCTACTCATCTCGAAAGCAGTGTTCATCCATGGCTAGTAGATATATTCCAGACAACAGTGCTAAAAGGCTTGCACCCTATGGAATAAGATTCCCAACTCTGTCCTTCTTATTTGAAAAGTCCTAGCTAAGTAGCCAGAAGGCGTCTGCCTTTCATTATGTCTAAGATGCTCAGCTCCTTGTGATGGCTGGTAAGAAATTCTTAACTTGTCTGAAGTAAGCAGGACTCATGGCAGAGGTGATATCTTTTATTAGATCAAGTAGATTTTTGCAAAAAAAAAATCTTTAATTGCAAGCTTTTGGGCACAAACACCCTTCTTCAGGTATAGGAGAAAAAAATGTGGAAGTGAAAGTTCATATTTCATAGGAGAGTTGCAGGTATGGTAAAATCTGTTTGGAATGGTTCATTTTATATGCAGGTTAGGCTCAAAGAAAAGTTGGAATAGTCTGTTTACCGACCAACTATTCCAACTTCTCTCTGAGCCTAATCTGCATATAAAACGAGCCATTCCATACAGGAGATTTTACCACACCTTCAACTCTTCTATGAAATATGAATCTTCATTTCTATCCAGGATAACTTTTACAATCTTTTCTCCTATGCATGGTGAAGGATGTTTGTGCCTGAAAGCTTGCAATTAAAATTCTTTTTTTTGCAAAAATCTAGTTGGTCTAAAAACATATGTTAGCTCTACCACGAGACCTGATTGCTTTTGCCTCTAGACCAATACAGCTACAATCTGGATACCTAACTTGTCTGAAAACGCTAGGGTCATAATAAAACAGAGCAGTACAATGGGCAGAGCACCAGAAGACTGGAGACTAAGATTTTATGAGCAGCTTGCTACTGACATGACACTTGACAAGAGTAAAGCACAAAGATACAGGTCCTCCAAGGTATTCAGGTTCTTGGCTACCTTTAATTCAGTGGGAATAAGGTGCCTAAATACCTTGGAGGACCTAGGTCAAAGTTCAGACGAAGAGGTTTTATTTTGAAAAGGGTAGGCTGGAGTAGCGAAAGAGAAAATAGGAAAACATACAACAATCTTGGGGTGTGTACAAGTATTACATTTCTACTGGTAAAATTGAAGTTCCACTGGTAGAAACTCTTAGGTGTACAAATGTTCAAGCAATTTCTATCAGACCACAAATGGCTGGCCCAGTGGAAATGTTTATGTTTGATGAGGTAGAAGTCATCTCCAGCAGAGTTCCTACTAGAGAAGTGTATACTTACACATTTACTTTACTGAAAGAAACTCCCCTACTGTCTCCTGGGACCCCAGTATGCAGTGCTCTCTGCCCCCCCATCTCTCCAGAGAGGGGCATCTGTGACTTGGCTGGACAGTCTGTGACTAGGTTAGACTCACTGCTCTGGCCAAGTCACAGAGCAAACCCTTCTCCCTGTCAGCTTTGTGGCTAGGAAAGCCCAGCTGTTCTCTACATCCCCAGAGCTGTGCAGATGACAACACCGCTGACCAAACCGTCAGCTTTAGATGATGCCCCTGCCATCCTTGTCCACCTCAACCTGGACCCTACCTCAATGGCTCGTCTCTGCTAGTGGTTGCAGGGGCAAGGGTGATGGACTTTGTTCCTGGTGGGACCATGATGTTTGGTTAAGGGAAAGAGCAGGGCTGCCTGCCTTGCTTCCTCTTACATGAAACCTGCTTGACTCACCCCCTGCACCCACCACCATCCAATCCTAACCTGGCAGCACCTGACCTCACCCAGACTCCCCTGATCTGCTGTGGAACTGGGTTTGATTGGCTGATGTGAGAGGGGTAAGGATCTGTTGGGCTGGTGGAGGGGGAGTTGGAGGGCTTGAAAAGATGGCAGACCTACTCTGGGTCGGCTTTCTGACAGCATTGAAGGAGGAAGGGAGCATTTTGGGAAGGGAGCAATGTGGCTCTCTGGAGTCCCCAGTCAACCCTGACCTGTGTCTTTGGCTGCTGCCATCTGTCTCCAGGCAGACAAGGGATTGTGCAAAGTAGGCTGGGATGTGTGCTTTGGGGGCATCTGGCTGGGTGCTGTCAGCAGCGCCGGCAGTTTGCAGAGCACACAGCCAGCCTCCTGAACATTTGTACGGTATTCTTCCAGTACGGTTTCTAACACCTTAAGTTAAACCGCTAAACTTGCTCTGGTTTATTTGAATACTTGCTTGTAGCCTTGATCGTGGCATTTCCTGACGTGTTAGGATAAATCAGGTTAGCTGCATTATCTTCCACTGAGCTATGCCAGTTTACATTGCTATGAGGCTCTAGCCTGGAGTATTTCACCAGTATCTTTAATTTTCTCTTAACATCTTTTTTCAGGGAGTAAATTAGCAATGGGCTTAATTCGTCACTACCTGGGTAGACCTGACAATGCTCATGAGTATGTGCTTGGTCCATAATGGGCTCCTCTTTCCTTAGTTGCACAGCTCTTCTTGAATATGGTGATGAAAGAAGAGATATACAGCATCTTGCATATAATATCACATAAGCACAACTGGTTAGAAATTATTTTGCCAGTGAATAAGATAAAGAATTTTCCTTTTTTACCACTTCTCATGTAAATGAGACTGTGCCTCCCTGGTGTCCTGATCAGAATTTCTTCCTTGTGCCCTTACTTAATATGCTTCTGCCATTTTGATTACCTAAACTAAAGCTTTACAGTACAATTTATAGCAACAGAAATGGAGAAAAGTCATTCCGTCTTCTTTTTTTTTTCTTTAAATAACACAGTGACTACTTGTATTACCTTGAGAAGGAACAGAGATTTATTGTTAGCAGGCAGGTTTCCACTTAAGCAAAGGGACAGATACTGTGAAGATTAGGAATGAGGAAAACTAAAGTGAAGACCATCCAAGAGGCTTGAGTGGTGCAGGCAAAGGAACTCTTTCCATTACCTTCAGAGGGCTTTGGTTCAGTGTGGCCTTTACATCTGTTATTACAGACATGTACGCGTGTTATTTTTATTGGTTCTAAAAATCATGAAAGAACTTAGCAGTTATGAGAGTGAACGACTGTCGTGAGACAGACATAGCTGACCAGGGCTTTTAAGCAGGCTTATCTACCTGGTGCTTCCAATGTGCTTCACTTCTTTCACGCCATCTCCGTACTAGCTCAGGGCTCAGAAAGAAACTGAAATGGAAGCAAAATCATGGCAAACTCTGTGTTCCTCTTTTGTGACAAGCACGAAGTGTGGGGCAGTAGGGGATGAAATCATTAGCTTTGTTTCCTTTTGTGATCCATTAAGCCAGCAGTTTTCCCTGATAAGATACTTGGCCAAACCATTCTGTCTTTCACAAAAATCTCAGTAAACTTGGAAAGGCCCACATGCATTGAACTCCACTAAGAAACCACACCAATTCATGCCAGCTGAGGGTCTGGCTAAAGGAGTTTAACTTGGCCCATTAAACCTGGGATTTGAAACAGGGATCTAAACTTATTCATGGCCAGCAGAGAATTATGGTCTTCTTCACATCATCTATTACTGATTCATACTTACTAGCATTCAGCGCACCCTACCCTGTCCTATACTAAAGGCTTATAGTTGGAATGATTTGCCTGTCCCACATGTTTGTCTGACAGTTCTGGAAGTGGCGTAAGAAAGAGCATTATATTGGATTGCCTCTTCCTCTAGAAGCTGAAGGGTCTTGATGAAAAGCTAGTAAAGCGGGGGCATGACAAGATTGGGCTGGAGCTCCAGCCCAGCTAGGAATTCTTTGATAGTGATGTGTTAATTGGAAGTGGGGGAAAGGGTTTGCCAGAGGAAAAAGGTGCTTAATTTAAGGAAAGAGGGAAAAGTATCTTGTGAGTTAATAGCCAAGAAGCCAGTTCCCTAAATTTGGAAATACTATGTCCTGGGCATTATCCCTTGGAAATGCATTAAAGAAAAGACCTTTATTCAGGAAGGGGTAGATCTAGGAGGCATGCAGTGTGGTTACCCACCTTTCCTTTGACTCCTTCTCCATTCCTGCCTTCCATGGGAGTTGAGGGCCTGATCCTGCCAAAACTGGGCTGTCTAGCCCCACTTCCCAAGCCATGCAGACAGCCAGTGTTGCCTGCCATATCACCCAAGAGCCTGAAACTGTTGGGGCTGAGCTGGGCAAACAGCCAATGGTGCTTCCCACATCCTGCTGGCCCCAGAGGCCAAGGGTCCAATCTTGGCCCCAGCCCCTTTTCAAAATCTTAGATTTGCTGTTGATCCAAGGTAACTTCACTTCCCCAAAGTGGCATAGTAGAGTGAAGCAAGCAGTATAGTGCACACCTGCACAGTAGCTATGAAGATTTTTTTAGATGATTTTTTTTTTCTGACTTGCCTTATAACTAGGACATAAAAATAAACTAGGCAACATTTAAACCTGTGAACTCCTCAACCATTCTGTCACCATCCACTGTAGTGTTGTCTGGATGCCCAGAAGCTCTGTGGAAGCAATTTTACAAAGGACTTCACGATAAGGGTTTCCCTACATCGTAAATGGAGCCCTGTGGTCTGCAGAACATGGGCAAAGCAGCTCTGCGCTACCATCTGTTCATCCATTGGAGGAGAAGCCTAAATAAGCAGACGTCATTTGTACAGGTGACACCTCCTGGGCCAGTGCAAATAGTTTACTAATTTAGGTTTGTAGCAGACTTACCTTTTGAGCTCTGGATGAGTCCTGGGCTTGAGATTCTACATTCTGATTGGTGGACCCCATCCACCAATCAGAAGCAAGCCAAGGTAAGTAAGGTCATGCCTCTTTCCTTGAAGGGAGTGGGGCAAGGAGCAGTCTGGACCTGATTCAAGAGTGTGCCCTGCCAGGTCCAGAGACTTTCGTGGGTGGAGCCCCTGAAGTGTATAAAAGGAGAGTGTGCTCAGCATGCTGTAGGGAGAGATGTAGTGGGGAGCTCTGGAGATGACTGTGCTCAGGATCCTACCTGAGCCTCGATGGTGCATGGATCTGCACACTGTGCTTGAAGTGCTTGAGCCTGAGAACCTGGGAAGGGGCTGGGTAGGTGGTGTGTGGATTGGTGCACAGAGAGCCGGCCCTGGGAGCAGCTCGAGGCTGCTTGAGCCCCACACGGTAAGCAGGTCGGTGCATGGAGAGCACGTCCTGGGAGCAGCTCGAGGCTGCTCAAGTTGGCTCAGCTCTGGGCTGAGTAACTGGAGCCCTGCAGTGCGACTCTGCATTAAACTAAAAGAGCTCTGGTAGGAAAGGGAAGGATCCCTGGTGTGAGGCTGGGGAGCCAGAACCAGTAAAGGCTCAGCTCCCATGGGAGCGCCCTGGGTGTCCAGTGCACTGGAGGCACCACCGGAGAGAGGCCCTCATGAGACTGACCACCAGGGGACCAGCCTTGGCTACTTTCAGAGTGGGAGCATGAGTTGCTGGGGAAGCAGGTCCCATAGGAGAGGCAGGCTTGGGAGAGGAGAGTCTGTAGCCTCCACCCTCCTGCATTTATTGAAGTGCAAATTACCCTGTTGAGCATGTACCTCTTTGTTGATATAATGACAGAATTGAAATTCTGGATTTGGCATTTGGGTCAAAGGTGATCAATGTTTCTCATTAAAGTAGCAGTGGAAAAGGGGAGCAGAATGAACTCTATTAATGAGCTCCTACAGCTGAAATCACTACAGCTGGGGCTAGCATCATGGCTGAACCTGGCATTATGAACTGGGGTGGTAGTGGTTCTGTACTGATGGTACAGAGGATAGCAGAACTGAAATTACTGGCTGGCTTGGAAATACCTTCATGTGGAAGCGAGTTGAAGAAGACATAACACTACAGCTAGAGGTGGCAACGCGGTGGCAGTGTGACAACACTGTCATGGCCAGGGGTGATGACACATGGGGTGCATTGCAGCTGAAGGTGAAGCATAGCTTTCTTTCGGGAGCTCCTGGCAGTACTTCTCCCAGGAAGCTGGAGACAGACTTTGCAGCAGCATTGCTGGATTCTGGGACTTCAGGAACCACTGACTGCAAACTGTGTGGAGCACATCAGAGAAGAAGGAAACAGGGGAGAAAAGTGTCAAAGTGGCAGCAGTTTACTGGATGGTGAACTGGCAGGTAAGCAGAAGAAGAGCTCTTGCTGTAAATAGTACCTGGCAGAAAGGTTCATGTAAACCAGAATGAACTCTTGTGCTTGTTTTGTGAAATTTTCATGTTAATCAAGGAAGACTTTACATTTTATTCTGGGTTTGAAAATGGGGGTATAGGATTAATTGATTCCTCCAGTCATATTATGGTCTGAGCTAGCTCTATTATATTTACAAACATGTATGTATTCAAGTATTTTGAAGGTGTTGCTGAGAGACTAATCAACAAAGTATAGTTTAGCCTCTTTTTCTATATTTCCATTCACAAATTATTGGTCAACTGTTTATCTTTTCCTCAAATGCAGTCATACAACAAATGATTCACTAAGTAACTTTTAGACATCACCACCAAGAGCAGCTCATTGTGGGTATTCAGTTAATTTTGATTTGGCTCATGGCCCACAGCTGGTATTAATAGCTCTACCAGGACTATTCAGGTGAGAGTTCACCATTTTTCTATGTCCAGGGGATCAAATTCTGGTACTGGGTTTGAGGAGAAATGGAGCAGGCCCTGGCCAAACACTTCATGCTTTCACCAAGTAGGCAGAATAAGATCTAGAATAAGAATCATTTAACATGAAGGGTTATTAATGTAGGGATAAGAGGAATGTGGGTCTATGTAATGGGAGAGAAACTAAAGAAGGCTTTTCCTTATCTTTTCCTATGCTCACCTGTGAAAAGGCCAGAGAAAATCCCCACCCTTGCAGAGGTAATCAGCTGGCTAGATGTGCTCCAGTGGTGTGTGGTCAGTTGAATATTGCCTTCAGCACAAAGCATGTGCTAAACATTGTGGGCTTAACTACAATTTTTTTTTTGTTTGTAGAAGCCTGCTGAAGAGTAGAAAATTGGCCTGCAACCTTTCCACCGCAGAGAGAGAGCTGTGTTGTCTGAAATCAGGCAGAAGAAGGTAAGGCAGGATAGCACCTAAGGGTGCATCCACACATGCAGGCACATGCGCTTGCAGCAGCTCAAACAGCAGTGGCACCAACTTGTGCAGGAGATTTGTGCCTCAGCACCCATGCCTGAACATGCACTTTGGTGTGGGGCCACTTAGGGTGAACTGACACTGCCCAGCTCCTCCTGGACCTGCAGCCAGGGGTAGCTAGAGGCTGGGGCCAGCACTTGTGCGGGGCATGTGGGTGGGGTGGGTGTATGGGGTTTGCACATGTGGAGTTTGTGGAAGAGGTTTGAGGGGAGGGCTGCCACACTCCTGTATCATCCGACCCACCCTCTATGGTGTACAGCAGCCAGCTGGGCCATCGGGCCACTCATGGCCCATTGCAGGCACAGCCCTAGGGTAGCACAGCATTGTCTGCACATGGTGAATGGAGCCAGCCCAACCTGGCCCGGCTTGCCCCACCAGCATGTGCTTTTGGACAGGAGTCGTAGGTGAGCTGTCCTGATCCTATCCAAAGGTGTGTGCTAGCAGGGTGGGGCAGACTGGGGCGGGCCAGGGCTGGCTCTGCTCACCACCTGCAGACCCTGGGTCAGGCAGTGCCATGCTGCCATAGGGCTGTGCCTGCAGTGGGCCATGAGCATCCCACTGGCCCAGCTGGCTGCTGCTGTCAGTGCTGGGGGCTGTGTGTGGCAGAGGGTGGGTGGGAGGGGGTGGGCATGTGGCAGCCCCCCATCAAACCTCTTCCACAAACCCCATACACCCCACATTCCCCCCACTCTGCTACACACACCCTACACTCCCAACCCCACATCCCTACTTACTTGGGGCAGTCCCTGGGTCCAATCCACCGCTGCAGCCTCCCCTTGTTTCTATTTGCTCCAGCACACTGAGGCAGCAGGGGATTGGGGCGGCCAGAGTGATGCTCTGGAAGGTGCTAGAGCATTTAAATGGAGGACCCAGCCTCTGGTTGCTTCAGAGCACGCTCCAGGAGTATGCTCTGTGCTGCTTTTTTTTCTGCATGTTTTGTTTTGTTTTGGGTTTTTTTGATGCCAGGATTTCCTGGCATCAGATTTAGAGTCTGCACTGCAAATATGCATTTTTTGTTCGCAGTGTGCCTCTTGTGGCATCTCGAGCTGCTTTGAGATGCTGCAACAGGCACGTACTCACTCGTCTTGATGCGTTCTTAAACACTAACTAGTTCAAAGGGGCATATGCTTTCATAGGCAAGATCCTACTTCATCAGATGCTAGAAATGCCACTTATTTGTACACAAAACATGTACAAAAGGACCAAATTATGCCTAGCAGTACTAGACCTGCATTGACAGATATTATATCTGCCTGGATTAGCTTTAATATGGTCTGAATTGTGCAACATGAAGTGGTATATGACAGATTTGCTATGGAGTTGCTATGTTTGGCCAAGACATTCATAAATAAATTACTGTAGCCACAAGAATGGGAAATAGTGCTGCCAGATGGGCAGGCACAGAATATATTGTAAACAAAGTAAAACTTGACATGCATTGGTATTAGCAGATTCAACAGAAAGTAGCTTAAGATTCACACATGTAGATGCAACACTTTCCCATCTCTCACAGGGGCACGTAGCAGGCCTTATGTATTGCCATGTAGATCTCCACTGTGCAGATTCTAATCTACAACCCAGAGCAGACTCTCCTTTGGGGTTATTTGGCTGATCTGATGACCTGTGTTGTGTTTATAAATGGTCAGAGATTGCTCCATTTTAACAAAATGTTATATGTTCCTGATGGATGCTCACACATTCTTTTCCTGAAATAAATACTAGTTACTTCACCATTTTTATAGAGAGTTGGTGTTTACATTGACATTTATGGTTCCAGACTTGAAGTGCTACCAAACCATGATACTTGTTTCTGGCTGAACATTTCTTTTCTTTTCTTTTCTTTTCTTTTCTTTTCTTTTCTTTTCTTCTTTCCTTTCCTCTTAGAACTGTCCTTTCCACTTCTGAGGTAGGTATACTTGAGTGTGTTGAAACTCGTTAGGTCCCTAAATCACTTAGGTGCTTTAAAAAAAATCTTACCATGAGTATTCTATCATCTTGTTCTCCGAAGGAACCAGGGATTTTCATCTCAAAACTGTTTGTTTTATAGCACTCATTTGATATGTAGGAGCAACAAAACATGGAAGAAGATAGATTATTGAGAAGTGGATTCGGAAAGAGTGTGATTGCAGACAAAACATTATAATAGCCCAGTCAAAAGTCCATTTGAACATGTCCAAACTATAGCTGGGTATGATATCAGTGTTGGAGGCTATGTAATAAGCAGCAATATTCTTGTCTTGTCTCGGGATCCAAATTTTTCCCAGTGTGATCAAAGCTGTTTTCTAATCATTCAATTCCTTAACACTTTTACGAAATATAATGACCCCATTCAATACAAAGGGAATAAATGAGAGAGCGATTTTTCACCTGCTTATGTGAGAGATGCTTGTGGGCGTATGGAAAAGCACTTGATTGTAGGCATTGTGGTTCAAAGTGAGCTCAAAGTTTTTGTTCTTTGTTCACGCATTGGAGGTGTCACATCCTGTCTTTTGATGGCTTCTGTGTCCTGCTCTTCTCATTATTTTGTTAAGGCCTGTGAGCTTATTTGTCCCTTTTTTTTTATCTGTGCTAAATATAAATGAAAAAACAAACTGAACTCAGCAAGGTAAATAAAGACCAGGAAGTGTAAGACAGACCTCTTGAGACATTCAGGATTCTCACATGTTTTATGTTACAAACCAGCAGGCGAGCCCTGGACCACCACACAGGTGGAAATCTGAGAGTGTGAAGGCCGGGAACACTGAATATTTACACTGTATCACATTACAGCAGGATTTAGGCTAAATAGGCCTGTGCTGAGCCACTGTGAAATGCTGTTAAGTTTTTAGCACCCCTAGTTGAGAGTGGGTCAACATTTGCATAGTTGGCTGCAATATGAAAATGCTGAGACATTGGCTCAATGGCTATTGTGTCCAGTGCCTCTAATATAGCTATGCTGTGAAGGTCATGACTTCTAGATAACATTATGAAGTTAAGATACAGTTGTTAAAATGAAAAATGTTGTAACACAAAAGTCTCTATGTCAGAGGTTGGGTTTTTTTGGTGTTTTTACCCTTGCTGACAAGATGGTCATTGTGTCCCTTCCAGAACAGGGATGACAACTGGCTGTTGTATTTGAATGAGTGACAGCTGAGGTGGGAACAGCTTGGGGGAATGGACTACTTGAGGCTGAGGCAACTTGGTTGTGCAGGTTTGTGTGCAGAAGTGGAAAGTCAACAAGGACTGCAGAAAGAGGCCGTGTTAGAAGGGTGGCACAGAAAGGGAGAAGCCTCCTGCACTCATAAGTAAAGTGGCTGTCTTCAGCAGCTTTGCAGGAAAGGCACTGATAAAGGCGCTGTGTTCCCTGCACTTCGTGTTGTTTTCTAAATTAGCAATATTTCTTAGGTATCCAGGTTGTAGCTGTATTGGTCTAGAGGAAAAAGCAATCAGGACTTGTAGTAGAGATGATATCTTTTATTGGACCAACAAGATTTTTGCAAAAAGTTTTTTTCCTTTTTTTTAAATTGCAAGCTTTCAGGCTTGCAACACCCTTCTTCATCAGGTATTCATCTCTCCAATACCTGATGAAGGGTGTTTGTGCCCAAAAGCTTGCAATTAAAGAATTTTTTTGCAAAAATCTTGTTGATGTAATAAAAGAGATCATTTCTACTATGAGTCCTGATTGCCAATATTTCTTATGCACTTAAAGAAAGAACAGTGTTGGGGTTGTACCTGTTTGCTTGCAGCGTTGAGCTGTAAACCAGAATGCTTCACCTTTGGTTGGATTTTGGGAAAGGGTGCATCTTAAATTCAAGGGGCAATCCGAGGAGTTAGCACTAAGCTCACAGAGCAGCTGAAGCACAGGTCCCAGAAGGAGGTGCTCAAGAGAGGGTCCACACCTCAAGAACACATCTGGAAATGCTAAGCCAGGTGCCACACTCAACAGGCTAGCACTTTCTTGAGCGTGCCAGCCCTTTACAGTCTCGTAAAGCACACCCTGAAATCAGCTCAGGTGTGGCTTTTATATAGGGTGAATCTCTGGCTTCTTGGACTTCAAGATCTGGCCTTTGGCCCCTGACCCTTCAGAAAGCCACCTGCTAGCATAGCTCTTGGAGAGGGGCTTTACACACACAGCTCTGCTTCTAACTGCATGGATCCATTCTTTCCTTGTGTTCTAGCTAGTCAGGGAAACTGAAGCAATGCAACATTATTATAATGCACACTAGGTCACCCAGATATTATCAGGTTGCTGTACACATGATGGGAGGTTTAGTCTTCTATGCCCCCTAAATTAAAATGGTGGGTTTTTAATTACAACCTACTGTTTCAATTTAGGGGGTTTCTTTTTCTGCCACATTAGGGTGAGGGGCCTGATCCTTTTCTTTCTTTCCTTTTTTTTGGGTGGAGCCTGCTCATGGTCGGGCATTTCAGCTGCCGACAGGCTGAGCAGCCCTTGAGCCTTAGGGGACCCGTGTCCTTCCCTCCATGGTGGGAAGGAATTTTACCTAGTTCCCCTCATTGGCCAAGCCAATGTCTTAACTATAAGGCAATCCTTCCTCTATTTTAGTATCAATCCGCTCTGAAAAACTGGCACAGCAGGAAGATTCCATGAATTTTAGTGGGTTTCGCCAGCTGAAACCTGAACAGACAACATGACAATAATTTAAAAGAAGTAAGCTTCAAGACCTCATGTTACATTCTGCTTGTACAGCTAGGGAAAAGGGAAAAACTTTACAATGAAACCACTTGTTTTTATAGAAAACAAGTAAAAATAGTTAGCTTTAGTGTTCTTCGATTCTTAGAAAATTGGTGCTGGAAGGGACCTTAGGAGGTCATCTTGGTCTTGGTGTCAGCATATAATTATTTGGGTCTCCTGCAGGGTAGGCAATTAAAATTGGCTGTGTCAGTTTACATTTGTCCTGTTTCCTACAGTGGTGGTAGGAAAATGAGGGGAGCATTCCAGAAAATGCCCATATGGATTTGTCTTTTGTTTATTGCTGCTCATCTTTTGCTGTGGTGCATTTTTTCCATTCTTTTGGGCATTGTGTGTGGTACATACCATTTACATTACATTGACATTAAATGGCTGAGCCCATAGTTATCTTGTGTATTGCCTCGGAGATGATTATATGTTGTGGGTAAGAGACAATGCTCCTGATACTGTGTTCCTAAAGGGTTCACATAGAAAACAACCCTCTATTATGTGTGTGTCTCCACAAATTTGTTTCTCTACATGGAACAACTACTGCAGTTTACTTAAAGGTGACTAAAAAAAAGAATGGGCCATGCCTTTTATTCTGCTTTAAGACAGCCAGACAATAGCCAGACTGTTTGTACTTTTTTCCTACACTAGAGATTTTGGGCCAGATCCAAGTCAACTTTGGAGTTGCCTAAACAGGACTTGGGTGCCTACATTTTGCCAAGTCACAAAGAGTCCTAAAAGCAACTTGCTCGGTGGTTCTGCAGAGCCACTTAAGCATCTAGATTTCTTAAATGCTTCCTTGCCACCCTGAAAAGAGACCTAGAGAGGCTGTGCAGCTGGCATGACCTCTTGCCTGTAAGTTTGAACATGCAAAGCATGAGTCGCAAGCCCTGTCCCTGGAACAGCTTTTAATCGCTTTGCGACAGCTGATCAAGTTTCTGGCCATGGGGATTAACACTGGGGGGTGGAGGCAGGGATATTGTACTCCCAAAGGTCTTACACAAACCAGGTGTTATATATACTTTCTTATAGCGGGTTTCTAATAACATAATGCGCTGGTTCTCAACTTTTTCGTATCAGGACCCATTTGTAAATGGAACTCTGCCAGCCTGCAAAGGAAAAGCCACAGTTTCCCACGGTTTTCTCCTTTAAAGGAGAATCCATTTTTAAAGTTTGATCAATTTTTTTTTTTTTTTTGAAGTTTGTATGTGACCCTTTCATATATTCTTGTGACCCACTTTTGGGTCAAGGCCTATGGGTTGAGAAAAGCTGACATAAAGTACTTTTATGATTAACCCATCAGGTATGCATTATGCATGGACACATAAGTAAGCACATTCCAACAGTATCTCTCCCTGTAGCAAATGCAAAGCCATTGGTTCTATTCACTTAGTTCTGTTGGGTAACTGATAATTGATTACCTTGTTTATTGCACTCTTGAAGCAAGTTTTGTGATTCACACCCTCTCAGGACCTGGTACCATCATCCTCTGATTACACCAAGGCTTTTGCTGTGGTATCAGGCATTGCCAAGTTGAGCAACCTGGGTTGTTTGTAAGTTTGCTGGGAATTTGAGCAGTTAACCCTTTCCACTTTTTCTTTCAAGGCCAAACAGTCTGACCTGATATTACACCTTATTCTTGCTGAGGTATCAGAAAATAACAAAATGAAAATGTAACAATCATTCAAATAGGGCCACAAACAACAAAATATTTTGCAAGTGAAAATGTCATTTATTTTCTAAACAAAAAATTTTCCAAATTGAAACATTGTTCATTTTAGGAAGTTTATTGAATTTGATGCATTTCATAAGAAAAAAAATACCAGTTACATTGAAAAAGTATTTTTTCTGATGGAAAATGATCGTGATGAACACTTTTGACTAGTTTGAGTTGGCACAATCAAGCGCCAGATCTGGCTGGGGTTTTTTAGCACTACTGTAATGCAAGTAGTTTCTAAAGGTGATGAAGTCTGGGGTAGACGTCTCAAACTGTTCTGCAGAACTTTCCATTTTAAGAAAAAAAATATCAAAACATACATATTTCTCAATGAATAGGTAGGTCTGCACAGTAACTTAGTTTAGTAAAGGTAATAAAATGCCACATACCTTTGTTCTACAAATAAATGATACAAAACTAAAAATCAAGGATAATGTTAATTTGAATCAATTCGTGTTTGCTTATCTTCCATTTTGAAAACTGTCTAATTTGTTCATGAGGGGAAAAATAATTGTCGCGGAGAACTACCAGCACTTTCAAAAGGCTGCCAGAAAATTTATGCCATGAGGGTTCCTGGTGGGTGGGAGCTGAAAGTAATGTTTGATTCCTGTCGCTGACATTCAGGGACTGTATCTGGATGACTGCAACACGTTCATTTTGCCTTTATTATTCTTGCACTGTAACCTGACTTTGGTTCAGGAAGAGGAAATCCATGGGCTTAATTGAAGCCAATCAGTGAAAGGTCATGGGGTAATACTTAACAGACAGAAGTAGGGTGAAGGAAAAACAAGGAAAAGGTATGAGCTTCACTTGCTTCAAAGAATCAATTGGATTTCAGAGACAGAATGCACCTGGAAGGAAAATGCACTTGGACCCCAAATATACACATCGCTTGGGAGTTATAAAATTAAATAGAGTTTGTTTAGATTATTTGCTGCCCATTTCTCTTGTGACTTGTACAGCAGTAACCCCTGCTTAGGGAGGTTAGATTGCTTATTGCAAATGTTCAGGTGTTTATTATAGTGGCGCCTGCAAGAGCAACTGCAGTGAGAGGAGTGTCAATGTTTCCATTATAAACCAGAACAGAAGTTCTGTGGTTTCAGCTGTTAAAAAGCTTGGATTTAAATGAAATATTGCAAATGTGCTTAGCTGCCTCTGGATATATATTATTTTGTTTCAAGTAGTATCGCAGAGATACTTCATAACGATTTAAGAGCAGCTACTGACCATTTGTAATATTGAATTAGCATCTGAATAGGCAAGGTCTGATTCTATTTGCATGTATATTAATGCAAATGAAAATTATTACTAGTTTTATAAGATCAGAGCTCATTGTGCTTGACACTGCATATAAACAGAGGAGAAGAAAGTCCTATACTAGATAGCTTATTAGCTAAATAAGGAGAAAGAGTGGAGGAAAGGAAGTCTACCATAAGACAGCACCCAAGGCAATATTTTCAGATGTGTGCAATCAGAGGGCACCAGATTCCTCTGTTCAAAATCTATACAGAAGTGGTTTGATCTCAAGGTTGCTGAGAAACATGTTTAGCTGCCATCATCTCTGAAAATTCCCAGGCCATGTATTGAGGGATTCTTGGGGTTTTAAACATGCAAAATTGCAAATAATGATCTTCACGTATTTATAAACTTAAATAAAAGTTGGCTCTGAAGAACACAACAACAAAGTTAGCTCTGTGTTTCTACAGAACATAGCATCACACCGGTATGTTCTTTGAAGAATGGATGTTTTGGTTCATTTCATTAATTGCACGTTTCTGCATTGAATAATTCACATAGCTGAGGTGAGTTTGGGACTCCAAGCTGTCCCAGGTCCAGGGCCAAAAATCGGCTAACTGCCAGCCCCAGACCTGGATAGTCCCAGGTCAGGATTACTAGGGCTGTCTAAGCTCAGAGTCAGCTGATTGTCCACCCAGGTGTGGGGGAGCCCTATGCTTGATTTGAGACCTGAGGCTGTCTGGGGTGGGGTCAATCATCAATTGATTTTTCAGCTCTGGCCAGAGGAATCCAAAAGGCTTCTCTAACCAGGACTTTAAATTTTGTACCCAGCCAGAGCTGTGGGACATGGGGTCTAAAGTCCCAGCAGGGAAAACCTCTGATGCCACATTACATGCTACATATATGCTGCAGCTGAAGGGACCCTGTGTTTCAGGCTGAACAAGCTAATCTGGGAGACACCAGCAGACACTTCTAAGAGAATTAGTAGGATCGCTCTCAGACAGAATGAAATATACACCACTTTGGGGGGATATATTTTGTGGCTAATATTCATAGTTCAAATCCTCTGATTTGCTGGATCCTTTGTGTATATGGTATTTCCTATAAAGGAAATGCTTTTAAAACTTGACTGGAGAAAATAAGTCTCTATCTTGGCTTAGCAATGAGCATCTATTCATCGTGAAACAAAAACAGAGTTGCAGGGGGATTTCTGCCCTTCTCTCCGGATATGTACGTTTAACCCTAAAGCCCAATTTGTACATGGAGATAATCAAGCAGCCTCAGAAAATGTCTCTTACTTGAAGTCTCTGAAAAGAATATTCTGTTTTAAAATAGAGAGTATTTAGAGGTTCCCAGATTCGTGGAAGGCTATTTCTGAAGGATAAACAAAAGGAAATCTGCCATACAAAAATAACTACATGTTATGTCCAAGTCCACAACACCAAGAGGGCAAAGTCCTTCTTTATATTTCCCCCCACAACTGGCAAGAAATTTCAGATTCAGCATTCCATTGTGTGCAATACAGACTTTGTGGCATCACAGTTAAACCCTCTACACAGCATGATTAAGAGTACAATGTGTGGGCAGAATCATGAGACCATTTGTGGAGGGTGGGGAATGATCCTCAAATGATTCTGGTTCACACATCTCTAGATAATAGTTTTGTAATTAGAAAATATTTGGGGTTTCTAGTATTTTACGATTCCAAATAGGTTCCCAGTTTGCAGGAATGAGCCCTAATGATCGTGATCCAAAGCCCATGGAATTTAATGAAAAGTTTCCCATTGTTTTGATGGAAGCCTTATAGGTGTATGTACACATGCATTTAAGTGATGCGCATTAAGTGATTTTTTTTTTGGTAGGTGTCTACATGTGCAGACACTTAGCAGTAAAGTTAGTGCACTAGGCACTAAAATTAGTGACAAATTCCTGCAGTTCTGCCATGTGCCCCTAGTGGCTGGGCAGACACAGCATTAAAGTTAGTACCAGGTTGCATCTACACGTGCGTTAATGTGCTTTAAGTAATCACGCCTAAATTTGAACTCTGCATTTGCAGGGTTCAAATTTAGGCAAGATTAGCTTAATTTCACCATTTTTAATGTGCATTAAGGACACGCATGTGTAGACATATACTCATAATGCATGTTAAATTAGGCTAATGTGCATTAATGTGTCTTGTGTAGACACGCCAATAGTGTTGGTAATGGCCATGGATACCGGACTGTCCTCTATTACAAAGCTAAGATTAGTTTAATAAATATGTTTAGGTTTATAGCTGGGCATGTCTACACATGCATTTGATCTGGGATCAGCTTACTTGTATGTAAACTACTCACGACTCAACACTCCTGGGCAGGTGTCTACACATGCAGGGATGTGGGAGTAGATTGCTGCTCCTAGCGGTGAACTGCTGCTGCTTTCTGGGGCCCGATCACCAGCAGGAAGAGCTTTGCTTATTTAAAAGGCAGTTCCCTAGCCAGCATGCAGAGCCTGGGGCCAGCACGTGGCAGCTCTCTTGCTGCAGCCTCTGCCTCCTCATACCATCTAGAGTGCTGCATCTGGGGAGAAGGAACCAGCAACACACGTATAGGCTGGGGAACTCCCTTTTTGTCAACACAGTGGCAAAAAGGGATCTTAGAGTCATTGTTGACTCCAGGATGAACATGAGCCACCAATGTAAGGAAGTGGTCAGTAAGTCTAATCACACCTTGTCATGCATCTACAGATGCATCACAAGCAGGTCCAGGGAGGTGATCCTTCCCCTCTATGCAGCACTGGTCAGGCCACAGTTGGAGTACTGTGTCCAGTTCTGGGTGCCGCACTGGAAGAGGGATGTACTAGCATTGAGAGGGACCAGAGGAGGGCCACTCGCATTGTCAAGGGGCATTGGGGTAGGCCCTACGAAGAGAGGCTAAAGGGCCTGAACCTATTCAGCCTCCACAAGAGAAGGCTGAGCGGGGATCTGGTGGCAGTTTACAAACTCACCAAGGGTGACCAGTGGGAATTGGGGGAGACTCTGTTCCCCCAGGCACCACCTGGGGTTACTAGGAATTACAGCCATAAATTGTTAGAGAGAAGGTTCAGGCTGGACATCAGGAGGCATTACGTTACAGTTAAGGTGCCAGGCCCTGGAATGGGCTCCCAAGTGAGGTGGTACTCTCTCTTACCTTGAGAGTCTTCAAGAGGAGGCTAGACAGATATTTGGCTGGGTTGATATGACCCCAGCACCCATTCCTGCCCAGGCTAGGGGGTCAGACCTGATGATCTGTTTAGGTTCCTTCTGACCCTAAGTACTATGCACTATGCACTATGCACCATGACTGCTCCAGCAACACCCAGCGCCTTGGGCTCCTGCTGGCCATGGTGTTGGCCCTGATAGCCCCACTGCTGAGGCCCCAGGCAGGCTGCACACCCACCAGTGGGGGCCAGGGCATCAGGTGTGAGGGTCAGTGACTGACCATCTTATCCCACACTTCCCACTGTAGCACACCTGGAAAGCCACCTACAGACCCTCCACCCCACCGCCCACCCCCAGCACTATGGTCACTGCAGACCGTTCTCAGAAAACGCCTTTATTGACCTCACAAGAAACAGACCCCCTAACACCAGAGAATTTCCCCCCTCTCTCCCCAACAACAGAGCCCCTCCACCCCCCACCCCACTAAAACACCCTCTTTCCTGTGCAAGCTACATCTTGCCTCTGGCCATTCCTCCATGGGTGCACATGCCACGGTGAGCCCAGTGGGTGGGGGGGCCTCATCCAGGGGTGATAGTGGCCAGTGGTCCCCCAGTGCAGGCAGCTCCCCCTCTGGCAGCCAGTGTCCAGGGCCAGCAGGGCTGGTGTGCAGTCTTGGCCCTGCTGCAGGTAGCTTCAGCTCCATGCCTGCAGGCCTGGGCCCTGAAGTGTGAGGATCTCTGTTAGCTGCCACATATAGGGCATGGTTTTGGGGACACTACTTGACTGATGGTTGTGGTCGGGGATGGAAACCCACTATGCTCACAAGGCTTTGACCTTTACATGACACTGCCACGCTGACTGGTTATGCCTGCACTCCCACATCTGGCCACAACAGCTCCGCATAGACATAGGCATTGGAGCGCCTGCCTTGTGTGAACTTGTGCTGCACTTCCACCTTGCCCCACAGTGCCATGAGGTCACCAATGTCCTCCTGTGCCCAGTTGTGGTTGTCCCTGTGCAGCTAGGACTGAGCAGCTGCCTGCAGCGCTCGGCACAGGACAATGGCATGACACTGGGAGCTGGGTGGCAAGACAATTCCCCACAGCACTGGCAATGCATAGGGGGTGCACATGCACCCCCTGAGCGTGGCAGTGCACCCCCTATGAAAAGGCACTGCCAACATTGTCGGCAGCATTTGTGGGCAGTCAGTGATTGCTGCTGGCCACCACCGATGCTGCCGGTGGTATCTGTGGGTGGTCGCTGACCCCTGGTTGACGTTCCCCACGTCCCCCCACTGCTCCCCAGCCACTTACAGTGCTGGCAGCATCTGTGGGAGCTCTGTGTTTACCACTGCTGCACTCCCACCGCCACCAGGGGCACGCATCGTGCATGCTCCACAGCACCTGCAGGCTCTGGGCAGGCTGCTGGGGGTAAGCTGAGGGCAAGTGGAGCTACCCCAGTGGCCAGGAGCTGCCTGCAGCTGGGCCCAGGTACTGGCAGGCCTGGCAGGAGCCTGCAACACCCTGTAGACCTGGACGGCACAGTAAGGGAACCAGAAGTTGAGATCTTGAATAATATTTAAGCACCTATAAATGGATAAATGGATAAATGGGAAATCAAACCCAAAGGATATTCTTTCTCAAGGGCGTTCACAGTGGTTTCAGCTGAGATTTTCAGTCCTCACACAGAGCCAGAATAATGAGGCCAAACCTAAGTCAAGATGCAAAATATCTTGGATAGGTCTAGATACCTTTGAAGATCTGGAGTGATGGGAGCAAATGTCTTGTCCAGGGTCACAGAGGAAGTCTGTAGCAGATCAGGGAATGAAGCCCAGTTTTCCCAAGTTCCCTACTAGTTCCCACCTCCTTCTATAATCAAAATGTCTTATACATTGGAATGGATGTTTCTTAGAAATAAAACCATAGATTTTGACTTCTGAATATCTTTTCATTTAACCAGGTAACTAAGACATTTGCTACTGTCTCTGCAATTTAGGATGGAGTGTGGACATTAGTTATTTGGCTTACATTTTCGAGATTTTTCATAAAGTCTTCTGCTGTAGCTGCAGGAAGGGTAATTTCTGTTTGAAAATTACAACTATCTTTGACTTGCTCTTCCTGTCTCAGACTCTTTTATCTGTTATCCAGTATCAGTATAGACAATGGTTTGCATATATTCCACAACACCGATGGACACTCCTTTCCGATGTTGTATTTTCCCGGAATCCATATGGAGTGTAACTCTGCCTCATATATTCTTTGAACTCCAAAATGAGAGTTTCTGAGGGCTTTGGTGAAGAAATATAGAGATGGAGAAGAACACAGAATTACAGGAACACAACATAATGACAGCAGTAATTTGTAAAGAAATACCAAGTGCTGAATGTGGTTACCACACAATCTTTTTATGGAACAATCTCTTTTATTGCATTGGCTTGGATTTATGATTGTAATCTTGGGTATTTATTAGAATGATACCACATGTTTATTGCTTACATCTCTTTGAATTATTTCCCACCCAATCCAATGGGATTAAACAGCAGAGAGTTCAAAGTTCAAAGAACCATTTGTCATTATGACTATTTGTGATAGTTAAGGTAATATTAAACATTAATGATATGTCTTGAAGGCATGCGACTCAGCCCAGTTCAGAAAATGGCAAGCTAGCTCCTTGTTTAAAGATGCTTTTAATGTAATGTAATGCTGAGGATGCCACAAAACTTGCAGGGAAATCAGGATATTTTAAATACTCATTCCCATTGTAAGTTAATCTTAATGCCTTTGTTTGCAAGTACATTCTCTACTTGTTCTTCTCATGCACCAATGTAACTTTATTGCCTTCAGTACAGTTACTCCTGACTTGAAAAGTGAGTGAGAAGTAAGATGCCTATGATGGCCCTTTCCAAGGGTGCTTGTTATGCTGTCTGCTGAAATGTCCAATCCTGTACACCAAGTGTTTGGTATTTATGTAGGGACCAAAAGAGGATTGTGCAGACGGAATTACTGCTACAATCCACAGACAGTGTAAGGGGCAATAGCTCAGTCCCTTCACAGGAAGAGTAGTAAACCAGTTTCTTTCTCTCTCTCCTGTTGTTGTGTCCATGTAATTCCATGGAAGGCTGTCTACTAATAAAAGGGTCAATACTGTATTTGCACGGAGATGGTCTGTATGATCATATGGTTGTGAATCAAATTAAAGATAGGAAATATCAACAGTGAGTCAGTGAGAAGAAGATATTAAGCAGTGTTTGTGGTCCAGATGTTGAACCTATTAATAAAAGTACCTAGAATAAGTTGGTAGGCCTCTGTTAAGAAGTGTGGAGAGTCAGTATCAGCAAGCTCTTGATGCTTCTACCTGTTCTTAATTCTCTTCTGGTTGCTTGTCCTCCTTCACAGACTGGCAGTGGCACCGAATGTCAAAATGGTATAAATCAATTTTAAAGTGATATGATTTGATAAAGAATGCCTTGCATTTGAAAGCTTGTCTAACATTATCCCAAACATGCAATTGGTCCAATAAAATATATCACTCACAAAAATCCTTTCCTCTTAGATAATTCCTGGACCATCAAAGCTACAACATGACTCCAACACTATAAATCAATTACTCGTTCTTGGCCATTTCACTAATCATGAAACATCTTATTTGTGTTAGAAAACAATCCCAGTAGAGGAAGTACATTAGATTTCTATTTTGTGATGGATATGCTCACAACAGTGAGGAGGCAGACTCTCATTGAGATCCTTTTATTATGGAGTGAATGGGACATTTGTTACTAACAGTGGTTGGGGCAGCAGAAATGTTACTAACAGCCGTTGGTTATTTCTGCCAATAATATTCAATTGCAAGAGACCATTTATTCCTGATTGGCTTGCTCCTTGGCTCACAGAACTTGTATGTCATATATTCACAATTACTATATTGTTCTCTTAGTAAGTGGCTCCTTCTGGAGAAAACTGAAACTAACATATTCCACTTCCACGAAAATGCCCTTATCACTAGGTTTAGTGTAGATTGGTGTATACATGTACACCCTCCATTCTTCTTGTTGAAGCTGGACCGCTGGGTGGCCGAGAATATAAGAGTCATAGGAAGAAGAGGAAAAAGATCAGATGAAAGAGTGCCTGGCCATAAAATGTGGGACGTGGGGGTAGCATGTGGGGGTAGTCCAGGGGTCTGATTTCTGCTCCTTAACCAATGTTTCTTTCTGTTTCTTAACCAATGACTGCTTAATGTAAATTTATAAACAGGCCTGGGTGTGGAGATTGAAACCTAAGGCTTCTTCCATCACTGGGATATGGAGATAGGATTCTTCTTGCCTGTTCCTCTTCTAGTTATGTGACTTTTTTGCAATCTTGGTTTCCCAGGGGCTCAGCTTTTTCAATAGGATGGATGGACAGTGTTCCCACTGCTTATTCTTCTATAGCCTGGTGGTTAGGGTGCTATCCTGGGAAGCAGAAGGTACAGTTTGAACCCCCTCCAGGTTAGGAAGGCCTAGAACCCTGAGGCTGCGGATCTGGTTACTACGCTGCTATGGAAAAAGTGAGCAGCACTACAGCCACCTCTTTTTCCTTCTTGATGGGTAGCTACCCTCAAAAAGGGGTCTAGGCATTTAGGATATTAAGGAACAAGAATGCTTACTGAGTGGCCTGATTTGGCCACCTCAGCCCTGGAGAGAAGTAGGGTTTAAGATACAACCCTGCACTCAAGTCCCTACATTAACTATAGAGGGGTCCTAGATGCCCAACAATGGCTTTTTGGTATTGCCTTCTGAGGCCTGTGTCTGATACTTAGGCATAACAGTCCTTATGTGGATATGGTCAGAAAGCCAATCTGGATCTATCTCTTAGTCCCTCCCTCCATTGCCAGAAGTTCCAGCTGCATCATATGAAAATGTGTGTTTTTCCCCCGCAAGTATGTTATGAGAGGCAGATGGACACCAGGATCAGACATGTAATGGAACCAGGGAAGTTTTGAATTGAAAAACGTCTGCTCAGGTCATATGTTTCCTACTTCAGACTAAGCAGGTTTCTCTCTACAATGCATTCTCAAGATCCTTGGCCATTGCATTCTTTACTGCCTTGATAAATGTCTCTCTCTTCCCTAGGTTAAGCATTTAACAGACTAATACACATCATTCTTAGATCATTTTTTCCCCTGCTATCCAGCCTAAAATGTTGTTGGCTTAAACTTCTTCCCATTATTCCTAGTTATAGTGCTTGGACTACCTTAAATATTTTCTCTTTCCTTTTAGTTTTAACCCTGGTGACATTTAATAGCTCATTAATAAGGAAAATATGCATGCTTTCATTATAGGGTATATGCCACATTTGAGGAGGTGGTGCCAGCATAGTACTTGGGCCAAAGCCCATGACTTCACTGAGCTTTGAATCAAACCTAAAGGGAACTCATTTCACTAACAAGAATTAATTTATAATCCTTTCAAAGCCTAAGCATTTTTAAAAAAATCTAGATTCCTACTGTCTTGGCTGTTTTATTTTTTGCCAGTTGTTTCCTTTCTGTTTGAAGAACATATGACTTCTGAGAATCTAATTTAAAAAGACTTATCACAGCCAATTAATGTTTTTATGCTGGCTTTCTACATTGATTATTACATTGTATATGCTGAGTTCTTTTTTGTAATGCGTCTAAATGTATTTTGGCATTATTTTCCTTTTTCTTTTTAGTGTCTGAGTTGTAGCGTACAGAAATGGCCAGCTCTTCAGCTAGCATAAGTGCACATAGCTTGATAGACAGTGAGTCAGTAAGCCACGAAGATTTATAACAACTGAGGTTTGGATCCGTATTTTTCACTGGGACACAGGTCTGGCACATGACTTCATTTTACTACAATGTTCACTTTGAAGGAATATATTTTGTTACATGTGCTGGTATCATTTGTATTGTGGTTGCATATGGGAGCACCAGGCACATACCAGGATCACACTATGTGAAGTACTGTACTAACACAGTAGAAAGGAAGATGGGTCCTGCACCAAAGAGTTTATACTCTAAGGGCCTGGCCAGCTGACAGGCTTGTATGTGCGGTACAACCATTTGTACACTGATATAAATTGCACTGGGATCCAGAACAGACAGACAAGCAACTGTCCCAGGGTACTGGACATGAATTGGCTATGACAGGCTTGCCACTAGTTGGTGGGGGAGTAGGTAATAGCCTATTTGATTTGAACAAACAGTTACTCTGGTCTAAGCTGTGAACAGACACATTTACAGCAGAATTTTTCAGAAGTAATCCTATTCCAAAATGGATTAAGTTACTCTTAGGTAGAGATTTAAGGTGCCTGTCTTTTTATGATGATGGTGATTATTCTCAGGTAAAGGTGTTATCCAGGGTAGGAAAGGAATGACAGAGAGCTTAAGATCAGCAAACACAGGGAACAAGATAGAAGGAAATAGAGGGTACAGACAAGTGACATTTTTCATGTGATCTGGCCCCTGAAATCGCTCTACAGTCATGGACCTAACACAGGTGCATGGCTGCAGAGCACTTCTAAAATGATCAATTGTGTGAACTCCCCACCCGTCTAATTAGATTAAGGTTCTCTGCT
>JAGPOW010000261.1:18664644-18725283 GCA_030014935.1 Caiman crocodilus
GCAAGGTTTAATTGTTCATACAGGGGAGGGGCTGTCAGCTGAGAGGGAGTGGAGGGAGCAGTAGCAGCTTCTGGGCTGCTTTGCCTGGCCTGAGCTAGAGGGAGTGGGGGAAGGGAGCCCCTCCTGTCCCGTGGCCCCTCCAGCTCTCCCAGTTGGGGTACTGGTGGGACCTGGGCTGGGCCTTCAAGGCTAGGGATCTCTGTTCTTCTCCCTCCTCTCTCCCCATCAGCTCCGGCTGAGTCTCTTGAGAGCGGGAGCAGCAGCTACTGGCCAAGCCCAGCCTGAGTTGGATGGGAGAGGTAGGTGAAACAGAGCCCCCTCACCCGGGGGGGGGGGAAGGAGGGAGGGCTGGCCTGGCTTCAGAATACTGTGAGGAAAGGGTTAAAATAAAAAAAAACTCCCCTCCCTACACAAAAAGCTAACAACCCCCCCCTCCCACTGCCCCCTGGACATCTTGCTGATCTTGTCTCAAGGAAAAATTGTACCGCACTCCCAAAACCGGGCAACCAGTCAGACCCACAGACAATCAGAAATAAAGATCAGGCCAGCCAGAAATAAATGGTCGCTTGCAACTGAGTGTCATTGGCAGAAATACCCAACTGCTGTTAGCCCAGGCTATACCCCCGTTGTAGGGAGGGCAGAGTAACAACTAGGTGAGTTCTGAAGGTTTCAGGCAGAGGCAGCTAAAGAGGGAGGAACAACATCCCCTCCCCTGGCCCACAGCGCAGGTAATAGTGGGAAGCAGAAGAAGGGAGTTCGCCCCCCTCTTTGCCAGAGGAAGTGTGATCTCAATGGGCTCTAGTGCAGTCCAATCTGCCCAACACTTTCCTCTTCCTCTCAAGACCCTCAGGAGGCTTCCTTTCCTTGTTGATTTGATCAAATGTCACCTTTATGTTCTCATCTCTCCCCTATGCACCCCTACATATAGAGATCAGATGGGCGAAGAGACTTTTTAAAATTAAAACAAAAAAAAGTATTTTCCCATTTCCACTGAGATTTAAAACAGGGGAACAAGCGAAGAAACCTTTCTAAACAAATGCATCCCAATCAAAATCCGTGCACACAGAATCTGAGCCCAAACTTGAGTTTTCATGTGAGTTATGAGTCTGTCAAAAAGGGATTATGTTAGTAACTGCTTTCCTAACCTTAACCAAAGCCAGTGCCAGCTATCGTTTTTCAGCTGGATGCTCACAGAACCCATTCATTCATCCCTTTGGGGGAATTACACCACATTCACATTTTATGGACCTGGCTGAGGGGTAGCAGTGGCCCTGTTTTCAAGGAACTATGATCAACAAAACACTCCATGAAATTTTCTGGGTGTAGAACAGCTCCAGGCCACAACTTATATGTTTATCAGGGAATATCGTATGATGCTCAGATAGCGCCTGGTCCAAATCACATGACATCCACACTCAGCATGTTCCAGATGGACAACATCTCAGGCACAGCAAGAAACCAAACTCTTTAAGTGAAATTTGGTGCGCAGATTTTAGATAATCACATTTTGCAGTATTGTCTCTCTGGATAGCTGCAGATGATGTGTGATTAAACAGTAAATGGATTGTTACATAATGCCAGATGTTTGGTTTACCATGATTCCCTCTCTGCGGGGAAACTTTAGATTGTAAAACTATTCACTTGCTCTTTCAGAGGGTAGCGATTTCTTATATCTTGGCTCAAATACTTTAACTTACCTTTCAGACAGCAGAACAACTTGTGTAACAAGAGCAAATAGGATCCAGGCATCTGCCTCATTGTTTAAAAGAACAATGGCTACCTAGAAAAACTCTTGACAGGGATTAAGCTATTGATGGTCAGAGCCCTTTGGGATGACTAATACTGTCTCCTTGGGTGCTGACAGGTGTTCAAGGCCCCACTTCAACCCATGGAGCTTTACATAAAGCGTCATGAGTTACAGCCCCCTTACCGACCCAACAGACATTCACCGGTTGTGTTGGAGAGGAATCAAGCCTGTCTGCTCTGGCCTTCCTGGCCAGCAGGCAGGGGTGTCCCAGACCACCCCTCACTCCTCTCTCTGGCCCTGATCAGTTCCAAGGCCTCAAGTCCTGATGAGTCCCATGAGTTTTATTAGTTACCATTTAACAGGAGGAAGAGATACTTATGGTCTGTGTTCAGGCAAACCCAAATGACAGGTTTACCAAACTCTCCTAGAAACTCTGTCTTCAGGTAAACTGAGGCATTGGGGGGCTTTGTAGACCTATTCAAGTAGCCAGAAGCAATCTCATGCAGACTTTTCAACAAGTTTAGGGCTTGCAATTGCCAACCTCAAACAGTGAATATGGAAGGTCAAAAAGGAGGAGGGCAGGAAGGGGTGGAAAGATGCAGGTGTATTTACACTATTTATACCATGCTAGACTGACCTTCGTCTGCCTCAAAGGAAATTTGCCTTTTTTAGGTCTATCTGTCATTTATGAGAGCCAGAGATGAAAAAAAATGGTGGGTTTATAAAGTTGACTGCAGCAACCCATTAAGTATGTGTTAAAATACCAGACTGCTGATTATAGAGAATTTTATTACTGAAGTGGGGAAAGACACTGCTGATCAAAAAACATTAGGGAGACATATTCAGTGTACAAGGACACCCACTGATTCAGTTCTGATTTGAAATACAACTCCTATCGCCAGATGCTACTGTCTCTGACTCTGTTGTCTGCTATCTCAGCCTGCAAACATTACAACCCAAGCACTGACCTTACCAAGCATTACTGCCTGAGCACTGATCTTAGCAAAGCAATGCAAACTAGGTTGCACATGGGGAGTAAATAGGGAGGAGTGTATTTTCCCCCCAAATCAAAGTGTTACCTATCCTCATTCCAGCCCTGACCCTACCTATTTGGTGCTCCAGCAAGCTGTTAAATTGAGATAGATTCTTAACATGATTTTCCAAATACCTAGGGTGTGGATTGGCTAATTTCTATGTTTGGCATGTTCTGTTCAGTATTATCAAATGGCCGAATCATCTGACTGTAACTTGGGTTTATTCAGTTTGTGGGAAAGGAGTACCTGTATCCTGAAAGTCAGCATGGTTCTTCTCCAAAGTCTATCAAAATCAAGGAGAACATTTTTGTTGACTTCAGTGTACATTGTATAGGCTCTGTGGGACTAGTGCAGGGAAAAGAAATGTTCGCTTTAAACTATTCTGTTCCTGTTAGATTCATCAACATCTTTAGACTGAACAGGGTCACAGTGAGGGTATGGGCACAAAGACAAGCTACAGGGCATCAGCTATTCTGTCTTAATTGCCCATGTACATGCTCTTAGCCCATGATAAATACAAGGTAGCTTGTCTTACATCATAGGAAAATGGAAAATAGCTTATACCTCAGTGAGTGTGGGAGCATGCCAGTGAGACCTTACCATGGACTTGCCAATGAGCTGTAATTTCACACTTTAGCTGATTTTGCAGTAATTTACAGAGGTAGTTAGCTGCCTTAGTCTGAAGTTAGGCAAAAGGCAAGGCTGGGTGGTATCTTAGGGTACCTACACATGTGCCCGACAATTGTTCTTATGTGCATTTTCAGATTAGCACTCAATTAATCAAGTCTGCTGGAATGTGCTAATTGGCACGCTCCAGCAGCCTCAGCCTCTCGTGTAGTCAGTATCCCCGTGCTTCAAAATGGCATTGAATGAGCTTGGCATTGAATGACAAGCATCTCTGCTGCCATTTTGAAATGCGAGGCACTGAATACACAAGACGCTGTGGGTGCTTTAATTAGAGAGGCTTTAACTAAAGCACTCCCTCCCACCCCCCACCCCAGAGCACATGTAAAATGCCCTTATAGACTAGTCGGCTCAGAAAGGCATGAGCTTTCACAGGCTACAGTCCACTTTGTCAGATTCAGTAACTTGTTCATGTGTCCATAATCTTGGTTGTCAGCTTCAGGAATAAGGTCATTCTGCTTCTTACAGCTTTCCACATCTATCCACATTGTGGTTTAGACTGAGAATGACAAATCGATACAATACCCTGTGGATCATTTTTCTACTTGTGGAAAACACGTGTGTTTTTGTTTCAGGGCCACATGGAGTAGGTGGAATTTAGTTGGGGGACTGTCTCCTCCAAGTGCAGTCCAAGCTTTGTGGGAGTGCTAAAGAAACTTGGACGTTGCTTGAAGCATAGTTAGTTTCTGTGCAGTTGTGTTATTATTGTTACTATTTATATTATAGCGCTATGTAAAGAGCCCAACCAAGGTTAAAAACCCATTGTTCTTCACACTGACCAAACAAAGAATAAGTGACAACTCCTGTCTGGAAGAGTTTCCTGACTACAGAGCTAAGAGGGACATCGCTGGAAGGGAAATAGAGGCATAGAAAAGTGAAATGATTTGACCAATTTCTCACACAAGCTTGATAGCACAGTTGGGCATTCAGCTCAGGCTTCCTATCCCTCATGGCTACTTATGAAAACACTGTAAATGTACATTAACTAAAATGACTGAAACAGGACTTTTGCCAAAGTGGATCCATTTTTATTCTTCTCTTCTACTCTAGGCCACAGATAAGGAGAATACATAAAACAGATAGCAGTTACAACCTTCCCCAGCTTGTTTCATTACTAAAAAGATTCATACAGCTGGGTGTAAAGAATAGGTGGAATTAAAAAAAAAGGACAGAATGAATAAAATTACATGTAGAAACATATGTGGGAGTAGTCTATACATGACTTCTTGCTTATTAGTGCTTCGTTACTTGTTTGCAGCTGGATCATAGGCATAAAAACAGGCACTGTTTAATCAACAGCTGGTACTTGACTGTATTCTCACAGCTGCACCAAAAAGTTGGCATGCAGGAGATCTGGTGAATAAAGCCTGCTGTTCCTGCCACTGTAATTAATCATGCTCATTATGACTGGAGATTAGAGGGAATCTAATAATACTGCACATGAATGGCTTAAGCATCCATTATCCGTGGGTAATAGGCAGTTAAACAGTTTTTCTTTCTATTCTTCTTGCTGAAAAGGAAGTTGCTGAGTACTGCGGTAGAACATTGTAGGATGGATTCATTTTGCTTCTGAGGTGAGAAACCCAAAGCACCTTTAAAAAAATATTCGTAACTTTTATAAGATACAGGAAACCAATAACTCAAGAATATCCTGCTTCAAGGATGATAAAGTGGGCACATCTACATGAGACACTTAATGCATAGTAGTCAAATAATACTGTGCAGTAGCGTGCCAGGCAAGCCAGGCAAAAATCATTCCAATACACTACTGTGCAGTAATATTAGGCTACTGTGGCATAAGCATCACTAAAAAACTATCTGCCAGCCCTACTGCACAGTAACTGTAGTTACTGCTCATTTAGTAAATGAATTACTAACTAAATGAGCAGTAACTATTGTGCATTAGTGAATGTGTAGACGCGCCCAGTGTGACATAAATAAATACAACCCCATGCGGGTCTCTAGAATGGTAAATTGCAGTGACCTGCTTTCTGTGGACAGGTTACTGTATTGTGGCTTGAGAGGTCTACATTTTCTTCCTAGTTCTGACTTGGTGAATGACTTTGAGAGAATACTTTGGCCTTTCTGGCTCGTTACTTTTTTTCTTACTTTTTTCCTTTCTTGTGGAAAGCTTTTCAGAGTATGTATGGGCTCTTGTGCTTGTACAGTGCCCTGAGCAATGAGGTTTTCTTCTTGTTGAGACTCGAAGGTGCTACCAGAATTAATACTAACTTGCAAAGGAATGTCAGTGAGTTGATGTTTGCCATGGCATTTAGCAACAGCATTGCGTAGAGCTGATTACTGAATCATTTTTATTGAGAAAGGCAGAGAAACACGGGACTGTTGGAATGAGCTGGCAGTACTTATGTTATGTCTTACTGGCTGTGGTACTCAGCAGTTGAAGTTTACATCCAGTTGTGAATTTAAATTTATCAGGGATATTTCATTTAGGAAACGTTTGGCGTTTACTTCCAGAATGACTGAAATGCACAGAATAGCTAGAAGGGAGGAGCCAAGAGCTTAGTACTAAGAAAAACCATAGTTCTTGATTTCCCCTCTCCACTTCTCCCCCACCCCCCTCATATTCTCTCCAGTTTGTAAGTCTCAATGAAAGTGTGGATTAGGGGATTTTTAAACCAATTAAGTTGGGTTCGCTTAGAAAGGCCGGTCATGGCTAGAGGCTCCTGCTCAGATTAGCAAACAACCTTGTTGTGAAATCTTACATTATTCAATACATTATTGAGATGCACTATGCGGCTGGGACTGTGTCTTGTTTTAGCTTGTAGTAGCCCCATCTCATATATGTGACACGAAAGAAGAGTCTTCTTTAGCTATTGGTCTTGTAAATAACACAGGCAAACCATCACATCTGTGTATGTAGTGATCTTCTCACGGGTCTACATCACATTTGACCATTTCGTTACATTTGTGGTTGTTTATTGTACTTTTTGAGGTCTTTCATTGTACATGTGCCTTCAAGCAATGGGCATTGCAGTAGGTGTTGCATAATCTGAGGCACTGTGCCACAGTCATAGGTGTTTGAATCAATGGTATAGCTCCACTTCTTCATTTATTCCTTGGAGTATTCAACTCCAATATGTTGACAGTTGAAACACTGCCACCTCTGCCATAGTTTATCAGCCTCTGGTGGTAAGGACTCGGCCTCCGAAATGTCCATATTTTCACTGTCAGTTATTTTTCTTGGTCTCTTGTTCCACATCTGTAGCCATGTCTCCTTGCGCGTGGCATTGAGAGGTTGGGTGCTAGTGAGGAAGCTCCTGTGTGACTTCAGATATTTCTGTGCAGCAGGATGGTCGTTACAGTGGGTGTCTCATATCTTCAATTTACATAGTAATAAAAAATGCAAATACAAAATGGGTGACACCTGCCTGGATGGTTGCACTGCAGACAAGCATCTGGGACTTTTGGTGTTGTAGTTGCACAAAAGGTGAGTGCAGTTTTGGGATGCATCAATAGACACACCCAGCACATCCTGATGACATGCAGGGGCGCACGTTTTCTTCAGGACAAATAGCATCGGCACATATTTGGGGGGCCTCCTGTGGCAGCAGCAACACTGAGCCAGCTGCTCAGAGCCTGGGTGGCAGCCAGAGCCTGGTTCTGGCTGGCCAGGCTCTGTTTCTGGTGGCTCATGCTGCCGCTGCTGCTTTTCTTAGCGATGTTTTTTTTGACACTGGGATTTTTTTGATGCTGTGCTGCAAATTAGGAGTGCAGTGAATGGGTGTACCTGTGCCATGTATGATTTGCAGTGCCACAAACTGAACATGCATGCTTCATTGGGACATGATTATCAGGTACAAGACATGGGAGGTGATACTGCTTCTTTGTGTGGCACTTATTAGGCCTCATCTAAAGTTTGTGCACGGTTTTAGGCTACACATTTCAAAAAAGATGTGGAGAAGTTAGAGAGGGTCCAGAGGTAGGCAACAAAAATGATACATGACTTTTGGAATACAATTGATAACAGGAGAAGCTTGTGTAAAAGGTGCTTAAGGGGGAACATGATGGCAGTCTTCAAATACCTGAAGGACTGCAAGAAAGAAGAGGAGAAACATCTTTTTTTTTTTCCACTTGCTTCAGAGAGCAGGATGCAGATCAAGGGCTTGAAATTGAAGCCAAGAAAGTTTAGATTAGATATCAGGAAGAACTTCTTTACTGTTAGAACAAGGAGGCAGTGGAATAGACTGCCTGTGGAAATGATAGACTCCTGATCACTGGAGGTATTCAAGAAAAGCTTGGACTGGCATTGGTCAGGGATGATGTAGGAGAAGCTATGCCTGTTTTACTGTGGGTATTCCCATGCTTCTGGATCTTCTGGCTGCTACATGGGGCCGGGAGAGAATTTTTTCCTTCCTTCTGCTGCTACACGTCAGGATTTTTTAAAAGCCATCCTCAGAGACATAGGGTGTTGGCTGCAGCCAAGGCTAGGGATTTTGACTAGGGGTGTGCTAATGCTTATGCTGGGATTTAAACCCAGAGGTCCCTGGCTAGACGGTCTTGCTCCTCTGCTTAGGGTCAGACCTATTGCCATATGTGGGGTCAGGAAGGAATTTTACCCCATGGCCAGATTGGTATGGACTATGGGGGTTTTTGCCTTTTGTACTGCATGATCCTCTTCCTGGGATCTCTTGAGTGTATTTTAACAATATGCAGCAGCAGGACGTTGGACACCACGGTCCCCCTGCTTCACTTGTGGCAGGTTAGCATGTTAGGTCTTGTCATTGAGTCAGGGTTGACTGTGGTGTTTTGCTAAGAGGTTAGATAATGGATTTGTATAGGCTGGTTTGGATAGGAATGATCCTTCCTCTGCCAGGGGGTTGAACTACATGACTTCTGGAGACCCCTTCAGCCCTGCTTCTCTGTGACTCTATAATAAGAGAGGCTCCAGAAACTGCTCAGAGGAATACACAAAAATTAATCCAAAACATTGCTTATCATCAATTTAAAATAGAAGCTTCTGGTCTTATTTTTATCAACACAAAGTTGTTTCCCGAGTACCTTCACTTTTCTGTACTCTCCTTGTCCCTTTCTGATACTTACACCATTGCATATCAGGCACATTTCCATTATTATAGTACAAGGAATAGCAGAGCCAAAGCCATAGGATTCAGCAGTCAGAATGCGTACTGTCAGCGTGCGTAAAGGGAAGCTCTGAATAATGTGAAGAAGGTTTGCATTAGCAAGCCTCTATTTCAGCAATGGATTGAGTATGAGCAGTCATGAAGGCAGTTAGTAGAAAGAAAATGTGCATAAATGAAATTCTGTGAAAACTACTAATGTGCATAAAATTTTAAGCATCTTCTGTTACTGCCAACCAAGAATAGTGGTTTTATTCAAAGGCACTTAAGAAATGTACTCAGAAAGATAGACAGACAAGGGGTCCATCCACTGACAAAGATTCTTCTGAGGCCACTAATCACAGTGTTGGTTGCGGTATGCTGGGTCTCGTTATTTCCCATGAAGTAGGGGCTGTCTCGAACAGCTACTCAATGCTTTGTGATGTGTGTTGGGCAAATGTTACTCGCAGAACATGCTAGCAAGGCCCGTTCCCCTTAATTTTCCTGGATCATAAGTAAAAAAGCACCATGCTGAGTAACTCTACTATTAATTCAGCATAGCTCTCTCATAATCTGATGTTTGTGCACTGAGACTTAGGCCTGTTTTATGCTAGCAGAACATAGAGACCTCAGTAGTTATTTGGAAATTAATTTTGATATAGTTTATCATAATGATTTTTTCAGGCCAGTGGTCCATGCTCTTCTGTGAAGCTGTTTCTGTACTTGAAGGGTCCTATTTATGAGAGTTCAATGGAAATTACCTGTATCCTACAGCAGGAAAGTAGCATATCAAAGTACCACTATACGATTACAGATTCCTGAAAGATCATGCACAGGTCTGCTGTTTCTATTTAAGAAAAGGGTACTGGGAAATTGCAAAGGCTCAGAAAAATGTTACTAAAATGGTTTGAAGTCTGGAAAATCTGCCTTTCAGTGAGAAATGAAGTCAGCTTAATTTATTTACTTTATCCAAAAGCAGGTTAAGAGATAACTATCACAGTCTAAAAATGCCTATGTCAGGAGGTTTCAGATGGCTCATCAGTTTTGCAGGTAAAAGCATAAACTCTTAACCTGATCCAATGGCTGACAGCTGAAGTTAGACAAAGTTAGATAGAAATAAGATGCACATTTTTACCAGTGTATCTTATGTCGGTTTTCAGTATGCAGCATCTTGATTTGTTTGTGTCTTCAAAGCAGCCCTATGAGGAAGGGAAGTTCTGTTATCCCCTACAACTCTAGAGGTAACAATATTGGTACTCTATTATGGGTCGTTTGCTTTCTATATCCTTGTGTGACAGTATTTAGCAGAATTTGCAGATATCTGACAAGGCCACACTGTGACCACTTCCACTATGATCTTAAATTTGCAACCTATGGGCTGTCAAATGTGCACCTTAGAGCCTGCACCACCCCAGCCCCCAACATGTGGATGACTGAGGCACAGAGAAAATAAATGCCTGGTAGCCAGGAGCAGGTGGTGAGGGTTAATTGAGCTGAAGAGTCTGGAGCCCCAGGCCTGTATACTAACCACGGAAAGTAGGGTAGATTCACATATCTATCCTATCTTCTGCTTGACTTCAGACTAACATGGCTTACTAACTCTGTCTACACTGACAACTGAGCAATCCTCCTTCACTGTGAGAGTGATTGGCTATTTCAGGTTTTAAAAAAACCATTTAAACCAAAGCTAATTAACCACATCTGCTTAGTTAGGGATGTGGTGGATTTTTCTGTCACTTGAAATCTTTATATTAGAAGGGAATGTCTTTCTAGGAATAATGGTCTAATCCTCTTGGAAATAACAGGCTTGACTTGGGAGATTGGTTGGTACAATTGTATGGCCATGGTAGGCAGTTCAGATTCAGATTCAGTCCATCCCAGTTTTAAAATTATGATTTTACCATCTCACTTGCTTTAGTGGTCTTTTTGGCCAAACGGTTTGGCTGTGGAGATGTAAGTGATACGCAGTAGCATGTTTGAATTTCAGCTCTGATTGTGAAATTCTTCATTCTCCATGGAGGCGCCAGTAAAACCTCTACAGCCAAAGCTGAGTTATGTCTTACGCTTAAAGCAGATAAACCCAATCAATGGGCCTGGGTTTATCTTTTGACATATACCATGTCTGCCTTTGATTTATTTAGCAAATCACAGTGGTACTTGGAGTATTCTGGGTTGTACCATTTAGTTAGGAAAAAATTTCTAATGCTGATTGCCAGGTGAATGTGTCTGTTTCTAAGCTTTTCTGTAAAATGTTCTTCATTGACTTGATCTCCAGTTTAGTTTAGCTTTTTTTACAAAAAATAAAGAAAAAAATATCTTGCATATCCAGATCTTCTCCATTCAGACTGCAGGATGTGCTGTCCTTTTACTTATGCTGGTTCAGCATCAAGCTTTTCCCTCTGTAGGCAACTTTCTTTTCCATTTGGGAGTTTAGACAGTGTATTCACCTGTAGACTTATTTTTTGAGAAATTGCCCCTACCTGGAATTCTCTTAGTGGATGGAAACCCATAGTACAGCAATAGGCAAGGAGTATAGGTCCCTAAATGAGACTTTACATCCTACATATTATTTTCTTTTCCATCACAGCCTTTCTTACCCTGTAGTTCAGGGTATAAGACAGCTAGCTTTAAAGCAAAGCTGGCTGAAAATCTAACTGGCCTATTTATGTGTAGTAATTTTCACTATTACTGTGTTGTACTTTATAGAGTGCTGTGAAAGAACAGTTTAATATGCACTTTTCATGTATATGTCTTTCATAGATTGTCATTGGTAGATACAGAATAGTATTTAGTACTAGAACTAATTATACGTTTCAATATATGACTGTAGAAAAACATGCGAATTATAGTGTCTTATTAGAGAGATTATTTTTTTGGTGGAGTTGAATGGTAAACTTCAGAAACCATAAATCATACAGTACAGGGATACCATATGGAACTGATTTTTGTCATATTACACAGTAAAAAAAAAAATACAAGTAATGTCTTTCTGACAAATTATTCAACTATAAAATGATTGTTTCAAGAAACCATATTTGAAGCAAAACATTTCATAATACAAATGTACTACAGCTCTATTCCCCCACCATGGATTTGTAAGGACAGATTCTGATTTGAAAGTAGGTTCTTTTAGTGCTTAAAGAACCACTACTTCAGCAGTGTTGTGAGCTCCAGAGCAAAATGCAGTGTGAAAATTCCACTTTAATACACACATAATCTGTTTTCCAACTGAAGTTTATCTGGTTCATGGAGTGCTTTGATTTCTTACCAGTAATTGAAACCAGCCTTCTTGCCTTGGTCTGCCCCTGAACACAGATGTATATGTGTATTTTATATATGTTTGTTGTTTTTAAAATCTATTTGATGTATTTAATTTAACAAACAACAGAAAAGTTTAGCCTCCCTGGAATTTTCACTTGAATAAGAAGTTCAGACTTATGCCCATAGTGGCCGTGTCCACATGAGCGTGGATGTAGCTGGAATGGGGAGCATCATGTAGTTGTATCTATATGAGCATGGATGCCTAGATGTGCTGCTGCTTCTTCTCTTCGGAGAATGCCTGTGCCATGCACCCTCTGGAGTGAGGCAGCTTACCCTGGGTGGGTAGGGGAGGCAGTAACTATGTTGGCCCCAGCAGCCTTACTTGAGGTCCTGGGGGCTTCAGGGAGCTGCAGCCACGGCAATCCTGCCACTCAGAGCCTGGCCAGCAGCTGGATTGTGGCTCTAGATGGCCAGCCTCTGGTTTTGAGCAGTGCACGCTGCCTCCAGGTGTGTTATCTCACTTTTTTTTTGGGTGCGGTGTTTTTGACCCCGGGATTTCCCAGGGTCAATCCCCACCCTCCCCTGCACTGCTACCTTGCAGCACAGAAAACACCTGACCGTGTAGTGTGTGGTGCTACAGACGGGTCTGTGGCGCCATATGCTGCATGGCTACACTCATCTTGGATGCAGCCAGCATGTGCACAATTGTAGCTCACAGATACTACTCATGTGGGACTCTTGATTGTCTTATCTGGACTGAAAAATAGAGTACTGACTTCAATAAGCAGCTTGAAAAATAGCATAAACACAGAACAGAATCTCACTCTGCTCCTTAGTGTACTGCAGATAGGTAGTATACAAAGGCCAAGGTTAGCCAAGAAAGTGAGTGTATTAAAAAGAAATAAAGGATGCAGCAGCCAAGACAAAGAGTCTTGCTCTCCTTAATCTCATTTACTGGGCATTAAAGAATAAGGTGAAAGAAGGTACAACAGAAAGCAGGCCTATGCAGCTCAGACTTCTAATTTTTACTCTGTCCCAAGTTTGACAACAATAATTAATAAGTAACAGTGAATCACAACAGCTCTGAGCTTGTATTCCAATAGCATGGTTATGATGATGAGACACAATAGGATACTGCAGTGGTCACCAACGAGCGGATCGAGAACCACTGGTAGATCTCAGCGCCTCTTGCGGTAGATCTCGGAGTCTCTTGGAGTCGATCTGAGGCTGGGTGTGGGGACTGAGTGCCCACGTGCATGCACACAAATGCTCCAGCCCAACAGGTCAGTCAATAGGGGAGGGAAGGGGCAGAGGCTAGATTGAGGCCCCCATGGTGAAGGACAGTGCTGCAGAGGCAGGAGCAGGGTAAGTTGAGTGGGGCCCTGGCTAGGTGGGATTTACATGCTGGGGAGGCGCGCCCCCAAATAATTTTTTCTCCTTCTGCCTCAATCTGCCCCCAGCCCCTGCTTCCCTCCCTACACATGTACCTGCTGGGTGGGTAGGGGGTGGAGGAGGGAGTGGCGGCAGTGCACAGTAGATCTTGGGTTGCTTTTAAATGCCAAAGATGATCTCCTACTTAAAAAGTTTGGAGACCACTGGGATACTGAGTCCTGGCATACTGGGCACCAGACTTTTTGGGAGAAAAGAACAGAGGTTAGCAGTGTATCTGCATGAGCAACTATTTTATGTAGAATAAGAATTAATTCATCCTAGGGCCTGATTCTCTATTGATTTCAAAAAGGGTTTTTGGGGCGATTACCATAGGATGCAATTTGACTCACCTTAGCTTTATATGCTCAAATGTATAATGTGTTCTAACTTCTTTGTTGTCATGGGTTCTTGTGAGCCACTTAGTATATTTCTGATGAAATGAATGCAGTAGCCAAGCTTTGGGGTTGCACATGTTAATGAGAGAATAATATTTCCCCACTTGGCCTGTAAAGTGCCATTTACCAGAAGATAACAAAACCTTGTGAGGGTGTTTGGGTGTAAGGAGGAGCATCAGTGTAGTATTAGTTATGAGACACCTTCTGCTTCTGTTCTGCAACTATATATATAAAAAATATTCATTAGAGAGAGATGAAGTTGAAAGGCCAAGTGTGGATATGAACTTCTGCAAGGTCTTTGTATCTCAGGCTTTCTCTGGCTCATCCTGAGGCAGGATCAAGCTGAAAAATTCCTATTTGAAGGTGAGCCCAGATTTATTTCCAACTGACAGGATTCCCACTGCTGAATTTTGCTCAGAACAATCTCAAAACATTTCTTTAGGTTTCACAGGCAGTGGCGTAACTAAGTGGGGAGTGACCAGGGCACTAGACCTTGGTGCCGAATTAGGCCAGGGTACAAAAATAGCAGCTGCCATGCCACTGGTCCAGCAACTGCTGACCCATGCATTGCCATCACCGGGGCAGAACTGCCCAGTTACACCTCTGTTCACAGACTTTAGATGTAATTTGTCTAAAAATCAAGCTTGTTTTAAAACAAGGAGGCTAAAGGCAGCAAGCTGATATTTTCATTGATTTCTCTCTCTTTCTAAAGCCACATAACAATTGCAATTCACACAGTTTTAGATAAAAGCTGCAGGTGAACTGACCTTTGGTGCCAGGAAAATTTGCCTGAAAGACAAAATAATAAGCACATAACTGGAGTGGTTTTTGTCTGAGAGTGTCTTTGCAATCATTGTTTGAAGACACCTTTGCTATTTTCTTCCCTTCTACCTATTCTGATGCGTAGAAATGCGCCACAATTCTTATTGCACATTATGTCAAACCACCTATTAGAGGAAATCCAAGACACGGACAAAAAGAGAGAGCTTCTGCAATGACTAGAGCTAGAAATGTGATGTCTTAACATTTTCTCAAATGAGCCCCATTAACTACAAATGCATCCACTGTTTCAAACCTCCTGTGAGTACTTTATATGAAAATTTTTCACACTCTGGATTGTTAACATCAGCCATTTTCGGATTTTTTTTTTTGATATGGTGTGTGCGGTTGGTCTGATGGTGCTGTTTCTCCTTCTTGCTGGGAAAGCTGAAAAATCTGGACAGTGGAGAAGTTAATAGTATACATGAGATGAACTTGAGGAATTTTAGAGATTAATTTAACAATGGTGTTTTTCTAAATATTTGCCCCTTGCAAATTATGAGCAAGTCACTTGTGGAATTTTGAATAAATAAACCCAAATGATTACAGCACAGCTGTCAAGCGCAGCGTCATTCTGAAAGAGTTGTAGGGGGAGGAATCCTTCCATTCCAGCATAGAAATGGTATGGAGAGGCTGTGCAGCTGCTTTACTGGACACTGGGTACTATAACAGAAGCTGCAAAGCCCCTACGAAGACTGTTGGGCCTCACTTCAACCACTCACCCAGCCTGCACCTTCTGTCTTGCCATTTGGTTAGGGAGAGGCAGGAAGCATAAAGCAAATCTTTCAGCTCTCTGAGGGTGAGGCACCTTCTCGAATAAGACCTCTGCTAGGACTTATTAGAAATGTATTGTAAAGTTTGACATGTTCAGATACAAAGCGTACTTCTTCAGGTCTGAGAAGGAAAGTCAGCACAAGGATTTTTAAGAACAGTGAGTAGATGTGTGAAATTTGAGATGGAGAGAAATTCCCAAGGGTAGCAGGCAGACAATTAAGAAAAGAAAAGGAGCTTGAGTACCGGGAGGTCAGGAACTGTCAAGAAGAGGGAGGGTCATTATTATCTGTAGTATATCAGAAGACTTTCAGGAACCAGGTAGACAAGAGTAGGTGCGACTACATGTGTGCTTTAGTGCGCATTAGCCTATTTTAATGCGTACTAATGCATGTGTAGATCTGCCCGGGATGTCATAAATCAATATCGACATTCAGTCCTTGGTTCCTAGTGTCCAGTCAGGTTATGATTTTTTTGTTCCCAAACTCATCTTTTAAAGGTTTTTGGTAGAATTTCCCTTAAGCATGAGGATAGTGAATTTGGGGTGATTGTTTAAAATGTGCTCCTATTGATGTTTGTGTTTCTCTGTCCTTTATATCATTTCTGCTGGCATTCATTCTGGTGCACAGTGGCTTTTTAGTTTGACCCATGTATTTACCATAAGGGCAGTTGGTGCAATGGATCAAATATATCGCAGATTGGGGAAGGCATGTGTAGGCTCCATGGATTCAGATGGGTTTGCTTTAGGGGTTGTTGATTGTAGTGGAATGTATTGGCAGGTTAAGCAGCTATTGTTAAGCCAAGGCTGTGATGCATTTGATGTCTTTTGAGCAGTGAGAGTTTGCTGATGATGATTTGAGCAAGGTTAGGGGGTTGTTTGAAAGCCAGGAGTGGAGTCACTGAGAATAGTTCTCTCAGGGTCTGATGGTTGTCAAGTATAGGCTTTTGTTATTTGATTCTTCTAATTGGTCCCAGTGTGGTGTGGTAGTTTTTATTTTCTGTGATGAGTTTTGACTTTTCAGAAAGCAAACTAAAAACAACAGCAAAATGCTTTCATTTTTGGCTGAAAGGATTTCGTTTTGTTTTATTTTCATAGAATTGTTGGGAAATAGGGTTGGATGGGACCTTATGAGGTCTTCAAGGCAGGATCACTCCCAACTAAACCTAGTCACCCAAGTCTTTGTCTAACCCAGTCTTCAAAATGCCAGGGAAAGAGATTCTACAATCTCACTGGGAAGTCTGTTTCAATGCTTAACTACCTTCATCATTAGGAAGTTCTTCCTAATATCCAACATATATTTCCCTGTTTAAGACCTTTTCTTCTAGTCCTGTGTCCTGCAGCAACAGAGAATAGTTTATCTACTTCTCTATACTCCTTTGGGTATTTAAAGAGGATCATCAAATCCTCTGCTGTCTTCTCTTTTGTGGATTAAATAATCTCAGTTATTCCAACCTTTCCTTATAAATCATGTTTCTTCGGTTTCTAATAATTTTTGGTACACTCTTCTGTACTCTTTCCAAGTCATCCACATGTTTCTTAAAGTGTTGTACCTAAAACTGAATACAGTACACAGGTGAGCCCTTATTAGGGCTTAAGAGAGTAGAAGAAACATTTTCTTTGAATTGCAGGCAACCTTTCTGCCAATACAATTCAGTCTTTTGCAAAAAGAGCACAGTCATGTTAGGTTTATCTCCCCTTATTTGTATCTAAAACAATTTTAAGTAAATAGGTGTAGATCTAAAATTCTCTTCTTTTCTTGCACTGTACCTTACTCCAACCTATATGGAAGTACCCACCTCTGACCTGGATTCACAACCCTAAACTTTCGCCTGAATTCCAGTATCCTTATCTTTCAAAATCTGAGGACTCACGCAGGATGCGGGAAACCTAAGTACAGTGTCTTCCTCTGTTCCCCGGGATCTGAAAGCACATATCCCACCACTCCAGAGTGCTCTACCCACTTGGATGTAGTGCTTTCAGGGGTTACACGACTATTCCTATCAAAGCTGTTCCTCTTGGCGTGGAGCAGGGACTGGAATCCAAGTGAATGTTCTAACCTCTAGGTTACAGAGACATGATTGCTCTCTTGGTTTCTCTGCAGTAGTGACTGCTTAAATATTTCATACAAAATGGAACTGCTTCTACATGAAGGAATGAAAAAATCCATCCTGTAGTATTGAATTGCCAGATGATGCTTTTCTTGTGAGGTAGGATCAGATCTCATCAGGCTGAAGAGGGGAGTCAAACTGAAGGCTCCTATACCCAGGCTGAGAGTTCTTGATGCTGTATTGCTCAAAAGGAGTATTATTACCACAGATGGGGAACCATTCAGATTTTAGAGAAACAAGGCTATGGCCTCTCCGTAATTAGGACTCTATTTGCAACCTCAGACACAGAACCAAGATGCAGTTACAATCCTCATGATGATTACTCTTCCCACAGAGTGTTGCAAGTCCAGTGATAAATCCTCAATGGTAGATTGCTGCTGCTTCCTTCTGGGTCTAAATGCATATCGCATACCCATCCATTTACTTATTTATACCTACAGTTAACACCTGAACACTACTTTATCTTTTCCTTTGGCAATCCATCATGGTTGAGGATGATTGTCCTCTATGAATGTTTTATCCATGGGTCTGAATATGACTGATGAGGTTGATTCAGGATTGACAGACTTTGTTGCAACTCAGACATGTTTTCATGTGGGGTGGGTGGTTCTGGATTCTTGATTCAGCCCATGACATGCTGCTTCTGCCACTTGTGCTTTTCTGTCTCCTGTTGTTGTAAGGTTTCAAAGTACTATGATCCATTTGGGGTGGTCCTGGGTGATACCCCCCTACAGGTTGATGTTGATGTTGCATTTTTTCAAGTTGGTTTTGAGGATATCCTTGAACGGCTTTCTCTGCCCTCCTCTTGAGCTTATGCCTTGACTGACCTGGAAAAATAAAACTTGCTTCAGAAGTCTGGAGTTGGACATCTGGATGATGTGGCCAACCCAGTGAAGTTGATGTTGGATGATCATCGCCTTGATGCTTGTGGTGTTTGCTTGCGAGAAGACACCAATGTTGGTGCATCTATCTTCCCACTGGATTCAAAGGATCTTGTGCAGGGAGTGTTGATGGTACTTTGACAACTTAAGGTGTCTCCTGTACATTGTCCACATCTCCGCTCTGTACAGTAAGGTGGGGAATCACAATTGCTTGATAAACCATGAGCTTGGTTTTGGATCTAATGTCATGATCCTCAAACACCTGTTTCCTTAAGCATCTGAAGGCTGCACTTGCACATTGAAGTGATGTTGGATTTCTTTGTTGATGTCAGCCTTCTGCAAGAGGCGGCTTCTAAGGTATGGGACATACTCAGTGTTCACCAGAGTCTCACCATGAATCTGAATTACTGGAGCTGGGAACTGCTCATTAACAGCTTGTTTATGGAGGACCTTAGTCTTCTGAATGTTAAGCATCAGTCCTATTTTTGGGTATGCCTCTATAAAGACATTGACAATTGCCTGTGCCTGAAGGTCTGTTTCCCAGTGAGCACTACAGCATCATCAGTGTACTGGAGCTTGATAACTGAGATCGGGGTAGTCTTGGTTTTGGCTCAGAGTCAGCAAAGATTAAACAGCTTACCATCCATTTGGTAGTATAGCTCCACTCCAACTGGAAGCTTGTTGGTGGTCAGGTAAGGAATACATCACAGTAAGGAATATAGATAAGAGTATTGGCACAATGACTCAGCCTTGCTTAAGTCCCATCTTAATCTCAAAGGGATCTGTGACAGATCTGTTATTGAGAACGACTGCTCACATACTGTCATGGACCAGGCAATGGACGGTGATGAATTTGTATATCTATACATGGATAATACTTTAACAATATGGCTGATACTTTTTTTCTTGGGCTGTTATTTATTCTCTACTGCTTATTAATTTAAATGATGAGTATTTCAGCCTGTCTACCACGGTGATTTTTTTGCTTCTGTCTTTCACCTAAATGGCGCACACGCGCTTCTTAGCTGCCATAAATTCTGCCTTATATGGACAAGCTGAAGAGCATATTACTATTTGGAGGCTTACTTAACGCTTTGACTGTTTCTACAAATATTAACACACATCTGTCATAACTTACAGTTATGTTAGGTTCACCATCTGTACCTGTCATTGTAGTTTTCCAGTTACTGCATCACATTTGCAGCCTGTAGTAAGACACCCCTTCCTCCTCTGGCCAAATTCTGAGTGGAACTATTAGTCACACTCTCAGGACTCCGTCTGTGTCCAGTCTCACAAATATAATAGGCAGATGGACACTTTATTTATGAATCCTGATGGGGTTAGCACATGAGGTTGAGGTTAAGTTTTCAGTACTGTCAAGATGAGGCACTTTTTGGCGCACCCAGAAACAGAATTTTAAGCACAGAAGAAATGTTCATGCCAGAAACATAGGCACCTACAGAATGTAGCAGCTTTCAGGGGAAGCCAACAGCAGAGTAAGGATTTTAAAACTTCTGCATTTTGGAATGATATGTCTTAGCTTGCAGTCTGGAACCTACATCCCACCTAAGCGTGTTTGGAAGTCTAGCCCATAGGCACTTTTGAAAAGCTCATTTTTACAGCTGAGATTTGCTTCAGCAAAAATTCAGAAGCTGAGATCCTTATCTGAAACTGAAAATTGGCGGTCTGCAAAACCATACTGGAAGACTGATAGAAAGGCCCATAGAATTGAATAGGAATGAAACCAACAGAGTTGTATTAAATATATATATTTTAGAGACCCCCTCCACACTTAAAAAAAAAAGAAAAACGGATCCTATATAATTCCAGAGCTGAGACATAATGCACTGTTCAGTTCTGAAGGATGGTTACAAATATCTGAAGGATATCATTTATCCTTCCTCTTTAATAACAGCCAAATCTGCTTTTTCTTTCCCATCTCTATTACAAATATGCTGGTCTACACTTTAAGCAGCTCTTGCCCTCATTATTGTAGTAGTCTCCGTTCTGGCCACTACTGTTCTGACTACCAGCCAGTGCTAAACATAGCTCTTACCCTCTTTTTGTCCTGTCAGCCTCCTGACTCCAGGCTTCCTCTGTCATTCTGTCA
Organism: Caiman crocodilus; assembly: GCA_030014935.1. Taxonomy (NCBI): domain Eukaryota; kingdom Metazoa; phylum Chordata; order Crocodylia; family Alligatoridae; genus Caiman; species Caiman crocodilus. The sequence goes on from JAGPOW010000261.1 coordinate 18,684,965, forward strand.
TTCATCCTCCGTCATTCAAAATCAGATCCAAGAGGCTAGATCTCACCTGGTAGGACCTGCATAATTCTGGCTTGTTGATATCTCAGGTTTCATTTTCCGTAGTTCCACACTCCCTCCCTCCATTCCTTCCACAAGGATTGGGAACTGGTTTTTATTTTAATGAAATCTTTAATTTTTCATGCAGGTGTTATAAGAGCTTCCCTAGAAATACCTGAAAGAGATGGGATTGAAAAATTCTGCCAATATGCAAGAGAATCTTGATGGGAGCCGGGAGGACCACTAAGAACCAGCTAATTCCAACCCCATTTGCTAATTTGCAGAGGTCATTGATGTTATACGTTTTTGAGCCCTTTCTATACCTTTTTATTTTTACTTGAAAGGGGAACTTATGGCCCCAAAATAGGACATATGCCTGTGTCCTAAAGGAACACATTGACTCAAGAGATAGAAAGGAATGATAGAATAGGTATTTCCACTTGGGGCAAACTGGGTGGAAATGAGTTACATTACAGTGGTTACCTCTGGCAACTATCAAAGAAGATATCTGTGGCTGAAAAATGTTTGAGGGTGCATTTTACTTCAGCAAGGCTCAACGAGCCATTTCCACCATAGGGTTCTTTCCCAGTCAGCTGCTATTGCTACTGAGTTAGGTGGCTGCTCCTATTGAAATCATTGCCATGACTCCTGTTTATTTCAGTAGTGCCAACTGGGTTCATTGAATAGAAAAATGAAAGTCTAAACTAGCTTTAACCCATTCCTCAGTTGATGTGAATCAGTGTAGGTCAATAAAGCTATGATGATTTACATCAGCCAAGGTTCTGCCCCAACACATTTTACTTGCTTAATAACATGCACAAATAGGCAAATGGAATTTTTTAAGGCTGCTTAAAACATAGTTAAAGACATATGGTTTGGTAGGCATCAGCTCTCACAAGCTAAGTGGGTTTACCCTGGGAACATTTAAGAAATGCTAGGTGCTGAAAGAAATGATACTGTTGAATCACCAGTAGGTGACTCAGTCCATTTGTAGTGGTGTCCCCCGGGCACTGCACAGAGTAGGGTATAGTTCAGTGGTTCTCAAACCTTTTAGATTCAGGGCACTCTCCCTAACTTTTCTTTTTTGAAAACACTGAACCTCTGGCCTAGGGACAGAAATTGCACACAAACCAGCATAAGTGATTGGAAACTGGTTCAAATTTGTAACAACAGAAGTTCAGTGAACATAAACCACTTTCAAATGGCTGAAACCAGATTAAGATAAGCCTAGATGGATGTAGTATCAGGTTTAACTGATTTAGATTAAATTGGTTTATTGAATTTCTGTCCCAGATCCCCTTCAGCTGTAAGTTAAGTCCCAGTCCCCCAGCATCCCAGGATGCTTTGCACCTCCCTAATAAATTCCACCTTGAAGGGCAGGCAGGTAGGTGGGACAGCTTTGGCCCAAGTTGTCTCCTCCAGCTGAGCAGGGAGGCATGCTGCAGTGTCCCCTAGGTTATGGTCTGGGTCAATGCAGGCATGTGGCTGTATTTCCACAATCAAAAGCGAATGTCTCTTTACTTGCTTATTGGTTCAGTCTATGCAGCGCACAGTAAGCTGTGAAGATTTAATTGATTCAGCCTTGGGTTTTTGACTGTCTGCACTTAGTCCTGTTGTGTTACAGATTTGAACTGGGTTCTAGTTATTTATTAACAATAGCATATTTTAATTTTATTAAAAAAATATTTTTTTTCTGGATTGTGTGTATTTTGGTGTCTATGTAGAGGTGATTGCATAATATCTCAAAATGAAATCTTACTCCTGTATATTGTGTGTGTGGGGGGTGGGTTTGTGGGGGGTTGTAGGTGTGTGTGGGGATGTGTGTGCATGTAGGCTGTGGGGATGTGGGTGGGTGGGGATAGAGGAGTTGTTTGTGAGGATGTGTGTGTGGATGGGTGGGGATGGCTTGGACTATGGGGTGGGGATGGGGTGGACTGCCTAGAAGAGCAGAGCTGCCCTAATTCTGCTGCATGCCTGGGGGCAGCAGGATGCACCATGGCTGGATGTTGCTTGGGCCAGGAAGGACCATCGGACCTGCTGTGGGCTGTGTTGACCTCACCCCTGGTTTTGCAGCATGCCAGGGTGCCACGGCACCCTGGTTGAGACCCCCTGGTATAGTGAAATGAATTGCAAAAGTATTTATAAGTTAAGCTAAATAAAAATGAGATAAATGTTAAAAATTATTTTGAGTTGAACAATATATGCAAGGTTAATTTTGTCCTCGTAGAAAAATTAAATGCGGAAATTGGAGTTTTGGGGGAATTCCCTGCTTACACCTATATATTTAACCACTTAAAGCTGGATCCAGCTTCCACTGAGAACAAGGGAAAGATTCTCCTTGACTTCAATCAGCATTTTTGGAACCTTACTGTGGCTTAAATTCAATTCAGAAGAGTGGTTAAGTGTGTGATTATGTGCTTTGTTGAACATAGCTGGGTTAGTGAATTGAAGGCTTCATGAGTAATTCAGAAGACCCACAATGATACTTTTGATAATGGCAGTGTTCATGTTAAATAACTAAATATGTGCTATTAAAGGAGACTGTGGGAGTTAAATGCTTCTTTATAGTGTACTTCAGCAGTATTGGGTACCTATGTTTCCTAGACACTTTTGAAAATCGCAACCTACGTGTTTCATAGAGGGTGAAATCTGAGTTATTTTTACATTTTGCATTCCTAATCTAGGAACACTGAAACACTGTAAGAACAGTTGCACTGACAAGGTGAAATAATTAATTTAATGAACAAACATTTTAGAACAAAAAGCATGAAAAAACACAGAAGTCCTAGAGTAGCATGGGCTTATATTTTGGGGCAGTAGTTTACCATATGAAAGAAAGATAAGAATGGTTTAAAAGTTAAGGTACTTAAAATGACTCCCCTTAAGAGGAAAAGCTACCAAATAAATGAGTCATCTAGGGACTAGGAATGAGTTTGGGAAACAGATGTTCTTACATTCAGGACAGATGTTTTCTGATAACAGCTCTTTGATAGTAGATGCAACAAGGACATACTCTAATTGAAAATGTTGTGGGATTTTACAGGGGGGTGGAAATAAAAACAAAGCATATTAACCAAAATATATGAAGCCAGATTTTGACACTCTTGTATTATGTAGATATTGCAGCTAATCGCACTCAAACCAATAACACTCTTGTTTAGTAGAAATAGAGGCTAAGAATGTGTAAATTAATAGAACAAATTATGTTTATAGGCAAGGCTTTTGAGGGATTAGATGTGAGGTGAAAAAAGAGGTGGAGAGCTAAATGGAATTGCAATAGAAGTATTGACTGTTGCAACAAGATTAGGTGTTAACTGCTTGTTAGCTGTGGAATTATTTCAATGAAAACAAAGATAATGGCATAATATTGCTATTAATAAGTACATGGCACTAATTGTGTGCTTAGGGGCTTGATACAAAACCCACAGAAGTCAATGGAAACATTTTAGATCCAGACAACATTGCTGAAGACATAATCCCCATTGTGGTGTATGTGAGAGAATTAGCTTTAAAATCGAGATTGCTGCTTACTATTTTCAGTTTATTTTTGCCATCTGTTTATCAGCTAAACCTTAACTTCCATGATAGATAAGGGTGGGAATAAAAGCCATGGGTGAGATCCTCACTCTGCCTCATTTAATGACCCTCATGAAGAGTCCCAAAGGCTTTTGAACTGGCTGGAAAAGGTTTTTCCCTGTAGGGATGCATCACAAGATCTTGGAGTGTGCCAAGGAAATGCTGCGGGGTAGGAATGGTGTACTGAAGACAAAGCTGCAGCATGCAGCATCGATTCCAGGAAGTCCATGCGGCCCCATGGGCAGCAGAGGGTGTTTGCCAAAATGTAGACTGTCCCAGTGGTCTAAACGATCTAAGGCTTTCCCACTCCTAAAATAATCCAAGATAATTGGTACACAGGGATGGTTTTATAATATTATGGCCCCTCATTGACTATGAGTTCTGCATTGTGGCTCTTAGAGGCTCTGGCATAGAACTGCATCCCTAAATACCCAATCAGCTTAAACACCACACATTTAGTTTTGTTTATTTAAACCGTCCCCAAGGGGTCAGGGCTTACACAGAATGTCAAGGAGATGCAGTCACCATCCACTTTAGCATGAATCAAGCTGAGTCTAGTTTGTGAAGCCTCCCACGACAGTGTCAGCTCAGTCATTGTGCATTGCTTAACTTGAACCACAATTAGATTAAGCCAGATGAGGCAGGCTTTTGGAAACATTTCACTGCTCAGTGAAAGCAGTGGAGCGCCACAGAGCAGAAGACTGCTAATTCCCTTGGCACAACTTGGCAGGATGGACATACATTTCCTCCTATTCATTTTAAGAGGGTGCATAGAATAAGGATATTTATTATAGCAAGGCAGAACAAATATGTTGCTGGAGTCTGTGGCATGTTGGGTCAACAAAGCTGTAACTTTAGAACACCCTAGAAGTTAACAGGGGTCTTACAGCAGAACTGAAGAACTTGATCAATAAATCACTGAAGAACATGATCAATAGATTTTAACCATAGTTTAGTTTTACCCAAATTATGGGTTCTTTTTTATATATGATAGAATCGATTGGCCATTACATCTGGAACTGTCACAATGTAACTTGCTGAGTTATAAGAGAGGCTGCTGTATTTTTCCAAAAGCAAAAGCAGCAGCAAAAAACCCCAACCAGCCCCAAAGAAGTCTGTACAAATCACTTTGTAAAGCTGCACTTCTAGTCGTTTGTTTTCCCAGTCTCCCTTCCATAATGTAAGCAGACACCTTGCAAATATAATCTATCTCCTTTGTAAACCTAAGTGTCAAGGTTTAATTAGTACTTCAGTATTATCTCATACCTTGTTTGAGAACAAGATGGTTATTTCCTTTGTGGTGTTTGCTCCTTGGCAAGGAGACAAAACAATTTTAAGTCAGGTCCAGATGGTTAATCTTTTTTCCCAAATATGCCTGAATACTGGCCAGATTCTTTGGGACTAGCCTAGACCAGTGGGGGCCAACCTTTCTGGTAGGCATATCGCAAGGGAAGCACCCCCTTCATCCTTGGCCCCCATGTACAGGTGCAGGGGAAGGGGAAGGGGATCAATCTGTTGTTCTGTTCTGTCGTACCAGCCTTATCTGATACTGTTTTCCTTGCCCCTTGCTAGATCTGCCTTGTGCTGCACAAAGTGGCTGTGCATACTGTGTGTGGTACATGTACTGTAGGTTGGCCACCCCAGTCCTAAACCATTCTCATCAATCCAGCTCAGCTCCCTTCCTTTTTTTCTCAAAGACTGGTAATACAGACATAGATCCTGACTTGAGCTTCACGCACCCATGCAGAAGTATAAATGAACATAAGGCAGCCCCTATGCCTCTCCTCCATCCTTTGGGATGTGGGCACACGGTCCTGCAGAGTCATTTATTCCTCTTCAGGTGTGTGCATAGAAAGAAGAATTGAATAGCAAAGCCTTGGCATTGTTCCTCAGACATTAACCCATGAAGGGCTAAGCCAGTCAAAGGTTTTGAGGAGAAGTAGGGATTTGCTGCTTGTGTGGTCCATAAACCAACTGATAACCCTGTGGAACCAGACAGCAGAGAGGACACAAGTAATTTTGCCTCCCTGAATTCATTTCTCTCCATAGATGATTCTGAGGTGGTCCAGGCATGCACTTCCCTTTCCCATGGCTTGTATCTTTGGTGCACAAATGAATCCCATGGTATTAATTATTCAAAATAGCACTTTTTAAAAACAAATCATAATTACTCTGTAAACAGAGGCAAGCCTTTGAAGGTAGAAAGAGAGAAATTAGGTAAGATTTTGTTCTTATGGCTTGAGTCTCTAGGGTTTTGTCCCACTGGAATGAAAAACCATAGTAGACATGCTACCAGAAGTTAATTATATAAGCTCTTATTTTTAACCAAGAATAGAAATAATTTTCCATTGTACTAAAACTGAATCATGTCTGGCCTGATTGTGCTGCTCTGAATTATGTTGAGAAGTGCCATTTTCACAAACATTCAGTTAAAGGGAAAAAAATCCTGCTTAGGGAGTATGGTACTACTTACTGGGAGGACAGTGGGGTTTAGGCACCTTGCCTCTTTGGGCACTCTTGTAAACTCCAGCTGATGCTTATCTGCATCCTGAGATGTATAAAACTGTTTGAACAGCTGGTTCTGTGTCTTCTATGTAAAATGGTTTGGCTACAGTGAAGTTCCTGGCACACTTTATGGAGTCTCTTGTTCCTAACCATGTACAGAGAGGAGAACATTGTGCTTCGAATCTAAGCTATTTTCAAGAACGGGCAGGTGTGAAGGGGCAGGAGAAGTGGATAATGTAAATTTAATTCTGGTTCCAATGGAAAAGCATTGAATGTTATCAGGGTAGATTTCATTGCTTGCAGAGTTAGGAAGGGTCGACAAAGAGCACAAAGACATGGTACTTTCGATATTAGTGACTTACTAAGGACCAAAGTCTGCTCATTCTGATGCCGGCACAAATCTGGAGTGATTCCATACAATCCAGTGGAGTTACAGAAGCATAAAACTGGCATGAATGAGATCAGAGCCTGGTCCATGGGAGTTATGAAGGGTTTGCATCTAAATAAAGATAGTAGAATTTGTCCCTTTAACTTTACAATACATCTTTCATTGGATGGCTGATGCAAGTTGTGAGGAAAAGCAGGTCGCGTAATTTTACCAAATCCAAAGAAGTAAATGAAATATCCTTTTCTACTGAGGCATTAGATCAAATACACACATCAGATTTAAGGCCCCTTTGGCTGTTATAATATGATGGTTCATCAGACAGAACATGGTACAGGAACAGGAGTCTATTGTAGACCGAGAAATTAGACACTTATTAAAACCTGGAGTCTGAAGACATAATCCCTTTTCCTAGAAAATCTGTACCCCATGTAAACAGTTGAAAGACTTCTTTTTAAATGTAGTTTTTCCTAATCATTTCCAGGAGTTCCTTGGAAGTTTTTCTGGAAGTGACTGCTGTTTTGGGATTCCTGTTAGTGACTGATCTTTCTATGTACTTGGACCAAATGTAGTGAAACCTGGAGGAAGAAAGCTATTCATTCAAAGTTGTCAGCACATCTCTGTAAATGAATTGCTCTTCCTAACCTACTATGATTTTTTCTAGGTATAATAAAAGATTTTGTGCAAAAATGAGGCCCGTTCAAGGTTTGCCACCACAGACATACATTTCCTTGTTAATTCACATTTGATACAAACTGTACTACTTTGTAAACAGTAACTGAAAACAAAGGAAAGAGTTTAAATCTGGTACATTTCATGTAGGGTTTCAGAATATGGCTTACATTAGTCTAAAATTAAGCACATACTTTTGGCTCTGGAAACTGCCTATGAATTTTACTTCTGACTCTGAAACAAATAGTAGCTTTTCCTATCTGTGAAATGCCTTAACTTAGGTAAGAGCGAAGGGCTAAATGAATAGACACAAGCCTTAGCCTCCAAATTCTGTTATCAGTTATGTTGAGGGTCTTTGTTTGGGTCATCTAAATAGATACCAGTGTAACTGAAAGCAAAAGATGATCCACATAGCTCCATAATGACCACTGGTTATTGATGTCAGTGGGCTTTGACATGGCTCCATATGTACATTAAAGTTCAAAAATGGTTCACTGAAGTCATGGGGGCAAAACTCCCATTTGTGTCATTTGGGCCAAGATTTCACTTTAATGGGATCATGCAATACCCACTGAAGTGAATGAAAACCTCCAATAGAAAGATTCAAACCTAAAATCTTGACCTCTAGACTCTGATCCCTGACTGGCTTAGTATATACACACTTGTTTGCTGAATCAAGACTTTGGGTAATGTTGCCAACAAAGATGACAATTATTACCAGGCGGGGTGCTCACTTCTGTGAATTTACAAGGCATTGGAATGAATCTTCCACTTCATTAGCTGTCTTCTGACTCAGTCATCAAGTGATCATTGTTTTCTCTCTCACCCAAATCTGGATTCAAAAGCTAAAGTGATTTAATGCACTTTGGTTTTCTCCTATTATCACTAAGTGTTGTAAATGACCCTGTATTTTTAAGATCATATTAATATCTGTATATATGTAATTCATTGCACTGTGAAAACTGTTCTCGCAAAACAAGGAAGGTGACAAACCAAACTGTTGCAAGAATTAATAAACAGGTTTAAGGAGTATTACACATTTAGTTGAGGAAGAAGACTAGTTATAAAAAAATGAGCTGAATTTTCTTCAGCCTGTCAGGAAGCACGAGTAGGTTTTGAAGTAATAAATCCAAGGTATGAATCCACCAAGGGGACCGCATAACAAGATGGTGCAATAAACAATTTCTGACAGAGGTCAGAAAGGTCAGCAGCACTTTGTGTGACTGAAGAATTTGGATAACAGGATTTAATTTTTACAGGATAAACTGGATACAGGCTGAGAAGAGGTAAGCATGTGCACAGGACTGTGAGAAAAGAGAAAACAGGGGGTTATAGAAAGTGGGCATTAGTTTAAAAATAAGCTTTAAGTGTGTCTGAATGAGAGCAGATTCATGGAGCTGCTACACAACTGACCATAAAGTGAACATCTGGAATATTCAAAAATAATAGGTTGTAAATGAAACTGTTAACTTTCTGGATATGTTACGGAGGGGTTTTTTTTAATTACATATTTATATTACAGTAGCCTTACTGGCCCCAGTGCGATTTGTCTTAGAAAATGCTAATACAGTGTTATATTGGAGTTTGGCTGAAATCTTTTTGAAGCTAGTGGTATAGCAGCTACCTTTTAATCAGGGAGTATCTAAGAAATAGGTTCATTTCTTCATGAAAGTAGACGGCTGAAAAAATAGAACAGATCACCTAAAACAGGCTACCTGTGATGTCAACCGGGAGTAGAAGTTTTGTGGGTTGAACAATTTTAAAATGTGTTGATGGCAAGATCAGGGGTAGGTACTCTTACTTAAACATCCCTATGTGTGAAGACAAGCAGGAGAAACACTAGACAAGCTAGCAAAAAGGAAGCCAGGAGGCAGTCTGGGAGGAAGAAGTATGGCTCTATCCCCACCTCCCCCAAACAACCTAGAACAGGGGTCAGTAATGTTTTTGTGCAGAATGCCAAAACCCCCACAATGTCTACTTGTAAGATGTTGGTGTGCCAGGAGTGGGTGGTAGGGGAGCTGTGTGGGGCCTGATCCTTCTTGTGCAGCCCTGGCCCTTTCCCTGCCATCTGCCCCAATGCAACGAGACAAGCTGGGGCTCCGTGGATCCCAGTGCAGCCGCTTGTAGCCTCCTGGCTGCTCGCCACAGCCATCCTGGGCTCTCGGCAGACCCCTGCCACCCACCACAGAGCCTGGGCTGCTCACACCAGGTGACTGGGAGGCTGCATCAGGGTCTGCAGAGCCCTGGCCCAGCTCATTGCCAGTCACGACTGCATGCATGCCTCGCGGAGGGTGGCAGAGAAGGGGCCAGGACTGTGTGGCCACAAGAGGGATTGGGCCCCTCATGGCTCCCCTGCCACCCATCCTGAGTCCTGAGGGCTGGTGTGCCAAGTAAAACGTCCTCACGTACAATGCTGTGCCATGCATGGTTGCTGAACCCATGCCTAGAATAATGATTCCCGGAACATATCCATGGGAGAGATGGGAATATGCTGGGAGATCCCCCTGTGTGAAGAGCTAAATGCTCTCCTCCCTTGTCCAGCATCTTATGCCTTCCCCAGCTACTCCAACAGAGCTGCAGCTGCTCTTCTGGGACTGCTGCAATACTTCTGCCCTTCCCTGCCCTCAGCCAGCCCCTGTGCTAGCAACCCATGCCCCCCGCAGTGCTCTCTGCTTGAGTGGGCATCCGTCCCACTCTTCCCATATTCCTGGGCCTGGCAAGAGGGGCCATAGTGGTGGCTGGAAGGGTGTGAGACCCTGCAGAAGTTGACTCAAGGAGTGAGGGCTGCCCTTGTCCCCTGAGGACCAGACCAGATAGCAGGAAGGGGAAAAGCAGGGCACAACAGGGTGAGGTCCTGCCCCTACTGTCTTTCTGAGCCATGAGCTAGATCAGTGATTCTCAGCTCTTTTAGCTTCAAGACTCTCCTCCCTATCTTTTCTGAACTGAGATGGATCTCAGTGAGTTTCAACTGGGGTGAAATACAAAAAAGTTATAGGGAGGGCACCTTGAAACTTAAAAGATTGGGAACCATTGGTACAGAGACTAACCCTTTGCTTAAAGAATTGCTTATTTGGCATCATTTTTAACAATACATATCAGCGCTGATATAATTTCCTCTGGCAGGAGAATGCAATGTTATATATATTGTGAAATATATTTCACAACATATAGCATTGCATTCTCCTGCCAGAGGAAATTATATCAGCATTGATATGTATTTTTCAAAAAGTGTGCGTGTGTGTATATACATATATACATATACATATATCACCTTCTTGGGTGTAAGAGTGAAACCTGGCACCAATTTTAATCCAGAAAAAAAAGTGTGCCCCAGGTATCAAACATTTGGGAAATGCTGGCCTAGAGTGCTTTTTGGGTGCTGGCTGTAAGAAGTTTGGAAATGTGAGAAGGGAAAAAAGGGCAGGAACAAAGAAAAGAAAAGAAAAGTCTCTTGCTGTGAGGTTCCAACTGTGTTCAGGGAAAAGAGATTTTTATATAATTCTTTGCAGATAAACAAGATTGAATAAAAGGAATGCCTAACTCCATCATCAATGTTTCCACTTAGTGGAAATAACCTGCAAGACCTTGGACATTGGCTAATTGCTCTGGTTGAAAGGAATAACAGTTGGTGAGCTGGATTAAACTCTATGTATGAGCAGCACTGTTCAAAAGATACAATTTCTTCTCTTTCCCTGGTCCCACAAAGGTATATACCCACACTGAACCTTACCTGCTGGGAGACCTGTAGTTTTCGTGGCGCACAACTGCAGAGAGCCTCCAGGCTGCACTTGCTGGGCCTAGCTGATGGGGAAAGGTGCCAAGATGAAAGCCGGGGGATCTGGGGCTCTGGTCAGCCAACTCCTGCTTCTGGCATGCTTTGTGTGTGGGGGGCTTGGAGCCAGCCTAATGGTCTCTGTGCCAGCGTACCATGCCAAGGGAATCCCCAGCTGGGTGAATTTGCTGCTTTCCAAGGCACAAGCTGAGCAGAGCTGGTCTCGGGCCTGAGCCCACTGTTTTGTACTGACTTGCAGTTTTTCAATTTTCCATGCAGCTAGTATACTCAAATAAATAAATAAATACATAACTTCCTCGGCTGCCTCCACACTCCTTTCAGCACTTTGGCGTGTTAGGAGGTTGATTTTTTCTATTTCGGCATTCATAAAATATTCCTGACTAGAAATTTAATACATGTCTTTCTCTTAAATTTCAGAACTTGGCTGGCTTCTACTGTATCGAGAATAATTTTATTGACCTCTTAGTCTTAAGGTTCCCGGTCTCTTAAGAGGTGGTACCCTAATTTTTTTTTCTGGTCATATTTGGTATGAGTTCTCATGTGAATTCTCCATACTGGAAGACCCCACATTCTTGACAGTTAATGACTAAATTTCTCAGACTTATCCTCTTAAATCCCTCTTCTCAACATTTTTAGGGCAGAAGTTTTTATCACCATGTAGAAATAGATTGCATGCAAAAGTTTATTCTTAAGTGGTTTGTCCCATATATAATAAATAAATATGGTCTTGCATCTCATCACATTTGAACTGGTCAAACTTTCCTAAACTCAGTATAAATGTTCCTGATTTACACCAGTAAAGCGAGAACCAAATCAGGCCCCAGCATCTTTTGGGGAAGTATCAATTGTAAAAAATGAACAGGGAGAAGGTTTCTTTAGGATGCCATGTTTTAAGTGGAAAAGATTTTAAATTAGCAAAGAAATATGACCCAAGGAACACATTGTTTTCTTAGACCCTGAACAACCTTGCACCTGGGGGTGATTAGGTCAGTGAACTTTTGCAGCTTGGACTTATTCAAAATCTTTGGATAGCATGTGAAACTGGAGAATGCAAATGCACCAGTGCACTCTAGGGCATATTGACCACAAAGTATTTTTGGTTACTACATCCGGAGAATTTCTGATTCCATAATGAGCATGAATGGATGGCCAGTTTACCTACCCTTCATTAAACATTCTGATTATAGCCTGGTGTACTTCAGAAACAGCAAACAGAAGATGCACATAAAGCTATATTTTAATAAACTTGGGTCTGTTCCATTAATTGATTATTATTTTGATATCTTATACATTGGTTTCCAATACTGCTCACAGTGTGCTAGGTGCCTTCCTCTTGCTCTCTCTCTGTATATATTATATATGTATATACACAAATGGCTCAAGACTCCACAAATCCAAACACCTTCAGTTGTATTCTGAATCTTATGTTTTCTGTTTGTAACAGTAGAGAACTGTGCACTGGAGCATCAATTGGTGTAAACTGTTGTAGCTCAATTCATGTTCAAGATAGACCTATATAAATCTATATCAGTTAAGCATCTGCTTATTGAGTGGTAAGCCATGTGGCTTTTCTGAGAAATATCAACAAATGTTTTGGAAGTAGGTTTGTGCTCTATGAACAAATACCATGGAAAACTCAGCTGAATGATTTAGAATTTTCTGCTTGCTTACAAACCAGTTTGATAGATCTGTGAATCAGTTTGCATTAAAATGATATAAAAAAGAAAATGAAAAATGTACTGAAAAATGGGTACAGTCAAAGGCAATCTACAGTAGGACTGGAATATGTGTCTGTAATTGAAAATGTAAGAGTGGATTCATGACCACCTGCGGGTGGTCACTGCTCATCACCCCAGCCCCCCATCACCGACACCATTGCAGCTGCCTGTGGGAGCTCCCTGCTCACTGCTGCCATGTCGCTGCCACCTGTGGGCGGTCACTGTGCCCGCCCAAGCCCCTGGGGGCACATGTCATTCATGAGACTAACTATCATTGAACTTCATGGAAGCTTCTTTTCTAATGACTTGACTTCCTGATGCTTAATAATGGTTCTTAGTGTAGGGCTGTCTTTTGGTAGAAAATTATTTTTCCCCAGTGCACTTTCTCTAATAAGTTATGAAGCTTCCCAGTTTACTCATCTAACGTGGAATAAACATGTCATTTGGGGAAGGAAGGGGACGTATTTAATGTTAGAGAGGGGGTCTAGGTACTCTGCAGTAGAATACTCTTAGGGGTTCTTACCATTTGAAAATATAGGCATGAAAACTGGAAGAAGGTATGTAACAGGGAACCCTTGCCCTGGTACAGGAATGTGGTATGACCCATTTACGAGTAGGATTTTTGTAACTCAAGCTCAGGCCACCAGCAGAACAGGGGTTAAGATCGGCCCTGAGGTCAGGTGAGCTGACGGGGAGTCATATGGACCCAATGGGGCTTGGTTTCCAGCCGTATAAGACCAGGGCCTGAGCCAGAGCAGCCAGTCTAGCCCTGAAAGCCACAGGGAAAGGCGCTCCTGACAGTGAGACTCCTAGATTGATACTGGGGCTGGGGTAAGAAGCAACTCTGCAGGCCTGGGCCTAAGGCAATACTGCCTGGGATAAAAAAAAAAAAAGACCATATAGGAATCAATGCCACAGTCGCCTAGTTTTTTAATGAGGATGAGGTGGGAGACAGTGTCAAAGGCCTTGCTGAAGTCCAGAAAGACTATATCCACGGCGACACCTGCATGCAATGCTTTTGTGACCTGATTGTAAAAGGCTCTGACATGACCTGCTCCTAATGAAACCATGCTGGTTGCCCTTGAGCATCATCCCCAATGCCAGCCCATCACAGATGTGCTCCTTGATGATCTTCTGAAAGAGTTTCCCCAGGATTGAGGTAAGACTGATGGGACTATAGTTGCCCGGGTCCTCCCTCCTCCCTTTTTTAAAGATGGGGACCTCATTGACTATCTTCCAATCATCTGGCCTGAGCACCATGAGCACTCGTAAAGCCATGGTAAGGGCCCTGCAATAACCTCTGCTAGCTCCCTCAACACCGTGGGGTGGAGAGCACCTGGACCTGCTCATTTGAACACGTCCAGCCCCTCCAGAAGCACTCTAACCCAGTCCTTCTCAACCTTAGGTCTTGAGGCATTCCCTTTGAGTCTGTCTTGAATCACGGTGGGGGAATCCTAGTCCCTGCACAAAAAAAGGGAGTTGAAGAATTTCTGTCTCTGAGGGCACCCTCCCTTTTACAAAGTTTCCATCAAGATGTGACAGATGAGGGAGATGGGGCAGAGAGGGAGAGAGCCTAGCAGGGATGGGAGAGCCTGTAAGGGACATCACAAGGGCTCTCAGACACTTACCCTTTATAAGGTATCAAATTGAAAATGCTTAATATTAGCTGTAGGGAGATAGAGATCTGGGGGTCTTTAGTTGTACAGGGTGTTAATTTTACATTTTAAGAAGAATATGGTGAAAAGTAATGCCAAGAATAATATGTAGAAACTGGAGTTTAAAGATGGAGGTGATTGGTTTAATTCCTTTATTATCCATGTGTGTTATTGGTCATGTCTGCACCTCCTGTGGGGCACTTTTGGGAGAGGTTATTGACACACGCCCAGTACTGTACTAAAGCAACTATGTCTCATCCACTGTTGGTGACAGGATGCACGGAGAGTGTAAGCAGTGTTTCACTGCCAAGCTCCTTGCTTCTGTCCTCAGGTGATGGAGACATTCCCATAGTGGTTGCATTTTCTCAGATGACTTAATTTCCCGGTCCTCACAAAATGTCCTACATACAGGGCCATCCTTTCAGTGGGATTTTTCCACCTTGCCTGCCTGGGAAAATCCCTTCAACTTGGCGGGAACCTCCCTTCAACTTGGCAGGAACAAGCTGAGGCAGCTCTAACATAGCTATTTTGTAACTAGGAACAATTTGCCATGTTTTCCCTATTTGTAAGAAAATAGCACCTTTTCACATTACTTTTTATTTCAGTCTTTGGTGAACTTGATTTTACCTTCTTAAGAGGAAAAAGTTCTTGGCTTGCAGTAGAAAATGATGTGGCACTCCCTCTTGGCTTGCTTCAGTACTTTTTATTACTCAAGCGTGCCATTTTTTGCCTTCAAAGGTTCCTATATTTAATACTGGTTGGTGGTAGAGCCATGGTGTTTGTAGATTCTACATTCAGAGTTTCTTCACTCCTCTGACCTGGAATATATTAACCTCCTAATGAAGACTGTTTTGGAACGTAAAAACAATACTTCTCTCTGAGTCATCTTGTCATCCTTAGTAGCAAACACAAGGTAGCCCAACTTCCTTTTCATACTAGATTCTGTGAGCACTTTTGTACCTTTAAATATTATGCTATGAATGGAAGACTAAAGCAAAATTGCATTTCAAAAATACTTTCTTTAATCTATTACCAGGAATATTTCTGGGAAAGGAAGTTAAAAAACATGGCTAAAGGCTCTCATGTGGCGGTTAACCATTGAAGTTAAATTTAAGGGGGATAATCAAATGAAAGCAATGATTGCTAATGGTAAACAGGGCTGCAGACAGATATTAAGAATGTATCTAATTTTTCTAATCTTTAGGTGCTGCCAAAATAAAATTAAAAGGCCCTTATTGAGGGTTGGCAGTGACTGCTGCTCATTTAAAAATTAAAAGAGAAGTAGGGAGGAGGAGAAGGTGGAGAGGAAGGACAGCATACCACATGCCTTCTTTTCCACCAACATTAATTCTAATGGAATCACTGGGTGCCCTTAGTCAAGATACTTAACATCTGTGTGTTTATTTCTCCAGCTGTAAAATGTACTACGTGTTTCTCTGGATCTGACTGTTCGAGGCACTTAGTGCATGTGCGGGTGTAGTTACTGGAATTTTGGATTGTTTCTTTTCAGATCACAATTCCAAATTTATTACTAGGGTTGGGTGAACATTTCATAGTATGTATGGAGAAAAGTGGTAGGTTTGGATTTCCTAACCCAGAACTGATGCATAAGTAAATGAATACAGTTCAAGGGTTTTATTTTTCTGTTCTTTTAAGTGCAAGCATTTTTCCTGCCTAGAGTTTGGTATGGGGAATTGAACCTTGGTACCTGCAGAATTGCCAGTAAGCAATTTGTTTGACTTTCAGTTGATATTCCTGTACTTCTAGAAAATGACCCTGTTATCAATCACCAGCATCATCTTCATATGTCATTTAGAAATTGTAAAGAATGTTGGTTCAAACGGTCAGCTAGTATAAATCAAAATCATGTTACTGACAATAAAGCAATGTGTGTGTGCTTATATATCAGGGGTGGGCAAAATACCGTCCATGGTCTGGATCCAGTCCAGGTGGGTCTTTGTCCGGTCTGCGGCAGGTCTCTCAGTCCTGCCTGGCCCAGACTCTGTCTGGCCCTGGTGCAGGCTCCGGGTGGCTACACCCGGAAGTGCCAGCATTGGTGAGGGAGAGGGGCCACATTTTCCCCATTCTGAACAGCAGCAGCTTCTGTCCCAGGCTGCCACTGCTGAGCCTGGGCAGGAGGGCCTGGAGCAGGCACAGGGTGTGCAGGGTCAGGGCTGTGCAGCGTAGATTCCCACCAGTACCATGGGGCTAGGGGTGGAGGCAGCAGTCAGAAGGAGCCACCACCACCTGGGCTGCCTAGAAAGTTAGTCCAGCTGTGGAGCCGTCCCAGCCCCAGTGCATGTCCAGGGGGCAGCAGCATGGACCACGGGCAGGCGCTGTGGAGCGGGCTGGGTCTGGGCTGTGCCCAGGTTCCAGCTAATCCACTCCAGCATGGGTGAGTGCAGGGTGCACTGGGGCTGTGCGCTGTTGGCGGTGGCAGAGAGGCACCGCAGTGCACACAGGTTCTGCGCTGTTGTGGGGTAGGGGGAGCTGAACAGCTCAGAGGGGCGTGTGCACAGGGCTGCCATGTACACCCCACCATCCCTGCTAACTCCACAACCACACCCTCCCCCACACACATCTGTTTGCCTCCTGCGGGGAGCCCTGTGCACTGCTACACTCATGCACCCCATCACACACTGCACAACCCAGCCTCCATTTTCCTCCACACATCCCCCCCCCCACACCTACAGACCTCCACAAACCTCTAACCCCCCCCCCACCACTCTTCCACACCCCACTATAATATACAAGAGTAAGACTTCATTTTGAGCTATTATGCAGTCACCCCTATATTTACAACAAAATGCATGCGAGTCAGGACAAAAATATTTAAAAAATAAAATTAAAATCTGTTATTATCAATGTTTGACTTTTTTAGTGCATGTATGTATTTTTTCCTGCCCTTTCCCTCCCTCCCAGTTCCTTGGTAGGAAATGTCCTTCCCAAAAGGAGTACTTCTGGTGGCAAAGGGCAGGGTTAGGCAGGACTTCCATCCCAACACGGTGACCAGGGGGCCGGCACCTCAAGGGGCAGGGCTATCCTTGTGTCCCTTGACAGCTTGCCAAAACTTGTTAACCGGTCCTCCAGCCTAAATAATTGCCCTATTATATATGGATACAACTCCATAGATGTATTTAATCCCAGATTTGTTGAAAGCCTGCAAATTGGACCTTATAGGTGTATATACAGATGGACCCTGAGTTACACATGGGATATGTTCCTGAAAAACACTGTGTAAGTTGAAACCGTGTAACTTGAGGCATTAAGTCAATGGAAAACAGGGAGTAGGGACCTGGGACCAAGATTTTGATCACATTATTTCATAATAAAAGGATATTTAAACACAAAATAATGGAATTAATAGTCTTATTAAAACCTTTACTCCTGGATACATGCTTATACAGAGGCAAAGCTTTAGCCATAATTGCTGCGCCATTGAGAACTGCTCCTTTTGTATTGGTCATTTCATTGAGCCAAAGATTAAGAAGTTTCTCAACCTTATCTAAAGGAGGAATTATAGTCACCAATGACACTCAAACTCACAGGAGTTGTTGTTTTCACATTGTCTCTAACTTTTTGTTCACTTTTTTTTTAATAGTATGCACAGTTGATTCACTTAAATTGTGTTGGCGAGCAATCAATGCAGCCTATTACCTTCTCTGAATTTATCAAGGATTTCTATCTTCTAGGCCAGGGTGATAGACTTACATGCTCTTTTGGGCACAACATCAAAGGCTTTGTTTGAGGCCATTTTCACAAATATTCACAGGGGTTAATGTAACCAAAAATGATGGACAATCTTGGAGGAAATGACACATGATGCTAACGCTATGTAAGCAGACTCCAAACTAACAACCACTCTACTGCAAACAGGGTAAACGTGAAGCAGGGTATCACATAAGTTGAAACATGGTCATGTTATATAAAGCGTGTCTATGTGAATCAGTGTAACTCAGCCTTGTAACTGGGGGTCCGACTGTACTTATGTCCATGTATAACCTCTGACTTGTGTACCACATTCACAACTTTATATAAGCAAGATACCCTAAAAACTAATTTTTATATCTAGGCCTTATGCAGTCAAATCTTCTTCATTGATAATTGTCTGGCCTGAAGATTTAATAGATCTCTTTTTATGCTGAAGATTACTTTTGTTTGCCTGTTTTTAAGGGCCAGCTGGCTCTTGACTACGCTCATAATCTGAGGCTTGGAGACAGCTGACATCTCAAATTCTTAGTTCACATTCAGCTGAACTATCGATAATTATATGAGATTTGCAGAATTTTACATGGTGTCAAATGGATGATGTGAATGATGGCAAACCTCCAATCCTACTACTATTAATGTTGTCTATTAATTTTTGATTGGACAAATTTGAACCAACCCCCTTACAAGTCAGTTATGAACAGCAGAGATGGCAGGAGGAAGCTTTATACATGGGGTACCTGCCACAAAGTTAAACAGACAATCCTATTCTCGAAAGTGGAGCAATCAGTGCCTACTTGCTGATTCTTTAAATTATACAAAATATTGCTTAAATTATATCTCTCATTAGCAGAGGCAACAAGGAGAGAAATCTTAGCTTAGAAAAATGTTCTTTCTGATATTTTTCTTAAAAAAGAAAAAAAAAAGGGTCTAGTTATGGATGTGTGCAGCTAGATAGAGTTGCTCTTTGGCCTGTGGGAAACAAAGCCGACAGTCAGCGGTGTTGGCTTTTTGCCCAAGTAGTGGTGCCATTCATTACCACCCCTGAGACTTTTGGCTTGAAGTCTGTCCTGCTGCAGGGGAAGTTTTTCACTGAGGAAATGAGCTAACTCTGCAGTGGCCTTTCTCAGTTCCCATGGGGGAGACAAGTTGCACATAACAAACATCAGACCTACATAGGGTTTCAAGATCCCTTTTAGTGTGAGGAAAAATAGTTGAAAACAGGCTATCAAAAAAGTGATTATGGATAAACCTACTACTCAACTGCAATAAATAAGGAAAATTGTTTGAAAGATAAAAGCCATGACATTTCAAACTAAAGTCAAGGAGCTAGAACAAATAACTTCAGGTGCATTTGTTTTTATTGTTTAAACAATGTTCTTACTATTGAGATATCAATAGATTGTATTATAATTAGCAGGAGATGGGTGATCCTGTATTTCCTCACATACCACATGTACCTTTCCTCCCCAAAAATGTGTCTTCCAGAATTTGGGGTGCTTATCTTAAATGGGTAAGTTGACTTTCTGCCCAGAACAGAAGCACCCCACTTTGATTTCTTCTCCACTCAAAGTTGAAAACCTATTGCCTAGCAGTAGCAGTGCATTTCTATTCAGGTAACTGAGGGAATAAGTTGACTTAACAACTCATTGCTCTTCACTCTGCAGGTGTTAATGACTATGTGCCTCTCTCAATAGTCTTGATGATCCATTAATTAAGCTGACCTCAATTCTGGCAATTTGGTTGTTTTCTAACAACTCCTACTTCACAGCGCTATAGACCGTTTTTAGCACTTTTCAAATTTGTATACCCATCCATGGAGACCAGTCTTCAGCAATAGCTAAAATTTACACTTCTGGTTAAGCAGGGAAGGGAGAGTCAGTGAGCTGAAGATTAGGCTCTGTTCCTGCCCTATGCATCCATAACTTGGGTGTATGTGATATGCCAGAAAATATGGTACATCAACATTCTTAATAATACTTAGCACTCAGTTATCAAAGGATTTAATAGACTAAAAACTACCAGGAAATTTGTCCAAGCCTATGTGGTCCATCAGACTGGTATGGTTAGGCACACCCTGTTTCTGTAGTCAATGGTACACAGGGGGGAGAGGTGGTGAAGATGATGTCCAGGAGGGCTGTACAAAGCTTCAGTCCCTGATTCGATTTGATGGCTGAATCTCCAAATCTGAATTAAATTGGGAGACCCTTTAATCTCTCTGAATCAAAGTGGAGCCTTCCAAATCCATTTGGATTCGGACATAGAAAAAACATTTTAAGTTGTGTCCACATACCTCAAGGTACCAGGAAGCTCATGACTTCCGTGATGCTGGGGCAGATGGAGTGTCCCACAGGAGCACAGGACTGGGGTTGGGGGGTGTTGTTCCTCAGTGCACTTGGTAGCAGACCTGGAAATGGTCCAGAAGTGCTTCTGGTCCACTTCCAGGTCTGCCACGGAGCACACTGGGAGGCTCCCCTGCACCCACCCCAGCTCAGTGACTGGTGCTTCGTGGGTCTGGGGGAGCACCCAAGGACCCCCTATAGCCAATCGCTTAGCCGAGGGAGCACAGGAGGGCCCCCCAGTGTGCTCCTCAGTGGATCTGGAAGTGGGGGGGAGGGGAGAGGGAGCCCTGCACCACTGTGGGACACTCCATCCACCCCAGACTCACAATGTTTATGAGCCATGTCTGGTACCTTGAGGTATGTACAAAAACCCCCACTTAAAGCTGTGTCTATGACCGAATCGCTGATTCTCTGAATCAGCATCAAATCTTCAGATCCCAAGTCAGCCAAAGCAAATCGGGGATAGTGATCCAAATCAATGAATTGAATCACTGTCCCCAATTCGGGCTGGGTCCGAATTGAATACGGCCTGTTTCACACACCCCTAATATCCAGCTGCCTTTGAGTCCCTGACCAAACACCAAGTGTTCGTTTATTCTTGGGTTGACTTAGTGCAGTCTATGGCACAGTTCATAGATTTGTAGATTCATAGATGTTAGGGTCCGAAGGGACCTCAACAGATCATTGAGTCTGACCCCCTGCCTAGGCAGGAAAGAGTGCTGGGGTCAGATTACCCCAGCCAGATGCCTATCCAGCCTTTTCTTAAAGACCCCCAAGGTAGAGGAGTGCACCACCTCCCTTGAAAGCCCATTCCAAATTTTGACCAACCTTACCATGAGGTCAAGTTCTGGAGCAAGGCTTGAATTCACATCATGATAGGTCTTTTAACCACATACCAGCCTGAACTAAAACAAGTATTTTATTATTAGAAGAAAAAATATTTGAGACCATTTTCTTAGTCTACTATTTTATTAATATATTAATAACTCTTTATCTTAATGCCTCCATGTTTTGGGGGCCTTGGTAGAAAAGGGGGGCATACTTTTATTCATGACTGTACAGTGAACTATTCAATGGTCATAACTATGTGATGACTTACTGATGACTTGTTTAAATTGGCTGGATGTCTCAATCTATTTCTAGAAGTATAAGTTTTCATATTAAATACATTAACATGCAATGTAATTGCAATGGGCACGTAAATTTTAACACCGGATTCATCATAACACTTCCTTTTCAGAAGTTTCATACAGAAGCAATTAAAGGAGACAGTCAAGCATTTTTGCACACCCTTAGCAAATAGGTCTGTACACACATTCAGCTATTTTGTGAGTATGTGTCATGAGAATTAAATTTAGACTTTGGATCTAGTTAATGATCTGACAGTAGCCTAAGTTTTCTAGGAATGAAGTCCCAACAAGTCGCATGTAACTTGGAAAGAAGGTGACTGAAAATATTCTAGCCATTTCCTGAGGGTGGTGCAAGATAATACTGACAGTAAAAATAGCAAGTTGCTGGGTTACAACATTTTGGGTTTTAGTTACAGAAACATAAAAATACCCAGTTTATTTCAAACACCAGTCTCTGATCTGAAAAGCTGGGTAATCTTGTTCAATTTATGCACCTTTTTAACCCTCCTTTTAAATTTAAATAGTGAGATTAGTTCTGTGTGCTGTCCAGCTAAGGAACCACTCTCCACTGTTAGTTCCTCACCTGCTATGACGTCGATATTTCTCAGTCTGGGAGCTGGTTCCACGAGGAGATCATTCTAGGGTGGCAGGAGGAATCCCTTGGCAGGGCTCCACCTTCCCGACACCCCACTCTGTTGGTTCAGATCAGTTTTCCAGGGAACAAACCACTTACAGACAGTATCGGGTTGCTCCACTATGGCCAGGGCCAG
This sequence comes from Caiman crocodilus, assembly GCA_030014935.1. NCBI lineage: Eukaryota > Metazoa > Chordata > Crocodylia > Alligatoridae > Caiman > Caiman crocodilus. The sequence continues at coordinate 18,707,255 of JAGPOW010000261.1, forward strand.
GGAGGTCTTATCTTTTAGTGCTCAAACTCTATAGGAGAAAATGGGTAATGTCTCTGGTTCTTGTTCCCTAGCAGCCAAGTTATAACTCCATTTACAAAAGCAAAAGAAAAGTTCATGGTTTTTCATCCCAAAAAACCCAGGGCTCATGGTCAGTCTCGGAGACTAGTACTCTGCTGGGGCACTTTGTCCTATCTGCCCCTTTCAGTCAGCAGCCTCTGACTGATTTGCTTATCAGTTCAGTCTATGCAGTTTAGATTAACCTGCAGAGATTGAATTGATTCAGTCTTGGGCTTTTTGACTGTCTGTACTTAGCCTGAAAGCATAAAAATAAGGCTTCAAACCTGTACAGATTATCTGTGTTTAACTTGATACAGTTCCACCAAAGTCGAACCCTTCCAAGATTTGAGCAAAGTCAGTTTGGCAAAAACTTCACACCCACAACTCTCTTGCTGTTTTCTACTAAAAGAATAGCTCAGTCTAGGGTGATTCTAAAAAAAGGAGTAATGGATTATCTATGCTTGGTATGATCTGAGTAGTGATTTTTCACAGGAACAGTAATATGATGTGAGTGGCCAGTACATGGCTTCAGTCACTACATAAACATATTTGCATGAAGACTATAATTCTGTACTTGGGTTTAATCAAGACTGAATGAAGTCTCTCTCTTTGCATGATTTATCAGTGTTTTTGCTGGAATTTAATTAGAATTTTTGACTGACATTATATATTGAAAAATAAGAATGACACCCTAGCAAAAAGCCTTAAAGCAGTAGAAAAGCTGTAAAGATAAGTCTGACACTCTTTCACCCGCCCACCCGCTCCGCCCCCTCCAGCTGCTGGTGAACATGTTCACCTGAGTGGCAGACACCTTAATCCTTATCTTATATTTTATCTATTCCTTGTGTTTGAATTACTCTTTAGAGTAATAAATCCAGGGAACTCCATGCCTCTGTTCCAAGCAAGAGCATGGCTTAAGGCAAGTTGTGAAATGTTGCTAGCTGTAATTTTTCAATCAGTTCATAGGGATCTTTTTTATTCATTCATACAAATATGAAGTGATAGGAAATGGAGGGATGTCATGTAAGACAATAGAGAAAGTGAAAAGCAAAAAGATGTTTATCACATCCTCTCATGAGCTGACAGCCATGGTTGTGCATTTCTGTTTCTGTGAGTTGGCTATAAAATACTTCTGATTCCTGAATATTTTATTAGCCCTCTCATTACTTTCCATTGACCTCAGTTAAAAAGCCAGCTACATTTTCATAGTCTTTTTTTTTCCCCCACCAATGGTTCTTATTAACATATAATTTTATATGCACTGTATTTTTTCTTATTTGGTATAAAACCTATAGCAATTTGGCATAGAAGGTTTTTCTAAATGTAATTAAAAATATGCAAATCACGGCTAAGGAGCATATTCTTTTTCCAATGCAGGCTTAGATATTTAGCTCCCATTGTGACTGAGGAGAAATATATGCAATTGCACAAGCTTTAAACACTAAGAAACAACAAGGTCTATCCATATACAGTGGTAACCATAAAGAAATCAGAATTTGTGTTTCCTAAACAAATACTTCCTTATCTTTCCATAATTAGGAAATGATTGTTATCTTATTGGTGACTGCATAAATGATGACTTTGTAATGTTAATTCCAGTCTCTGAAATAATTATGAAAACAACTACCTTGTCTGCAAGCTATGGCAAATAAAGCTGTAACACAGGTGTTTCCAAACTTTTCTGCTTGTTATCCATTTCTGTGCTTGGAACTCAATTTCTAGTTGCAAGCCTCTCAAGTACTTGAGGTTTTTGTGGTCCTTATTACCCACTTGTAAAAGTCATGACTCCACTTGGAGTCCTAACCCATAGTTTAGGAACCTCCGTGATAATGTTTAGTATGAAACAAGCCCAGATTTCTTAATGCATTTTCTGACCCTACCTCACATTACATGAGACTGTTGCTATTGTTTAAAAGAAAGATGTAGGTAGTTCTTTAACCAATTCTACCCATCTTTATGCATATGTAATAGGGGTGTGGAAAACAGGCTGTACTTGATTTGGATTTGGCATAAATTGGGGGCAGTGATTTGATTCATTGATTCAAATCACTGTCCCAGTTCATAGCTTCATAGTTGATAGGGTTGGAAGGGACCTGAGGAGATCATGTAGTCCGACCCCTTGCCATGGCAGGAAAGAGTACTGAGGTCGAATGACCCCAGCCAGATGTTCATCCAGCCTCCTTTTAAAGACCCCCAGGGTAGGAGCCAGCACCACTTCTTTTGGAAGTTGGTTCCAGATCCTAGCCGCCCTGACTGTGAAATAGCACTTCCTAATGTCTAGCCGGAAACTACCCTCCTCTAGCTTGTGTCTGTTGTTTCTTGTAACTCCTGGGAGAGCTTGGGGGAACAGGGACTCCCCCAGTGCCTGCTGGTCTCCCTTGACTAGTTTGTAGACTGCCGCTAGATCCCCTCTCAGCCTTCTCTTTTGGAGGCTGAACATGTTCAGGTCCTTCAGCCTCTCCTTGTAGGGCCTGCCCTGTTGAACCCTGACCATGCGGGTAGCCCTCCTTTGGACCCTTTCCATATTGGCCACATCCGTCCTGAAGTGTGGTGCCCAGACCTGAACGTAGTACTACAGCTGTGGCCTGACCAGTGTCACATAGAGGGGGAAGAACATCTCCTTGGACCTGCTTGAGATACATCTGTAGATGCACGACAAGGTACGGTTGGCCTTCCTGACCATGTCCCCACTTTGTCGGCCTACGTTCACTGTGGCATCAATGATGACTCCAAGATCCTTTTCTGTCTCAGCATTGGTGAGAATGGAGTTCCCCAGTCTGTAGGTATGCTGCTGTTCTTCCTCCTGAGGTGCATTACCCTGCACTTGTCAGTGTTGAACCCCATCCTGTTCTCTTCCCCCCACCCCTGTAACCTGTCTAGATCCTCTTGCAGCCTGTTCCTTCCTACTAGCGTACCCACTTCACCCCACATCTTAGTGTCATCTGCAAACTTGAACAGGGTGCTTTTTACCCCCTTGCCCAAGTCACTGATGAAGATGTTGAATAGTGTGGGCCTGAGGATCGAGCCCTGGGGAACCCCGCAGGCCACATCTCTCCAGTTTGAATAACACCCGTCCACCACCACCCTCTGGGTGCAGCCCTCCAGCCAGTTAGTGACCCATCTGACCATGTAGGCATCAACACCGTCTCCTAGTTTCTTACTGAGAATGGGGTGAGAGACCATGTTGAAGTCTTTCTGGACTTTAGGAAGGCCTATATTCACTGTGATATCTGCATCCAAGGACTTGGTGACCTGGTCATAGAAGGCCACCAGGTTGGTTTGAGAAGACCTGCCCTAATGAACCCATGCTGGTTGCCCCTGAGCATAAGGTTCAGTCCAATTCAGTTGAATCTGAGTATTTGATGCTGATATGGCCGAATCACTTATTCTTCGAAGACACAGTTTTAAATGTTTTTTCTACATACCTTGAGGTACAACATGTGGCTAATGAATGCTGCGATGGTCGGGCAGATGGAGCATGGAGGGGGGGACTTGCTCAGTGGTGAGCACAGAAGTGGACTGGAAGTATTTCCAGTCCACTTCTGGGTCCACCACTGAGCATGTGGGGGGCCTCCTACACCTTCTGGCTCACCAATTGGCACCTGGAGTCCCCCCACTGGTCCCCCAGACCCAGGAGGCACCAGTCACTGAGTTGGGGGGGTACAGGGGCCCCCCAAGTGCACTCCTTGGTGGACCCAGAAGTAGATCAGAAGTGCTTCTGGTCCACTGTCGGGTCCACTGCTGAGCACACTGGGCCCCCCACAATTCCTGTGGGATGCTCCATCCGCCCCACCATCTCAGCATTCATGAGCTACCTGGTACTTTGAGGTATGTAGAAAAACCACTTAAAGCTGTGTCTATGTCTGAATCATCAAATATCTCCAAATTGATTTGGCTGGTTCCGATTCAATTCAGGGAGATTAAAGGGTTTCCTGATTAGATTTTGATTTGGAAATTTGGCCACCGAATCAGACTGAATCTCTGCCAAATTGAAACAGCGACCGAAGCTTCACACAGCCCTAATATGTAATACGCTGTCTTAGTGCAAATGGTCATTCCTCTTTCTAGTAACTCATCATTGGGCCAAAACCCCATGAAGCCAATCAAATGGTTGATTTTATAGACTATTGGACTGGTCCTTATGTTTAAAGTAACATCCTGATATTAATTGCTACCAATTAGTGACAGTGAGGACCCTGGATTTGATTTCTAGTGATGACTCTGACTGGTGTCTACATAAAAGGAGCTACAACTTCCTTTATACAGTGAGATAAGGGCTATCCAAACTCAATTTCAAAATATAACTCTACAACAGCTATATTACTACATAAATTGCAAAGGGCCTGGTTAACACCAAAGCATGCCAACACCTGCTTCACACAGGTTTATGGGGAGTCCTTGGCTTAAAAATTGCCTGACAATATAGAGGACTGGAGTTATGGCCCAAGAGGCCCCTTCAAGTCTTAAGTTCCTTTATTTTAAGAATGTCAGTAGTCCCGTTGATGTCAACTGAGGTATACAAATCATATGCTTAAAATAAAATGCGTTTAAATGCTCCAATAGGGAAGGTCCTGAGTGGATTTCTCTAAAGAGATTAGTTATGAAAGATTCCCCTTTTTCACGATCTTTTCTTCTGTTGCAAAACTAGCCAGCAACTTGACACGCATAGAAAGCAACCAAAGCCAAGGGTAAGAATCCTGCATGATGATACCTTTGGATAAACAACTCGCAAGCCTTGTTATTTTTTTCCCCGAATTTCATTCAGCTGAGATGCTGTGAAATCACTAAGAAAATCTGCATTTTATTAATAGAAACATATGGTTGGAAGGGACCTCAAGGGCCATCCAGTTTAATCCCCTTCACAGATGCATGGGATTGGTTATTCCTCAAAATATCATAGGCTGCCCATCCAGCCTTTTCTTGAAAATCTCCAGAGAGGGTGATTTAACAGTTTCCCTACATAACTCCTCTTGCAGTTAGCTCAAATCTGAGAGTAGCTTCCTGTATTATCAATATAGTGATAACTTTTTTGTTGTTGTTGTTGCTGTTTCCTCTATGTAACCAGAGGAAATAAATGACCAGAATAAAAAGTTCCATAAATTTTGATTACTGCAAATCTTTAGTTTTTGTCACTAGATGGCAGAAAGAGATGAGTTATCTTTTGAGACCGAAATAGTTATTTTGGCTTGTGTGTTTTTACAAGTTATGTTGCAGACAAGATCGACTTCCTAAATTCTACTGCAGATTTACCTTGTTTAAATAATACCATCTAATTTCCCCTCAATGCAATAGGATTTTGGTGCTTTCCACTAAACCTGTTTCCTAAACATAATCATTAAAAAATATTGCTTCAGCAAAATAAAAAAAAAAATAGCCAGGTCTTGTCTGAAAGAGAGGGATTCTGCAGTGGCAAAAATATTAGGGAAGCACGTTTTGGTTACTCAGACTGGGGAAGCCTGTTGGTCTTCATTTACTTTTCTACTTATATTGACTTTGGATTAATCTAGGGCCCATTCATTCCTTCCCTCCACACCAAGCACTCCCACTGAGTTCAATAGGTATCCAAGGAATAAGGTATAAGGGAATCAGGCCTTGCTTCAAAGTCTGTTGATTTTCATAGAAAGGCCCCCCATTGGCTTCTATAAGGATGAGTCTTAATGAGGAGCAGTCCTTTGAATAATAAGCATTCAGGGCTGAGTGGTTGGTGCAGGGCTCTGCGGTTTTGCAAAGCACTAAACAAATCAATAGCACACGTTCCATTTCTCGTTAGCCCCAGGGTGAAGTGCACATGCCACGTGTGGAAAAGATCAGAACCCTGCCAGCCACAGACCGAGAAGCCCAGACTAGCTCCGTCTCTACTCCCCCTTCCTACTTTTAGAGAGCTGCTGCTGAGCTGCTTCACAGGTAGGAAGTGACCTGTGAGCACTATGGGAATACTTGGTCATGTGCTGCTCCTTGTCCCTGCTGGGATTTTGGTACCAAACATTTAATCTGAATCTTTGATGCTTCACATTATACTGCATCAGATGTTTCATATGATATGAACATGCATGGCAAAACCAGGACTGACTAGTCAGGGACTGACACAGGGGAGGATCTGAAGGAGTACAGTGGTGTGGCTGTGCCCTGATTTTGAACTGGACTGTGCTGCTGGAGTCTCTAGAGACTTAAAACAAGTCCCCAAAGCAGAAGAGAATCCCCACTTCCTCTCCATGTTCACAGGCATGTCCCTTCTTCTTCTCCATTCCCTGGTGCTTTCCCCACTGTCCTGGGGGAGCAGGGGAATCATCACTGTGGCTCCTGCCTGCCCCATCTGGGTTGCATGGGAGCTAGGTTCATGTAGTGCTGTGGCTGTGGCCCCTCTTTGGTGATGCTGCCACAGTTCCCAGATAAGCCAGCCCTGCTTTGGGAGCTTTAGACAGTCCTCAGAATATCCTGCAACATAGTCTACCATCACCAGTGGTTTGTGGGGGGAAGAGGAGGCCTAGGTTTAGGTCCCTGGGAACCTTTGCAGACCAAACTGTAGCAAGGAATAAACTGAGAAAATAAAGGATTTTGCAGTCACTAACACAGGGGCATTCTGGATTATTTTTTGCAGTTTGGCATCTTAATTCCACTTGGTACCTAGCTGACCCAACTGACCTTGACAGAGGCTACACAGGGCAGAAACTAGTGCATGATGAGTGAAATGAGAATCAGGTCATTAAGCCCTACAACAGACTAGCATTTTATTTGATGGCATACACAACTGCAAACAATTTTCAAGCTTTCTTGATGCAATGCATTGCTGAAAAGAGAAAAGTATAGTGGATGATGATTCACCATGAAGAAGTCTTGGACAGCCCATTCTCAGACTATCACCTCCCAGACTAGTATTTAGCATTTCTGGTGTTGTGGGCAAAATAAACATTAATCTTCTAACTTCAGACTAGAACTATCATCAGCTTTATGACCCCATCTCATCTGTGTATTCTGATTTACCAGCTGTAATAACTAAGCAGATCAGGTTTCCATAACAGTCGATGACAACATTATCAGACCTTTCCCATGGGAAGGATCTGACAAAAGATCACCTTTGGTAATGGAGGTGCAGGTATCACTAACAGCTACTGGCATAATAGATTGTGCAAGTCTGAAGAAATAGGGAGGAATATTGTAATGATAGTAATTAGTTTGATGTTGGGTATTGAGCCTAGATCAAGGATAACATAGAAGAAAGAACTGCTATCCTTTTTCCTTTCATGTAGCTAAACCCATTGAGAACCAAAGCTATCCATAAATCCAGTCCTTTTTTCTTCCATCATAGAGTCTGTGGCAGTGACTCAGGAATGGGGTTGGGAATAATGTTGTTGCTCAAACATGATGCAAATTCGTGCCTGATGTAATTCCATCACCATGAGTAGATTTTGCCTGCTATGGGAAAAAGATGATAGTTTTTAGCTGGTTGCAGTGACTATACTCTCTTTAAGTCATCTAGGAAGGATCCACCCCAAATATCTGGCTGCTGGCTGGATATTGCTAAGCAAATACAAGCTGTAGCACCTGGGTGTCAGACATGCACAGCTGCACGTTTATTGTAGCGGGTCCATCTGCAGAACACTCCTCATACCAGTTCCTTTCCTCATGTTAGGAGGGAAGATACATTTTGGTGGGGACAGTTGCAAACCTCACTGCCTTCTCCTCTGACTCTGCCAGGTGTAGTTCTGCAAGTCTGCCTTCTCTGAGATAAACACAGAGGACAGTATACATTTAAAAATACAAGAGGAAGAAAAAAAAGCTCTAGCAAACTAAAGTATTACACTATACAAACAATACTCCTCCTGGGGAAAAGAGATGGAGAAAAAGAATGAATCGTATGTGCTAGATATAGATCACATTGCTTAAATGCACCACTGCATCATGCTCTGGTACTAGGGATAAGAGCAATCGAAGAACCCATATAGCATAGAAAAGAGGACAGCATATGTACGGATACTGAAGGTCAGGGTGGATTTTATAGTTTTCTAGACCTTTTCCTCACTGCTGAAATTTCTCCCAAGGTGACTGTTTTGCTAGGGATACAGACCCACTCAAAACTCATCTGAAAGCAGTCATCCCCAACCTGCCCCCAAAGTCATAGAGACATTAACTGCTCCCTATGCAGCCCAAGTCAGGACTGGTTTACAATGCTACCCTGCTGTGCTTGGGGCTCCCTCTAGCAAGTTTGCTCTGTCCATTTTCACCCCCTCTGCATGTGCCATATCCCAGAAATAAGGCAAAATTAGAGGGTTAAAGTGGCTCAGAACATGTCCCAGGCAAGGCGTATAAGAGCACTTCAGGGTGGGCTCGCTACCACTTTGGGGTAGCTATGTTGCCTCAATGCACATATAGTGGGAAAGAAGGTGGGGACATGCCAGGTAGTGCTGGGCCTGTCACAGAGGCCATGTAGATGTGACCTCAGTGCTTCAGACTGGTATGTCACCCATGCGGTCTTCTGTTTTTGGAAAACCTGGTAAGTTGCAACCATAAAGAAAAGTGACCATCGACAAGGGAGTCCATTGTTTTTCTCCTAGTCTATTCATCCAGTCATTTGAAACCGAAGCCTGGTTTGAACTTAACTGCATGAGACCAAGCTACAGCTTTATTGCCTTGGTTGAAAGCAGATGTTAACAATTATTTTATATTTATTGGCATTAATTGTTATAATGGATGCATAGAGGGGGTATTTTATATGCATTGTGGGACACTTTATTTGAAGATTTTGCAACCTTTTAGACACATTTAAATTACTCTGTCAAAAAGTGTTTGGAAGGACTACAGGAAATAATTGTCTCCCCTGCCAATTCTCAGAAGCAGGTTCCAGGGCAAAACACAAATTGTCTTTCATGCTGGCTAAATGCAAGATATTTTTCTTATTCTGATTTAAATATTATAGAAATTGTATGATTTTATCATGATCTTTTATCAAAGTAGGTAGATCAAGTTGTCTTTGGGTTGTTTGTTACCTGTCTAAAGTCTCTGATACTTTGACAAATATCGGCAGTTTCTAGTGATCCATTGTATAAATAATTTATTGAATTATAAAACAAGAGGATGTTTCATAGCAGCAGAGACTCGCTCGTGAGGGTGTGAGTATAAAGAGATGATCACACCCGTAGTAGTAACATTCAGTAAATGGATCACTTTCATGTAAGCCAAACTTTTAAAATCCTTAGGCTGAATGACTGTAAGCCAGATACCAAAAAATAACACCCTCTGTGGACACTTCATTTCAGGCTATTGTTATGTGAGGTTTATAAGCTAAGCAGAGTTGAGCTTGGCCAGTATTTGAGAGGGGAGATCTCCAAGGAAAAACTTGTGCAGCTGGAAGTGGTATTCTTTCCTCTGAGCAGTAATGAAATATTGCCTTAGCAAGGTGTCAGGAATCCTTATGTTAGTGGTGCATTTTTGGCTAGTGCAATAAGGTTAACACTATTATGATTGCAAAAAATACCCTATAAGATATTCTAGTGGCCAGCAACACTCAGGCTTTTGGACTTGGTGTCAGCAGTAATCTCTAGTCATGGACAATTGGGGTGAATGAAGCAGCCAGCTACACCCATTGAGTAGCACAGGAAAAGTGCTCTAGAAGAACAAGGTATTCTAATCATGGTATTCTAACCAATCCAGTTATTCTTAATTCATTTTTATAATTCTCATTAGATAAAGTTTATTTGCCATCTGGAACCCAAATAAATTGCTACAATATATTCTGCCTCCTGGTTGCCAAGAGGCTAGCCAGCTGGGACTTTACTTATAAGCATTTGAGGTCAGGGCCCATGCTTTCATACAGTGTGTAGCACATTGGTTCTTGGTTCATGGCTAAAATTTCTCGGCAGTAGAAAAATGATTATGATAATTCTTAAACAAGTGATTCCAAAACTTCAGGAATAATTTATGGTATAACAACATGACTAATAGCCTTAACTTGCATGGGGCCCAAAGATGCACACAATCATAATTCTTAGGGTTTTTTCTTTCATTTTTTGCTAACACTGATTCCTAATCATAGAATCATAGAAAAACAGAGTTGGAAGGGACCTCAAGAGGTCATCTAGTCAAACCCCCAGCAGGACCATCTCTAGTTATAGACTTTGTCTTGCTAGGTCTTAAAAACCTCCAAGGATGGAGAGGGGACTTTCCATCCTTGGAGGTTTTTAAGATCTGTGGAAAGTGCATCCTTCCCATAAATAACCTTCTCTGGGTAACCTGTTCCAGTGCTTCACTATCCTTCTCATGAAAGTTTTTCCTAAGATCTAACCTAAACTTCCCTTGCTGCAGCTTGAGACAGTTGGTTCTTGTTCTGTCATCTGCCACCACTGAGAACAGTTCAGCTCCATGCCCTCTAGAACCCCGCTTCATGTAATTGAAGGCTGCTATTAAATCTCTCCTTAGTCTTCTCTTCTCCAAACTAAATAAGCCCAGTATCTTAAGCCCCTCCTAGGAAGTCATGTGCCCCAGCCCCCTAACCATTTTCGTTGCTCTCTGCTGGACTCTCTCCCATTTTGTCCACAACCTTTCTGTAGTTGGAAGCCTAAACTTTGGATACAGTACTCCAGATGTGGCCTCATCAGTGCTGAAAAGAGGGGAAGAATCACTTCCCTTGATCTACTGGAAATGCTCCTGCTAATGCAGCCCAGTATGCTATTAGCCTTCTTTGCAACAAGGGTATGCTATTGGCTCATATTCATCGTATTGTTCACTGTAACCTACAGGTCCTTTTCTGCAGAGCTGCTGTCCAGTCCATCCTATCCTCCAGGTCATTGATGAAGATATTGAACAAAACTGACACCAGGACTGACCCCGTCTGGCACTCCACTTGGCTGCCAACTAGACATTGAGCCATTGATTACTATCCTTTGAGACCAACAATCCAGCCAGTTTTCTATCCAACTTTCCATCTATTAATCCAACCCATACTTCCTTAGCTTGCTTGGAAAGAATGTTGTTGGAGACTATATAAAAAGCCTCGCTAAATTCAAGGTATATCACAGTCACTTCTCTCCGTGCATGCGCAGAGTCTTATCTCATCATAGAAGGTTGTCAGGTTGGTTAGGCATCACTTGCTCTTGGTGAATCCACACCAATTGTTCCTAATCATCTTCTCCTCCCAGTGCTTAGAAATGCATTCCTCCAGGAACTTCTCCATGATCTTTCCAGAGACTGAGGTGAGGTTGGCTGGTTTGTAGTTTCCCAGGTCCTCCTCTTTTCACTTTCTTAAAGCTGGGCACTATATTTGCCCTTCTCCAATCATCTGGGACCTCTCCCAACCACCACATATTTTAAAAAATAATGGCCAGTAGCTCTGCAATCACATTGGCCAACTCCTGTAGCACTCTCAGGTGCATCATGTCTGACCCCATGGACTTATACATATACATCTTTTCTAAATAGTCCCTAACTTGTTCTTTCACTCCTGTTGGCTGCTTACCTCCTCCACAAAGTGTGCTGCCAGGTACAGTAGTCTGGGAAAGGATCTTGCCTGTGAAGAGGTAAAAAGACAGTGAGTATTTCAGCCTGTTCAACATCATCTATCACTAAACAGTACCCTTTCCTTCTGTTGTGGTCAATGGGTGTCTTTACACGTGCTCTGGAAGTGGGGTGAGGGTGCTTTAATTAGAGTACCTCTGAGAGCCACTCTAATCAAAGTGCCCATATGATCTTGTGTATTGAATATCCTATACTTGAAAATGATGGTGGAGGTGCTTTAACTAAAGTTTGTTCAATGAGCTTCAGTTAAAGGGCCCCTGCCACCATTTTGAAGTATGGGGATGCTAAATACGTGAGACACAGAGGCTGCTGGTATGTGCTAATTAGCACACTCTAGTGGACTTGATTAATTAAGTCTGCTCCAACACGGTGTAATTACGGTACATTGGAGCAGAGTCCCCACATGTCTACAGGCACCCAATGAGACTATTATTCCCATGAGTAATGATGCACTTCAGGCCCAAGCTTTTTCACTTTATTTTTTCCTTTCTCTCTAGTCAATACATTTGAGAAAGTTTAGAAATCCACCATATACTGTTCTATTGTTTCCCTGATGAACTGTATATAAAGAACTGTTTTCTACATTAAAAGAAAGACTTGCCTACAGGCTTTTGTTTACTGGCACAAGATGGTTAATGGAAAACATCAAAGCAAAAATGCTAATAAGCTTATTGATGTTGAAAAGAACAAATTACTGTTAATGTTTTCAGCTTTTGATTAGCCTATGAAGCATTGTGAAATTAGCCCAGCACTATGCATAGTCCATGTGGATATGTATGAATGTTTTTCTCAATAGCGTGTTGTTCAAGCACTGTAAGTGTAGAATACTCTGGCACAGGGCCATTAAGAGATGCACAGGACATGACAGCCTGGAAACATTTCAGATGTATTAGAGCATCAATGGAGATGGCCATTCTAGAAAGACCAAAGAGACCTTAACATCAGATATTTTTAAAGTCTTTTCCTCCACAATTTTGGTTCAACAGTTGATAAAAAGTAATTTGTTGAGGGCTGAGTCTTTGAGGCACTGGATTACTTTCATTTTATTTTCCATGTTATATTCTATGTTAGGGATGCTTGCATTTTTATCATTTTATTGTAGCTTTCTGTGGACATGTCGATTAAAAATTTCAGTCTCAAAATGTCTGGCATAGCTTAGAGCTATACTGGATCTTAGTTTACTGCTGTTGCCTTTGGACTACTCTTTGTTCATCACAGCTGTATAACCTGCTCCCTTTCTTTTGCTATGTGTAACTGGGTGGCCTATGCTGAAGCATTTTATATGTACAGTGCATGACAAAATAGCCAGTTTCCTCTTGAAACCTATCCATTTACATTTAATATGAGTGACTACTCCACTGCCCAGCTTTTGAACAAGCATAAAAGAGAGTCAGATGGTTTTTGTGGAGTTTTAAAGGCCTAAATCTGCCAGTGAAGAGGAAAATTATTCTTACCTCATTAAACAATCTGGTGGTGATATTGCATTACTCCAAGACACACATCTTCTAACTAGGGAGGCTGAAAATCTCAAACAATGTTGGACAGAAGATGGATTTTCTGCAGGTCCCCTCCCCTCCCCCAAGGAAGCGAAATAGTCTATATGCCTTTAAGGAAAAATTTACTGTCTAAGCTCTTGGACTTCAAACAAGAGAAGCATGGGAGCCTGGCAAACATTACAGTTAATCCATGTGAAGTGGATTTCATCATTCCAGTTGTGGATGATTGCATCTCTTTTCTGTATGCTGTCTCAGCTAATGTAAGGCTTTATAGTTAACAATGTTGTGATGGGAGATTTAATTTAACAATGGATCTGATGTTAGACAAATCTGGAGGAACATACCTAGAAATCTGAATCATGAATGAAACTTACGGAGTTTTGAAAGAAGGTGATATGAAGTGTTAAGATTACCGAGTGCCTGTAGAGACCATTTATACCTTACCCTACTCCAGAGGTGCTCACTGTCAAACAGTCTAACATAGGTAGCAGTGCACATACTATTATAGGTCCAAATCACACACTGTCATATTCATCCAATAGTAAGGACTAACCATTTCTCAATAGGATTTGGGTTCAGAACACTTAGGGCAAACAGCTTCTTCTGGTATCACTAATGTGTCACTTAAGATATACCGATACTGTCTCTGAAAACTTCATTTGAAGTGCTTGCTGTAGGTCATTCTGATTCTTCATTTGGAATAATAAATTGTGACAGAGGTGAGGGCCTGAAAGAGACTTGGGTGCAAGACTGGTGCCTTCCTAATAACATTATATTACCCAGAGTGGAGAATGAGGGCACATGGACAGGTGCCACAGCATAGCTCTAGAGGCTCTATTGAAATAGCAGAGGGGTCAGCAGCAACAGCAAGAAAGGCTGCAGGAGCTCTTAGTACAAAAGCAGCTACTATAGCTATAGCAGAAGTAAGTCCAATGGAAAACCAACAGGAATTTTTACTCCAGCTGATGGATCAGCATAGCCAGGATTCACAGGTTGGCATGATGTCTTAATTATATGGAATGAGAAGTTATTTCTATTTAAGACAGGACTGGCAAATGACCCTGAGAAAATCTTTGAATGTGTAGCAACTGCCCATCAATGACCTTTGAGTAGTATTAAAATACAAGATTCCTTCTTGAGCTGGTGAGTCCACTAACTTATAAGGAACTGTACGTTTTGGACCCACAAACAACTGGTAAATAGAAGAAATCCTTGAATAGAAGAGCTCCCTCAGTTCTCATTCTAAGGGGGGAGGTGTGTGGCGGAGGAGCACCTTTGGGGCGCTTGTCACTTCAGGGCTCTCACAGGCTCTGAGGGGAGCCTACTTGGAGGAGCAGCAGGGGAAACACCCCCAATGTACCCTTTAAAAGGGGGAAGGTGTGTGGCAGCCTGCCACTTTAAGACCAGAGCCAAGCAGCCAGCAGGTGCTTGATTGTGGCAGCCATTTTAGATCTCTGGCTGCCTATATAAACAGCTCAGTTCCCTGCTGGCTTGGGAGGTAGTAGTATGGTTTGGTTGTGAGGTGTTGTTGATCATTCTGGTTATAAGGGTGGGAGCTGTAGGGGATGGTTGGGAGGCTCTTGGTTCTGGGTGTGACCTAAAACTGCACCCTGCCAGGAGTGGGTGGTCCCAGGTTGGTCACCCCTTCACTCCAAATGCACAACTTCTTTATTTGCCTATATAACATGGGTTATAGTTCCTCTCTCCAATTTGATTTCTGCTCTTCTTAAGCAAGTTCTAGTTTCCTCATCCGTGGGTGCATCTACATGTGCATTAATGCACCATTGCTATGTGCATTAAGTTTAGTACCTCTAATATGAGGTACTACATAAATGTACAGGAGCAATCATGCACAGTCTTTATGAGACTCTTAATATGCAGTAGACTAATTCTGTTGCTCATTAGTGCATTATTTTTTGTTTTGCTGTGATATGCTAATATGCAGTATGATTAGTCTACGCATTAAGCACCTTGTGTTGATGCGTCCATTGTGATGCATCCTGTGCCTTCTATCTAAATAACACTTTCCAAACTGTTTTTTCTGGTCCCTTTAAGGCATTATATTCAATAGAATAAACAGTACATTATTTAAGTTATTTAAATTTAGTTAACTACTGTGGCAGTGAAATCCAAGTGAGGGCACTGTACACATCTACACAAGATGTTTACTGTGGAGTTGCCCAATTAGCTCTGCAGTAGAGTCTCAGCATCTATTAGGCCATAGTAAATTAATAAGCACTATTGTAAGTTTGTACTTCTCAACACGGGTATTACCCTACGGCAGGGTTATTTAGTATGCTACAATGCATGTGTAGATATTGTCATGGCTGGCTGGGGCATGAGGTTGCTTCAGTGCAAGGCAGAGTGGCTCTGGGCTAGCAGGATGACCCCTGGACCCCCTGCTGGCCAGGGCTGCTCCCACTTGGCTCAATGTGCTGAGGCCCCAGCTGCATGTGTAGATGTGGTGCCCGGGAGCAATAAACTCCCGAGTGATATGTGCCAGAGTTTATTGTGTTCCGTTAATTGGATGTATAGATGTGCCCAGTTTGTAGTTCTCATTAAAGTTAGCAGGTCAAATTAAAGATTATGGTAGCCTGAGGTTTGTCTTGATCTACTAATTCATGTGAAAATAACAGGCTGTCTTGTTTTCCCCAGGATTATACCATATGTTAGATAACTCATGTTAAGAAAGCATCTTTTCTCCTAATGAAAACAAGGTCTAAAGATCTGAAGTATCTTGGCGACTTGCAATGTTCTTTTCATGTCTCATTTTGCCTATCCTTTCCCCAGGCTAACTTCTTTGAAACTATTACATGAAACCAAATTTTCCCTAAGTTTGGTATACTGTTTGTTATGTAGATTGAGTCTGCCTTAGGATTTAGAGTTGGCTGCAGGCTAGAGTTAGGTCTTTCATTCAATTCTTCTGCAGTTCTTCCTCTATATAATTTTTCTTCAGGTAATATATGTTTGTGCCTTTGTGCAGTACTCTCTTCATTGAAGAGATTTTTAGGTAAGGATGCATCAAGATCAGTGTAGTGGTGCATTTATTTTGTTTTTTCTTTTCACTAAACCATGAGTCTTTAGTCACTTCCTTTTCTTGCATCAGTTTCTTTCTTTCTTTTTTACACAGTAGGCCAAAGTATATCTTCATTAGCTTTGATGGTTTGAACTTCTTTATGCTACAGATTTTGGTTAACTGGAATTGCATAAACCCATCGCAAAGCACCTTGCTGCACCACTCCTAGAGAGGGAGAAAAGCCCTAGCGGGGAGAAGGAACCCAGCTGCAAGTTGCCTGGGGCAACTAATGAGAGTCAGCTGACCCTAAGGGGCAGGGCCTGGCTCTTATAAAGCCCAGAGCCAAGGCCAGGCTGGCAGTTCCCAGCCAGCAGCCAGAGGGGCAGGAGCTCTGGGAGACAGAAATGTGAGTGCAGCTCACGAGAGCTCCAGAGGTTGGAGCAATGATGCGGAGGTATAGCCAGGAGGCTTATGTTTAGTTATAGCCAGGAGGTTTGTGTTTTGTTTTGGTAGTGTTGTTTTACACCGGTGGTTTGGATGAGGCTATCAGGGGTTGGAGGAGGCCTCATAAGGGCCCACAGGGGTGTGGGACCCTAGCGCCCAGGAGGGTGCGATTCAGCACCAGAGAGGGTGCAGTAGCATGGGGTGCATAGACCCCTGGCCTCAGGCAGGGGGCAACATGTGAGAAGCCCAGAGAGGGGCATTAGAAGGGCCCAGGCATGGGCATGGTGAGCCCCAGACAGGGGGCAGTATTTTGAGGAGCCCACGAGGGGCAATATTTGAGGAGCCCAGAATGGGCATGACGAGCCTGGGTATAGGCTAGCTCTGCAGAAAACCCCAAGACAAGGGCAGGGTGCTGCAGTGGACCCCAAGAAAGGGATTAGCAGGACAGCGTCCCCAGAGAAGAACAAGTGTCCCCCCCCCCCCCAGGAAAAGGGGATAGCAGTACAGCATCCAGCAAAGGGGGAAGCAGTGCAGTGTGCCTGAAGGACTGGGGGCTCGATGTAGAGTCCCAGAGTGGACAAGGGTCCCTGAGAGGGACGACATTTTAAAAAAGGCCCAGAGTGGGCATCGAGAGCCCCAGTGAGGGGCAGGAGTCCAGACACAGAAGGCCCAAGACAGTGGACATGTATTTGTGACTGGACAATGTCTTTCCCATCTGCGAGGCTTGGGGCATGGTATTGGGGGTTGGTCAGAGCCATGCATAGCCCGCCCATAAGGCTAGGGTGACCGAGAAGCACCCATCGTATTGAGAGATCACAAGGAGTCTGGGAGATCATGGGGACAGAGGTCCCAAAACGCTGTGCCTAAGGAGGTATAAGAGCAAACACATGGCGGGTGAGAATAAAAGGGTGTCCTTGGGCCGGCCTTCAACGTGGCAAGAGGGACCTCGGGGAGATCACGGCCCTCCCTGCAGGCGCCGTCGTGACAAAACTCTACATTGTAAAAACTTTGACTAATCAAAGATTTAGTAAATAGGGCTTGTATTTTTCTTTTCATAGATTTTATGGTTGTAAGAGACCTGTTAGATCAGGGGTGGGCAAAATGTGGCTTGGGGGCCGGATGTGGCCCACCAGACCATTCTATCCATCCTGCAGGGCCCCTAAAAAATTTAGAAAATTAATATTTATCTGCCCCTGGTTGCTTGTCATGCGGCCCTCGATGGCTTGCCAAAACTTAGTAAGTGGTCCTCTGCCCAAAATAATTACCCACTTCTGTATTAGATTATTAAGTCTGCGCCCCCATGCCCTGGGCAGGAAAGAGTGCTGGGGTCAGATGACCCCAGCCAGGTCCAATCGTCTCTTAAATACCTCCAGGGAAGGGGACAGCTCCACCTCCCTTGGAAGCATATTCCATATTTTAGCAACTCTCACTGTAAAGAATTTTTTCCTGATGTCCAATCTAAATTTGTTCTCCTTCAGTTTATGGCCATTGTTTCTAGTTACCTAAGT
>JAGPOW010000261.1:18725383-18736741 GCA_030014935.1 Caiman crocodilus
CCCTGGTATCCTCTACTTCTTTCTGCCCCCCCACCTCCCCTGAGGAGTGTATAGATGGCCACTGTTTCTTGGTGTAGAGAATAAGTCATCAGTAGAAAAATTAGGATTTGTAATCCTGTCTGTCAAATATACTGATTGAAGCTGATCTCCATGCAAAGGATCAGTATAGGCCCTGTGAGCCATTTAAATACCATATAAGTCAATTTTGATAGTTTAAGTGGTTTGTGGTACTTCTACTGGCCCATTACACATCAGTAAATTTCACCCACAAGAAACAAAGCAAATGTATAACTATCATTATGACTCATTACATTCTAACTCCTGCCTATTCTTATTTGAATCTGCAGTGGAAAACGTCCAGTCACCTTGTCCATTGATCCCTACTAATAAGAAGCCAAATCTGAGTCAGTCACAAGTTTGTAGAGTCCACGTCTGCTGCAGTCTGCTGCCAGATCAGACCAGTCCAGTTTAATTGCAATGAATTAATCTCATTCATCATTTAGCTTCTCATCACGTCTACAATGCACTCTTACAGGTCAGTTATTAACCTCACCAGTAATCCCAAATGCCTTGTGTTTTTAGGGGTGTACTTGGTAGCCATGTTGGTCTGAGACAAAAAGACATACAAATAACTAGAACTCTTGGTTCCAAAATGATACCTTGTATTAGACCGACTGGAAAATGGCAAGAAAATTGTCCTTTTTGGCAAGCTTTTGGGATCAAAGTCCCTTTGTCAGGCTCTGGGAAAAGTGTAGATAGTACAAGATGGTAAAAAGTCCCTATAGGTAGGAAATAAACTTCATTTTTGCACAGAGGGAGCTGAAGATGGAAATCTTGTGTTTTTATGTGTATCTTTTTAAATCTATCTATGAAATACTATATGTCTCATACAAAATGCATTTCCTCCCCAAAATCAGCTTCCCTCTCAAAGTTGGGCTGTGTATTTTAAAGTGGAGGAAGCTGTTTTCTTCACTTAAAAAGAGATGGTCCTGGAGACACTGTGCATACCATGCAGCTGCCATGATGGCAGAGTTCTGCATTAAGCCTCTCATACCTATAGCTGTTGATTAAGTACTATAGCATATGCCTGAAACAGCAAGTGACCTTCTGGTAGTATCCTGATGAGGGTTGTGATGTGGAAACATTTTATTTACAGTGTGGGAGTTTGTATCTTCAAGACATTGCCACTCATTCGCTTACTTCCTCACTTTGGGGTCTCCTTAATTATTTGCCCATCACATCTTGATGTTCAAAAGGAAAGAAAGAAAAGAAGGGAGGGGAGGTGTTTGTTACAGTTAATGGTAGGAATTGGTCAGGAATGATTTAGGAGTAGCTATACCTTGAATGCTTTGTAAAGAGCAACAATTGGAAGCCCAGGATGCTTTCCCCTCATCCAGCATACAGAAGCGTAGCTTGCTAGGAGAGAGCAAGAACAGCTCCATAGCCTAAAGCAGGTGGGTATTGGAGATGATCAACTCAGCAGCAAGCAGGAGAGTGAAACAGAGCTCTACAACTGGTTTAGTTAATTTTTCTTTCTTTCTTTTTTTTTTTTTTTAAGGAGCTGAGATAAGATTATGAACGGAATAGAGAAAGGGGAGTTTTGGCTGTCAAGTAAGAAGGTAAGTGTACAGGGGGGTAGGGGTTGGAGGCCCAGGACCTGGGGACTGTGTGTGGGGGGGGCAAGGGGGGAAGGAAGGGGGCATTCCTGTCAGCACTGGAGGAAGGTGGCTGGGTGCCAAGTCTGTGTCAAGGCAGGGGGAGCTGGGGGGAAGGCATCTGCCCCATCCCCCAGCAGGGGAAGGGGATGCAGCGGGGGAGCTGCATGGCTGTCCCAGTGGCTGGTGCTCATACTCACAGGGGTGGGCTTGCCAGGAGATGCTGCTTGTGGGGGTGGGGGGGCAGGAGGGGCTGTGACCAGGCTACCTGGCATGGTGTGGCAGCCCCAGCCCAGGGTAGGAGAGGTGCCACAGGCCTCCTCGCCTCCTCTCCTCCTCCTTCCAGCACATGCTGCCACCTGCATGAGCCAGAGCTGCTGTAGCCACTGCACTCCAGCCTGAGCGGGACAGCGGCAGGTGGGACTCTGGGTGGGAAGTGAGGACACCAGCAGGGCCAAGGACCAGGGTTGGGACTGGCCATTGATCTTGACAGAAAAGGTAGAGGACTGCTGGATGATCTCAGACACCTTCTCCTGCCTTACTTTACTAGAGTTCTCTGATTCTGTCACTTGTGACTGTCAGGACTGCGTATGGCCCTCTGTTATCTGCTCTTGAATTGCTGCCTAGTACTAGAAAGCAATTGACTCTAAATGCAAGGATTGGTCATGTTTCAGAGCCATGAACAGAAGTCCACCCTTTCTACCGCTTGCTCTGCAGGGTGGATCTGGCATGTTACAGACTCCTGGGCTAACGGATAGAGCACTGGCAAGACCTCTACTCAATCCCAGCTCTGGCTTGCTACATGACTCTGGGCCCAGGCATTTTGTTTTTTTGTGCCTCATTTTTCCTTGCATAAAATGGAGGGGATGATATTGATGACCTTTGTAAAATGCATCAACTCTCCTGAAGAAAAATGCTGGAGAACAGCTAAGTGTTATTACATGTAGAGAAACTTCACTTTTTAATAGTATAGGAAGGATTTTTCCCCCTCCCCCTGTTTTAAGCCCTCTTCCATGAATGATAGTTTTTTAACTTGAGTCTGAAGAATACCTTTCTTTTTAACTTTCTCACTGCTTGGGAAAGAATAAACCTTCCTCTTCTCTAACACAGGGAAAACAAACAAACTTCCAGTGTGATTGATTGAACAAACTCAATTAACTAGGATGGCTATAATTACTACATAAACAGTCCCAGAATTGAGACCAAGTACATCTGAGACCCTTTCATGAGACCTTGGTACACCAGAGTAATCTCAAAAGCCTGCTGTGGAAGTGATAAACAATAAGGTGATAAAGTAAGGATATCTGTTCGGTCTGCAGTCTACTTTACACAGTTGGTTGTTCTGAGGAGTGTTTTAATTCAAATATGTCATTCACTGCTTTCAAAACTCAGGAAGGCAACAGCAGAAAAAATGGATCCTGAAGTCCTTACTCATTGTCCACCCAGGACAAGATACCACCCATGTGAATGGAAGTTTGGTGTGAGTAAGACTAGAGAGAGATCTGGAGTATTTCAGCCATTTTGAACTAAATACAAATTATTACATTAAGTTACTATGGAGATTAATTATTTACATGGTTTTGAATCTTCCTCTAGAAAATTGTATTTTTTTTTTTTTTGTCCTAGGGATATTATCTTAAATTATTAAAGGTCTCTTCTGTCCTTGATAAGTGCATGCATTTGCAACTAATAATACCAGAAATTATTTGCATACAGCCAAGGGTCATACCCAAAGCCTAACAAAGCCAATTCAATTGACTTCCTGGGCACTGGATCTGCTCCCAAATAGAGTCAAGTTGGCAAAGAGGTATTGGATGAAATAGACTACTGCACCTGGGGGAACAGTTCAAGGAGGAAGTGAGCACCCAGCAGTGGTGAATGAACAGGTTAGGTCAGCCTTACCTCAATCCTTGGAAAAATCACGGAGCAGTTCCTCATGGAATCCATTTCTATGCACTCGGAGGAGAAGAAGATGATTAGGATTAGTCGGCCTGGATTCACCAGGAATGGTCTAAGGGTTGGGCACATGACTTCTGTGGGGAGGCTGAGAGAACTGGCCTTATTTAGTCTGGAGAAGAGAGGGCTGTGTGGGTGGGGGGAATTTAACTGCAGCCTTCAGCTACCTGAAGGGGGGATCCAAAGGGGATGGAGCTGGACTTTTCTCAGTGGTGACAGATGACAGAACAAGAAACAGCGGTCTCAAGCTGTAGCATGGGAAGTTTAGGTTAGGTTTAAGGAAAAACTTTAAAAAAGGAGGGTTGCTTCTTGTTCTGTCATCTGTCACCACTGAGAACAGTCTAGTTCCATCCTCTTTTGAAACCCCTTTCAGGTAGTTGAAGGCTGCTAAGTCCCCTCTCAGTCTCCTCTTCTCTAGACTAAATAATCCTAGTTCTCCCAGCCTCTCCTTAAATCATGTGCCCCAGACTCTTTACCATTTTTGTCACCCTCCTCTAGACTCTCTCCAATTTGTCCCTATCCTTTCTGTAGTGGGGGTGGGGCTCAAAACTGAACACGGTACTGGAGATGCAGCTTCACCAGTGCTAAATAAAGGGGAAGAAATACTTCCCTTGACCTACAGGCAACGCATCTACCCAGGCAGCCCAGTATGCTTTAGCCGTTTTGGAAACAAGGGCACACTGCTGGCTCATATTCATCTTATTGTCCACTGTAACCCCCAGGTCCCTTTCTGCAGAGCTGCTGCTCAGCCAGCTAGCCCCCAGCCTGTACCGGTCCATGCGATTGTTTCATCCTAAGTGCAGGACTTTGCACTTGTCCTTGTTGAACCTCATGAGATTTCTTTTGGCCCAGTCCTCCAATTTGTCTAGGTCACTCTGAACACTAGTCCTACCCTCTGGCACATCTACTACTCCCTTTGGCTTGGTGCCGTCTGCATACTTGCTGAGGGTGCACTCTGTGGCATCTTCTAGATTTGTTGATAAAGATATCAAACAAAATGGGCCCCAGGACCAACCCGTGGGGCACTCCACTTGATACCGGCTGCCAACAAAACATTGAGCCATTTATTACTCCCCTCCGAACCTGATGCTCCAGCCAGCTTTCTCTCCACCTTAAAGTTCATTCATCCAGCCTGTACTTTCTTAGCGTGCCTTTAGGAATGTTGTGGTCAGGCATGACTTGTCCTTTTATGAATCTGTGCTAATTCTCTCCAAGCCTTTTTTAGGGAGGTTGGGGATTCTGCCAGGCAGCAAAGTCCCTCAAATGAGACTGAAATGCTCTGTGTCATGATGCCTAAATCCTTTTTTTTTGATATTTTAAATACCTAGTGCTAGATATAACACCCCTAAACCATTCTGCTTACTCTAGTGTAGTTGCCTTGCGGCATGGATCTTAGGCAGATGCAGAATCATATTTTCCCAGATGCAGAAGGAAAACATAAAAGCATAAATTAAAAAAAATCACATTGAGAATGTGAGTAGGCAGAAGCATGCTTCCTGCTAGCAATTCTTGAATCAGTTCCATTGAATTGTGCACAAAGTAGACAAAATGCTGATATTTATGAAAATTACCTAAATTAACATTATAGGGTGTTTCTCATAGCCTCAGCATATTGACGAACACAGCAATAATATGCACAGCTGTTTTCAGGCCTTACCAATTTCTAAGGCTGTGTTAGGCCATGGTTGATTGGATTCTATTTGTTTTTCAGTTCAACTTTTCCAAAATCAGGCTAACTTTTTCAAACGTATAACAAAATAAAAATGCATGTATTCCTGAGTTCTGACACACAGGAATTTAGTGAACACACAGAGACATTCTGCTATAAATGTAGATCACCTCTGGATTTATTAAGCGGCAAGAAGGAACTTTTTTGTTTTTTTAAACATGTTTAGCGATCCACTGGTTCATGTGCTGACAAGTCAAGCATCTAAGGAAACAAAAACAATTACTATGTATGGAAGGGAGACTGTATTCATGAACTGACACCTGGAGGGCTGGGCTTGTCAAAAAGAGCCCCCAATAACATGGAAATGGGGCCTATTTCACCCTCTGTAGTGTCATGAAAGCTACTCCTGATTTAAGGGCTACATTCAGCTTTAAGACCTGATGCTAAAAACAGATATTTGGTGGTGTTAGTCTAAAGTAAGGCAGAAGGCAGAGCAGCAGTGCACCTTAGATGAATTGAATCAGAAATGCATAAGTTTTGGTGAATGAGTATTCACATCATTAAATGCTAGGACATGATGTGCAAGAATAGGATATAAAATAGGAGCAGCTCAGATTTGCAGAGTATATGCATTTCTGATTTATTTAGTCCGTAAAATACAGCTCTCCCCTGCCTTAATACAAAAGACAGAGAAAGGGGAGGAAAGGGAGAAGTGAAGGAGAGAGAAGGCAGTGCTGGGACAAGAAGACAGGGCTAGAGGAGAACATCAAAACAATACATCCAGAAGGGCATAAATACTAATCTAGGTAAAGGACAAGAATCTGTAGTCCTGTTTAGACTATACTTAACACGTACCAGTCTGTGGATGATTTCTTGCTCTGCAATTTTACACAGCCATTGGCTCTGAAGTTACCTCAGCCAGTTCCTTTAATAGTCTAGGGTGAATCCTGTCTGGCGCTGCTGTCCTAAAAACATTCAGCTTCCCTGTAATCCCTAACTTGTTCTTTCCCTGCTTGAGGCTGATTATCTCCTTCCCTATCCTTGCTGCCAACGGCACTTATCATCTGGTAGCTGACGTGAAGACTGAAGTAAAAAAAGCATTAAATATTTCAGCTGTTTCTGTACTACCTGTTATTAGATTTCCCTCTGCATTCAGTAAGGGACCAATGTTTTCTTTTTTATTGCCTTTCACATCCCTTGCTAGTTTAATCTCAAATTGTGCCTTAGCCTTCTTGATTTTCCCCTTGTGTGTTTTGTAAATACTGCCTGGTAATATGGCCAAATTTCAGCTTTTTGTAGAAGTAGTTTTTGATTCTGAACTTACTGTGGGGTTGCTGTTTTAGTCAGACTGGTCTCCTGCTGCAATTCCTCTTCTTTAGCACCAGGATAGCTTGCTCTTGCTCCCTGAATAAGACGTCCTCCAAGTACTACCAGCAGTCCTGGACTCTTTTGCCCATCGGACCTACCTCTTGGAGGATCCTGGCCACCAGTTCCCTGAGTTTATTTAATTCTGCTTTTATGTAGCCCACTGTTCGCATTTTGCTTCATAGAATTATGGAGAAGCAGGGCTGAAGGGACCTCCAGAGGCCAACCCCTACCCAGGCAGGATCACCCCTACCCAAACCAACCCATTGTATATAACCTCTTAGCAAAACTACAGGCAGCCTTGGCTCAACACAAAGCATAACACTCTAACCTGCCATAGATGCAACAGGGGGACCACAGTGGCCAATGTCCTGCTGCTATAAAGGTTGCTAATATATGCTCAAAAGATCCCAGGAAGAGGGCCAGGATTCCTGTTACAGAGTAAGGCAAAAACCTGCACTGTTCATACCAATCTGACCATGGAGTGAAATCCCTTTCTAATCCTGAGCAGAGGGGCAAGACTCTCTTGCCAGGAACCCCTGGGTTTAGGTCCCAGCAGGAATATTTGCACATCCCAGTCAAAATCCCCAGCCTGGGCTGCTGCTCACACCCAATTCCTCTGAGAGAGCTTGAAAAAAAACCAAACCCTGGTATGGAGCAGAAAGGTGGGGGAGGGGAAGCGAATGCCTTCCCAGCTTCCAATGACAACCAGAAGAACCTAGACAGATTGTAAAAAACCTGTAGTGGAACATAGACACAGCTATGCTTAGATCATCCCTGACCAGCAGCTGTGCAATGTATTAAAGACTTCCACTGATGGAGAGCCCACAGCTTCCCTAGGCAGTCTGTTCCACTGCTGCGCTGTTCTAATAGTGAAGATTTTTTTCCTGATATGCAATCTAAACTTGGCTGCAACTTTAAGTCACTGGTCCATGTCCTATTCCCTGCAGCAACAAAAAACCCCTTGTTTTCCTTCTCTATGGCAGCCCTTCAAGTCCTTGAAGACTACTGTTATGTCCCCTCTTAGGCACCTTTTCTGCAAGCTGAACAACATGCTTAGCTCCTTCAGCTGTTCCTCATATGACTTTCCTTCCAAACCCTTTATCATTTTTGTTGCCTGCCTCTGGACCTTCTCTAACTTCTCTACATCCTTTTTAAAATGTAGAGTCTAAAACTGCCCATTCTATGCTAGATGAAGCACTATACTAATGTGTGCTGAGTAGAGAGGCATTATCATGTCCTGTCTTGCATCTAATGCTTCTATTGATGCTTCTCAAAAGTGTATTTCTCTTTTATATAGCTGCATCACATAGGCTCATATTGAGTCCATGACCTACCAACACTCCCAGATCCTTCTCTATAACTCTGCCACCCAGCTAGGGGTCGCCCATTTTATATTTGTATTTTTTATTCTTCCTGAGGTGTAGCACCTTGCATTTGTCCACATTGTACCGCATCCTGTTAGCTTCAGCCCAGCTATCCAAGGTGTTGAGATTATTCTGTATTGCAGTCCAATTTTCCAGTGTGTTCATAATCCTCCCAAGTTTTATGTAGTCTGCAAACATACTGAAGAAGCCTTTTGCGCCAGCATCCAAATCATTAATAAACACATTGAACAGCACAGGGCCCCAGGCAGATTCCTGTGGGACTCCATCCAAAACATCCTGCCATTCTGCTGTGGCTCCATTTATAATTACCCTTTACTTGCAAGTATTGAGCCACTTGTATGTGCACCGTATAGTAGTTTTGTCCAGCCCACATTTCTCCAATTTGTTTATGAGAGGGTCATACAGGACCTTGTCAAAATCCTTATTGAAATCCAGATGCACTATATCCACAGCATTCCCTTTATCCACCTACGGAGTTACTTTGCCCAAGGTGGGGATCAAGTTTGTTTGCCACAATTTGTTCTTAATAAATCCATGATGGCTGCTTGCAGTCCACCTTTTCTCCTCCAGATGCTTGCAAATGGAGTTCCTTGAGAGATGCCCCAGTAACTTTATAGCAATTGAGGTGAGGCCAAGTGGCTTGTATTTCCCCCGGTCTTCCTTTTTGCCTTTTCTTAAAGCAGGGCACTACATAAGCTCCTTTTCACTCCTCTGGTACCTTGCCCATTTCCCATGACCTTATGAATATAATTATCAAGGGCTCTGAGGTTTCCTCTGCCAGTTCCTTCCATATACTGGTATGAAGTTCATCAGGCCCTTCTGTCTTGAATTCATTGTGCCCTATCAAAAGCTCTCTGACTGTCTCTCTTGCTATTTCATCCCTTAGCCTGTCCCCTTCCTTATCCAAATAATCCTTATTACATGTCTGACTGCAGCTTAATTTTTTTTGTGATGACTGAGGCAAAGTAGCTGTGAGTAGAAGGTTTCTTTGCATCTTCTGTTACGTTTCCCCTGGTTAGTTTATGTCAGTGTTTCTCAACCTTCTAAGTAGCAAGTATGCCCTAACTTCTGAAACATGTTAATAAGTAACCCCAACACACAATTTTCCAGGGGATTTTATATTTACAGACTAATGTGTGCCATATGTTGGAACAAGGGCTGTGCATATAAGGCCATGATATGACAGATGTCTGAGCTGGTGTGGGTAAGATTGCCACCTTTTACACGAGGGGTGCACAACTCAAGTATGTACCCTGGTTAGAGGTGATGTTGGCCAAAACTAAGAGGGTTGAACCAAATTTTTGTCATAGTTTGAGAGGAGGAAGGGTAGAGAGAGACAGGGAAAGAGGGAGAGAGAAAGAGATGGACGAGGAGGCAGCTGCTGCCAGCCATGGAGCCTGGGCTGTTCCCAGCAGGTGGC
Source organism: Caiman crocodilus (assembly GCA_030014935.1). NCBI lineage: Eukaryota > Metazoa > Chordata > Crocodylia > Alligatoridae > Caiman > Caiman crocodilus. The sequence goes on from JAGPOW010000261.1 coordinate 18,734,837, forward strand.
TAGGAGGTTGCAAGCCCTGCTGCAAGCAGCCTGGGCTCTGTGGCTGGCAGCAGCTAACCAGAGCCTGGGCTGGCTGCAGCCAGGAGGCTGCAAAGAGCTGCTCCAGGCTCCAGCATCATTTCTGTACCAGTGGGTGCATGTGCGCCTTGGAGCGGATGGTGGGCAGGCCCTGAGGCAGCACGGCCCAGAGAAGCCTGGTGGCACTGCCATCTTCTGCCTGTAGCCAGCCTGGGCTCTAGCAGTTGCATCAGGCGGCAGGCAGGCTGCAAACAGCTGCACTGGGCTCCTCAGTCCTGGCATCTACTCTATACCGGTGACTGTATGTGTTCTTAAGAGCAGAAGAAGGGAGGATTGCACTGTCTCAGACCCTATCCTTGCTCTCTGCTCTGAGGTACATGTACAGTCACTGCTGGCACAGAGCTGATGCTGGGCTCTGGAGCCCAGTACATCTGTTTGTAGCCAGCCTGGGCTCTGGACAGCTGCCAGGTTGAAAACAGATGCACTGGGCTCCACAGCCCTGGCATTAGCTCCATGATGGCGGCAACTGCATGCACACCTCAGAGCAGAGAGTAGGGATAGGGTCTGAGGCAGCCCAACCCTCCCCTGCTCTCAGGTGCACATGCAGTTGCTGGTATGGAGCGGATGTCAGGGCTGCAAAGCCTGGTGCAGCTGTTTGCAGCCTGCCCACTGCCTGCTTAGCTGGCTACAAGTGTGGGCCAGAAGTGGCACTGGGCTTTTCCTGGTTTGGTGGAGGTGCTGGTGGGGCAGGTTGGGGAGGGCTATGGTGAATATTGGGGTAGCAGCAGTCCCCCTCCCATCACTGGAGCTGGTCCCCAGTGCCAGGGAGAGCCCAGTGTCACTGCCAGCCCCAGCTTGCAGTGGCAGCCTGCTCCCTCCTGCACACAGTGAATGGGGCCCTAGGCAGGCTGGGTCATGGGGCAATCCCCACAGTGTAGGAGGGAGTGGGATAGTGCCCTGCCCCTACCACAATCCCTCCTGCACTGTGGGGGTCTTGGTTTACCTCCCCCCTCCCAGCTCAGGCAGGATAAAGAAAGGTACTTACCTGCCTGTGGCTGGGTCAGTGGGGAGTCTGTGGGTATCTGTGTGCCCATTCTCCCTCTCCTGCAGCAGCCTGTGGCCGGACGCGAACACGACGGCAGTAGGGGGGAGAGTGGTGCTCCCTTGGTAGGGGGGTTTGGGCACCCATGTACCCCCTGCTTGTGTCTTGCGTACCCCCAGGGGTACGTGTATCATGGGTTGAGAAGCTATGGTTTACATTATACTGGACCCACAGCTTCCTTGGGCTTTCTTTTCTGGCTAACATACTTATAGAACCTCTTCTTGTTGTTTGTAGCTTTGCTTACCAGGTGTGGCTCAGTTTTTATTTTGCCTTCCTGATTTTGTCCCTGCGAGTTCTTGCTGTTTCCTTGTAAACTTCCTTGGTGACCTGACCATTTTTCCTATTGCTTGTTTGCTTTCCTTTTGCATTTGAGGCAAAAGCTCTTTGTGAGAAGCTCCTTGAGCAACGACACTGGTTTTGTGCTATTTTTTGGTGTGCTTCCATCCTGCACAACCGTTTCTTGTCTTCCTTCCTTTAGAATCTCGAATTCTATCATTTTATGGTCATTGTTACCCAAGTTGCCTTCCACCTTCACATTCTCAACAATTCATCCCTGTTTGTGAACAGCAACTCAAGAAGAGCTTCTCCCCTAGGTAACCTCTACACCTGTTCCAAAGTTACAACACATCTAGCAAAGTTGTAAAAACGGATTAGAAACTGATTCCAGACAAACTTGGATCAGAAATAACATGCAATTAAACATTAGAACAACTTAATAAGAAAGTTGGCAAATGCTCCATCATTGGAAATATTTTAAATCAAGGTCGGATATTTTTCTTAAAGAT
>JAGPOW010000261.1:18737142-18763285 GCA_030014935.1 Caiman crocodilus
TTTCTAGTTCAACCACAACAATTAGACCCGAAGAAGGAATTAGTTCAGAGTAGTCTTATGGCCTGTGTTATACGGGAGGTCTGCTGATCACACAGGTCCATTCCAACCTTAACACTTCTGAAACCAAGCGAAATATAACGTTTTCATTTAGAAACCACTGGCATTAAGGAAGCTAATACAATGATGAGAAAATATGAATGTACAAACAAAAAAAAAGTAAGGGAGATATTTTAGCATCCAGAAATATTTGTCCTTATTTCTGGATGTAACAGCCTTTGATATCTGTGCCACTAGAGTCATAAAGCCAAATGAAAGTCACATAAAAATCCTATGAGTGGTATGTAATGTGGAGAAAAAATACAATTTGTAATTTTCCAAGCTGGGTTCCCCCAGTGAAGGCACTGATGTTGCAGATAAATGTTTGTCCAAATCCAACTAAAATACCTTTGCCTTTGCAAAGGATAAACAATGTTTTAATCATTGTTCAGGAAGATGGGTGTTATTTAAGTAACTGTATTAGTAAATTTCTTATGACCTGTCATGAGACAGCATGAAGCCAAGCAGAACTAAGTTAATTTTACATGAATGATCAGAAAGAAGAACATGGTGTGACTTTATAAGCACAGCAGGAAGACTCCACTAGATCTCTCATTTGGCTAATAACAAAAACTACACATTTTTGGACTAGTAGGTGTCCTTGACCTTAGTCAACCTTAATTTGTAAACATCCTTTCAACAGCTGTGCGAGCTTTGAAGTACCCACTTCTCATCACTATCCAAAAGTTGACTTCACTGTTCTTTTTAAAATTTAGCAGCCTAAAAGTGCCAGGCAAATTCTATACTTTTAATTTAACAGTGCCATTCACCTATCTTGTGCTATTACATGGGAAAAATGAGTATTAAGTGGGTCCTTTTTCCATGGGGATATGAAATAAATTAGGTGATTTATTGTGAAGATTCTTGTTTTACATGTACAGAATTAACCTGATTTCCATATTTGGAAATCCTTTCTAAGGTACTTAAAGATGGTGTCCTCAGGCTGATCTAGGTTTGTCTTTGGTCCTTTCAAGCTCTTGGAGGAAGAATCAACTGCTTTGTATTTCTTTTTCACATATACTATATTAAACCATGGGACAGAACAGTAATATTTCTTTAAATGTTCTGGCTAGTCTGAACTAGCTTATTTTTTCAAATATGTTTTGTAAGAGATAAGAAAAAACCCCAGTCATCTGATGAGACAGAAAGGTTGATGCTCACTCTGAATCCTAGCTTTACCCTCCAATGTATTTACTATACCCCTGACTTGGTGTCATCCACAAACTCTCAATCCATCCCATCTCCCAGATGCTTAATGAAGATATTGAACAAAACAGTCCTCAGGACTGAGCCCTGGGGCACTCCACTTGTTGCTGCCTGTCAATTAAACATTGAGCCTTTGATTGCTACCCGTTGAGTCCTACAGCCCAGCCAGCTTTCTATCCACTGCATAGCCCATTCATCTCACTCATACTTCCTCAGCTTGCTTGCAAGAATGCTGTGGGAGACCATATCAAAAGCCAGGCTACAGTCAAGGTATATTATGTCCATTACTTTCTCTGCATCCACAGAGCCAGTCATCTCATCATAGAAGATAATCAGGTTGGCAGGCATGACATGACCTTGGTGAATCCATGCGGGCTGTTCCTAATTACCTTCATCTCCAGGTGCTTAGAAATGAATTTCTTGAGGACCTGCTCCATGATTTTTCTGGGGACTGAGGTAAGGCTGACCAGTCTGTAGTTCCCTGGACCCTCCTTTTTCCCTTTCTTTAAGATGGACACTGTCTCTGCCCTTTTCCAGTCATCTGGGACCTCCTCAATCACCATGAGTTTTCCAAGATAATGGCCAGTGACTCAGCAATGATATCAGCTAACTCCCTCAGATACATTGCATCTGGTTCCATGGCCTTGTACATGTGCAGCTTTTCTAAACAGTCCCTAGACTGTTCTTTGACCATGGAGAGCTGCTCACTTTCTACCCAAACTGTGCTGCCTGGTGCAAATGTCTGGGACCTGACCTTGCATGTCAAGACCGAGGTAAAAAAGGCATGGAGTTTTTCAGCCTGTTCTTCATCATCTGTCACTAAATAGCCTCCCGCACTTAGTAAGGGACCCACACTTTTCCTGACCTTCCTCTTGTTGATAACATACTTGTAGAAACCCTTCTTGGTACCCTTCATATTCTTTGCTTGCTGCAACTTAAATTGTGCTTTGGCCTTCCTGACATCATCCCTGCACGCCTGAGCAATAGTCTTATACTCTTCCCAAATTGCTCATCCAAGCTTCCACTTCTTGTAAGCTTCCTTTTTGTGCTTAAGCTCACCAATAAGTTCTTTATCAAGCCAAGCTGGTAGCTTGCCCTATTTGAAGTTCTTCATGCACTTTGGGATTGTTTGTTCCTGCACTCTCAGTAGGGCTTCTTCGAAGTACAACCAGCTCTCCTGAACTCCTTTCCCCCTCAGACTGGCCTCCCAGGAGATCCTGCCCATCTGTTCCCTGATGGAGTCAAAGTCGGCTTTTCTGAAATCCAGGGTCTATAATCTGTTGCTTTCCTTTCTTCCTTTTGTCAGGATCCTGAACTCAATCATCTCATAGTCACTGCTTCCCAACTTGCAATCCACTTCTACATCTCCCACCAATTCTTCCCAGTAGGTCAAAAAGAATGTGGCCCCGAGTTGGCCTCTCCAACACTTGAACCAGGAAGTTGTCTCCAACATTCTCCAAACACTTCCTGGATTGCCTGTGCACTACTGTATTGCCCTCCCAGCAGATGTTAAGCTGATTGAAGTCTCCCATGAGAACTGGACCTGCGATCTGGAAACTTCTGCTAGTTGTCTGAAGAAACTTCATCTACTTCACCCTCCTGGTCAGGTGGCCTACAGCACACACCCACCACAACCTTACCCTTGCTGTTCTCCTCTCTAACCTTAACCCAGAGTCTTTCAGCAGGAAAGCCTCTGGGTTAAGAAATATTTGGAGTGATATGAAAGATATCAGTCAAAATACTTGCCTTTGATATATTTCGTGGACCATTGCATTGATGACAATACTCCAGTCCCCCTTTAGTCATCACTTCTGTCATTCAGCTTTTTGTTCAACCCTTCTAAGGTGCATAGGTCACCTTTATCACTAGTTTAAATAAAAGCAAAATAAGCTCTTGGGATCTTTAAAAATCATTTCACATATATGCACTTACTGCTTTGCTATATGCTGACTTCTTTTTTTTTTTAAGTTGTTAGGGTGACATATGGCAAAATTCTCATTGCACACCTTGCCAGATCCCTATTTCAGAGAAACCTCTCAGCAACAATATCACCTTTAATTCTTAAAGGTGATAGATAGAACAACACTGGTTGTCTAACTTGATATCAGGTCACAATGTCATGCTTGTCTGTGCAAAACAGTTAAGAGATGCCTTGGCACAGCTGTGTTGAGCACATTGTGAGCACAGATGCAGGATTTCCCCCTGTAGCATGGGAAAAGTTTCAGTGCATGGTCAGAGCCCGCCAAAACCTTGCACCAGCAAGTGCATGCTTGTGATTGGCTCACGTTAAATTATGCATATGTATCAGTCGGCAATTGGCTAGTGGACTGAATAAGAGGCTCGGGCGATGCCCACCCAAACTGGAGGAGAGTTGGGACACACATGAGGAGAGATCCGTGTGCATTTCCAAGCCACGAAGGAGGCCTGATCAACCGACAACGACTCCCCGCCAGATTCATCCGACGCCCCATACCCTGCAGGAGTGTGAGCTTCTGTGTGCCTGTGTTCCTGTTTAAGTTTGTAACTTCAAGGAACATGCCTACAGCGTAAGGACTGTAAGTAAAGTTTTTTGACTTCTAACAACCTGCGTGTCTAGCGCCTCAATTCCACTCCATCAGCGGCCTCATTCTGCCAGCGTTTCTCGGCCCTCACATGGCGTCACAAACAGGATTATCAGTACACCGGGAAGACACGGTGGAGCTGGAATTGGTTGAGGGTTGTCCCTGGTGTGGTGGAAAATGCTACATGCTAGATGCCATGGAATTGGAAGTGCACATCGCTTACCATCAAGTGGGTGGAACGGGTGGAAGAGTTGTGAGTGGTTGCCTTTCGCTCGAGGGAGAAGAGGACGCAGCGAAAGAGTGGGAAGTGAGCCTCCACCCAAGAGCCTTCGGATGTGTGATGGGGAGCATGCGGGTTGGGTTTAAACCCCGGGAGCAAGAGGCAGCGAATGCTCAGCCAAGCAGAAGCTGAGTGAGGAAGATGAGGCTCTCAGTCGGAAGTTTGCTTGCTGTATGCACTGTGTGTAAAAGAGTAAAGGACCAGCACTGATCGATTTAGACACGCTGTTACCAGAGTCAGGACGTCCGGAGCTTTTGGAGTTCCACAGAGAAGCAGAGGAAAGCCGCTTCATATCTGAAGGGACTGGTATGGTGTTAGAGAAGGGGAGAATGCTGTGAGTAATGTTCAGCACAGTCACAGCCCTTATATGGGAAAGGACTGAGTTGAAAACCGGATTGTGCGCCGTACACGTGGTTAAGCGGGTTGCAGCTGTGGAGAGCCAGAATCCCCTGTCATCACAAGATGGCGGCAAAATGGAAGGGGGCTGCCACGGAAGGGTCAAGAAGGAGGGCAGAGTTCCCCACGGTGGGGCAGAAGTAGTGACTCCACCCCAGAAATACTGCCACGGATGAAAAAAAGAAAAAGGCGGAGCAAACAGTGGGGTGAAAGTAGCGACTCCACCCCAGAGCATCAGGACGGAAGTGACAACTCCGCCTCGAGGCATTCCCACAGGCCTACCCCTGGGCCGTAACCAGAAGCCAACGGGCCTATCCCTGGGTCGTAACCAGGAGCCAACAGAGAGCATCCTGCAACTGAGTCTGTCATCAGATGCAGCGACAGCTCCAGCAGCCACGCACTCTGTGGCAATGGAGGGTCAAGTGATGAGTGCGGCCTGCACTACTGCCAGCACCTGTCATGCCAGGACCTGGACTGAGATACAGGCCTTGTGCAAGAGGTCTAGAATAAGAACTGCAGAGACCTTAGCTATGTGGATCGGACGCCTGGCTATTGAGTTTGGATCCGATCTTGGGGATCAAGGCGAGGCAAGCTCTTTAGTTAGACGGGCCTCGTGGAGCGGAGGACATGCGGCTAATGTCGGCATGGTGAGGTACAATTTTTACTGGCCAACCTTCCTTTCAGCACTTGTTGCAGGTCAAGCCAGCATACGTATCGGTTGGCAATTGGCTAGCGGACCAAATAAGAGGCTTGGGCGATGCCCGCCCCAACCGGAGGAGAGCTGGGACACGCATGAGGAGAGATCCGTGTGCGTGTCTAAGCCACGAAGGAGGCCTGATCAACCGACAACGATTCCCCGCCGGATTCATCTGACGCCCCATACCCTGCAGGAGTGTGAGCTTCTGTGTGCCTGAGTTCCTGTTTTGAGTTTTGTAACTTCAAGGAACATGCCTACAGCCTAAGGACTGTAAGTAAAGTTTTTTGACTTCTAACAACCTGCGTGTCTAGCGCCTCAATTCCACTCCATCAGCGGCCCCATTGTTTCTCGGGCCCCACAATGCTGAGAAAAAAGAGAAGCAAGCTATTTCATGAGATTAAAGTGTTCTATACAGAAGGTCAAAAATCATTGGAAGGAGAATTTAAGGTTATCTTTTGAATCATATGGCTGACTTAAGCATAGGGAAATTACTAGAAAAATATCAAGATGCTTTACGGATGTTTGTTCCATATACAAAGAACCAAGGGGAAAAATTCAAACCAACAAAGTTGGGGGGAAAAAACTCTCACACAAATATATTTCTAAGTAGCATGTTGAGTGTGAATTTGAGCTGTATAAAACTACATAACAGTAAGGCTGTGCAAGTTTTGGGTGCTGATTTGATTTGGAGGAGATTTGGCTCAATTCTGTGGTTAAATCTCCAAATCAGAGTTGAATCAGGAGACCAATTAAAAGGTCTAAATTGGTTTGAAGCTCTCCAAACTGATTTGGGAAAGATTTGAAGAGCTTTGGTGATTCAGGCAGTCCCTGCTTGCTGCAGCAGGGAGCTGGACCCAGACTCCATGCTGGTAAGTAGGGGACAGGGGAGGGGGATCTGGTGGAGGGAGGAGAGGACCATGGAGGACTCCTGCCAGGCCTCATCCTTTGCCTGCCTCCCCAGCCTCCCTGGGCACCCCACAACCCCTGCCTGCTGTCCCAGTCCCTCACTATGGGTGCGCCACCTGGCCCAGCTCCTGACTCCTTAAAGAAAAAAAAAGAAAAGCCCCCACCCTCTGGCTGTTGCTGGAATGGGACGGGGGGGGGGAGGAATCCCCACTGCCCCATGCTGTGGGGGGGCTCTGCCATGACCCCAGCCAGATACCTATCCAGCCTTCTGTTAAAGACCCCCAAGGTAGGAGAGAGCGCCACCTCCCTTGGAATCTCATTCCAAGTTTTGGCCACTCTTGCTGTGAAAAAGCTTTTCCTGATGTCTAGCTTAAATCTGCTCTCTGTCACATTGACCATCATTCCTTGTTACCCCAAGAGGCACCCTGGTGAACAGAGCATCTCTGGTTTCTTGCTGTGCCCCCCTAATGAGTTTGTAGGTGGCCACAAGATCCCCTCTCAGCCTTCTCTTGAAGAGGTCCAGGTCTCTTAGTCCAGTGCTTCTCAAACTATCTGATGTGGTGGACTGGCAATTTTTTTTACAGTGGGCCAGGGACCGGTGCCCAGTTCAGTAGGTGGCAGCAACTGCGTGTAACAGCACTACACAAATGTGCGACTGGCTGTTTCTTTCTCTTTCCTCACCTCATATGACGTGATGTCATCTGGAGTGTTGGAATATATGAAGTGTGGCGCTATGACATATCAATGTTATACTTCGGAAAATATAGTTCTTTCTTTCCTGGCAACTCGCTGCAGTCCAGCGACTGGTGGCTCATGGACCAGCACTAGTCTGTGGACCACCGCTTTGAGAAATACTGTCTTAGTCTATCCTCATAGGGCTTGGCCTGTAAGCCCTTAACTATACAAGTGGCTTTCCTCTGGACCCTCTTGAGATTATTCACATCCTTCTTAAAGTACAGTGCCAAGAACTGGATGCAGTACTCCAACTGCAGTCTGATCAATGCTGCATAGAGGGGGAGCATCACCTTCTTGGTTCTATTTGTCATGCATCTGCTGATGCACGATAAAGTGCAGTTAGCTTTGCTGATGATTTCATCACACTGATGATTCATGTTTGTCATGGAGTCCACTATAACTCCGAGATCCCTTTCCGCTTCTGTGCTGGTGAGGGTCATTCCCCAGCCAGTAGGTGTGCTGGATATTTTTACACTCTAGGTGTAGCACTCTGCATTTTTCCTTGTTGTACTGCATCCTATTGTGTGCATCCACTTTTCCAACCTGTCCAAATCTGCCTGCAATCGTTCCCTATGCTCTCTAGTGTTCACTTCACCCCTTAATTTAGTATCATCCGCAAACTTAGACAGAGTACACTTCATGCCTGCATCCAAGTTGCTGATGAAGATATTGAAAAGTACAGGTCCAAGGACTGAGCCCTGTGGGACTCCACTACCCACAGCCTTCCAGATTGATACCAACCTATCTACTACCACTCTCTAGGTGTGACCTTCAAGCCAATTTGCCACCCACTGGATCATGTAAACATCTATGTCACAGCCTCTTAATTTATTTAGGACAATGGGATGAGAGACTGTATTGAAGGCCTTCCTAAAATCTAAGAAGATTTGGGACTAAAGTTAATCCCAAATCAGTCTACACAAGCAGGATTACTGTGCAGTAAGGCATTTACATGTACCTTATTGCACAGTAACTACTCGGGTGTAAATTTACTACCTGCATGATGCATCAGTATAAGTCACCCTAGTTACTGCACAGTACTGGTGCACACATGTAGATGTGTGCCTGTACTGTACAGTAATTTATGGTTACTATGCAGTAACTGTAATTTGTGGTTACTGTGCAGTAACGGTGCACATGTAGATGCACAAATGTCTTTGATAAAATCTGGTGTTTATTCAGTAATGTATGTGAGCTCAACTTGCTTAGTCCCCATGAATTTCCCTTGGATGCCTTTGAGCTTTTGCTTACATTTTAACCTTTAAATCCTCCAGACTGCTATACGATCCATGCAGTTGGAACCCTGTGCTCACTGGAGTTTTCCTGGCTTCAGTGAGATTCAGTACTGTGTATGTCTTTCCACATAGACCAGACTATAACTCCAGGCTTGAAGTTTGTAACCAATTACTGCCATGGCTAGATTTAACTCTGTATAGCTCTACACACTACATGGTTAATACTCCATTAGGCACCACAGCAGAAGAATGTTTGCCAGTGCCAGAAGCTTATCCTGGCAGATGATTAGCTTCCTTTAACCATGGCATAATATTCTTGGTAGGATGTATAGGACCCCTGACCAAGTTGGCATAGCATGTATGATCTTTCCATTCTTGCCCGTCGTTGGTGTAACAGAAGATCCCAGAGTGCGTTGTTCTGCATGCTGCTGGAAGAGCTCTGTCTGTCTTCCAGACCATACTATTCCATTCTGGGGCATTATAGAATAATTGCCTATTTTTCCCCCAGAATATACCAATACAGTGCAAGGGTTACAGAGAAGAAGTACAAATGTGGTTCTGATATGACAGAAACTTGCCTTGCAAACCATGCTTGTGCATGAGTAACAAGTTGCTTAATAATGTGGACAGTAATATAACATGGAAACGTGGAAAGAGTGTTTAGTTTCCACTAAAACTTTCGGATGTTTAGTTTTCACTAAAATCTTTGGATGGGGCAACACTGCTGATTAATAGAAGCATTGTGTTTATATCTTCTTGACAACATGTTATTACTTACTGTATTAGAATGAAAGAATAGATCCTGTATTCACATATGTGGTACACATGCTGTAAAAATGGCAGTTATGCTGAATTGGCTTAGTAGTGTAAATTGTGAAGGCATGAAACTGATTATTTAAATAGAAACACTTGTCTGAAAATTAATAAATATAAGTTTATGGGCTCATTTGCTGCCCAGGTGAATTTCAATACAGAGGCTTCAAGCACCAAAAGTGCACATGCATACAATATAAAAACGCACCTGTTGAAATAGTATTTCTTTTCTTAGATGTGATTTTTCAAGGGATATTAACTCATTTCTCTTTTAAAATTCCTTTAAAAATTATAATGGTTTTTCTGTTCCTATGTTGATAATTATAAAAGACTGTTCCAGGAGGGACCAGAGCACAATAAAAAGCAAAGAAAATGACTATAACAAATACCTTACTTTTGTATACATCCATACATCTCAAAGCACAGTACAGTGGAAGATCACACTATGTTATTCCCATTTTACGTGTGGAAAATCGAAACACCTAGAGAACTGAAGTGACTTTTCTAAGACTGCATAGCACATCAATAGCAGAACCAGGAATAGAATCCTGGGCTCCTGAATCCAGTCAGGGTATTGCCCTATACTTGGTTCCAAAGTGCAGGAAAAAGCATTCATACATCCACAAATTTAAAATAAAGAGAGGATTTCTGAGAGGCTAATACCTTTTAGGTAGCTTTAGGTATTGCTTTTCATTACAGTTTGCAATGAGGGCAGGAGCAAAATGGCTCTTTAGCTGCAGGCAGGCTCCTTGGGCTCCTGTAGGTAGGTATGATTCCTCCCTCAACCCAACAGGGGTCTGTTGGGTCAGGGAGGGAGGTGCTCTAACTCATGGTGCTTTATGTCAACACCCTTAATTCCCATAAATTTGGCAATACAATCTGTTCTCTTCTTGTTCACTTCCTCTTGAAAAACTGTCATGCTTTTGTAAAAGCAAACATGCTGTTGTCAATATCCATTAGATGACACACTTAAGTCAGTAGCAGAACAAATTGTTTTTCCACTTGATCTTTGAAAATAATGAATGTTCAGATCTTCATGCAATATGTGCTCGTTCCAACCTTTTTTGCAGCATAATGGGTGAAAATTGAAATGTTTTGTGTGAGGTCTGAATGACACGTCTGCCCTACTGTGTTAACATTTGCACTTCTTTCTCTTAAGGGATGTTACCATATGCTTCTAAGTCATCAGGAATAGTTGTGTGTGTAGGAAGCACTCTAGTCATTATTCTAGTTTGGGCTTTCAAATGCCAGGCTTGAAGTACACTATCCATCTAATCATCCCTAGACTTGATACAGTTTGCATCTGAATATTTCTGAATAGCCCATGCACAGAGTGAATTGTACACACAGAGGAGATTTTTGCATTCGCTTTTAAAAATTTGGATTTTCTTTCAGTATATGACTGTTTTATTTGTATTACCCTACCACTCTAAGGTTTCAATCCATACCCTAGCTACCATATGAACATATTGTCTATGCCCCAAAGACCTTACCATCTAAGACACCAGACAAAAAGGAAGCAAAAGGAATATGACAGTCAGGCAAGGTGATGAGGGTGATAAGCATGGACCTTGTTAATTCCATTGTTTTTTTATATTTATTTACATTGTGGGTTTGAAATGAGACATGAGGGAGGACAAGAGCATGCAGGACAGAGAATGTGAAGATAAGGGAGTGGGAAGGGAGGAGAAAGAAGTTACTTCTTAATTGGCAGAAAGGAAATTTAGACTAGAAATAGAGTGCTCAGCTTGCTAACATCAATGGTATCCAGGAGCTGCATATGTCAGTGCAGGTCCTGGATAGGCCCCTCTGCCCTGCTGCTACTATAGCTTCCAGTTACTGCAGTAGAATGGGCTGTAGAATCTCTTTAGGGATATAGAAAGGGCAACTAGCGCTGTCTGACAGTAAGATGCAGGCTGTGGGAAGGGGGAATCAGACTCCTAGGCAGATTCCTAGCTTGGAGCATTTAAAAAGAGGTACTGGCTGAGAAAAAAGTGAGCAGGAGGAGGATCCACTTAATATGTGATATTACCAGATTTTCAGGGGATTGAGCAGGGTGGAATAGGATTGCAGTAAGTGCCTAAGCCTATTTAGTTGGAATAGAATCTGGCCCTGAAAGCAGTCACTTAATTCAGAGCAGCTAGCATGCACTAGGCCAGTAGCTTACCAGTTGCTAACTCTTATTTGTAATCATCATTAGCAATCCCTTGGTTTGAGGATGCTCTCTATCACAGCTTATTGGATCTTGAGATGATTCAAGAGTCCCACCCTTGAGCCACAGACCTGGACACAGAAGTTTCAGGTCTTTCTGCAGGGGAGCGTAGGCTGGGATTTGTCTTGTGTTCCTCCCTATGCTCTCTTTTCTCTGCTTTACCTCAAAACTGGCTGCTGCTTGGTTGAGGTTGCAGTGCCATCGGAGTCGGTTAGCAATGAGTTCCTCCCAGCTCTTGACGTTGGCCTCCATTTTGTTGAGGTATGACTTGAAACACTACAAGGATACATTGCTTTGGCTTTTGCAAGATCTCAGGCAGCAACTACTTTGGGAGTAGAGCATTTGTTTAGGGAGTTGAGAGTTGGTCGTCTGCACATGGAGCATCTATACACATGCTTTGCGGTGGGGTGGGAGGAGGAGTTTAATTAGAAACACTCTTAGGAGCTGCTCTAATTAAAAGGCCCACTGTGTCTCATGTATTCAGTGCCCTGTGCTTCAAAGTGGTGGCAGTGGCACTTTAACTAAAGCTCATTTGACAAGTTTTAGTTCAAGCGCCCTCCCCCCGCCCCCATTTTGGAACACGGGAATGCTGCATACATGTGACGGTGAGGCTGCTGGAGTGTTCCAATGAATCAAGTCTGCCCTGATGTGTTCTGATTCGAACATGTTACAGCAGGCATCCTGCATGTGTACAGGCACCCACAGTGTCTGGCCCAGTGAAGCTGGATCACCAACTTCTCTTTGTAGACAGGCCCTAACTCTCAAGGCCAGAAATTAAGATAAGTGGGGATAAGGCATGGCACACTGTCTTCTGATCCAGATTTCATTCTCTCTATGCCTTTTCTCACTCCACACTCAGGGTTTTATAGGCCATTGGCAAAAAGTGCACATATTTGGACCATCCAGCGCATGATGGAAATAACGTTTCATTGCTGGCTCACTGGAAAATGTAGTGTAGGTCCTGGGACTAGCACGTGATGTAAGGATCGTGTTCTTGGTTGCCTTCTTCATTCTCACAAATGAATTGCATGGTAAAGAATGATAAAACACATCGGCCATATCCAGATGAGTGCGGACATTTGGTTCCCTGGGGACAAGTAGCTATGATGCATGGCAAGTTACCCTGGCGGTCAGTAGGGGAGGCTGGGGCCAGCACTGTGCTGGCCTCTGAAGCCTTACTGGGAGTCCTGGGGGTGTCTCAGGGCTGCGGCAGTGGAGAGGGGAAAAAACCAGTGTGCCTGAGATTGGCAGTGCACCCCCTGCAAAAAGTGCTGCTGACACTGCCGGTGGCCCCCCCCATTGCCACCAACACTGCTAGCGGTGTCTGTGGGTGGTCCCTGATCACTGCTGGCTGCTGCTAACACTGCCGGCAGCGTCTGCGATTGGTCGGCGCTCGCTCCCCTGCACCGCTGACGGTGCTGAGGCTGCTCGTGGGAGCTCACTGCTTGCTGCTGCCATGCTTCCACTGCTAACAGCGCTGCCACCACCTGCAGGAGCTCTCAGTGCGCCCCCAGCCTCTGGGGACATGTGGCATTCATGAGGCACTGGGATTTTGCCGTGCAAAGAACACCTAACACTGAGGTATGTGGCACTGGAGATGTGTTTGTGGAGCCACATATTGTATGGCCAGGCTCATCTGTACATGCCCATGCAGTATAGCTATCACGCCATACCTTAATATACATAAAAGGCCAAAGTAGCATTGTCCAGTATATTTCAATACTGATTGTAATATGCAAGATCAGTCAATTCAACAATTGTGTTTCTTATCTAATATAGTATGAGAAATAGTAAAATAGTATCTAGTTTGTGACGGAAGTAATTTGAGAAATGGCACTGATTTCACGGAACTTATACCACACGGAACATTTCTAAGTGTCATGCAGCCTACCTTAGTCAGTATAGTCTTTCTCTTCTCTGTTTAATATTGTTTTATCAGAAGATGCATCTCTTTCAGATTCTAGTTCAAGTGAGATTCATGTTAGATCTTTTCTTTGTCATGGCAACTTTTAGTGTAGGGATCACATTTTAATCTGAATTTGGCAAGGATAGTGCTACCTGATTTGATAATTACTGTCTTTGTTTTAGGCAGAAGGTGGGGCAGGGAGACATAAACTACATGTCACCTAAGGAAGGGTCCTCAGGAGGTCATTTAATTCATCCCCCTGCTCAAAGCAGGAGCATCTCTGCTAGATCATAACATTTTCTCTAGCTGGGTTTTGAAAATTGCCCAGGATGGAGTTTCCACCACCTCTCTGGGTAACCTGTTCCAGTGTTTTACTACCTTCCTAGTGAGAAACTTTTTCCTAATATCTAACCTAAACTTCTCTTGCTGCAACTTGAAACCATTGCTTCTTGTTCTGTCATCTGCCACCACTGAGAACAGTCTAGCTTTGTGGTTAGCCAGCACCAGACTATTTATACACTAAGAATAATAAGTATGAAAACCATCAAGTATCTGACCATCAGATGGGTGGGGAAGGGGGGCACTTTCTGGGAAGAGGAACTATGTTAGTTCAACTTGGCTCTGCAGCATCTGTATAGATCGGGCACTTCAGTGGGGCTCCTTGGCACCTTTATCTAATAGTTGATTGAATCAGCTATTAGATAAAAACACCAAAAAGCCATGATGAATTTCTCAATCTATACAGGCACTGGGCAAGCTGGATCAAACTAACGTGATACATCTTTTGGGCATGCACTGTGCTTGGTCTGGGGGTGTGACTATCTGAAAGTTAAGCACCGTTTTTGGAGGGGGGGAAGAGTTATATCTGTAAGCAGTTCGAAGGGTTTTCAATGAAAACCACCTAGCAATTTCTCCTTCCCGAAGTGGAATGCTGTGTACTAGGGTGCAGTTGCATATTATACTTAGGCCATATTAAGGGCACTTAAAGTACCCTGCAGGCTAAAGGTTGTTAACAAGTGCTAAATGCCTTCTAAGCATCTTAAAGTTACACCACTTCAGGCAAGGATTATCTTTGAGCCCTGCTACCCAGCTCGAGTTATCTTCATTTCAGGCTGCTCCACTGAGCTAAAAGGACCAATTTGCAGTCCTCCAGTATCCCAAGAGGCACCAATTCTGGGTAGACTAGCTATCCTCGCAGACTCTTATGTCCTGGACTGACAGGACAGCGAAGCAGTGGTGGGTGGGAAGAAGGACAAGAGGGAGAGGGTTGAAGAGGGAGAAGGGTGAGGGGAGAGCTGCCAAGCAGTTCCTGGAGTGGGGGGGGGTGTTGCTGGGTGAGCCGGCAGCCATGGGGCTTGGCGGTGGCATGTGGGTTAGATGTGGGCACCTGCAGGTAGTGCAGTCTGATCTTTGGCCCAGTGTGGGTGGCACAGACTGGATTTGGCTGTGTCGGGGCGACACAAGCTATAGGGAATTCCAGAGGAAAGGCAGGGAAGGGGGAACCTGCCACTCCATTGCCACTGCTGCTGCCACCCTTAGACTGAGCAGAGCCCTCAGCAGCCCCTGGGGCAGGAGAGGAGCTTTCCTCATCCCAGGGTCAAAGGGAAAGCCACAGGGGAACAGGGAGCTAGGAGCCAGGGAAGGATCCTGTGGGGAGGGAGGGAGAAGGGAGTGAGCCCCGGGGCAGGGGGGTTTCTGCTGGAGAACAGGGGCAGACTTGGCAGCTCTAGCCATGCTCCTGCTTGCTAGTCCTTTAGCAGCAAGTCCGAGTAGTGCAGGTCAGAGACTGCATTAACCCTTAATTTTGCAGACAACGATATAACATTAATGCTGCCTAAGTTTAGAACGTCCTAACTGTAATGTGCAACTACACCCTTATATTTATCTAAGATAGATTATAAACTCTTTGGGTTGCAGTTTTATACTTTGTGCTGGCTTCGAAGTGAAGCTATGTTTATAGCTTTCAGCAAATAAAAGCTAACAATACAAATGAAGATATTTATTTATTTAATTTATATGCTGTCGTTCCAACAAGGCTCAGGGCAGCTTACAGTAAGAAAAATGGAATACTTATAAAATAGGAGAATGGCAAAATAGCTAGAATATCAACATAAAGCAAGAGCCCTCCTAAATGATATCTCATCCCAGCTTCCTTTGCTAACCCCTTAGCCAAATTGGAAGGTCATACACTGCTTTCACTTGGTGTCCAGGCTTGGTGGGCCTCAAAAGGGAGGGCATTCCAAAAAGCAGGAGCAACTTCTGAGAATGACCTCTCATGCATGTACGAACAGAGGGTATTGGCCTTAGGGATCACAGTAGTTAGCCATGTTAGTCTGAAGTTAGGCAGAAGGCAGGGCAGGATGGCCCCTTAGAGAATAACTGGTTCAGAACAGCATACACTTTTGTAAGCAACAGACTACTTTGTCAAATGCTGGGATGAATGAATGGACTGTAAGGTGGATAGAAAACTGGCCGAAGCATCTGGCTTAGAGTAGTAAGCAATGGCTCTGTCTAGTTGGCAGCTGGAATCAAGTGGAGTGCCCCAGGAGTTGGTCCTGGGGCTGGTTTTGTTCAATGTCTTCATCAATGATCTGCAAGATGGCATGAAGCACACCCTCAGCAAGTTTGCAGATGACACCAAGCTGGGGAGAGTAGTAGATACTATGGAGGGTAGGGCTAGGATTCAGAGTGACCTAGACAAATTGGAGGAATGGACTACAAGGAATCTCATGAGGTTCAACAAAGACAAGAGCAAAATCCTGCACTTAGGACAGAAGAATCCTATGCACTGGTCCAGGATGGGGACTGACTGGCTGAGGAGCAGCTCTGCAGAAAAGGACCTGGGGTTTACAGTGGACAACAGACTGAATATGAGCCAACAGTGTGCCTTGTTGCCAAGAAGGCTAACAGCATACTTGACTGCATCGGTACATGTGATGACAGTAGGTCAAGGAAAGTGATTCTTCCCCTGTATTCGGCACTGGAGAGGCCATATCTGGAGTATTGTGTCCAGTTTTGAGTCCCCTACTATAGAGAGGATGTGGGTAAATTGGAGTGAATCCAGTGGAGGGCAACAAAAATGGTTAGGGGGCTGGGGCAAATGACTTCTGAGGAGAGGCTGAGGAAACTGGGCTTATTTAGTCTAGAGAAGAGGAGACTGAGGGGATTTAATAGCAGTCTTCAACTACCTGAAAGAGGGATCCAGAGAGGATGGAGCTGGCCTGCTCTCAGTGGTGACAGGTGACAGAACGAGGAGCAGTGGTCTCAAGTTGCAGCAAGGGAAGTTTAGGCTAGTTTTAGGAAGAGTGTTCTCACTAGGAGGGCAGTAAAATACTGGAACGGGTTATCCAGAGAGGTGGTGGAAGCTCCATCCTTGGAGTTTTTTAAGACCTAGCTAGACAAAACTTTAGCTGGGATGATCTAGTTGGGGCTGGTCCTGCCTTGAGCAGGGGGTTGGACTAGATGACCTCCTGAGGTCCCTTCCAGCCCTAATTTTCTATGATTTTTATGAAGAAAGTGATAGACTCAGCTACTTAACTGTATAGATATTTCATATTTCTTAGGGTTTCAGTTGAGGAAAACACTTGAATTCACCCCTCTTTATGGTTATTTTCTGGACTTAGGCTGATGCTTAATTGTTTTTCTGAACAGGCCTGCTATTCTGAACTGGGACCTATGACTGTACATATCTGCATACTACTTGCAGACCAAGGTGCTGTGCTTTTTAACTGGGGCTCCACAAGGCTTCTGTAATGCTACTACTAATAAAATCAACAGAAATAGAAATTCTCAATCTCTGCAAAAAAAATTCCAGGATATTCAAAATAATATATAATAACAACATAGTTTGTCCAGGCTTTTGTATTTCCCTATTTATATGGTGATCAGTGTGCAAATCACACTGAACTCATACAGCATTCCCTCTGAATAGCATGCTCACTGTGCTTCACTGAGGTTGTATGGCATGAAGAGAGACTGGAATTAGGCCTTTCAAAACAGAGCCTGTAGTAGACACCTGAGTATCTCAAAGGTCAACTTCTGCCATCCTTAGTTATGCTGAGCAGTATCTTACTTGCATGCCGCTTGCTCCAAGTGAGTATGCAAGGCAGAGTCTTGCATTTATTGTACTTTGTTTCATGTACAGCAAAGCAACTGCCTGCTCATGGGATTAGATCCTTTAAAGGTAATTAGAGCTGCTAATCACGAGCTTCCATAGCAAACAATGTTTGTTTCATTAAGGTTAAATTCAGTAAATGTAATGCAACCTATTCAAATATTGAATTAATAAATCCAGATTGTTCATAGAGAAAAAAAACGCAAATGCCTCAGGTAGAAGAGAAAGCAGCCTGTTCTAATCAGCAATCAACACAAAACCACAGTGTGGTAGATCATAGGTATCTTGCAATTAATGTTAATCAAGCAACATTTTATAAGTACTTAGTCTAATGAAGTCATTGCAAAAGGTAATGATCACTCTTCTGTCAGATCAATGTTAGGTACAATGTTTAGGGGGGGTATCAACTAATAGGCTTTTGAAATTATTTGATTTGAAGAAGGGTGGTCTCCATGGTGTCAAGATGTCAATTTATGCACATGGTTCTCCAACAAAGACTCTTTATTTTAAACAGATGTACAAGAACAAATGAAAAATAAACTCACAGGCTTTGGACATAGGACTGAGCAAATTGCTGGCTACTGCTCATTTGAGCAGTTTAACAGCAGTCTTTCAAAAATCCTTAACTCAGATCTCTGATTCCTGTTTCAGCTCTTTGCTAGCCACAGACAGAAAGGGTATTGCAATAGAAGGGGTGTATGCTGCTTGTCTAAGGAAGAGATGAGAATTATGCAGAGTAAATGAGTAATATTTGTATGTCTGAAATATGTCAGCTATCCCCATCCTACCTTGCAGATTTTAATGGCCTTCATACAAAGATTTGAAAGCATGTTCAAAGTTTTGCAAGCCCTTGATAATTATTCATTATAATACTGAGTTTAGCAATAGATCCTATATAGTTAAGTTAGCAGGATACCTTAAAGGAGTTTTTAAAGCTATTGAGTATTTTGTAAAAGAGTTGGTAGGCATAAGACAGTTAAAGCCTACATTTTTATAAATGGAACAGATCCATGGATGCCTCAGTTTCTCATTGATCAGCTTCCAATGAGATGGGGACCAAAATGTTGGCATCCAATTTAAAATGAACATTTAAAAGTCCAGGCATTTTACGGCTTGTCTATACCATTGCGGTGGCAGGTTCTGCCTGAGGATGCCATGGCCACCTGGATCTACAGACACGCTCAGAAATACGTCTGCACTCCAGAAACCATGGGCTGTGAGCAGGGACAGAGGGAGGAGCCTGGAGTAGCTTCATTGACATATTTTTGAGTTGGGAGTGTGCCTGTGGTCATAGGTGGGTAGGGCATGCTTCAGTACCCTGGTGCCAAGACATGTCACTGCAGTGGCATAAACAAGCCTGTAGTATCTTGGCTGAAGTCAGTAGCAAAGCCAGGGAGACAGCGTGGGAGATGCGAGTCCTCTGGAGTAAACAGCAGAGTTCACTGATTATCTCTCTCTCTCTAATAAATCCGGAAAATATTTTCTGAAGAGTGATCTGCTCCCCTGCCCCACTGCTTAGGACATGGAAGTGAGAGTCACATTGCTGGTGGAGTGAAGGGATGGCTAGCTTGTGCATGCAAAGAACAACAGGAACTGTGCTGTTTCAGATGTCCAAGGGACCTTTACTCCAAACCAGCCGGTGGAATTGGATCCAAACACACTCTGTTTCTTCTTTCTTGAGGGGGGCTGGAGTGGGAGCTAATTCTTGTGATTGAAAAGGATTGTGTTGAGTGTGTTTGTAGTTGATTTGGTCCAATTGTGTGACAAAATACAATAGCTTTGTATGAGGGTTTAGCATAAATCTCTTGCACTACCAGAGCCTAGTAATTGAATCAATATACAGTAGAGGAGAGAAAAATACGATGAAAAAGTTTGGTTCCTGGTTAAATGGGAAACAGATGTGCAGTGACCCTCCCCCATGTCCCTGCCAACTGCAGGAAAGAAACACTTTCAGTTGAGAAAAAAAAGAGCAATTGCAGGATCCTCTGGCATTGTTAACAATGAGTTGTTGATGGTTTAAAACAGTGCATCATGTTTTCTAGGGCAAATGGCAGTGACTCTAAAAAGCCAGGGAGGGGTAGGTGACATAAGTGCTTCGTGTGGGGCTGTGGGGGAGGTGGGCAGTGCCTTTTTGGAACACTTTCTCTCTAACCAAAGGTTTGCAGAGAGGGGGCGGGAACCAGAGAGGATGGTGTTGATCAAGACAAAAGCAGAAAACAGAGGACAGATTCCAGGATTCCTGGGGATAGTTCAATGAGGGGTGGAAATGGATGTAATCCATTTAAAGGAATTAAAATGCCATACTTTGAAAGCAGGATCTGCCATGGTAAACGAAATCATTCATCTTTGCTGTTGCTTCTGAGACGTATCTAGCCATGTACCACAGGAATTTCATGGGGGCTCCATATGTACTGTATAGCATCTGGGCTGAGATGCTACAAAGCACTCTCTGCATATAAGATAGATGAATGCACTATGTTTGAGGCACCCTGAAATGGGGGAGCATATGGAATAGGGCCGATTGTGCTTACTCTAGAAAAGTGCAAGGCCCAAGAGCTGTGCATGCCTACAATGCCTGCATCCAGGGGCAACACATGGGGAGGCCTATAAGTCTAAATTTGGCCACCCAAGAATGAAGGGGTTCAGAGTTAGATGCTCCTCTTTTGTAAAAGTGGGTCTTTATGGCTTGTCCAAGGGCATGGAAAGAGTCAGCTTGAGAGCAATGGTTTAAGAACTTGACCTGGGTGTTCTTGGTTGTTAAACTGTTAGTCTGTTTTATTTTATTTCTAATTTTGAATTGGCTATCTCTTGATACGAGGATGTTGCCAGAGTGGGGAGGGAGAGGGATTACTGGTGAATTTTATGGTGGCTGAGGAGTCCAATCTGTGTTCCGCAAGTTTTTCCACAGATATGACAAGTGGTGCCTTGGGGAAGGCACAAGCGTTGGCCAGTATGTTGTATGCTTTCTTTCCTTCTCTGCAGTTCCTCAGTTTCATGAGGAAGATGGTTCTCTTTGAAGTGGGTTGTAGCTTGACGTATAGTGTAGCACCACTGAGACCTGGCACCGGCCAGAACTTCCCAGTTTGTAGGGTTGATTCCACCCTTCTTAAAGTACGCTTTCAGGGGGCGCTTCCAGATGAGCATGGACATTTTGTTCCTCAGGAACAACTAGCAGCGGCACACCTTGTGTGGTCCTGGGAGCCTCCCTGGGTTTCAGCAGCAGTGATCTTGCTTCTTGGAGCCTGGCCAGCAGCCGCAGCATAGCTCCTGCTGTCCATGCTCTGGTTTTGAGTCGTGCATGCTGCCTCCACGTGTGCTGCTCTGCTTTTTTGCACAGGTTTTTTTTTACTCCTGTATATACAGGAGTGGACCTCCCCTCCCCACACTGCCCCCTCGCCACATAGAGAAGAGCTGAACGTGCGGTATGTGGCACTGCAGACATATTTGCAGCACTGCATAGTGCGTGGCTGCGCTCATGTGGGTGTCCTTGTTGTGCTTCCTCTGTCCTCATGGGTCCTCCTACCATGACTAAGTTGAGAAAAGAAGACTTGCCTTCCAGAGATGAGTGTCACCCACCCGCACACATTGGCCAGCCCACCAGAGCTGATGTTTCATGATCTTTGCCTCAATGCTGGTTATGTTAGCTGCTGGCATTGGCACAGTGGTCTTCCCATCTAATGGGAAGGATCTTTCTGAAGCAATGCTGATGGAACCATTCCAGGGGCTCAAGGTGGCTTTGATATGTCACCCATGTCTCACACCTATAGAGGAGCGAGGGGATAACCACACTGCATTGTAGACCAGGATCTTAGTTTCCATTTGTAGACCTGTGTTGGTAAAGATATGGTGAAGCAGCTTTCCGAAGGATGTGCTGGCACAGTGAATCCTATGCTTGATTTCTACCTCAAGACTGACTGACTGGGAGAGGAGACTACCATGGTATGGGAAATGCTCAACATTTTCCAGGGGTTCTCCACCAATGGTAATTTGTGGGAGAAGCGGGGCAACTTATGCTGGGGCAAGCTGATGGAGCATCTTAGTCTTCCTGATGTTAAGGGGGAGTCCCAGGCTGTGATAGGCACCTGAGAAAAGGTCATGGGTGGACTGCAGATTGGTTTCAGTGTGTGCGAGGGTAACACAGTCATCAACGTACTGAAGGTCAGTGATGCCAGTCTTAGTAACTTTTGTTTTGCTGTGAAGGCGCTGCAGATTGGGAAGCTGGCCATCCATTTGATACTCAGCCTTAATTTTGGATGAGAATGAAAATCACAGCAAGATAGATGGAAAAAAGGGTTGGGGCGATGATGCAGCCCTGCTTGACACCAGTATGAATGGTAAATGGGTCTGTCTCTGATCCATTGTAAAGGACTGTGGCAATCATTCTGTCATGAAGTAGCCTGAGGACACTGATGAACTTCAGGGACCAACCAAACATACCCATCATCTAGTTGTTAAAACTGTCAAAGTCTTTGTAATGGTTACCCAGATGGACGCTCATGAGACTGCTGTATTTAAACCCCATTGCAGCTGTTAAAACCTCCTTGGTCTGAGTTGCCTCTTGTACTTCCTTGTTTTCCCCTGATACTTCTGGTAGAGGCTCTTGCTCTGTTAACTCTTTGGGGAAATGAGATCTCATAGCTCAAATGCTCTAGCCACTGCTGACTTTCTCTCCTTCCTGACATTTTAATGGCTTTCCCAGAACTCCTGGACACTCGAGTTCAATTCACCTCTTTAGAGACGCCTGCTACCAAAACAAATGAGCACAAGTCTTTGCAGGCTTCCAAAAACAAACTCCTTACTTTTCCTAGCTTAGGAAATATAGAGATCTAAACAAAGCAATAACACACCTAGATTTATTTCTTCCCTTAGTTTCGTTACCACTTTGAGCATTCTTTGGGTGTAGGTCAGAATCTAGGGTCTGTGAGATTTCTAGCAATATCTCATTTCTCCTCTCAGTCACAAATGTATAAGAGTGGTGATTAGCTGTGATAGTCCAGAAATTATGTGAGAGGCAAAGATTCTTAGGGTAGGTAGTATCTTTTATTGAAGAAGCTATGTAGTTGGGATACAGTTAGATGAGCTTTTGATTGCAAGACATTCATGTTGCCTTAATCATGAAGACACTCATGCTGACATTGCCAATGAGATGCTTTTTATACTCTCCAGACCCCCCTCATCAGGTGGTCTCTAATTACCTCCACCAAGTGATCAAAGTTCCCTATCAGGTTGCCCATTGTTTACCTTCCCACCATAGAGCTTAGATTTGAAAAAAACTAGTTTTATCCTAGTTAGTAGCCACCAGTTTGTCCAAGGGAAAAAGACATCAATATTTGACAGCCATCAATTGGTAGTCTTCTTGTGGGTTTTAGCTCAGCACAGGCAAAAGGGAGCGGAGGTAGCAAAGAAGCCCTATTTTTTTTTAACTGGAAAATCCCACCGGAGTCAGAGCTACACAGAGACTTCTTTGCATCAGAGTTTCCAGGACTGGTCCAGGGACTGGGGCAGCAGGCCAGGAGTCAGGTATTTCCCAGTTCTAAGCCTGGCCCTAAGCAGGGAATTTGATGAGAAGCTTTGGACAAGCCATTTACTTTATCTCAGCCTCCCTATCAGGAAAACTGGGATGGCAACACTGAAATGTACCTTCCTCGCAGAGCAGCTGTGAGGATTAGCTAACGTCTCTTCAGTATTTCACAAACTTTAAGTGCTATAGCATGTATGGGAAATAGGGTCCCAAAAATCATCGCACTGAGTAATGGAAATCTTAGTCAAGAAAGCTCCTCATCTGCTGGAGGGTAATGTGAGGGAAACATTAGAGCTGGTCGAACAGAACTCTCAAGATACGTTGTGCAAGATATTTCACTATTTTTCACTGAAAAATTTACTCGCCAAATAATTTGTGTGGAGTCAAAACAACTCAATAGCTGGCCGTGTATTATTTGGTATTTGCAACCAGCTGTGAAATTTTATGAATAATAAATTTGACAAATACCTTTTTTCCAGTTCTACCTAATGAATAGGATCAGACTATTCCAGACATGTAAGGCACATCAGAAAGGCCAAATTCTTCTTTCTAATTAGTAAACTGATCTCTGGTTTATCTCTGCACTTATTATGGAAACAGGAAAGACCCTTGGACTCATCAAGTATTCTAATATAATGAAAGCCTTAGTCTGTCTGTCTGTAACACTTTATTCACACTCTGATTGGTGGTCTTGGCAGCCAATCACAATGCTGACTGAAATGACAAACCAGAGTGCTCCAAGAGCATTCTGGACAGGAGGCAGAGGTGGCGGCTCAGTGGGGCACTGCTTTGATGGCAAGGACAGTGGGGATGGAGAGAGGTACGGAGTGAGGCCAGTGCTGCTGGTTTTGCTGCCCCTGGCCCTGCTTCCTGGAGGTGGTGGCGGCACAGGGTGCTGGCCACGGGGATTGGAGGGGACAATGGAGCAAGTTTCCCCCTCACACCCTCCTGACAGGCTAGTCAGGATTGGCTAGCCCAGATAATATAATCCCTTTCAGGAACTTATGAAGTTCAATCTTAAAGCTGTCAGAGCTAAATGGTTAAGAGATGCCTGGGCACAGCTGCGTTTAAGCACATTGCAAGTCCCCGGTGCAGGGATTTCCCCTGTAAGGCGGGAACGAGTCCTTGGTGCAAAATCGGCTCCCACCAAAAGCTTGCAGCTGCACCATCAAGCGCATGCTTTCGATTGGCTCGGTGTAAATTATGTACACATGGTGGTCAGCAATTGGCTTGCTGGCCGTACAAAAGGCTTGGGTGGTTTCGGCCCAAATTGGAGGAGAGCTCGGATGTGCGTAGGGAGAGATCCCCACGTGTACCTCGGAGCCACGGGGGGGCCTGATCTACCACTAATGACTCCCCGTCATGGTTACCATGACGTATCCCATGCCCCGCGTGAGTGTGAACGTCAGTGTGCTTGCCTATGGTTTCGTTTGCCATTTGTCTACAGAGTGTGCCTACACTGCATACCTTGCTGTATTGCAGACTGTAAGTAAAGTTTTTTTGTTACTCCTGCTTCTGCCTCTGCACCTAAATCCACTCTATCAGCGGCCCCATTCCGCCGGCGTTTCTTGGCCCCCACATGGCATCACTAATAGGATCGGTATGCCGGGAAGACGCAATGGAGTTGGAGTTGTTTGAAGGTTGTCCCTGGCACAGTGGAAAACGCCACGTGCTAGACACCGTGGAGTTGGGCGCGCACATCGCCTACCATCAAGCGGGTGGAATGGGTGGAAGATTTGTGAGCGGTTACCTCTCACTCAAGGGAGAAGGGGAACCTGCCAAGGAATGGGAAGTGCGTCTCCACCCGAGAGCATTTGGATGTGTAATGAGGAGCAAGCAGGTTCGATTCAAACCCTGAGAGCAAGGGGGCAGCGAGTTCTCAGCCAGACAAAAGCCGAGTGAAGAAGATATAGCTCTCAGTCGGGAGTTTGCTTGCTGTATGCGCTGCGTACAGGAGAGTAAGGAGCCAGCACTGATTAATTTGGACATGCTGCTACCGGAGTTAGGAGAATTGGAGCTTTCGGAGCTCCACGGAGGGGTGGAGATGGAAGAAGACTCCATGATTGAAGGGACGGGCACGGAATATGGGAAGGGAAGAATGCTGCGAGTAATGTTCCACACAGTCATGACCCTGATGCGGGAAAGGACTGAGTTGGAAGCCCGATTGCGTGCCGTTCACACGGTCAAAAGGGTTGCAGCTATGGAGGAAAGTCAAGGTCCCCCATTATCGCAAGATGGCGGCGAAACGGAAGGGAGCCGCCATGGAAGGGTAGAGAAGGAGGGCGGAGCTACCCATGGAAGGAAGGACAGAAGAGGAAGGGAGCTGCCATGGAGGGGTAGAGAAGGAGGGCGGAGTTACCCATGGAAGGACAGAAGAGGAAGGGAGCTGCCATGGAAGGATGGAAGAGGAGGGTGGAGCTATTGGCAGGTGGGCTGAAGTAGTGACTCCACCCCCCCGAAATCCCCACGGGCTCGCCTCCGGGCCATGATGAGGAGGCAATGGGAAACATGCTGCAACCGAGTTCCCCATCGGATGCAGCACTGACTCAAATGGCCACGCATCCTGTGGCAACGAGAAGCTGAGTGATGAGTGTGGAGAGTGCGGCCTGTGCTCCTGCTAGCACCTATCACACCAGAACCTGGACTGAATTGTGCAAGCCCTGTGCAAAAAGTCCAAGATAAGGTCACCAGAAACCCTACCTATGTGGATGGGACGCCTGGTCGTGGAATTTGGATCTGACCTGGTGGACCAACGTGAGGTGAGTTCTCTAACCAGACGAGCCTCGTGGAGTGGAGGACACGCTACTGACATTGGTATGGTGACGTATAATGTTTATTGGCATATCTTGCTTCCAGCACTTGTTGTGGGTCAGGCCAGCCAGAGAGCGTATGCATGGCATGAAGGTGGACCATCGAGAGTCAGCGTGGAACAGATCTTGCAAGCGATCATCGGGATTTCATACTGCACGTGGAATCCTAGACGACATGCACTGGGACTGTTACCATCCCAGCAGCGAGGATTGTGGCCTCACCATTACCTGCAAGATCCTGGAGCTGTTCCGATCATGCTAACGAATATCGATGCTTGCGTTGAAGTGTACGGAGGAAGAGCTGCCATCATTCTCTGAATTTTCCTAAACCCACTAGCTGGAGAGCCTGCAAGTGATTTTTTTGCGGCAACTTCTGCGACTGCAAGCTCTTGTGAAACTGGGTCAGAGAGAGTCCAGTGACCCAGAGCAACATCGAGTGCATGAGTCTAGCTTGCAACGATTTCAGCGGATGCAAAGAACGCCAGAGGAGCGAGATATGTTCAGACTCCTCATGTGATACTCTAGACTCACGAAGCAGCAGTTGCGAGTTTTGGGCAATGAGGGTCAATGGAACCTAGCGTATGAGCTGGGATTCCAATGCCGAGACGAGCCAGATGCAAGTCATCTTGTGAAAATGATTAATTGTTTTGTGAGA
>JAGPOW010000261.1:18763385-18816670 GCA_030014935.1 Caiman crocodilus
AAGTTGATTAATTTTTCTGAGAGTTGCTTTCTCTACAGGTCAGCCGGAGTGTGCGCAGACCAGATCGGAGAGAGAGAGAATTTGAGAGAGCAGACTATCCAAGGTGTAGCTGTGTTCTAATAGGTTATTGTTTAATTTGATCCCTGGAGAACGAACTTGCTTTGTTGTCTGTTTTTGTTTATACTTACCTGCAGTGTGAACCTGTTGGATGGAGCGATCTGACCGACTCGAATGTGCTCCAGCTACAACTGTGCTGTCTGCAAGGGGGCATGTCAGAGCTAAATGGTTAAGAGATGCCTGGGCACAGCTGCGTTTAAGCACATTGCGAGTCCCCGGTGCAGGGATTTCCCCTGTAAGGCGGGAACGAGTCCTTGGTGCAAAATCGGCTCCCGCCAAAAGCTTGCAGCTGCACCATCGATTGCATGCTTTCGATTGGCTCGGTGTAAATTATGCACACGTGGCGGTCAGCAATTGGCTTGCTGGCTGTACAAAAGGCTTGGGTGGTTTCGGCCCAAATTGGAGGAGAGCTCAGATGCGCGTAGGGAGAGATCCCCACGTGTACCTCGGAGCCACAGAGGGGCCTGATCAACCACCGACCCCCTGTCACAGTTACCATGACGTATCCCATGCCCCGCGTGAGTGTGAACGTCAGTGTGCTTGCCTACGGTTTCGTTTGCTGTTTGTCTGCGGAGTGTGCCTACACTGCATACCTTGCTGTATTGCAGATTGTAAGTAAAGTTTTTTTGTTACACCTGCTGCTGCCTCTCTGCACCTAATTCCACTTTATCGGCGCCCCATTCCGCCGGCATTTCTCGGCCCCCACAGAAGGAGTTAGGTTTCTTTTCCCTTTTCTTTTCCTATATGGAGGTTGTTCCAGAATTTCACTGCTGTCATGGTGAGAAACTTATAATTACCAGCCTCAGTTTATCCATGGTCAGGTTAGAACTATGTTTCACGTCAACATTGTCTATTATTTTAAGTGGCTTTCTTTCTGTTTGGTGTTTACCATTCTGGTGTATTTACAGAGGGTAATCAGATCTTCTCTCATCCTTCATCTTGCTAGGCCAGCCACACCAAGCTCTTTTAGTCTATACTATTTTTGTAATGAAGCATATTCTTTTTCCTGATCATCTTAGTATCCCTTTCAGTTTGAATTAATGAGTTTTGGTCATTGGAAACCAGAACTGTTCACTATAATCTAGATAATGTCTTACCAGCACCTTGTATGATGTTAATACTTCTTTACCTTTATTTGGAAAATCTTACTTGATACATCCTAACACGGCAATTTTTGTTAGCAGCCATATGACTTTGGAGGCTCAGACTAATAACTTGACCCAGTCTGCTTCTCTGGTATTTCCAACTAATCCCCCCAGCCATTTACAGCAGAAATTCCTGTTATTAGTGCATGACCTTGTAGTTTGTACTATTGGATTTCATCCCATATCTCCAGTCTTCAAAGCCATCCAATTCTTCATGCATGATATTCTGACCTGTCTCTGTAATGACAGTGCCTCCTCATTTCATGAATGTCATCAGCATTTCTTATTACTATTACTTTTCTTGCCAAGGGCTTTAACAAAAACATTCAAGAAAATCAGGCTGCAGACTGGTCTTTGAACAGCATTTTTATCTTCCCTTTCCAACAAACCCATTTGTTGCTTCTTTTTTAGTCAGTTCCTTCCTCAACATACAGTATTTGTACAAATAGCCATCTTCTTCTACATCTGAACAATTAATTTCCAACGTAACGCCTATTGTTTTGTGAAGTCCACGTAGTTTACATTATTGCATTTCTGTGTTCTAAGAAATTAGGTACCAAAGAAAGTTGCTTTAAGAGTATCAGAAATGTTTTAAAAATAGAGCTGATAAGAAGGGCATGCCACAAAACAAAGCTTATGTACATTCAGCAAACACAGAGCATTTGCTGAAACGTCAAGAAACAGATATCCAGAATCCCAGCTGTAACGAAATGCATCTGGCATTCACTCAGGGGCTTAAAAATGTTTTACAAAGAAAAGGGAGAAAGTTCATTCAGACAATTAGATTTCAAGTTAGCATCCAGTTTGTGGTACCTGGGAACGGAGGATTTCCTCATCTGATCCAATAGGACTTCAGATGATTTGAAAAAAATCATTTGTAAACCTGTGCTATTTCTTGGGGAATATTAAAGTAACATCAGCATTTCCATTCAAAATCCCTACTTCCCCCTTCATGCCTGTTTTACCAAGGATCCAGGCCTGCTTGTCTAGTTACCTACATTGAGATGGCCTTGAACCGGTAAAATCAATTACTTGAGGCATTCTGCCACAAGTTGCAGCTTATGCTTTTCCCGGTATTGCAGTTGTCAGAGGTCCTGTTTCACAGCTGATGGAGCTCAACAGGAATCTTTCAACTCATGTCATTGGATCAGGTTTTCAACTGATGGCGTTGGATCAGGTTTTAAACGTATAATTCTCTGCAGAAACGTGCACTAAAGTTGAGAGACCAAGAGTTTCAGAAGGCCATGAAATAAAAGGCTTGTCATCATCAGCCTATAAAGCTATATCCTGAGCTGGCCTTAGGGGTGGGTGATGTGGAAGACCTGCCCAGGTTGGCATTGTCAGGAGGGCACCAAAAACTCTCCTGCCCTGGCCCACTCAAGTGATATCTATCCCAGGCAGGTGGAGCGGTGCCTGGCCCAGCAGGGGCTGATTGAATCCAGCCACCCCTCCTACCCCTATGGGGGTCCCCATATATGCTCCTTGCTCAGCCATGTGGGACAGCACCCCTACCCCACCCTTACACTGAAGCATTTTAGACATATGATTGGTAGCATTTTATCTCCACTTTGCTGAAGTGGAAAGGACCATAACAAGGTTCAAGGCAGAAAAGACTCAGATTTGGGGTTCAGTTCTGCCCTCACATTCAGATGAAAGGTGCAACTGGTGCAGAAAGGATACTGAGGCAATATTTCGTATAACTCTATTTCCCTTCCCTATTCCCTCCATCTCCACTTAACTCTGCCAAATCACTAACTTGACCTGTATATTTTCTGAAGGCATTATTCAGAATTAAACCTAATACCATTTGTATAGAAAACCTTGATAGTGATAGCTCCCAATCACCTTCAAAGAAACAGTGTCATTCAACTGCTTCCTAAACAGACATTTAACACACACACACAAATCACTGTAACCAATATAAAGCATTATAGTATTTAGAATGATGTTTAAGCCAAAGCTGCAAGGCAGTAAATCTACCCGTTAGTATCCTGTCAGCCAACAAACAGTCTGGGAATTGTCCCCGCATTTGGATGAATAGATAATCGGTCTCCAGCATGCAGACCTGGGGACTTGCAACCATGTAAGGAGTCTGGCACAGCCCTGCCGTCCTCCCCGGCTGTGAGCCCCCAGATCTGTGCACCAAAGGAGAGGAGACAGCCACTGCTGGCAAGTGTCAGGAGTTTTGCTTTGAACAGTTTAAGGTGCAGTTTCCCAGAAACCTCTGCACATGCCTCCTTGAAACTTGGCAGGCTTCATGCCCTAAGAGGGCTACCACTCCTGCAATTTTATCTGAATCAGTTAAGACATTACAAACTTACAGACATTTTCATGATTCCCCATTATAGCCTATGGGCGAAACGTTGAAATGCATCAAAGCAGCAAAACAGTTTAGACTAAAAATGGAACAGCACTTCAAAACGAAATGAAGCGATGAAGTGAAACTGTCCCTTCGAAACGGTGAAATGGACATAATGATGGTGTTTCTCACAGCCCTAGTATTGAACATGTCCAGTTACTGCCACACCTTATTTCTGAATACTTCCAGCTGAGTTGCAGTTCCTTGCCCTTTTCACATATGCATAGGAACAGATGGTTTCGGTGCACTCCAAATTGCCTCCCTATTGCTTTTCTTTGGGCCAAATAAAGCAAAAGCCTCCAATACAAAACATACAGATTACAAGGGCTCCAGATTACAAGGGCTCCTGATAACCTGAAGGCCAATAACATTGTAGCAAAACCCCCAGTTTTTCTTTTTTTTTTAAATTTTAAAACACATTTCCCTCCCTCGCTCAACTATTTCTGACTTTTTCTCTCCCTCTCTATTTCCTATAGATAAATACATCCGAAGTTAAGACATAGGATAAGCTTTAGCTTTTTATTTGGGTAGCAAGTTTTTTTTCTCTCTCCTCCTTTGATCCATGGTTTTATATTGTATAATTATTATGTTTATATTGATTTTTACTGTGTGATTACTGTTTTACTGATTTTTTTTTTAAACTGTTTTTATTTATTGATACTATATGATTTAGGCCTACATGTGTAAGTTAGAATAAGTAATGTCAAGTTTCCATTTTGTATGTCAAGCTTCCATCTTGTGTCCTCTGCCCCGGTGTAACCTATGATTCATGTCTAACCAGTCTCATGTAAATTGGTTCCTGAATGAATGGGGATGACTGAGGATGCTTGAGATACAATGGTAGCAGGCCTCTACTGAATAATCAACTCAATGACTGCACCATCAGCTCAATGACCGGACAATTGCCTTGCATTGACTCACCCAGGAACCACGGACCTCATCCAGAAACAGAACAGAAACCCAGCATTTGAAAGACAAGGACGCTACAGAAACCAGAAACCCCACCATTGTGTCCTACCAGACAATGAGGACACCTAGATCTGCATGTAGGCATCTGAGCAGGACTGTCCTTGCGTGGACATGTCTCTCCCATAGGAGACACAGGTAGCCCACCCCTATAAAAGGGGTGGTAGAGTGTGACCTCCTTGGGACACCCTATCCATCTGGACCAGCACTACGCCCCGCCACCTATTCACCTAGAGGCCCTGCCGGCGACACCCTCCGGACAACACTTTGCTGGAGAAGACCCTGACTGGCCATTGAGGATCAACTCACAGCCCAGGATAGGTAGCTATCACCCACCTCCTTCCCCAAGCACAGGATCTAGGCTCTGTCCCTACACACTTAAACTTTAATCTCTCCACCAAGCCTTTTTCTCTCCTGCTATGCCATTGTGTGTGTGTGTGTGTGTGTGTGTGTGTGTGTGTGTGTGTGTGTGTGTGAACCAATAACTTCGCAATCTGTATAGCATATGGCCTATTTAATAAAACTGATATTTTTGGCCCCAAGTTGGTCTGTCTTGCTGCAGGCTCCCAACTAAATCCCTTTTTCTCTGACCTCCCTCTGGGCCTCATTCCTCTCTGCTGCCTCTATCTCTGCCAGCTCTGGCTTTCTGTCCCTCTCCACTGACCTCCTGGCCCTACTCTTTCAGTTTCCCAGCTCTAGCCCTCTGTCTTCTGCCTTTGCCTTCCCTCTGATCTCCCTCTCTGTCTCTGCATCTGTCTTCTCCCTGATCCCTGTTTCTCTCTTCCTTCTCTCCCTGATCTTTCCTGCCTCCTTCTCCATTCTCCAGCTTCCCGGGCCCCAGGTCCACCCAGAGCCTCTCCCTTGAAGCCTCTTTAGCTCCCCTTGCTGAATCCATGGCCCCCCTGCAGCCTCTCCAGCCCCCGCAGCCTCCTGGTTCCCCCTGAAGCCTCTCCAGATCCCCTTGCCACATGAGCAGCTCCCCCACAGCCCCTCCAGTTCTTCTCTCCCCATGTACCCTTTGGTTCCTCTGCAATTATAGTCCCAGCCTCTGTGCAGGCTTGTCCATAGCATCTCCTCTGCTCTGCCAGCTTTGGGTGTTTTCCTTTAATCAATTAACACCAATTAACCTCAAGTAACCCCAGCTTCCCTTCAGTCTGCTGGTTCTAATCCTAGCCCCAGCAATTTTCACTCCTGGAACTTTCACTCTCTAATTTTTCCCTTCCTTATCTTAACCCCCATCCATCTCTCTCCTTCTTCTCCTTCTGGGTGTCTTTGACCCTTGACTTCCCCTCCCATAGTCACCAAGCACCCTAGGTTTCCCAAGTACCCTAAACACACACATACACACCATACCAGCCAAGTTAGAAACTCACCTGTAGGTGAGTGTAGGTCTGTGGTATGGGTGAACTGGCAAATATATATATATAATTGTTGTATATAATATTATATATATATAATTGCATTAGTGATCCGTGTATGTGTTTTGAGTGTGTGGGTATTGACAACTGATTTTTGTCTAATTTTTGGTGTGTATGTGCTTGAATTGGTGATAGGTATGCATATGTTTAGACTGGTAATCTTGGATGTGCATGTGACTGAGTGAGTAGTGTGTGTGTGCATGCATCTAATGTATGCGTATGTGCCTAATGTGTGTGTGTACCTAATTGATTTGTGTGTTTGTATATGTGCAATTGCATCAAATCCTCCCATCTATCAGTGCAATTTTGAGATCCTGAGAGTTGGCCTGGCCCCACAGCACAGCAACTTCAGTTCATTCATTGAGAGGCAGCATTTACAAACACAAGAAGATGCACTGAGAACTGATTTTAATGACAACTCGAATGAAGAAAGCATCTTAATCACTGACTGGGGTGCGTCCAGACATGTGTGGATGTTTGGTTCCCTGAGGACAAGTAGCAGCAGTACACGTTACACCGCTGCTTCTTGTCCCTGGGAACACCTGTGTCATGCGTGCTTTGGTGTGCAGCAAGTTACCCCGGATGGGGTAGGGGAGGCTGGGGCAACACTGGGCTGGCTCCAGCAGCCTTACTTGGAGTCCAGCTGGGGCTGCAGCTGCAGTGATTCTGCTGTGCAGAGCCTAGCTTGCAGCAGAGTGCGGTTCTGGTGGCCTGGCTCCATTTTTCAGCAGTGCGAACTGGCTGAGCATGTGTTGCTCCATTTCTTTTTCTGTCAAAAAAACCTGTGGAAAACCCCCCCGGCACAGCGTATGGTTAGGCAGCGTGCCCTGGCAGCATGGAGAACACCAGACTGTGTATGTGGCGCTACAGCACCACATACCGTGTTCATCTGGAAAGGCCCGGGTGCTGCCTTATTTTTTACCAATCACCTGCAGCAAGAGGGCAGCTAATTTTATCCAAATTTTCAAAGACCCAGGTTTACTACATTTAACTTTCAACCAGGCAAATGCACTACAGCAAAGTCTCATGCAAACCACACAATCTGTTTCAAAGCATCTGTTTTAAATGGCCTGTTTGTGAGACAATTATAGAAAATGTTGCTGCTGAGAAATGAATGGGGTAGTAGTGAATGGGTGCTGTATTAAGTAATGTGCAGATAGTATTTTTCAGTCTTTATGCCTATGTACTTGGCAGGCTTGAGCTCATTGCATCTATAGGAAATGCAAATGTGACAGATAATATGCACTCAATAAAATCCCACAGAATAGCCTGCAGCGGTAGATGTTTGCAGCCTTGCCAGCTAATCCTTGGTGGTAGGATTCAGAGGTGGAATCTTGGCTAGGACACTTGGTTATCCCGAGTTAATGGAACAGGAGAGCATTGCCAAGGGACGTGGAAAATAGCACTTTTATGAACTCCGTTCAAGAAGACGACGGAGCAATTTAAAGATTTTGTACCTGAAATGGTTTCCAAAGAATGACTGACTGTATGTTTGCCTCAGACTTGATTTCTTTTTCAATATTGAGATGACTCCCAAATGGGGCAAAAAAATAAAATAAAAACAACCTCTTTGTTTTCAGCCTCAGACATCTATGCTACTCACTTCACAATCTTTCTGAAGTTCAGTTCTTGTTCACTCATACTCTAGACACTTCAATGTCACAATTCCTTTGTAGTTCTTAAGAGAAATTGAGGAAGCCTTTCCTCTAAACTATCTGATGGTTATTGGCTTGAGTGTTTGAGTGTTTAACAGCTGAGAGATGCCTTTCACAGAAGTAGAATTTCCAACCACTGTAGGTGAGCAACAGCATATTCTCAAAGTCTTAAAATAAATGGGTGTTTCTGAAGAGAATATGTATATGTGCTTTCTATTTTTTGTGAAAAAAATACAGCCATTGAGAAAAAATATTTAAATTAATAGTGTTTGTATAATATTCAAACCTCTGCTCCTCTTTCAGGAAATTACAGCACCTGTATAAACATTTGGTCTGGAAAAGTTAAAGGTCATGTTATCACTGCATAGTCCATGACCTCTGAAGGTTAAAATATCATTTTACAAACAAAATATTCATGCCTTAAAGGGGTGGCTGGATATTCCCTTGGCTGTTGTTGAAACCTTTGGCTCCAATCTTACAAACACTTATGTACATGCCTTATGTAAATGCACGCAACCATCTCTACTGTAGTCATTCACAGGCTGCAAGAGGTTTCATATATTAGTGTTTATTTGGGTGCTCGACTATGACAGTAATGTATATTAGGTAGCGCCAAAACACAATGTTTTCACTGTCCCCTGGTTACTACAAGGGCTTTTGAAATGATAAGTCAAAACCAACCCCTCCTTATCCAACTCCCTCAGCGTTTTATGCTAGAATCTAAGAACAGCCTAAATCTACATGATGTAGGTGCATCTCTTTACAGGAACTTTTCCCAGCATGCCTTTGGGGGGGTGTTATCCCTTTAAATCTAGCAGTGTCAAGAGGCTGCAGCCCTGAAGTAGCCATTTTGTGGTTGTTTGATGCATCGTCAGTTATTGCAGCTGATGAGTATTCTTAACTTCTTTTGTGCTTCCTCTTTGAGGGATGGCATATTCTTGCAGGTACAAATAAAATATTTGCAGACCAGTTCCTATTGTACTTGAAAGGTATCTCTGCTTTGCATAGAAGTGACTGAACAGGGTAGAGACATGGCCAAGCTACTCTAAATTAGCTAGTATGAATATTAATAGTTGTCTAACTACAACAGTGTGGATCTTGGAGTAGGCTAATTTTGCATTCTTGTTGGCAGGGCAAATGAGTGCTGGGGCCTGTGTCGCTATGGCTAGATGGCTCCCACTGCTTAAGGCAGCTTCTTTAAACCTGCTTGGGTATCTCTGCACTACACTGCAGTCCCCTCTGTAATGGTTAGTAATGTTGGAGTCAAATTTTCCAAAAGATAAAAATGACTTGAGGGCCCAAGTCTAATGCTGAAAAGTGACTTTGTGTAAACCTTATTTCAGGGGATATAGGCTCCTGTATTAGAGAGAGAATCTTCTGGGTTCAATCTACATCTGGGGGAACAAATACTTTAAGTTCAAACAATGCTACCGGCCCCTTTTTACAGGTTCAAAGTTTCTTGTGTCTGCTTTACTTGTGTTTTCTGCCAGGATTTCCTGTCAAGCACATTACAACAATGCAGGGATGAAATCCTACTAAATTATCAGAAACCCAAGTTGTTAATGATCTCTGCATTTAAATTCACTTGAAGTGGGTACTGTGGGTTGACATTTTCAAAGAAATGCAGGGAATTTTGGCTACACCTTTTCCATGACTGGTGCCGATTTGCTTGTGGAATGTTAGTAGAAGATGTGGCTAACTATAAAACACGTTCCTATTTCCCTGTAGTTTAGGCTTTGGGTATATTTTGTAATCCATAATATTGTGCAATCCCATCCCTAACTGGATATGCCAGTCATTGTTGCTAAATCATGTTTTTTGTTTTTTGTTTTAGGGCATGGTAGAGCAACAGAGTAGATCTCTTACAGTTAAAAGTCTCATACAGTGTCTCTTATTAATAATTCAGTTCTTTTTAACCATTGTTACATAGTATCACAATTTCCTCATATCTTTACACTGGGAAGTAACTGCTATGACTGTGGAGTGTCCACTGATAAATATTGAATTTTTAATTATGATAATTTTAACTGCCAAAAGTACTTGATGCACAACACCATGCATTCATTTTAATTCTTTTTTGCTAAGCACCTGATAGAATTACAATTGAGATGCATAT
Source organism: Caiman crocodilus (assembly GCA_030014935.1). Classification (NCBI taxonomy): domain Eukaryota; kingdom Metazoa; phylum Chordata; order Crocodylia; family Alligatoridae; genus Caiman; species Caiman crocodilus. The sequence goes on from JAGPOW010000261.1 coordinate 18,773,162, forward strand.
TTTCCATGTCCTGATTTACTTGTAGTTTAATGGGACTTTTGATTCAGCAATTGAAACTATAATAAATGGTAGCTGGCTGGCAGGCGAGGGTTACAGACAAAACATTGCAGGGGTTTTAGTAGCTCTGTACACATCTGGTTCTAGAACATATTCTTCAATTTATAGAAAAATCTCCTCACAGCCACTTGCCCAATAACTCCCTCTCCAAACCAAAGTGCCCCTTTCCTCATCCCAATCTACCCTTTCAAACCAATACTTAAAAGTCCTACTACTTGCATTTTCCCTCCTTATAGCAGTATTGAGTATATTGCCCAGTAAATAGTACAAATCTCCCAGAAAGCAAAAATCTCCCTTCTCTCTCTTTCCCTTCTTTAACCCATGCTGCCTGATGAGTAGATGGCTGACATGAAAGATGTTTTTGGAGGAAAAAGTCTGCTCAGCCATACGTTTTGAGGAAAGGCAGTGGTCTGTAAGGTGGATAGTCATATGTATATCCAGGACTAACCAGGAATACCCCATCTCCAACTCTCTTGTCCTTGAGAGCTGTAGGCAAACTGCATAAATAACAGATTTTCTTGGCTTGATGGGAGAAACAAAACCAAAAAGTGCTTCAGTTCAGTCCCAGGTAATGTGGGTTTTCTTGTTGTTTCTAGATGAATTGAAAATGTTAAGAATTTATTATTTTGTGCTCAACAAAATTAAATGGATGTTCCATTTTTGGGGGCTCTGAATAAAAGTGAATGGCCATGGTCACATAGGTACAATGGTAATTTATACAACTCAAGCCTGTTGCTTAAGAGAGACTTGACCCCAGAACATCAATTTCTCAGAGGAGGGCTTTAACTATCAAGCAACATTGTATTTTGGGATGCGGTAGATCTTCATTTTTTGTAACCCTGCTCCATTTTGTATGCTAGTTTGTACTTAAGTATTTACTGGAGCTGGCACTCTTGTAGCAGGAGTCTTGCCTCTCAGGAGTGTGGACCAACCCCTGCCTATATAGTATACTCTGGGATCAGCCTCTCGCTCTCCTGGTGAAGCTATTCCTCTTCCTATAGCAACATCAGTAAACCCTCTTCCTCCAACCAATGAAGAGACTGCTTATAAGAGCCACCATAGGTCTTTTGCTGATATAGCTTAAATTGATTCTTAAAAGGAATAAGCTGTAATTACAAAATGAAGATTTTTGCTGGCACAGCTATGCCAGTTAAAATTGTGATTCCTCCTCTTCCCCCCACCCCCTTCCAATACCAGCTATACTGGACAAACTTTCTAAAAGTACAGCAAGCCGAAGTTCCAGTTAGCCAGTAGCAGGGATTACTGGGCTGTTTTCCCTTTGTCCCATGGTATAAATTTAGTTTCAAAGGGAATGCCATTCCAGCAGTGATCAAGGCAGCAATGGCAGTGATTCAGCTTCTATTTGGGAATTTGTGTTTGCTTGCAAGCCTGTTAATGTAACCAGCATCTTCAGGGGCGACCTTGCTGCCTCTCACACAGTGTCCTGCTACCTCACATTCATTGCCACAAAACAAGTCTCCTATAAACATGGTTTGACTGAAACATCTGCTCACTCAGTGTCCTGCTGCAGTGATTGACCTCAAGAGCCTTGCATTAAAAATATCAGTGCTGCAAGGCTCTGAGCTCATGCTGGTTGCCTCTTTGATATCTAGAAGGGGCAAAATCAACTTTCTTTTTTTCAGTTATTCATAACATAGTTATGTTGTTTGCCTGGAGAGTCCCTTTAGCATGCAGAGCATCGTCCTAAAAAATGAATCACCAGTTCCAATGTAAATGAATGCCTCTATAATGCTATAAAATGCCATCAGTTACAAAAATCCCCTGGACCCAACAGAAGTTCGTTATTATTGGGTGCAGGGGATTAGAGAATCCAGCTGCTGGCTGTGGGTCTGTAGCCAGTCTACCCTAGCAATACTTTCCTCCAGCCCCGGCCCTGTTTCCAGAATGCAGGGTCAGGGTTGAGAGGGGGAAGGGAGTGGAGGGAGCTCCTTCTAGGGCTTCCCCAGCTAGTGCTGGAATTTGGGGGGGCATGGATTAGAGCCCTCCCACCTGCAGGGTTGGGGCTTCAATACATCCACCCCACCCTCTAGTGCTGTCTGAAAAAACCCCAAACTGAACTCCGTCCACTCCCTTTCCCTCCTCCCATTCTGAAGACTGTGCAGGAATAGGACTGAGCTGCAGTCAGCCCAGCCCTATGCACAGACATGTTACTGAGGATGCTTCATTTTGGAGTGTCCTCATCTGAACCTTCATGCAAGTTTAAAGTGCTCTGCAGCTGTGCATTTCTGCTTGGTCATGGCTGTAGAGCACTTTCAGGGACTAGATTGGGTGAAAATGGTCAATTCTGTCCATTGGTGATGTGGAGGGGGTGCACGCAGGTGCACATGCACCACTTGAGATTGGCTGTGCACCCCCTGGAAGTCCAACCATGAAACCAGAAGCGCCAGTGGAAGGGCACTTTCAGTTTCACGACTGGCTTCTCAGCTGCTGGGACAACCTCCCCCGCCCCCAGTCAGCGATTGGCTGCTGGTGGACACCCCCCCATCGGCAATCTGGTGCCTCCCCAGACTTGAAAGTCACCAGTCACCCATGATTTAGTGTGCACCTTGCATTGCAGACCCATCATATCCAAAATACAGATTCACTGTTTCCTGGTTTGCTTATACATATTGTCCTTGTGTTGTTCTACCTTTCAGGTGTGATGTATTACTACAGAATAAGCAGGTTCAAACTCGAAGAAGGTTGCCAACCCAGTATGGAAATCTATTGTTCTCCAAAGAAAGGACAGGCCTTCTAAGAACCTCTTAAAGTAGCATTTGCTGAGCCTGCCAGATATTCTTTTGCGTTAGAGTGCATCTTCCATTCTCAGAGTTAAGGTAGAATATGACCATTTAACAAGGCAGAAAGGAAAGCACATCAACCCAGTAAATATCAAGAAAATATTCTGTGGAAAATGTCCCATATGGATCTTGAAATTAAAAAAATGGCAAAAGATTGAACTAAGATTTGTCTCTTGCAAAAGGTCAGCTAGATTTAAGAATATAGAACCAACTGTTCTGCCATCCATTTCCAGTTGTCTACAGTCTAATTTGCAAAACTCTTGACAATGTGGACTTATTTACAAAAATGTGTTTACTGCGCTACATGTTTTACTATGAAGAGTGCGATGGTAAATGTAGAATACAAGAGATGGAAAGTGTATACATAACCATGACCTCATGGGCTTTATGTATATCATCATTCATCACTTTTGACCTGTAAGCAAATATTGGGAGTGGGGAAGGATCTCCCCTTACACATCCTGTTCAAAGGTCAAGGATACTGCTGCATGGGGGCCACTTCCTGCATGTATACATCATCACAATAGGGCAAGAAGGGCAGAAATGAGACGGGTATTAGAGAGTTCCCTGGAACAGACATTTCCTGGGAAAAGCACTCCTGCTGTGATGATGCAGCTATGTGTGCTGATTACTAAGGTTAGTACCTCAAGGCCATAATCTAACTCACTGCATATGTGAGTGCAGAGTTGTGCCTAAGTAATCATGTATCAATAGCAATAAAAAATGTCAGTACGGAAAGTCAGGAGTAAGGGTAGTGTTAAAGCAACCTCTGCTGTGAACCATTTTGAAACTATGTCACTTTCTCAGTCCTACTTGCTCAGTCTCCGAGCCATGCTGTGGACAGGTCTGTCAAGAGACATTATTGTCCTGTAGCAGGCTAGGGGAAAACCTGTTCTGTATTAAAGTGATATGGAATGGATTTTGTGGGCAACGATATGTTTACATTGGTAACTTAAGCAGCTTTTCTGTCTCCTAATAATAATAATCCCTTGATTAACCTACTGAGCCACAAAGCCCTAGAGTAAACTCCCCGCTAGCACCTGCTGCTCTAAAACATCTTCCCTTGTTCATTGACTACTTGCCGTTACTTCTTTATGTTATTTTCCCTTGTTTGTGTTGGCTGGGTCCTATTTTCTTATAGACACAGGGCCAAACCTTGCTCTCTGGTGCTGAAAGCACAAACCTTTCTTTAAAGACAATAGCCAAGATTCTCTAAAGTGCCTCATGATTTTGGGTGCCTGACTTGACAGCTGGTAGTGGTCAGATTTTCAAAAAAGTGCTCTGAAAATCACACCCTTCTGAGGTGTCGCGAGTTGCAAATCCAAAAATCGTGTCTAGATTGGTTTGCACCTGCAGAGCCAACAGCCAAATAGGTAACATCTGGAGCCTATCGTGCACTTTCCTAGGCACTCCATAGCACTGCACTTTCCTAGGCTCCACAATTATTCCTGTGCAACTCCTGCAGGTGCTGTGAGCCAATTCTGTAGTCCTTACAGAGGTCAAGCACTTAACTCACTGTTTTTAAGCAACCTGAATGTGCCAAACCTCAGATGCCTTGATTTAGTCTGACTTTCCATGAAGTGCTCTTTAAAACTATGCATTCTTTAAAGCAGCAGTTCTCAACCAGAGTGCCCTGAGATCCTTTCCAGGGGCCTTTGTACACACCACAAAATTGGCCTTTCAAGCGGCTTAAATGCCCTTTTGCACTGCTTTAATGGTGCGGCTGTTTACACTGTCAGCGATGTATTGCATGTTAAATGACTTTGGGACGCAGCAAAATAAAACATGTCCAAGGTGTTTTAGTTTGATACCTTACAGCCACGGACGCAGCCCGTGCAGGCAGGTTCCACTGAAGAAGAAAAAAAAGCAGCAAGCCTGATCTTTTTTTTTTTTTCTTTTTTCCCAGGGCCCAGTCTGCCTGCCTGAGCTGTGCGACGGCCCGGTGCTTCCCTCCGCGACTGTGATGAGCCCCAGGACCGCCTGGGCTGGGTGCCTGTGGGCGAGTGCTGCCTGGGGGGGCGCTGCCGCTGCCGCTGCTGAGAAGGGAAGCACCAGCCCTCCCCCTGCCGCTCAGAGACAGATTGACCTGCCGGGAACTTGCCCTCCTGCCTCCCCCCGCCACTGGAGACACAGGTAAGGATCAGGCTCGACCCTTGTGTACACCCCATGGGGGTTTACTTCAGTTTAAATTGAAGTGGGGTTTTTAAAAACCCACTGCTTCAATTTAGGGAGAATTAAGTCGAAGTAAACCCCATGGTGTGTATAAGCAGCAGGGTACCAGGTAGTGCCACTTAACCAACCCGGAGAATTCAAATAGGAATCCATAATGTTAAAAACATTTTGACTGGTTGCAATCTTTGAGTTGTTTGTAAGAGAAGCATTGCTCATTATTTTTCTATAGTTAAAAAACCCAAAAGGTAAAAACTAAGAGCTGGCACTTTTCAAGGGGTTCCTTGAATCTCTACGGAAGAGTGCTGAGTCTATATTGTTAAGATTCACTGCTTAAAGGGTAAAGACCCTATGGATAATGACCCACAGGATCAGTGGCCAAAGGCGAAAATACCTGCATTTACATAGTGACCTTTTATGATTATGAAAACCTGGAGGGATGATGCCAGTAATGCAGCAGAGTATATTTTGTGAATAATAATACTGGAGAAATACTGGATCAGGCATGTATCCAGGGTGAGGAGTTGGGAACTGAGCTAGAGGTCATATTTTATAGATGGTTGTGAAGATTGCATTTCTAACACTCCTTTAAAACAAAATCAAGGCATGCTCCTCGAAGCCTTACAGACTTTTCATTTAGAAAAGACTTTTTAAAAGCTTCTGAGCCAGATTCCCACCTGGCATAGTCCAGCAATGTTTCACTGAGGGCAGTGGAGCTCAGCAAAGTTATGCCAGCTGAGAACCAGGAATGCTTGTATCCTTTTTCTAAAATCAGTGCTTGTTGAGCTAACTGAATCTGCCAAAATTTGATAAATTCTTATGAAAAAAATGCCAGTTCTTACTCTCTGCTGCTGGCTCATGCTGTCCTTTCCAGTCTCACTCCCATGTGATCCTGCCCCTTTAACTTCAGTGGCACTGTATATTATTAGGAGTTGAGGGCACTCACTACTTCTCAGCAGGTGTTCGGTAGTTTAAGAGCAGGCCCTTTGTCTGTACCGTCTTGTCCGGAAAGAATAAAACGATCGACAGAGCTCATGCGAAATGAACTGCGTAGTACTGATTTTTGCTGGAAATACTCTGAGACGTCCCAAAATGTGGTGGTTTGAAAAATGCTTTCTTAAACACGCAGTTAAAGTGATGACAGCCGCCTAGAGGTTGCAGTGCAACATACTTTATTATGTTACTATTTCCCTGTGTTTCCCACTCTTATGTGCTCTTGAATGAATGGCAAAGGAGCAGATTTCAAGTACTCGTTGGAGAATAGATCGTTGGAAACATATCTGAATGTATGCTTAAGAAATATAGGAGCTGCATTATTTTATGATGCTCTTGCTACCAGTCATACATAATCACTCAAATACAGCTTGCAGATTTTGTTTTTCAATAGCAAATACTTTGATACTGAACAACTTGATTTAGGGTTACTTTGAACAACTGTGATCTAACTTCGGTGGAGTTTTAAGTAGCTTCCATCAAATGCTTGAATGTCAGTAATTTTTTACTGTGATTTTTATTAGCAGAATACTGATAGTATAGTACTTTCCAGTGAGCCATTTGAGCTTTAAAAAGTGATGTCTCTCAATATCAAAGTACACGTATACTACTAGAAATTGCTAGTCTGAATAGATCATTCAAGTTCAAAAGTGTGTCTCAACCTTACAGTAGTCCATTGGGCTACTGTGCTGATAGGTAGAAGGTATTTAGCATCTCATGTAGCCTCCTTGATTTCCCAATCTCAATTATCAGATAGCAATTTACAGCCTTTGGCGTGAGCCCATAGCAGGGCTTACATCTTCAATTCTGCAGCCATAGCAAGACACCTTATATATTCTGCTGTCATGTGCCTGAAGAGTTGAATAAATAAATAAATTTCAAGATGAATAGAGAAGAAAATCTCCTTATTTGCAGCATTCCTTTAGAATTTAGTGTGTTAGATTAAGTGTCTTTAATACTGCAAATTCATAGGTTAATTTTACTGCAAATATTAGGAGGAAATATGTTCTACTCATGAGTACATCCTTGTCCCCAATCAGCTGCATTATTCAAACTAAGTTTGATTCTTAAGCCTCAAATAGATCTTCATCACAAGCCAAGTTTGAAGAAAATGTGTTTGATATTCAAATTTTAAAGTTAAGTGGCTAAAGATTGAAAATGGGCCGATACTCTAAAGACTTTGGAATTGATGACTTGTGTTAGAAATTAATCTGAAAGCAAGGTATGGGCAAATAAGGCAGAAAGCCTGATTATCTGCACCCAGATTTCTCACTGAAGCCAAAAGACCAGGAATAATAGAAGTATGTGCTTGTATAGACACTGCATGAGTGACTCCAGTATAAAAAGGCAACTTGATAACTTTAGTGCTGTGCATTTTATGCAACATAACCCATATATGCTATACTATATACTGGTCAAAATAAATATCATTTATTTAATAGCATCTTAGATATATCATGCTTTAAAAACTCACATGATTTCATATTTTTGTAAACAGAGTATATGATTTTTGGTTTTATGCATTACAATATTTATATATAGGTCAATTTTATGGCTTTTTGAGACAGGGCAAGATGTGGCTTTTTTTAAAGACAGGGCTACAGCTAATGGGTATATATGTGTGTGGTCTAAATATCTACAAAGGCAGTAAAGTTAAAGTGGTCAAGGAAATGTCTGACGACTATCTGGTGGGATAACTAGCACGTATCCAGGAATTGCAAGTTTTCCTGAGAGATTAGAAACATCTCAATGTTTAGTTCAGGAACACTGAGAAAGAGAATAAAGGCTTGTTTCGGCCTGACCTCCTGCATGGCTGCTAATCTTTCAGAGGGAGATTTTATGTCTTCTAAAACGGAGGTTCCCAAATTTTTTCCTATTGTGTACCACCTTCCAGATTTACCAGCTGCCTGCATACCCCTACCAGCATACGTTTTATATTATATCTACATTTATAACCCCTTAAATGCCTATTATTATTATAATGAAAATTAAATCTGCCATTACACAATTTCTCTCGTGTACCCCCCAGAGATTACTTGCATACCCCCAGGAGTGCATGTACCACAGTTTGGGAACCCCTGTTCTAAAACATCCATTGAAGACAGTTTTAATGAAATGGCATGTTAGTGAGCTCCCTCATTTTTATCACAGGTTCAGTTTCCCGTATGGCGCAGCTGACTTTGAATTTCATAGAGCCATTAAACTATAGTGATGCCTATTAATAGTCAGGATCAATCACGTATTGTCAGTGATATTATACAAGTAGTATTAAATGATTGAACTTAATCACAACAGAAGCATGGCAACCACCTGTATTGTCTGACACCTTTCAGTATATAATTTTGAAATATCCTTGAGTGAAGGATTATATTCTATGATTAAACTGTCAGCACATAATAATATATTAGAATCTCACAGAATGAAATTTGTGCTTCAGGAGCAGGAGGCAAGCACATATCCTTTTACAGCTACGTCATAGTCCCTCAGAGATGGACGTGCTCTGGAGCAGAACCTCTGCATTAATGTGTATTCACACGATGGGAACTCTCCTGAGAGAGAGAAAATCCATCTCCCTCTTCTGCCAAGTTAAGCAGTTGATATTTGGAAGGTCCCCAAGGATGTGGGATGAATAAGCTTGAGAAAAGGGCACAACAGGGCTAAGCTAAAGGAAATCTTTCATGTCGAAAGCTTGCAAGGAAACCCCCTTTAGCAATGGGACATTTGGGAAGGCTAACCTCTTGCAGAAGTGCATACTTGAATTTATGCTGCAATGGTAAAGTCGTTCCCGTTCACTCAAGTCCAAACAAGCTCTTCAGCTGGACTTAATCTGTGGGGAAAGTCGATACATTTTGGAAACAGATGAAGTGTTGTTGAACTTACTGTTATCTTTCCTGGAAATTTGTAAAGGTTTTTTTCAAAATACACACTTAATGCATCTTTGTATTTAGTTTTTTTTTCCAATTGATAAATCTTCTACCTAATGTGCAAATACACAGAAAGAATATAGCAAACAGTTTACCTTGAGGCTTATCTGCCTGTTTTTCTGTATTTCTTGCGTGAAATTGTGGGGTCAGAAGAATAGTTAACATGCTTGTTGGGCCTGTGGGGGAACTGGTATATATTTTAAAACTGGTTTGCAGTTACTTCATAGAGGTACCCTTTAGAAATAAGATTAGGTATTCCCCTTTGTGTGACACATATATGTGACGTGCAATGGCATATAGTACATATTTTATGTACATGTATATATACATAGAATAAAAAATTACTTTCTGGTTTGGAAACAAATGATCTGCCACCTGCATGGCCTCAGTCCAGTCTTGAAGGACTTGTGTACACTATCAGTACAGTTGTACTACTTGGAACCTACTTTGACACTTTCAATGCAAAGATCAGGGCAGGGGGTTGGACTCAATGACCTACTGAGGTCTCTTCTGACCCTAATTTCTATGAATCAAGGGCTCATCACACCAAAAGGACCGGATTACCTTTTCACTGCCAGCCTCTTCCCTATATTGGCAGGGCGGAAAAAAAAGCGTGAACTGCTACCTGTATTGTATTTGTGGGGACAAATAGGGAACTTCAGTTGGCAATGCTGCTGGCATGGCATTTCCTACAAGCACAAATTTAAAGAGCATGTGGGAGTGTCAGTCACTTGGAGCACACCATGAAAGATGTTATACATTTCTTACATGCATTAATTGAATGAACATGTAGCTGAGTCACTACTTAAGACATGATTATCCAGTTAATCACATCTTAAGTGTAATGTCTGTCAGGGGCCATTCAAAAACATCTTGCCCATATGTTTGAAAAAGTTCTGGACCAAAGTCTTATCTCAGTTATGCTAGTATAAATATGGTAAGGTCAGTAGAGCTATTTTGGATTACTGTCTTTGTGTATATGCCACTAATTTCAGCCCCTTTCTCAGAAGCCTTGGGTGGACAGCTGGAGGTTTGATTGTCTTGGAGATGTTTATTTTCTAAGGAAGAACAAGGAAAACAGATTGATATAAGAGAGTGCTTCCCTGGTAATGTGAAGAGGAGGCTTGAGACTACGTTTAATGTGGGAGCTCAGATTTCCAGCTAAAACATCTGGGGCAGATCCTAAGGCCTGCTCCAGGAGCACAAAACAGCCTGAAAGTCAGCTTACAAATTCCTCATCCACAGCGATTGTAAAGGCACTATTGCTCTGTAAAAGACTTGTTCTCTGTCCAGTGCAAAAATAATTTCACTAGTTTTCTCTAACCTGAGATTCAAAAAATGATCATCTTGATACTGGGCTGATTTAGGGTCAATAATGAGGTCATGAAGGAAGGTCTGGTTTAATGTTAGCCCTTATGTTGGGGCATAGGAGTAGGGAGGCAAAGGAGGATGGTGAAAGAGACTTCTATATGCCTCTAAAGGTCTCTGCCACATCACCATAGAGCAGCATGAGTGGTCTGTGAGGCCTGTCATCTTTTCCTGAGCTCCCTCTGGGAGGCTGCAATGCACCTGGTTCAGATCATTAATCTATTCCACTTATACTATTAAGATGAACACGTGCCCTGCTGCAAACAGGCTGATTTTGCAAGTTAGCAAGCAGAGGAACAAGTATGATGAAAGATTCCCCCATGTTATGTCACTTGCCTTGCTCATTTAATTTGACAATTTAATTTAATCATGGTCACACATCCTTGGATAATGTGGTGATAAATGCTCTGTAATATGCTATCTAAAATTAATGAAGTCTTAGTAATATGAGCCCTCCCTAGAGCACCTCCTGCTAATAAACCTTTGCTGAGACCTGGAATGAGACTTCTGGTGGGGGGAAACTTTTCGGAAAACACCTGGGAAAGAGTGCTGAGAAGATTACTGGCTTTTTTGTCACTACAAGCTCAGAATGAATTCCACTCGCCCTGGGGTGGAGCATATTACAGCGTGGTTATGATCAGGGATCCAGCTTTTCCGTTTCCCATGGAAAAATGGAAAAACCCCCAGATTTTTCCCTTTACCAGAGGAAAACGTGGCTTTCTCATTTTCATGGGGAAACAGCGAGTTTTGCAAAGAGCTGGCTGCAGCCTGGCAGGGTTCCAGCTTGCAGGGGGCTGGGGGAGTGGGAGGAGGGCGGTCAGGCAGGGGCACCATGTGCACATACATGCACGTGGCTGCCAGGCAGCCCAGAGAGGAGCTGCCGTAGGTAAGTGGTGGGGGGAGACTTGAGGTCCCCATAGGGAGGGAGTTGGGCAGGGGGCAGTGGACCTGGGATCCTGGCCCCATAGTCCTGGCAGCTGGGGGCCTCTCTGGCAGGGCTGCGGGGGGTGGGGGTAGGCAGGGGATTGTGGGTGAGGGAGAAGGGGCACCAGCAGGGCTGTGGGGGCTGTGGGTGGGGAGTGAGGGGCATGAGCAGGGCCAGGGGGCAGTGGGGAGGGGGGGAGTGAGGAGTACCAACAGGGCCTGGGAGGGGACTGTGGTGGGGAGTGAGGGGGCCTTTCATTTTAATAATGAATTTTGGGGTTTTTATCAGACAATTTGTGATTTTTATATTTTTTTTAATCGGGGAAACCAGGATCCTGAGTTATCGTTACATTGCTCACAATGCTTCTTCAGTAGCCATGGTGAGTGCTGATTCAGTTAGCCTATAAAGAAAGGTGATAATATGACAGCAGTTTAAATTATGAGTGATTATTGCAAGTCCAGTTTTCTGTTTGTGTTAGGAGTTAAGGCAGCAAAGAAGATGACTAGCCCCCACCAGGCTTGGCTGCCAGCAGCCTGCCTTCCTCCACACCACGGTCCCAGGTACCTGCGTGGAGCATGACCACCTGCATGTGACCCGCAGCCTTTCAGTGCTCAGGAGTTTACTCAACACCATCGATGGCTCGCCAGGCAGCTCCCCTGTGCCTAGCCATGCTCCAGTCCAGATCCTTGGTTCCTGCCTGTCACCTCTTAGTCCCTAATTCCCAGACTTGTGACTTTAATTCAGACCCTTGCTTCTGGACCTTGTCTTCTGATTCCCTGGTTTGTGACTCTCTAGTGTCAGGCCTTGACCGCCCAAGCCTTGGACATACCTCTGACAATTTGATGGAGTGGTTTTTTTCCCACACCAGCATCTAGAAAGTACATTTTTTTGAGATCTGAAGCTTCCCCTGACATATACTTATGGGATAGGTGTCAACTATTAATGGCATCAGTAGTCCTATGTGAAACAGTGGGAATCCAGATGGGTAGGTCCATTGCCAATATATTGTTAGCAGTACTAAGATTTTGCCAAGGAGTTTGGGTGCACAGAAATGCAAGCTCAGGTCTTGAGTAATTTTCACGCACTTAGAGCACATTGTAGCAGCGATGGGAAACACTGGAAAACCCGCAGTATGTCAGCAGACAAGAGGAATCCCTGTAATCTTTGTGTGCCAGACAAAATGACATTTCCGTTCCAGCTGTTGAAACACATGGGTGTTTCCATCCAAAATAGCAAGACTTACTGGAAATGACTGCTCCCATCACCTAGGAAGAAAACAAAATAGGTCTCTTGGAGCTGAAAAATTCCCCTAGGAAATTTTAGTCTATTTCCATTTCTTTTGCTTTTTCCCAGAGTAATCTTAGAATTTGGGTAAGGCTTAGCTTTATATTTTTAAGAGAAGGGAAAAAGGGATTCCAGAAATCACTTGAGTGGCATTAGTGTGATCAAATCCGCAGTCTTAAGTCTGGGAACAATAAAAGCCCCTTTGCTTGAATGGATTAACAATGATTGTTACTTTGCCAAGAAAAAGGAATATCACTAATTTCAATAGCTCCAAATTTAAAATTCTATAGAGTTCTTAAAACAAATAACAAATATTATTTTCCTTTTTAAATTAGAATGACTTTTAAGTTGACCCCTTTTCAAAATCAACATTATTTTAAAACTAATTTCAGCTGTAATGGGATCCAAAGCAAAGATGTGCCAGGAGCAGAACACCTGCTAGTTGGTTTGTCCGTGGGAAATGAAGAAAAAAATGACTTTATGCCTCTCTCAGGGAACATGAAGCATCAGTTGCTTTTAAAGGAATAGAATATGATCAGCTGACATTATGGCCTGAAAGCAGAATGCTCTTCTTTCAATAAAAATTGTGAAAAATAAAATGCCAATTTTTTTTTTTATGGTTAACATTAGGAATCAAAATCTGTATTAATGGTTTTTAAGAAGTTCTGAGCACCTAGGACTAGGTGCTCTGGATTTCTGATTGCATTTGCAAATGAAAGTCACTTATGTTGGGACCAAATATCTATTTAGAGACTCTATATTTTAGTTTCTTGATCTCGATATTAAACATTTTATACACACAAATATTTGCACATGCAGATAAGATTTCCCATGTGCAAGTGGTCTGTGGGACCACCTAGTGACTTTAGTGTGTGGCTAGTTTATTCACACTTGTGATGCAACTGCAAAACGAAGGAAAATACTGTTATGGAGTACAGTACTGGGAGACACCGAAGGTAATTATTTCACTTAATTCAGTAATGATGGGGACTTGGCTAATGCACTGTGTCCCTTGTTTGTCACCACACATGAAGATGCAAACAAATTGGATGCAGTCTGGAGGAAAGGAGCAAAAATGATAGAAAGTTTGGAATATATCATCTATGTAGAATACATTGGACTTTTTGTTTTGGAAGGGAGACTGAGAAATAACATGTCTTTCAATATGTAATATTGGTCTTCTAAATTATTCTTAACGTCTGCCAAAGCAGGGGATGAAATCTTTGCTTTGTAGCAGAGAGTTACTTAGGCATAGCCTGGGTATAATTTCCCTGTTTTAGAGTAGGGGCATAGAATAGATAACATCTTAAAGTCCCTTTCAGCCTTATATTTCTGTGCCTGTAAATCTTGTGTGTGTGTGACAATTTGATTGCTCCCACACTTATGTATTTGTAAATAACATAAACCTACAGGATTCAAGGAGCATCTGTCAGTGGCAGAGAGTTCATGTAGGAATCCCTCTGAACCCCACACTCATTGCAACTGATGTAGAAGGCATGGCTAGAGGAATGGAGCCTGGCAAATGCCTGTCAATAGCCTAACAGTCCCATAAAGATTATAAGGATGCAAACTCAGAGCAGCTTCAAGTCTGGACCCTGGGTCCTAGATCAGGATGATGCAAAATAGCTTTTGTCTATACCCCTGAAGTATCTTGTATGTTATTTGGCCACAGCCAGCTAAGCTATCCTGTAGATAGAAAACCAGAAGCAAAGATATGCTTGACTGCAATAATGGCTTACCAGAAAATCAAATATGATGGATTGAAGGGTATGTCTGTATACAGTACCATACAAAGGTGGTACCAGTGGTGCACTGGGGCTGGGCACCTTGGCATAGGTGGGAAGGGCAGTAGGGCACCAAATTACATGGAAGAAATATTGCATAGTAGCACTTAGTGGAGCTCTGCACAGGAGCTGAACTGCATACCAAAATCCTGGGTTATGGCTCTGTATGTCACAAAATTATGCCATGCATAGAAACTTGTGCTGTCTCTGAATGAGCTAACTTGGATACGAGAAGCAGGATAACTTCAGTGTCACTGTACTCTGCCTAGGCTAATTTGCACTGCTGAGAATTTGCTCTCCTGAGCATCGTGCTGTTCTAAAGTGGCTATATGGGATCCTGCACATAAGCCAAGTCAGAGATTTTTCTCATGGAAAAGAACTAAAGCAGCCTGGCTTTCTGCTTTTTCAGTCCCTGACTAGTGGAGAGCTTGTGGTACATTGCCCCTGTAAATGATTCTCTGACTCACTGAATAAACCATAAATACAAATACCAGCTAGTAAAAAATTGGCTGCTTTTGGGGTTCTGCTGAATTGGAAAACTAGAACTGGTCAAAGAAAACATGACTCTTTCATTAAAAAAGTTCAAATCCTTCATGATGAAAATGGTACTTTATGGAAGATAGACATTTTTGCCATTTTTGATTGTGTACAAATACATCAATTTTAAAATCATCCCTATTTTGTATAACCCTGTCTTCCTATATTTTTGTTTTTCTCATTTCCCTTCATCTTTGCCTTATTTTACCTTCTTTGATCTTGCCACTGGAAAATGAGGGGAAAAGGGAAGGAAGTCTGGAAAAGGAAAAAAAAATGGCAACCTGGAAAAACTGACATAGTTTGAATTTTTTCCCCCCAGAAAATATACTCTTTGTGGACTTCACGTATTCAGGGTATGTACTGGGACATGGAAGAATGACACTGGGTCAGGGAGGGTGACTGGCTTTGTGGATGCAGAGAGACCAGTGGATGTGGTATACCTTGATTTTAGCAAGGCTTTTGATATGGTTTCCTACAACATTCTTGCAGGCAAGCTAAGGAAGTACAGGCTGGATGAATGGATGTAAGGTGGTTAGAAAACTGGCTGGAGCATTGGGCTCAGAAGGTAGTGATCAATGGCTCAATGTCTAGTTGGCAATCAGTATCAAGTGGAGCGCCCCAGGGGTCGGTCCTGGGGCCAGTTTTGTTCAATGTTTTTATCAATGATCTGGAAGCTGGCGTAGAGTGTGCCCTCAGCAAGTCTGCAGATGACACTAAGCTGCGGGGGAGTAGTAGTTATGCTGGAGGGTAGGGCTAGGATTCAGTGACATAGACAAAGTAGGGGATTGGGCCAAAAGAAATCTCATGAGTTTCAACATGGACAAGTACAGTCCTGCACTTAGAACAGAACAATCCCATGCAGCAGTACAGGCGGGGGGTGAATGGCTGGGCAGCAGCTCTGTAGAAAAGGACTTGAGGATTACAGTGGACAATAAGCTGAATATGAGCCAACAGTGTGCCCTTGTTGCCAAGAAGGATAATGGCATACTGGGTTGCATTAGGAGGAGTGTTGCCAGCAGGTCAAGGGTAGTCATTATTCCCCTCTATTCAGCACTGGTGAGCCACATCTGCAGTACTGTGTTCAGCTTTGCCCACCCCTTGATCCCCCTCCTGAATGATGTGGACACATTGGAGAGAGTCCAGTGGAGGGTGACAAAAATGGTGAGAGGGTTGGGGGACATGACTTATGGGGAATGTCTGGGGGAACTGAGCTTATTTACTCTAGTGAAGAGGAGACTGAGAGGTGACCTAATAACAGCCTTTTCATAGATGCATAGATGTAGGGTCGGAAGAGACCTTGTAAATCTTCTAGTTTGACCCCCTGCCCTGGGCAGAAGAGAAAACTGGGCTCAAATGGTCTCAGCTAGGTAAACTACCTGAACTGGGGTTTGAAAGACAATGCAGTGAAAGTGTTCTCAGTGGTGGCAGATGACAGAATCAAGGAACAACGGTCTCAAGTTGCAACAAGGGAAGTTTAGGTTAGATATTAGGAAGAATTTTCATATTAGGAGGGTAGTAAAACACTGGTACAGGTTACTCAGAGAGGTGGTGGAATCTCCATCCTTGCAGGTTTCTAAGATCTGGCTAGGCAGAGCTTTGGCTGGGATAATCTAGTTGGGGATGGTCCTGCTTTGAGAAGGGGGTTGGACTAGATGATCTCCTGAATTCCCTCCTAACCCTAATTTTCTATGATAGTGTGGGGGTGGGGAGGGGAGAAGAAATGAAAAGGGTGGCACTTCTCATACAAGATGTTGTGCTGGAACTCTTGCAGCAGTGGCGGCTTGGCACTGCTGACCAGTTCCGGCCAGTATCTTAGTGGTGCAGTTGAATTGATAGTATCCAAGTTCATTTCCATGATTTTGAAACTGTGGTTAGAGCTCTTCCTGGTGAATGACCAAATGAAATACTTTGGGGAACATGCAAGAGGAAACTTGGGCATTGTGGGTGGAGGTGCCTGGGAAAGGATCATGAACTGTAAAGGATTGAGAACCACTACATTAGTTTAAAGTGTTCTCTGTTGAGCTGTTAGATTATCAAAGTAATCTAAAGCGTATATTATGCTTTCTTTAAACGTAGTTTACAGAAAACCTATGCTCATCAAGGACTTAGAAGCTGATACATCACATCATTATGCAACAGTTCACATTTCACTGGGTTTTGCGTTTGCTGACACAAGTGAGTAATTCAGCTGAACTGTGACTCAATCATACTTCACTCTGTGAAGTCTGAAAGGTGCTTAATTAAGGCTTACCAAAGCAAAGGAAGTATTTGAGATCAGGATCTCCTGTGAGAGAATGTCTAGGAGGACTACATACTGGTCTATCTGTGACTGTACCTCTGAAGATGAAAGATGGGATGTGGGTTTTCCAGTTAAATCCTGGATCCTGTGAAAAGTTTTTATTCAACACTTACTGGAGTAAACCTCCTATTGTGTCCCATAAGCGAGAACATACAATGTTGCAGTGTGCAATTGAGCCTAAAATGGAATCCCGCATGTTAAGGAGGCCATCAATTACAAGCTGGTGACTGGTGGGGTATTAAGAAGTAACCAGCACAGCTTTATCGAGGGTAGATCATGCCTGACAAACCTGGTGTCCTTCTATGACCAGGTAACTAACCATCTGGATGAGGGACATGAGGTTGATATTATTTACTTGGACTTCAGTAAAGCTTTTGATTCTGTTTCCCATGAGATGATTACAGTGAGATGGGTGGACAACTGGCTTAGAGGCTGATCCCAGAGAGTTGTAATTGATGGAATGGCGTCATCCTGGAGGGCCATCTCCAGTGGTGTCCCCCAGGGATCTGTACTTGGACCCGGGCTCTTTAACATATTTACTAATGGGACTTGGATGAGGGGGTGGGAAGCTCAATAATTAAGTTTGCAGATGATACTAAGTTGTGGGGAAATGCAGGCACATCATAGGATAGGGTAAGGATCCAGGATGACCTTGACAGACCGGTTTTGTGGGCGGTATGGAATCAGATGAGGTTTAACCGGGAGAAGTGCTATGTTCTTCATTTGGGTAGGAAGAACCTTCACTATAACTACACTATGGATGGTGCAGCATCGGAACGGGGCCTGGGGGTCACAATCAACCGGAAAATGAATGTGAGTCGACAGTGCGATGAGTTTACCAGCTGGGCAAACAGAGGTCTGGTGTGCTTCAGCCGGTGTGTTGTCAGTAGATCCAGGGAGGTGCTCCTCCCTCTCTGTTCGGCATTGGTGAGGCCACAGTTGAGTACTCCGTCCAGTTCTGGGCACCACAGAAAGGATGTGGATAAGCTTGAAAGGGTACAGAGAAGGGTCACCCATATGATTAGGGGCCTGGAGGATGAGGAGAGACTCCAGGAACTGGGCTTGTTCAGTCTGAGTAAGAGAAGACTGAGAGATGACTTGATAGCCACCCACGAGTATGTTAGGGGTGAGCATCAGGATCTAGGGGAGCAACTCTTCAAGAAGGCACCTCAAGGAAGGATGATGACCAATGGGCACAAGCTAATTGAGGGAACATTTAGGCTGGACATAAGAAAAAACTTTTCTTCGGTAAGGATTACCAGAATCTGGAACACACTTCCAGTAGAGGGGGTACAGTTGCCATCCTTGGAGGTGTTAAAGATGAAGCTGGATAGGCACCTTGCTTAGCTCATTTGAGCCCAGTACATCCCTGCCTATGATAGGAGACTGGACTTGAGGATCTTGCAGGTCCCTTCTCGTCCTTCAGTTCTATGATTCTGATGTGATAAGATGAAAATAAATTTATCACAAAACACAATGCTCTAAATCCCCAAAGCCGCCTAATATGCCTTCTTATAGTAGTTTCATAGTTTCATAGTAGCTTGGGTCAGGAGGGACCTGAACGGATCATCTAGCCTCACCCCCTGCGACAGGCAGGAATGAATGCTGGGTTCACAAGACCCCAGACAGGTGAGCATCCAAATTCCTCTTGAATTTGCCCAAGGTAGAGGTGAGGACCATTTCCCTGGGAAGTTGGTTCCAGATTTTGGCCACCATAACTGTAAAATATTGCCTTCTGATCTTTAACCTAAGCCTGTTTTCCATCATCTTATTACCATTGTTCCTTGTCACCCCACATGGTGCTGGAGAGAAAAGGGCTCTGCCTGTTTGCTGTTGATCTCCCCTGATAAGCTTGTAGGCAGCCACCAGGTCCCCCCTCAGCCTCCTCCTGCTGAGGCTGAACAGGTTCAGGTCCTTCAGTCTCTCCTCATAGGCCCTGTCCTGCTGTCCTCTCACCAAGTAGGTGGCCTCCTCTGAACCCTCTCCAGGCTGGCCACATCCCTTTTGAAGCGTGGCGCCCAGTACTAGACACAGTACTCCAACTGTGGCCTGACCAAAGTTGCACGGGGGGGAGTATCACCTCTGTGGACCAGCTTGAGATGCACCTTTGGATACATGACAAGGTATGGCTGGCCTTGCTGGCTGCAGTCTGGCATTGGCAGTTCATGATCATCTTGGAGTCAATAAAGACTCCAAGATGCCTTTCTGCCTCTGTGCTTTCAAGAAGGGAACTCCCCAGCCTGTATGTGTGCTGTGGATGCCTTCTCCCAAGGTGCAGCACCCCGCATTTGTCTACGTTGAACCCCATCCTATTCTCATCTGCTCACTTTTGTAGTCTGTCTAAATCTAGTTGCAGCCTCTCTCTCCCTTCAAGCGTGTCCACCTCGCCCTACATCTTCGTGTCATCAGCAAACTTGGACAGCGTGCTTTCCACCCCCTCGTCCAAGTCACTGATGAAGATGTTAAACAGTGCAGGCCCGAGGACCGAGCCCTGGGGGACCCCACTGCTCACATCTTGCCAGGTTGAGTACAATCACTACAAACCACTACTCTCTGGGTGTGGCCCATCAGCCTGTTTTTTACCCATCCTACTGTGCAGGCATCAATGCCGCAGTCGCTTCATTTATTGATGAGGATGGGATAAGAGACAGTGTCAAAGGCCTTCCTAAAGTCTAGAAAGACTATGTCTATAGTGACACCATCATCCTAGGATTTAGCTACTCCTCAGGGTTGCATTTACACAGCCCTGAGTGGAACCAACTTCACTGCCTACAGCTGCCACAAACCAAAATGTCTCTGCAGAATAGGATTAATCTATGTCTGTTCTGCATGTTGCATGGTGGACAGTAAAATGAAAGGCATCTTTGAGAACTAGAACTGCTTATAGAAAGTCATTGGGTATTTATTAAGAGAACGGTTCACAGAGGTGCTGCAGTTCCAGCTAGCAACCAAGCCTTGTGTATACAGATTGGCTTCCCGCTACCTGTTCCAAATTGCTGTAATCTATGCTGATCCCTCTGAGTTCTCTATACGTGTCATCTCCATAGTGCTTTCAAATTGCTCAAGATCAGACTGTGTGTTCACTTGTGTCAACTGAAGGAATTGTTTTTTATCTGCTGCTCAGCCAGTCAGCAGTGCCAGTGCTGCTGCAGGGCCCAGCAAGGACTATGCTTCCATGTGCTGAGCTCTGAGGAGGGAATAGAGCCCGAGCAGCATCTGCAAGTAAGGAGGGGAAGAAGGGAACACAGAGAGACTGTGGGGAGCTGGGTGTTTTGGGGTGCAGGTGGCAGGGGAGTAGGAAGGCTGCAGGGGGAATAAATGGGAGGGTAGAGGGCAAAGGGGCCACCTGACTCCCTCTGGCCACTGCTTTCCCTGCTGTAGCACTCAGGTATATGGATTCAAGATAACCCTCTGATACTTAGATTCTATACTGGGAAATTATAACATTTATAATTTTTCCATATATAGAATCTAATTATTGGGGAGTCATCTTAAATTCAGGGTCATCTTAGGTTTGAGTAAATATGGTAATTTTTACTCAGTTCCTGCTCAGGGAGACACCTATTGATGACAATAAAAGTTTCCCAAAGGAGGGACTGACTAAAGACTGAAAATTTAGCCCAGCAAGAGCAAGATCTTTAACCATCCAGTAGCACAGGGAGGCTGACTCTCCTGTTAGTGGTGACTACTCACAGCCGCATGAATGTCTGAGGTATCGTTTCCTCAGAGCATACTAAGGATCAGGTTATTTCCTTCAAATATATCCTGCCATCTGAGAAACAGCTCATTTCACTTACCTCGCCAGCCACTCCTTGGTCTTATGTACCACACAGTAAACCTGTTGTCATTTCCTTCCTGTTTGCCTTGCTTTCCTTTCCAAGTGGCAGTCAGGATGAAGAGAACATGAAGACAAAGACATTTCCCAAGAAATATTCAAGCGGGTCACGTGGGTGTAAAGTATTTAGATATCTAAACTCATCTCTGAGCCAGAACATGTGGGTGTTTCTGAGGAAATAAACCTTGTTCAGAACATTGCTTGAGCACATGCTTAAGCGCTGTCTTGAAGCAATGAACTTCAGAGACTATTTGTAGTCGGCAGGGTTCCATATAAATGCAGGGTCTGCCAACAGACACCCTTTGCAGGGCTGGGGCCTATGCAAACAAATATTTTGGAAAAGGAGAGGCATTTTCTGCATTTCTCTCTTGTAGCAATTTGTTCCCAGCTACAGCTTCAGTGGGCTGAATTGATCCAAAGAATGAAAGACACCACAAGATGGACCTAATTTTTTTCTGCTAATTGAAGACATGGGAATGGATGTTGATATTTTGGAAACTGTGAAGCATGCTTGCTAAACTAAACTGCTTCTTGATTCTCATGTGATTTGGAGACCAGTAAGCAGATCTCCTTTGCCTATGCTCCAGTGGTATTTGAATTGCTGAAACTGCATGGGATGGTTTAAATTAACTCGGAACAATGGTTCTTATTCATGTGTTTGGTGAACATGCTATTATTTGGCTTGAAATAAAAGCTTACATTTCCAAATGAATTAATTTTCCTGCCTTAATAATGATGATGCTTTTAATAATATTTAATAATATTTTATAAACTCAGAATGTAGATATAGACGAATCCGGTCAAATGGCCTTTCATCTGGAATTAACTTGCCTGCTTCAGTTACTAACTTTCCACTTACACGTTTTGCATACTAAAATAATCAATTATCCTCTTTTATAGTCCTACTTATCAAATCAAATCTTAGAAAGCAGCAATCAATAAAGGATCTGCATGGCCTGCCCGGTGGGGACTGGGGGGAGAAGTCTAGAAAGGCTTCTTAATCTGAGGGCAGTTTCCAGTGTGGCCTGATGGGTAAGAGTTAGGTGTGAAACATGTACTTCTGTGAGCTACAGGCTCATAACCTAACACAGTCCTTCCTCATTGACATATAACATGGTAGGAAAAGGCAGTCAGTCACCTTTATACCATATCATGCCAATATTATATAGTGGTGCTATGAGGGCATTTTGTTGGATGATATCTGAAAAACTGGGATTGTCTGCATGCAAAGTGAGCATGATTGCTTGTATGAAATGGGCAAATAAACAAGCGGCTGGATAGACACATGCACCTGCAATCAGACAACATAAAATTAATTACTAACCTATTAAAATTAATAAAATTTTTAATTACTAACCTATTAAGATTAATGGCTTGGTTTTGGTAAAGTTATTAGCCATAACATTTTCCTCTTTCCTCATCTATACATTTCCCAAACTCCACCCAATTGGTTGCAGCAGTTCAGTTAAGTAGCGGTAGTTGTATGCTGGACAGTGCCAAGCATATCCTGGTCCACAGCTAGGGGTCTGAGGTTAGGATTAGGATACAAATAATTAATAATGCTACATTTAATTGAGTATATTCTCCATTTACTTAACAAAGTGAACCTACAGGATGAAAAACAGATAATATAATTTAGTATTAAAATATACCAGGAGTATGATTCCAGGCCCCTAATAGAAGAGGTACTAAGAGGTAAACACAACCTTGAAGAAATCATCAGAAACAAACCCTGCAGATATCAATTTATATTACTGAGTCATATATTTGGTTAAAACCATTAATGCATA
Organism: Caiman crocodilus; assembly: GCA_030014935.1. Taxonomy (NCBI): domain Eukaryota; kingdom Metazoa; phylum Chordata; order Crocodylia; family Alligatoridae; genus Caiman; species Caiman crocodilus. The sequence continues at coordinate 18,795,928 of JAGPOW010000261.1, forward strand.
CCCATGATTCTTTCCCATGGTCTCAAAGTGTCCTCAAATAATTATCCATACATCCTCTCCTATAATCACACACTTTTCTTACAACTCTCCATTTTACTATCCTATCATTCTGTATTGGTACGTACTGGGCAATGATTCTCTGTTTACCTACCATATTAGTGCCGTTTGAGCTAATTCTCTTGCACTTTCCTCAAGAGACTGAGGTTTGATCACTGTCCATATTTTGTCTTTATTCTGTCTCATCTTAGCTTTTAAGTACTGGAAAATCCTTATGTCTTGTTCCTGAGTCTGGGATCTTCTCTAACAATCTCATTAATATTAACAAACCCTCAGCATTCATTTAAAAATTTGTAGCCTTTTTCTGGCCATGGTAGCTCTGAAAATATGAAATTTTTCCATAATGATTGCTCCTAAAAATGCGAGTATATGAATGTTCACAACTGTATTAGCCCTCCCCTATCTGGCACGTTGCACTTCCGAAGCTCACAGTCTGCTCTATACAACTGACTGATTCCCAGACCATTTTGCTGCTGCAGGAACAGTATAACCCACAGTCCAGCTGCTGCTGGGGATGGGACTATCAGAAACTCCTTTCTAGGCTGCTACCTACAGCTGATGGCTTTCTTGTACTGCAAAGTCATAGTGGTTTTCAACTTTTTTAGACTCAAGGCACCCCTCACAAAATGCCAGCTCTTAGTTTTCACTTGCTTTTCGAATATAGAATTTGAATTGAAAATTCTTCCATTGCAAAGAACTCAGAAAGACCACCACAGGATTGAATGTTTTTAACACTATGGATTCCTATTTGAAATCTCTGGGTTTGTCACGTGAATTGTGTTTGCAGACCTAATTTTACTAACATTGTGTGGCATCATGTGGCACCAGGGGGAGGATCTCAAGGCATCTCACAGTAACTCAGCACTGAGAATCACTGGCTCAGCGTATAGTTTTGTCAGCAAAGCCCCCTAGTAGACACATAACTTATCATCATCATCAATTCCTCAGTCAAGAATTATCATCTTCTATGATTGTCTCATTTGGGGGTCTGAAGAAACCTGATGAGCCATATTTAGGATCAACAGGCTCTGTTGCAGCTTGGGCACACATTTCCATGTGAAGTGGGTGGCTCTGGGTTCTAGATTTGGTCTGCAACACACTGTTTCTTTCTCTGGTTGTCATCATAAGGTTTCAAAGTACTGAGGTCCTTGCAGCAGACTCATCCTCCATTTAAGGTGGTCCTGGATGATAGTTTCCCACAAATTGATGTTTATGTTGTATTTTTTCAAACTGTCCTTGTGGACATCCTTGAAGCACTTTCTCTGCCCTCCTCTTGAGCTTATGCCTTGAATAAGCTGGGAGAATAAAACTTACTTTAGGAATTTGAAATCAGACGTCTGGGTGATGTGGCAGGCCCAAAAAAGTGTAGGTTTAGGAAATCAACAGGCACAACTAATATGATCTTCACTGTTTGTCAGCTGCAGGAAAAATGTCAGGAACAACATAAACTTGCCTATATGACCCTCTTTAATGAAAACCTTTGACTCTGTCAACCAAGAAATGCTATGGAGGATCCTTCTAAAGAACAGATCACCACTCTTTGCCTGCTCCATAATGGTATGCAAGTGTTGGAATATGTTTTGAAGTATACTATTATTGTTTAAAATATGTTATATTTATGCTATGACTTTGCTTATGTTATACTTATACCATAATTTTGCTTATGAATGCTTATGCTAAGCCAGCCATTCGCTTATGAATGCTTAAGTAGCCATCTTAACTGTGTCAACCATTTTCTGAAAAAGCAGCAAGTGAATCTGTGTAAGTCTGTGTTCTGTGAATAAGGTGAAATGATGGTTGAATGGAGGCTGGTATGAACCAGCTACAGTAAGTAACAAGATAACATTCAGGGGTTTTAGGAATGTGGAGATGGTATAACATGGGACTGAAAAATAGACTGGAATGTGAAAGACAACATGTAATTGGTAATAGAATCTTAAATAAACATATGCGAAAGGTGAATAGTGATTGGTAAAGAAGCCTCCAGAAGTTTACAAAGTCTGCCAAAAAAAAGATAAAAAGGCAGTGAAAAACCAGCCTGATGAGTGCCTCGACCACCAACACCAACCTACCTGCATGTCAAGAGAGAGAGAGCCGGTGCCCGCTCTCGACTGGATGTTGACTAGCCATTGCAGCATAACTCCAATAGCTGCAGATAGGTGACTTCGTGTGAATGGTGTGCATGATGAGTGTATAATATCAATGTGTGGTGTGCTGCTAAATAGTTTGACTTGGTTGTGCACTACTGTTCAATAAACCCTGGTTTGCTGAACCTGTGTGTTGGTTTTATGTCCAACACAAGCAATGGTTCTCAATAACAGGTCTGTCACAGATCCCTTTGCGATTAAGATAGAAGTTAAGCCAGGTCGCATCATTGGTCCAACACTCTTCTTGATATTTCTTGATGCTACATCTGATTACCAACAAGCTTCCAATCTGAGTGGAGTTAAACTACTGAATGTATGGCAAGCTGTTTAATTTTTGCCAACTCCAAGCCAAAACCAAGACCATCCCGGCCTCAGTCATTGAGCTCCAGTACACTGATGCTGCTGCAGCGTGTGCGCTCACTGGGAAGCAGACCTTCAGGCAATCACTGATGTCTTTGCTGAGGCATACAAGAAAATAAGACTGATGCTTAACACTCAGAAGACTAAGACACATCTTATGCTAGCAAAAGGAGTCCTATCAGCATAGCCAAACTAGTGTACCCTACTGAACAACATAAGCAATACTGGCACAAATACTTTTTCTGACTGTTAGTTGGGCCTACATGGGAGATTTAACTTCTATTGAGAACTAGGGAACGATAGTGTAAGGGTGATCTTGTAGCCTTGATGGTCCACAAGAAATGTGAAAGGCAAAGATTTTTGTGAGTGATGTCTTTGGAATAAATGTATAGTTGGGAGGGGCATACAAAAGCTTTTGGGTACTGCAGTACCATTCCTCAGGTCTCTGAGAAAGAAGTAGATATAGTAGCGCTAAATAGCTGCTGAAACAAGGGCTTGAGGAAAACTCCATATGGAAATAAAAGCAAGATTTAAGAGACATTATTAGGTAGGCAGCAGATGGGAGCAATGCAGTAGAAACCTTGATACATAGAAGAGCAAGACAATTCAGGAGGCTCGTTATCATCTGTGAAGTACAGGGATTAGCAAGTACCAGGTATAGTATAATGGGCCATGAAATCGTCATCTACATTAGGTCCCTGGTTCTTAGTGTTCAATAAGATGATGAATTTTTGTATCAGGCCCACCTTGTGAAGATTTTTTTAAGGGGCAGGAGTTTTTCAAACTCCTACTTAGCACAGCTCCTCTGGGAAAGCTTTATAGTTAGACTTTGTCATAGCTGATTTCCCTGCTTTTCGCTGTAAGAAAAGAAATTGCCTAATAATGGGAGACAATGAGAACTGAACACAATTTCCCTTTTAGTCCTGACCCTGATCCTGACTTCTTCTGTGGCCTTAGTTCTGTCACTTGAGGCCTGATACAGTACCTACTAAAGTTAGTGGGAAAAATCTGTTGTGTCTAGTAGACACAACAGGGGGCCCTTAGATCATCAAATGATTAAGTTATAAAATTAGTAATCAAAACCTCTTCTTAGACAGCTTTACGGAAATAGCCTATTTTTCTAGACATCCTCAGTCTCCCTCCCCCCACTCCTCCCGCCAAACTCCGTCATGGAGGATGTCTCAGACTTCACCAAGAAGCAGCTTCAGTTTGTACAAATAATCCATCTTTAAAATAACAGATCTAAATCCCCTGATCTGCACACATGACTGAACTTTTGGGTGTTCAAGAATGAAAGCCAAGTTTTGCAGACCAATCTTGCTCCCTGAATGAACTGAATGATTTGAGCAGAAGATCTAGGGGGTAAAAGGCTTGATTTCCGGGACGATATCTAAAGCAAGCCCTTGTTTTAATCTTGCTTCCATGATATTATCACCACATACAAGCATACCAAAAAAACCCACAAAAAACCAGAGCGAACTACGTCTAGAGAAATAGAATACAACTGGGAAATGCCTTCCAGTCAGATGTGCATGTACAATTTCACGTCTATACTAAATCCCAGAGTAAGGCACTAACCACTCACATCACACAGATTACAGCTGGAATCTATCAAGTAAAAATACCACATGAATACCAGAATATTACTTCCAAAAGCAAATGTGTCTAATAATTGTGCTCATTAGCACGACAAGACAGCCAGATCTTTTAAAATAGTTCAGCATACACAATAAGAGGTAGAAGTTCAAGAGATCAGCTCTGATTTAGGTGCCAAATAAGGGGCCAGATTTTCAAAATACATTTTCAAAATTTATTTATAGGTATCTCAATGGGGGCTGGTGGTACCAAGCCATGTAAGAAATCTGTCTCTTATTTAGCTTCCTAGATAGACACTCAGTTTCCTTGAGACTATGACCCTGGTTGTGTAACTGCTTGAAAGTCTGGCAGCATCTCTGTTGGCCAGCACAGTGGACTTCTGGCCCAGTATTTCTAATGTAATAGAGAATTTTGCCTGCATTATTGAGCACAGGACTAGGGTTTAAATAGTGTTGCTTGCAGAAACTTCAGCTAATTAGTCTCTCTCCTTATTTGGTCAGAGTGGGGGACTATAATAGCTATCAGTGTCCAGTGCAACTTGGTGACAACACCAGCTGTCTTATCATGGCAAGGCCGGCTCTGTGACACTGACTGACATCCTGAAACGAGGAGCAGAATGGCCAGACAAGGAAGTTGCTCGCTGAAACAATGAGCTTCCAGAAAGAAACAGAACAGTTTTGCGTTGTCAGGCCTGTTCCTGTCACTGGAACAATGTTGAATATTTGCATCAGCAAAATGAAGTTTGTGCTTTGTGAAGTCTTCTGGGACTTCAAGGATCACTATGGGCACCAGCAGATAAAGCTGAAATGGTAACAACTGAAGTCACTGAAAGGAGCAGGGAAAGAAAAATGAGATCTCAACCAGATGTGTGAATTACTGTGACGGTTAATTAAAAATGACGTGATTGTTCCCATGCCCTCCCCAGTATTTGTCTCAACTGATCTCTTGGCGATCTGTTGCTTTTACTCTTTTACTAGCTGGTATCTGCACGGGGTCAGCAGCGAGGCTCTGAAGCTTCTTCAACTGTTCTCACAGTGGGGCCAAATATCTTCAGCCATTACAATGAAAGTCCTGAATCCCACATTTAAAATGTAAAATCAAAGGGACATGATAACATTAAGCAGTGGGATCAAACCACCCAAAATAGCAAGTGGGGTTTTTCAGAGTAAGGTTATTTTTATAATAAATAACTTATTTTTTTTCAATCCTGTGTGCAGTTCTGTGAATGGGCTTCTTGCTTTAGCGAGATAAAAATTGGGATTTTCTCCGTCTACTTAAGATAAATGGGAAGTTTGAATCAAAAACATGTCCTTGCAATAAAAGAAGCAATATAACATATAGGTGAAATGTGTTATGAATAACCATTGCAGTGCTTGCTAATACATGATGGCTGGTCCTTCCTTGAAAAATGTATAGTAATGGTCATTCCATTAAATTATTTTAAGTTGTGGTAAGAATTTAACTATTACAAAATATGCAACCAAACGATAACACTTAATTTGATTCCTATAGGAAATGTTCAGATCACAGGGAAACCAGAATTCATTTCAACCTTGTTCTAGTAAAGCCTGTGATATATATGTTTTCCACACGAAGGATTTGATTCAGGAAATCGCAGAGACATGCGCTTAAATCCTGTTGAAGATTAAAGTTTTGTGCGCCTTTCAAAAATGCTTTCTTGCACAGAAGTGTTTGACAGCACAATATCATATGAGAAAAGTATACAAGAAGAGCCCCAGACTCTAACATCTCCTGAGTCTGCATCAGAAATTAATCTTATAATTCAAGTATTTCTATCACGCCATAAGTGAGAGGTTGGGGAGTTTTTATCTGGACAGTTTTGTTTTCTCCGGTTGGCTTTTCACAGTGCTATTGGGCAGGTTGCTACTGGGAACTCTTACTATTGTAAAACTACTGTAAACACACTTTGTCCTTCAGAAAACAGATAGCTGTGTAGAGCTAAAACTTTGCAAATTTACTCAGAAAATTATGAAATATTTCATAATATTTCATGAAGACTGGAAAATCTTCATTTTTTTTCCAAATCTGTTTGCTTTTTAAATCTCTTCAAATCTTTTAGTCTTTCTGACTGATAACAATGGATAGATCTTGAGCAGCATTGCTTGCTTGTGGTCAGGGCAGTGTTATGGTAGTATGACGTTTTCTGCATCTCTATGGGTATGCAGAAGCATAACTGGCTAGTTCTGCACCCTGGGAAATAGCAGCATGTGATGCAAGCAGCCACTGGCAGAAACAGGGCAAGATAACTGGAGGTTGCTGCTGTGGGAAATGATGCCACCTCTTTGTTTTGCTGCTGACCTGTGTCAAGCGGTGACTTTAAAACAGATTTTCAATGGCAAAAAAAGAAGGTGAGAGGGATAAGCCTCTCTGACTCCTCCACACTGCATCACCCTGCCGCCCCTGCACTGTCACCGACCCTGTCGCTGGCACTTTGCCCCCCCCACTGCTAGAGCCAGAGGCAGAGCCAGAGCCAGATATGGGGCTGCTGCATGGAGAATGTAGGGTGTGGGATTAGGGTTGCCATCTCTGTTTATTTTTATTCCAGGAGGTTTCTTGAATGCCAGTGTGCCTGCAACACACAATATGAATATGCCCTCATGTTTTCATATATCAGTTTTGGATTATGGTATGTAGACTTTACGTTAGGAAGGCAAATGTACATTACTGTTACATTTTAAAAACCCACTAGACTACTGTATAATTTGGATTCAACATTTAATATTTATTTTAATGAATGCCCTATTATTTGTTTCCTGGGTGACTCTCAGCACCACTGGTGACATTGCCATCACCGCTTCAGGCACCAACACTGCCACCACTACCTGTGGGCAGTTGGGCAGCCAGACTGCATTTCAGCAGTCTCCTGGAGATTTATATCTAATTTCTGGAGACTCCAGAGCAATCCTGGTGGGTTAACAACCCTATATGGCAGTGGTCTCCAACCTTTTTAAGTAGGAGATCACCTTTGGCATTTAAAAGCAACCCAAGATCTCCTGTGTGCTGATGCCACCCCTGCCCCCTGCCCAGCAGGTATGTCTGTGGGGAGGAAAGAAGGGGGGCAGATCAAGACAGAGAAAAAAATCATCTTGGCGTACACCTCCCCAGCATTTAAGTCCCACCCCGCTGGGGCCACACTCAGTTTACTCCTGCTCCTGCCTCTGCAGCACTGTCCCTCACCACGGGGACCTAAATGTAGCTCCCACCCCTTCCCTCCCCCATGGACTGACCTGCCTCCTGGTTTGGGGGTGCACCCAGGGTCCTCCCGTGGCTGATCACTGAGGTGGGTGGGTGCAGGGGGAGCAGGGGATGACCCTGCATGCTCAGCGGTGGACCTGGAAGTGGACTGGAAGTACTTCAGATCCATTTCTGGGTTTGGTGCTGAGCGTGCAGGGTGCCGCTCCCCTGCACTCCTGTGGGATACTACATCTGTTCTACCATTGCAGCGTTCATGAGCCACGGGTACCTCAAGGTACGTAGAAAAATCATTTAAAGCTGTGTCTATGGCTGAATAGGTGATTCTTTGAATCAGCATTGAATCTTCAGATTCAGATTTGGCCAAGTCAAATTGGGACAGTGATCTGAATCAACGAATCAAATCACCATCCTTGATTTCGGCCGAATCTGAATCCGAATAGAATATGGCCCGTTTTGCATGTCCCTACGGCCCAACAGAGAAGCCAGTACAGCTACAGCCCTCAGGGGCAGTACAGTGTACCTCTAAAGCCTTCTGCAGTATGTCTTGTCTCCACAGCAAAAAGTGTTCTGGATTTTCTCCTCAAACTATGTTTGTGGTGTCAGAGGTCCCGTGGTTTTATGTGGCACTATTGTAGTTCCCAGTAGAAAAGCAATACATCGTAAAATCTACCCTTACCATCCTCTCCTGAGAGAATCTGTATAACGCTTCAGAAAAGGCATATAATGTGAACTGTCTACTTGCTCCTAAATTGTTCCCTACAAATCAGGGGTTCCCACAGTTCCAGGGAAGCAAGAGGAAACATTCACTGATGTTGCCCTTACGTGTTTGGAGATGCATACAACACTAATCATTAGGGCTATCAATCCACTAACAGCAATAAATCCCAATAAAACATGTTTAATATGCTTAACACAATCTCCATAGTCAATGCAGTAGCTTGATTCGCTTCTTTATTGCATTCAGCAAAAAGAGCCTAGTTCTGCCATTAGTTAAATACATTATGTGCTGAATTATTGGAAAAGAATTACTCATGGGAATAAGGGCTGTATAAGTGAATAAAAATATTTAGGTAAGTGCCTTAGCTCCTGGTATTCTTATTAAGCAGATGCTTTAGTTGAATGTATATATCTCATTGACGTCCGGTATGTTTTTTTTCTCTTTTGTATTTAAATACTTTAAATTTTGTGCTTGAAGATTTTGGATAAGGGTATTTGTTGCATGAAAGAAAGCGTACCCTTTCTTTCATGCAACTGAATTTAGAACATTTGACATCCCCAGGATTTAAAGAAGACTGTTTTTTACCCATCATATTTATCCTTGTGCCCTTGTAGCCATCTTAGACAGAAGAAATTGGGGAAGCATTGAATAGTTAATATGACTTAAATATAAGTTTCCACATCTGCCCACAGCTAAATCCCTCAGGCTGAAAGTGGGTGGTGAACATTTAGGGAGGTACTAGTAGTTAAGAAAGAGAATACTGTTAAGTCTATGAACAATACTATTAAAATGTTGACAAGTGAATCACTTTTGCTGAAGAAGCATGAAAGAAAATGGGACTTATGGAGGATAATTAGTTTCTGCAGTTTTCTGGTCTGCCTAGTTTTCGGGAATTTATTTGGCATTTTGAAAAGATATGTTAGTTAATATTACTTGCTTTTTATTAACCACCCTTGCCCCCTATGGCTTAACAAGGCAGATTAGCATTTCAGTGCTTTTTGCTCTAACATGCAACTAAATTAATACCATTCTCTTCCTTTTACACTTGGTTGCTTTTGTCACAATGATGACTTCTTTCTTTGTCATGCGAACCACAATACCCCATGAGACCTGGAGGTTTTGAAGTAAAATAGCAATCACATTTATTGGTTCATGTGACTTTCTTGCACAAGTTGGAACAACGTGGTAATTGATTTTGTGGAATGGTTGATGGTTGAGAGTCAATAAATTATATGAGCCTTTTTTTTTTCCCCTGGAGAAGCAAATCAACCACAGCTTCACCGAGTTCAGTTGAAGTTGCAGGTGAGGAACAATTATGAAAATGAAATAACCCATATGAAATGATCCTATGCTTGGTCAAATGAAATGGCCCAAATGCTTGGGTGAAGCTTTATGTAGCAATCTCAAATGGATTTCAAGGAAATGAAAAGAAAAACCTGTAAGGAATCCAGAATGCAGGAAGGTGAAGACAATTCTTCTTCTTAGGGTTAATTTTGTTCCTAATGTTGTATTAGTTCAAGAGCTGAGTTCAGGCATCTTTGAGCTGAGTTTCTGAACTTCACCTTTATTCCTGTATAATTATTTCTGTTTATAAAAGAAACTGGCAGGGATTTCTTTGTGCCATACTGTTCATGGAGGATTAGAACAGAGAAAAGAAGTTGGCTAAATGCTGGGCCGCTTCTTACATGCTGAAATAAGTTCTGTGTACTTGTATCCTCTTTTCATGGCACAACAGTGAATAAATAAATACCAGGAGTATTGCAGGGTACAGATGTACCTGACAGACTGAATTAGAGATGCCAGAGATCGTTGAATCAGATGCGATGAGAGATTCATTCACCTGCGCCGCTACCATTGTCACAGATGCCATCACTATCTTACAGTGCCCCTCTGCTGTCAATGCTGGACAGACAGGGCAATCTCTACATGAAAAGAATGAGGGGACACTGATTTGACATCAAGTTCAAAAACACACAAAAGCCTGTGGCAAAACACTTTTAGCACGTTAATGTCCTTCATAGATATGGGTGACCGCGGAGTAGCTGTTCTCATCCCATAAAAGCTGACTTTAAAGTCAAATTGTGAAGCACGAAATCATCCACAGGCTGGATTGTGTTACATATGATCTAAACAGGAACTACAGCTTCTTATCCCATTGTCTGGATTAGCTTTTGTGACCCTTTTGTCCCTACTCCTTTTTTGCCTCTCTCAGCACTGCCCTCTTCTCCACTTTCCCCCACCTCTCTCCCTTCCCTGCCTTTTTCATTCAAATCACTCCCTCTCTTTGATTGACTCATCTGGGCATATCTTTTCATAGCAGCTGATAAAGTGAGCTATTGCTTATGAAAGCTTATGCTTCTCTGATTTGCTTAGTCTATAAGGTGTACCTCTACCCAACCTTTTGCCTGACTTCAGACTAACACAGTTAATGACCTTTCTGAACCTGAACATTTATCTGTTGTGTTGAATTAAGGAGGAATACAGTGGTGAAACACAGAAGCATAAAGTGTTACTATAGGTGTTTACATAGCGCCTGTTGAAACAGTGGTTAACATAGTAATGAGGGAAGGAGTGGATGCTCTTTTTAGTACAGTTACTCTTGTATACTGCATCTGGTTTTGGTTATGTCTGCTCCAGTTCGTCCTCACACTAACCACTAGAAATGTGATAAAAATGTGAAGGAACTCATTTTGGTCTGGCTGCTTTCCTTAAGTGCTGACCATTGTAAAACAAAATTCGAGAGTTTTCTTACTTACTTCTGGCCCAAAGGAGTCTAGTGGTTCAAGTACTCATGTGGGGCGACACAAATCCTGGGCTCTTGTTTTTGATCCTAGGACTCTTTCTGTATTTTAAAAAAATGGTCATTAGCTAAAATACAGCACAGGGCCCAACTCAGAGTTGGGTGCCCTAATTAATAGGTTATATAAAAGCTGAAGATCCAGGACTTAGGGACTAATTGTGACTGAGGAAGCATCTTTTTCTGTCTCATTGTCTCTTTCCTTTCTTTCATTGTATTAGACTAGAAGGTGCTCATTAGGTCTGGAAGCTACGTCACTTATATAAATTAATTTCTTAAAAATGGTTGTAGAGAACTTTTTTGAAGAACCTGAGTTTTTTGAAAAAAATGATCTGAAAGCAATTTGAAAAGGTCAAACCAATGTCCTTTATTATTCCTTTTTAATATGTACAGAGAGAGCTTTTTTTACCATAGAAATGCCAAGGTGGCCTTCTCCACATTTGTTGATGGGACTTCTGGATTCTCCAGGACAGTGATTCAAAAGAGAAATCCAGAGACGTGAAATAGGAATATATAGTGTCAAAAGCATTTTGACCTGTTGTGGGCTTTCTCAGTTCTTTGCTAGATCTATTTTTTTCCATAGTTGAAAAAATGAGTGAAACCTAAGAGCTGGCAAGTCAAGGTGCTAGTTTTCATCTATAAGGCTCTAAATGGCTTGGGCCCTACATAGCTAAGAGGCCATCTGTCCCGATCAGCAAGGTCACCAGAGAGCCAACGTCCTGTAGGTACCATCAATATGCCAAGTGCTCTTGGGAAAAATGCTTTGGAGGTTGTTCTCAGCAGTTGCTCTTAGGCATTACAGCTTTCGCTCTGTTGAGGCTCTCCGGAGTCTGAAGCTGGACATCATTTGGAAGCACTAAAAGACTGTTTTATCTGGGCAAGCATTTATCAACCAAAGTTACGGTGAGATGTTGTTTGGTGGGTCTTGCTTTATTTTATTTTATTATGTTCTTTGATTTATTCTAGTTGCCCTTTTAAGTTGTTCTATTTCTCTTACTGTAAGCCACCCTGTGTTTTTGTAGGGAACAGCGTTATATAAACAAACAAATAACCAAGCAAGGAAGAGGCGCTTGGGTAATAAAGTCTGGTCATCTGATATTACAGGCAAGCACTTCGTATAATCTCGCTTATAAAGGTAACAGGCTCCAGCTCCGTTCAGTCTTGGGCCAGTGGTAAGCTTGGAATATATGAACAAGGTATACAATAAGCCACAATGTCTCATGTCCCTGTAGGGCTAGAAAGACCTGTATATTTCTGGGAAAGAGTGATTTGATTCTGTGAGTGATGATGGGACTCAGCACTCATTTCTAGCCTTGGAAAGGCCCAATATAATACATTTGAAAATCATGACATATTACATTGGAGAAGCCACTTAATGTCATTTTGGAGGTTTTGAATTGAATACAACAATACATACAAGTGAACTTGTGCACTTGGCTAATATAAAGTTAAACTATTTAAAAACTTTATAACATTTTGAAAGTCTTCTTTTACAATATCACAACAGGTGGATATATTTCTTGCTGGGGTCACTTGATCCCAGCTGATTTCCTACCTAAGGCATGATCTCATGAGGTCTACTCCAGCTCCTAATATCCATGAATTCTATGAAATATATTTTCCATGAAGACAATCAAGCAAAGGGCACAGCATATGTCTTCCTTGCTTGTGATAGTCTGTATAATTCTGATATAGATTCCCCATTTACATTGAAATAAAACAACCTGCTCTGACACTGCATTTACATGTACATAGATGTCTGTTACATATAAGCTACTGGCTGCATAACTGTTGACTTTCTGGAACTCTCTTCATGACACATCATGATCTACCCATATGTGTGAAGTCCCCACCCTTCACATGTTGGAAAAACTAGGGAATGATGTAAATTAATGAACTGCATTTCAACATCCTCCATCTTTGGCACTGTGCTAGGGGAAGTTAATGAACACAGAATAATAGTCAGGATCTAGCCAAAGAAATGAGCCAGCTTGACATGATTTATTGTATAGTTGTGTTTTATGATTATTTAGTTACACTGCAGTCAGGCCTGCAGTGCAGGGGCTTTCTAAACACAGATGAATGATCTATGCCTGGAAAACTATGAAGTATAGAATCAGAGAATCAGAGAAAGTTACGGTTGGAAGGAACCTGAGGAGGTCACATCTAGTCCAGCCCCCTGCTCAAAGCAGGACCATCCCTAACTAGATCATCCCAGCCCAACTTTGTTTAGCTGGGTTTTGAAAACCTCCAAGGATGGAGTTCCACCACCTCTCTGGGTAACCTGTTCCAGTGTTTTACTACTCTCCTAGTGAGAAAATTCTTCCTAATATGTAACTTAAACTTCACTTGCTGCAACTTGAGACCCTTGTTCTGTCACCTGCCACCACTGAGAACAGTCCAGCTCCATCCTCTTTTGAGCCCCGCTTCAGGTAGCTAAGGGCTGCTATTTAATCTTCTCAGTCTTCTCTTCAATAGACTAAATAAGCCCAGTTTCCTCAGTCTTTCCTTGTAAGTCATGTTCCCCAGCCCCCTCACCATTTTTGTTGTTCTCTGCTGAACTCTCTCCAATTTGTCCACATCCTTTCCGTAGTGGGGGGTCCAAAACTGAACACAGCACTCCAGATGTGGCTTCACCAGTGCTGAATAGCCTCACCATTCATCCAGCCCATACTTCCTTAGCTTGCCTAGGAGAATGTTGTGGGAGATGATAGCAAAAGCCTTGCTAAAATCAAGGTACACCATATCCCCACATCCACAGAGCTTGACAATCAGGTTGGTCAGGCATGACTTGCCCTAGGTAAATGCATGCTGACTGTTCCTAATCCCCTTTTTCTCTTCCAAGTACTTAGAAATTGATTCCTTGAGGATCTGCTCCAGGATTTTTCTGGGGACTGAGGTGAGGCTGGCTGGTCTGTAGTGCCCTGGATTCTCCTTTTTCCCTTTCTTAAATACGGGCACTATGTTTGCCCTTTTCCAATCACCTCTCCTGATTGCCATGAGTTTTTAAAGATCAGCCAACTCCCTCAGCACCCTTGGTGCATCTATCCAGCCCCATGGACTTGTATGCATCCAGCTTTTCTAAGTAGTCCTTAACCTGCTCTTTCACCACTGAGGGCTGCTCACCTCCTCCCCAAACTGTGCTGCCTGGTGCAGTAGTTTGGGAGCTCAACTTGCCTGTGAAGACAGGCAAAAAAAGGCATTGAACACTTCAGCCTTTTCTGCCTCCTCTGTCACTAGGTTGCCTCCCCCATTCAGTAAGGGACCCACACTTTCCCTGATCCTCCTCTTGCTACTTGTAGAAACACTTTATGTTACCCTTCACATCCCTTGCTAGCTGCAACTCCAATTGCACTATGGCCTTCCTGACTTCATCCCCGCATGCCCGAGCAGTGCTCTTATACTGTTCCCTAGTTATTTGTCCAAGTTTCCATTTCTTATAAGCTTCCTTTTTGTGAATTAGTATACTGAAGAGTTGCCTGCTAAGCCGAGCTGGTCTTCTGCCATGCTTGCTAATCTTTCTCCGCACTTGGATAGTTTGTTCCCACACTCTCAGTCAGGCTTCTTGAAAGTACAGCCAGCTTTCCTGAACTCCTCTCCCTCTCAGTCTCGTTTCCAAGGAGATCGTGCCACGAGTTCCCTGAGTCAGTTGAAGTCTGCTTTTCTGAAGTCCAGGGGCCTTACTCTGCTGCTCTCCATCCTTTCTTTCCTCAGGATCCTGAACTCAATCATCTTGTGGTCACTGCTGCCCAAGTTACCATCATTCCCCATCCATTCTTCTCCATTTGTGAGCATCAAGTCAAGAAGACCATGACCCCTAGTTGGCTGCTCCAGCACCAGGAAGTTGTCCCCAGTACTCTCCAAAAACTTCCTGGATTGCCTGTGCACAGCTGTATTGCCTTCCCAGCAGATGTTAGGGTGACTGAAGTCCCCTGTGAGAACCAGAGCCTCTGATTGGGAAAAGTCTGCTAGTTGTTTGAAGAAAGCTTCATCCACCACTTCCTCCTGGCCTAGTGGTCTATAGCAGACCCTCAGCAGGACATCATCCTTGTTGCTCTCCCCTCTGACCATAACCCAGAGACACTCAACAGGCCTTTCTCCAGCTTCATACTGGAGCTCTGAACAATCATATGGTTCTTTTACATAAAGCGCAACTCCTCCTCTTCTCCCCTGCCTGTCCTTCCCTAACAGTTTGTACCCATCCACGACAGTGCTCCAGAGTTGTGAGCTCCCACCACATCCCTGTTATTCTGATAATGTTGTAGTTCAGTGACTGTGCGAGGACGTCCAATTCTAAGACATGACAATTAGACAACAAAGCATTTGACAAACAAGTCAAGATGTCCGAGGTGAGAGGTGGTCAAGGAGGGAGGAAGAGGATGCTTTAATCGGACTGGCTTTGAGAGCCACTTTAAGTAAAGCACCCAGAGCGTCACATGTTTTAGTGCTCCAACTCTGAAAAATGGTCCCAGGGTGCTTTAACTAAAGTTTGTTAAATGAACTTTAGTTAAAGCAACTATGCTGCCTTTTTTTCAGCATGGGGACATTGATACATGTGATCCTGGAGTCTGCTTGAGTGCAGAAATTATCATGCTCCAGCAAACTTGATTAATTGAGTTTGTTGTGATGCACTGTAATTACAGTGTGTCAAAGAAGCCTTGCTGCATGTGTATAGGTGCTCAATATCATAATTTATTAGACACTTTAGAAAATGTTGGCACTTGTCTTGTTGCATTTTTAAAACTCTTTCTCTTTGATTGCTAATGTTTAGCTTAAATATCACTTCCCTGTACTATTCTCCTGTTTTTCGTGCCAATCCCTGCAGTCACAAGACTTTGGAAATATCCACAAAGCCTGAGGCAGAAAATCCTTTTTAAGGCTGGATACTTCTAGGACTTCATTGAATGCTTAGACGCAGTGCTGTAGGATGGTGCTTCTCAACCTTTTTTATGCCAGGACCCACTTCTAAACATTGACAACCAGTCCTGACCCAGTGCCCCTTGCTCCCGATCCACTGTCCCCCACCCCCAGGCCCCCAGTGTGTGGGGCAGGGGTGGATATGTTGGACAGAGTGTGAAACTCTGCCAGCCTGCAAGGGGAGAGCCACAGTTTCTTCTGTTTTTCTTCTTTAAAGAAGATTCCAGTTTTAAAGTTTATTGATCTATTTTTTAAGTTTGTTCATGACCCTTTCATATAGTCTTATGACCCACTTTTGGATCATGACCCATGGGTTGAGAAACGGTGCTCTAGGTGGAGATGTATAGCCTTAGTGCCATATGAAGAAACCTGTAGGAACATCCCCAGTGGTCTCATGACATGGGATACAGGTTTATCTGTGGCCACAGTTTGGAGTAGCCCCTTTTGTTTTATGAGTTCGTGTAGAGAGGAGCTGGGGAAAGGGTCCCATCCCATGCACAGAGGTATATGACAAGAGCAATCCTTTAACTTTCTTGAGCAAAGCCACTGCAATTGGCCTGTTGATCACTCGTGGTCTTAACCACCCTTATCCTGGGTTCTGTAGAGGGCAGAGGCCTTGGACCCCCTCAAGTGTGGGTGTTGCTTCATAAGTAAAATGTGTGCAGAGATGGTAAAAACTCTGCCCTCTCTCTTCTCCTCCACATCCTTGCAAGGCCCAAGAACAACCTAGATTTTTAAGAAATGAATATTTACTTTGCTACAATATAAATACCTCCCCACAGGGTACATCCTAAACATAGCAACTAGCAAGGTAATGTTAATTTGCCAGGGCGCACACTCTTCATATAATAAGTCCTATCAGTGCAGTGACTATTTTGTTATTCCACTTAATGGTGCTGAAGGGCATGTAAATACCTATAAGTCAGCAGGTAAAATATTGATCCCCACGAAATCCAGGTGAGGTTTCTAACACCTATCTGCTGTTGCATTCAAACAGGCCAGCATTTGAACATATACTCAGGTTAATATTCTCCAGGACTTTAGGGTAAGGCTTTCTAAAACTGTGGACTTTATGAGTAGTTATTGTAACATATATGTAATGTAGAGGTTTATATTGCTAGTAATTTTATTTCTAAACCATAAGTTAGAGAGCTATTTTCCAAAAGCAGTGATTTGATCATTTCGTTTTTTAATAAGCATTTACAGCGTGAGCAGTGTGGACAGTTATGCAAAATACAACCTTTTTTTGGAATATAAGGATGGTGTTTTCAGTTCAAGGAGTACCAAAAAGCTATGCTTCTGAAAAGAGCCTCTGTAATGTGATACTTATTTACTCCACAAGCTAAGAATGACTCAATCTATTTTTTATTCATTCTATAAAATAAAGTTGCTTGGATGCTAAGGCCATATGCATTAATTTCAAACCCAAGTGAATTAGTATGGGAAATAAATCTCTTGGGAAACAAAACCATAGAAAAATAGCAACACAGTTTTAGCTATGTTTATAGCTCCTGGCTAAACATAGCAGCAAATCAATGGTCATAGACATATTTTTGAATTCTCACTGCTGTCTAGTGTTCCTGTAGTGCTTGCTGTGAATTTTCATGCCAATTCCACAGGACTTTGGGGATAGCTCATTTTTGTACGAACTCCTGCCACAGTTCCTAAATAAACTACAACTCTGACTCCTTCCTGGTCTCTTCAGTGTCCTAACCCCAACTAGGTCTCAAGACTGCAGTCCTCACCCTGTTCAGGGCAGGATCCCACACTACCATCCACTTTCCCCCAACATCTTGGGTTGCAGCTGCATTCCCCATGAATTCACTGAAGTTTCACTTCAGCTGTTCTGATCTCTCACTGCCAATGATACTTCAGGCCAATGACAAGCCAGTGCTCAGGAAACAGTAATTTTTTCTGAATAAATGTTATTTCAGAGAAAGCATATCTTAGAAACAATGCATAGCGTATATACATGGCTAGTTCACTGAGTAGTGATCCATCTCGGATCAAAAGCATGACTAGTTCCAGTGGTGCCATTTCATGCAGTTTCAAGGCTTTTACCATCTTCATTCTCTTGAACTCGGTCACACCAGTCTGTGTTTTTTACACAGGAAGGTGAAACCTCAAGAAAATAGCACTCTTTCAGCACTGGAGCTTGTGCTTCATTAATTGCCATTCCTTTGCTCAATGTCTTTACATCCTGCAAGCAGCTTCTGACACTAGATTGGGATCAGTTTGCAGTATCATAATATAATCAATAAATAATAAAACAAATCAACAGAGAATTGATTCTGAATGAGATTCATTCCTATGCAGGGACTTAACCTGTAAGTTCTTCACAACAGCAATAATAATGGTGAATAATGTTTATCCATCACTAAGATGCTCCAAATAGGGCTTAGATTGAATTTAAATGATACATAATCCTTTATTCTAGTTTCTGCAGACCAGTGCATCTCACCCCATGAATTTATTCCTTTCCTAGTCAAATCAATGTTGCAGTGTCCATCAATATTAGTGTTTAGGATCAGTCACCATTTTACACCTGACGTGTTTTTGCTCAATTTATATGGGCCTAAACATCCATTCAGGGAAAAGAAACAATGCCATGGGACTTACGAGCAAATTTCCTTTCACACATGTATGATATTGAAGCCTGCTGAGTTTATATAACTGCTTCTTGTCCTGTGCCCAATCTGCAGATACTATAAGTGTGTTATAACCAGATCTGCCATACTGTAGCTGAAACTGTAGCAGTTCATGCTTTTTGCTCTGGACATAGTGGGTGCAGTCTCCAGAATATTGGTTAAGATGACAACTAAGCTACACTCGAAGGGAACAGTTTGCAACCAACCTGTAAGCTGAAATATATTTGCCCAGGTGAAGTGTTCAGCAATTAAATCTGTACAAAATTTGTACCCAGGATAGATCCTGAAAAAATGCTAACAATATAAAAAAAAATTTGTTGTAGTATTTTACTCATTCACATGTGTATTAGGAGCTGGGAAAGCCCACATAAATGAGTTAGTTTCCAGGACTGTTGTTTTCTATTGTCAGGTTTCAATGTAGGTTTCACCTTTATGGAATGGTGTTATCTTGTGTCACCACTCGATTCTGGTCTGAATTAGCCTCTTGTAACACATCAGAGGAGGCAGTCTGGCGGGCCTCTTCTGGTTCCCAGTCTCCATATCATCCAGCACTCTGTCTGTAGCTCTGTTCATGCCAATTCAGAGATACCACCTACAAGTTTCCATTCATTACTTCCCCTACTTACTTCAGTAACACTATAGACAACTTCAGCTTCTACATTGTAGGCTCTTAACACAACACAAGCTGTTTTTCTCAGTAGCATTTTGACAAGAGAATACAAACTGGCAGAACGAGACTGACAAAAATAAATGTATAGACTTTGTAATAGATCTTGGTGTGATCCTCATATCCTTTTATATTTTGTTTTTATTTAAAAATACAGAGAGTATAATTTGTTGTAAAAAAGTGCTATTGCTATTTTTTTATTCTTTCATTCTTTTATCCATCTTTTTCATACTGGGTACTATGCATGATATTTGCAGAGTATTTATCTAATAGAGGCTGAGACTCCTCATTTCCATTCTTATCTCTGCTATGATGTGGGGTGGGTCTACATGTGCAAGTAATGAGCATAATGCACATATCATGCCAGAATTTATTGCTCTTGGACATGCCAAATACTATCCTGCTGCACAGTTAATTTATTTACTTCAGCCTAATAGGAGTGCATGTGTAGACACACAACATTTACTGCACAGCTAATTAGTCTACTGTGCAGCAACTGTCTCATGTAGATGCACCCATGATATATGACTGAGCTGTTCATAAGAGCCAGCATTAATGATCTTTGTTTTATGCTTTATGTTATCCACTAATTTTAGGTACCTTTGAGTACTTTTAGAGAGACTATATTAACTAGGGCTGTCCGTGCTTAGCATCCCTGAAAATTGGGATGAAAGATGGATGGGCAAATATTACGGATTCATAAATTAGGGGAAACTTCTGAATATATTGGCATTAGCTTCCCACTGTATCTATTAGAGGCACACAGGATTTGCCTAGTACTGAAGCATGGTGACAATTGTGTAGAAAAGACTTGAATGATGAATAAAGAGTTCATGCTACATGTGGAACAGTGTATCTGTGTGGTTGTGCATGGAGGGAAATAGGGTATGTTGGGGGAGTATGTATATATGTGGGGAGGTTGTAGGGGCAGGGTGTGGATATGTGGGATTTGTAGGATTTTGTAGGGTATGAGGGAGGGGGGGAAGGTGTGGGGACCCTCCACACTTTCCCCCTCATGGTGCACAGTCCCTGCCAGTGGCTTCAGCAGCAGCAGGCAGGGATGCTCAGGTAACTTGTGCTGAGCCTAGTGCTGCCACCAGTGGTGCCTGGATCTGGCCAGCACTGCATATGGGGGCAGGGGGGTGCATGTATATGTGGGTACCTCACCATCACCCTCCAAGGCAGAAGGGCTGGGTGGGCTACAATTAGTTGGTCAACACCCTGTGGACTGTATTTTGCCTGCCCGTGATCTATGAGTTGTTACAGTAGCCCTATGCTATGACTACACAGTCTGGTGGGTGGCGAATTGGCTAGAGGGTTGCACCCAGAGAGTCATGGTGGATGGGTTGGTTTTGACCTGGAAGGGTGTGGGCAGTGGGGTCCCGCAGAGCTTGGTCCTTGGACCGATACTCTTTAATGTCTTCATCAGCGACTTGGACGAGGGAATGAAGTGTACTCTGTCCAAGTTTGTGGATGACACAAAGCTATGGAAAGAAGTGGACATGCTGGAGGGCAGGGAATAGCTGCAAGCAGACCTGGACAGGTTGGACAAGTGGGCAGAAAACAACAGAACGCAATTCAACAAGGAGAAATGCAAAGTGCTGCACCTAGGGAGGAAAA
>JAGPOW010000261.1:18816770-18840991 GCA_030014935.1 Caiman crocodilus
GGAGGTTGGATAAGCATCTAGCTGGGGTCATCTAGACCCAGCACTCTTTCCTGCCTATGCAGGGGGTCGGACTCGATGATCTATTGAGGTCCCTTCCGATCCTAACATCTATGAATCTATGAATCATCTAGGAATCTATGCCATTTGAGGATTTCCCTCCCACTGAGACAGTCTTCCATGGTGCTAACAGGCAGTTTAACTTTGCTTTGTGCCAGTGAAACAGGCCCAGGGTAGGTTGATAAGGTCTTTGGTGCAGAGAGCCACTACTGCCATCTTCTTACAAAATGAATTCAAGTTGGCCATGCTTGCAATCCAGTTTCAGTGTCTAGTTGAAATCAGTATTTTCCTTGACTGCTCCATGCTATATGTGCTTAATTTTAGCTGCATTCTTCCTTCTGGAATGCTAATGATTATACTGCACAAACATTTAAATTGTGTACGGAGAATATGTAACAGGCATTCACAATGGGCCAGTACATTCATTTTCCAGTTGGGATATTTAGTTATCATTCACAGAAATTTGAAACTGTCATGTCATATGTGCCTACTCTTTTCTTACAGAATATTTAAGAACCCAAATAAATAAATGTTTCAATGTTTTTCTTTATTACTATTCACACTTGCCACATGGCAGTGTGGTTTTATTTCTTTATTTCTTTCATTCCTAACAAGTAATCTGGAAAATTCTACAAAACAGGCCAGGAAAATATAACAGCGTTATCTCCTCTCACATTCAGTCCTATACACTTCTGCATAATGTTGAGCTGAAAATTTTCTTTTGAAAGGAGGCCTACTTCTGGCTTGGCTTCTAGGTATTTTGTGAGGTCTGTAAACAACTAAGTACCTGTATTACTTGAAAACTCTGGGTTGTGAAATATTACTGTGTTAATAAATGTATCACCGCTGCAACAGAAAGAGGCATTGCTTGTGTGCGATTCTGGAAAAATATCTAATTTATAACAAGGAAACGAGGAAGAAGAAGACCAAAATATGTAGTGGACGTCAAAGGGCCAGGACTTTAACAAACCCTGGGGGAGATTCTGTGAGTTACTTATCTGGAGAAATTGCATTGGATCTGTTGCATCTTTATTTACTCAAGAAGCACAGATCTTCTCTTTTTATCCAAAAGGCCAAATTCCAAGTGAAAATGGAAGTGACTGTTGCTTTCAGTAAGGATTCAATACTATCTAGCTATTCCATTTCCCTATTATTACCTGTCATGCATTATTCATATTACAGCAATGCCTGCACACATCAGATGAAATCAGGGGCTCATTGAATTAGGCAAGGCAAGTACGATTGCCACTCTGAAAAGTCCAAATGGGCATGATGCACTAGGTAGGACAGGAATTTGGGAGTAGGAACCTTTTTCCTGAGGCCTACTCCAGTTGACCATTTCTGTAGACCATGGTGCTAATTTCCTGATAGAATTCCAGCTTTGACAGCCTTTTACAAATCACCGCTATGTTGTCCACAGCTCCTAACTATGGTAACACTGTAAGAAAAAAAAATAGAAGGGGAATCTATAAACCACAGTTTAAAATCTATCTCCTAGTCCTTCACTGTATTTACATTAATTTGAATAGGCCTAGGTATTGGAAAGGATGGCTTTCTATAGAGACGGATTTAGTATTCCTCTTTCTGGCCAGCCAAGATACATTTCATATGGCAATACTTCAACCTGTTGTCTGAGCCAAGAACATACATGCAGTTACCTCTTGAGAGACCACTCAACTGAACTGGCAGTGCCAGAGAAATTTAGATGAAATCTGCATTGGCTTGGGGCAGTAGTTCAAGAAGACATCACTTACCGGTGTTTATGTCTAACTCTTTCCTATTAGCCCATGAAAATGATATGTGAGAACTGATATAGCAAGTACAAATTGCAGGAGGGATAGTAAGATGCACAAGAGGCACTGCAATTTTGCAGTGAGGCATAAGTTCAGAACATGGTGCCATCTTTGTCTAGTCTCATTATATGTCTTGATGATTACTGAGGTTAAAAGACTTGGCAGAAGGAATGGAAAGAAAACATGCTTTGAGCCAGGCCAGTGGAAAGTCTTGCAGTTGTATTTGGTGCTCTTGTACATCTCTAACACACAGAAAAGTGAGAAGAGTAAGATTGTTGCCTATATAAATAATAAGCAAGAACTCAAAGAAAATAGCTACTGCTATTTTGGGTCTGGTAAAAACTCAGGCTGTCGTTTTTCTTTTCTGTTCTCTTTCTGGCTATTTCCAGCTGATTTTTTTCATTGCTCCTTGAAGACCCTCCATTTTTATGTTGATTTTCTTGTTTGTAGCATTCTGCTCCCCTCACCCCATACTAGTTTGTAAGCTGACAGCACGCACAACTTTCTGGAGTGTTAGTCCCTTGTGCTGGTTTGTTGCGTAGCCCTTCAGAGATCAATGTTCTGGTTAAGTTTCACTTGCCTGACAGTAGGCAGACAAGGTTCTTTGGGTGAATCTGATATCTTTTATTAGATCAATGTAAATAGTTGGAAAACAATTATTAAGCATGCTTTCGGGTTCAAAAACCCTTCGTCAGGCTAAGGAAGTTTCAGCAGTTGGTGTGTGATGGAATGCAAAGTCCATCCAGGAAGAGCACACACCAAGTGCTGAAACTTCCTTAGCCTGACAGAGGGTTTTTGAACCTGAAAGCCTGCTTAATAATTGTTTTCCAACTATTTACATTGGTCTAATAAAATATATCAGATTCATCCAAAGAACCTTGTCTGCCTATGTTCTTAGACCAACATGGCTACAACCTACAGCCCTGTAACTTGCCTGACAGGACACAGATTTCAGCTGTGTGAAGGGATACAGTTTTGAAGGAATAGGTAAAGTGTGCTATACAAATAGCACTGTGCTAATGACTTGACAGGAAAAGAAACAGACAAAAGTATCTTTCTAGAGTCATAGAGTCAATAGACTGAAAGGGACCTGTAAGATCATTGAGTCCAGTCCTCTGCAATAGGCAGAAGGATAAAGAGCTCAAACTAGCTCAATGAGGTGTTTATCCAGCCTCCTCTTGAAAATCTCCAAGGATGGTGACTGCAACACCTCTGCTGGGAGTGTGTTCCAGGTTCTAATTACCCTTATGGAGGAGAAGGTCTTCCTTATGTCCAGCCTAAATCTTCCCTCTACTAGTTTGTGACCATTGGTTCTTGTCCTCCTAAGGGGTGCTTTCTGAAGAGTTGCTCCCCCAGATCCTGGTGTTCCCCCCTGACATATTTGTAGGTGGCTATCAAGTCACCTCACAGCCTTCTCTTACCCAGACTGAACAAGCCCAGATCCCAGAGTCTCTGCTGATAGGGCCTATCCTTCATGCAGGTGGCCCTTCTCTGTACCCTTGTGAGTTTATTTGCATCCTTCTTGAAGTGCACGGCCCAACACTGGGAACAGTACTCCAGTTGCGGCCTTACCAACGCTGAGTAGATAGGGAGAAGCACCTCCTTGGATCTGCTGGCAACACATTGGCTGATGCAGGCCAGAGTTGGCTCATATTAATCTTCTGGTCAATTGTGACTCCCAGGTCCCATTCAGATGTCATGCCAGCCAGTGGGCTTTTGCCTATCATATAGTTGTGGTGAAAGTTCTTCCTACCCAGGTGAAGGACCCAGCACTTTTCCCTGTTGAACCTCATCAGATTCCAATCAGCCCATACAATCAGTCTGTCAAGGTCATCCTGGATGTTTACCCTATCCTCTGGTGTGCTATCCCCACAGCTTGGTGTCATCTGCAAGCTTAGTAATTATCCCTATCCAAGTAATTAATAAATATGTTAAAAAGCACAGGTTCAAGCACTGATCCCTGGGGGACACCCTTGGAGACAGTCCTCCTGGATGAGGCCATTCCATGGATTACAACTCTCTGGGACTGGCCACTAAGCCAGTTATCCACCCACCTCACTATAGACTGGTACCGGTCAGTATCCTCCAGTTTGATTGAGAGAATTTCATGGGAGACAAAATCAAAGGCCTTACTGAAATCTAAGTAAATGATGTCCACCTCACTATCTTTGCCCAGATGGTTACCCGGTCATAAAAGGACACCAGGTTTGTCAGGTATGAGCTACCCTTCACAAAGCTGTGCTGGTTGTTTCTTAGTACCAGGCCAGTTACAAGGTTATGATTGATGACCTCTTTAAGAATTTTTTCAAAAGTTTTTCCAAGGACTAAAGTCAAACTGATCTGTCTCTAGTTTGCAGGGTCATCTCTCCTCCTTTTCTTAAAGATGGGCACCAGGTTGGCCCTCTTCCAGTTATCCAGGGCCACCCTTGAGTTCCACAACTTTTTTAATATCTTCTCCAAGGGCCCTGCTATGAGTTCAGCCAGTTCTTTCAGGACTCTTGGATATAGGTTATCTGGCCCAGCGAACTTGAAAATGTGTAATTGTTCTAAGAGGGCCCTCACCTGTTTGGGTCTGATTTCATGTTGTCTGTAGGCTTCCTCATGTTCTCTGGGCTTCTGGATGGATGCACAGCTCCTATTAGCCTTCTGGTATACCAATGTGAAGTACTCATTTAGGAGCTCAGCCTCTTCATGGAGGTCAACTGTGGGCTTTCCCTCCATATTCAGTAGGGGTCCCACAGTGGAGCTTGATTTTTTTATTGCCCCCTATGTACCTGTAGAAGGACTTTTTGTTGTCCTTTATTTCGGATGCCAGCTTGATCTCTGTGCTTGCCTTGACTTTCCATATCTCATACCTGCAGACCCTGGCTATATAAGTGAACTCTTCTCTGGTTGCTGAACGTTTTTTCCATTGATTATATGCATCTTTTTTCTTTTTCAAAAGTTCTCTAATGTCCCTGGTGAGCCAAGTGGGTGTCTTGGCTCCTTTCCCACTCTTTGATTGAATGGGAATGGCCTCTTTTTGGGCAGTGAGAATTGCTCCCTTGAAGAAGCACCATTGCTCCTGAACTCCCAAATTATCCAGTCACTGGTCACAGAGGGCCTTTCTGACTAGCCTCCTCAGTTTGTCATAGTTTGTCCTTCTGAAATCTAGGACTTCTGTTCTACTGATTGGGATCCTAGCCTTCTGGTGGATGGTAAACCTAATTAGATTGTGATCACTGCCAGAGTACTTCCAATCTTTAGGTTCCCTACCATGTCCTCCCCTTTGGTAAGCACCAAGTCCAGAGTGGCTTTACTCCTAAATGGTCCTTCAACAACCTGTGACAGCAAGAGGTCATCAGTAGCTGCCAAGAAATTAGCTGACTTGCTGGAGCTGGCTGAAGGGTTCTCCAACAGATGTCAGGGTAGTTGAAGTCGCCCATGGCAATCAGGTCTTTAGTTCTGGCTGCCTCAGTCAATTCCCTGGAGAATACCTGATTGTTCTCCTCTTCTTGGGAGGGAGGTCTGTAGTAGACTCCCAGCATCAGGTATCCCTCTCCTGGACCCCCTTGTATCTTGATGCTGAGAGTCTCAAGAGATCTCTCCTTTCTATCAAACCTGACTTTCAGGATGGGGTACAGCTCTTTCATGTAGAGGGCCACCCTTTCTCCTTTCTTTCCAACTCGATCCTTCCTGTAGGCCCTATAGCCCTTGATAGCCACTGCCCAATTGTATGTCTTATCCCACCAGGTCTCTGTCAGCCCAGTGCAGTCAGATTCTTTATCTGCCAGGAGAGCCAGTTCCTCCTGTTTGTTGCCCCTGCCTCTGGCATTTCCATAAAGCAATACTTTTAGTTCAGAGGACTAACCTACTGGTTTTTTATTTCCCATTAGCAAAACTCACAGGACCAATTTTCCAAATGTGGGATGGACTTGTGTATGAACAGGGTGGCACATGGAAATCATTTACATATATTATTTTATTCACAAATCTCCTGTGCATGTCAGCAACAGAATTTATGTACATCAAAGCCACCCGTACATGCACATTCCTGAGTAATAGTTATGTACTAGGTTGGGGAATGATAGGCATTCTCCAGGTTGTACTAGAGGGATGATCCCTGGATGCAGACCCTTTTCATATTCTAGCTCACTGTTTATTGTTTATGTGATGTGAGGCAATTGTAGATTTTTTTGTCTTTTGAGATGGGAGTTCTTAAAATCTTCCTGTTTCTCATATTTTCACTGCAATGTGGAAACGAGACAATTTCTTTTAGGACTCATTCCCTGTGAGTTCTGGGCTCTGCCTACCTAAAAGATCTCCTAATTCTCTCTTCCACGTCTCATCCCTCAATCAAAATAGTGGCTGAAGACATTTTCTAAAAAAAACAAAGGATGGCATTTTTCACTTGAGACTGCTGACTCTGGAACACTTTTAATGCAAGCTACCCAGAATTTAATAGCCACTAATATACATTACAAGGTCCCTTGGCTTTTTGGGGAAGCTTGGGAGTCACAGTGGTTTAGATCCTTTTAGGGAGTTCATTTTCAATTGTTCTGTTGGTTGATATTATTACCATGCATTTGGGTTTATAATTTTGTTGCCATGCTGAATATATCATTTTTGTTATGTGATTTATGACTTAAGCATCCAGAGCATAGGTTAAGGAGATCTTGATGAGTGTCTGTGTGTCTGTTCATGCATATTTTTATAAGGAAAGAGAGACAGGATAACTATCACAGAATTCCTTTCTTGAGTTAGTTCTAGACTTCCTACACTTTCCTGTCTTCCCTTGTGACCTTAAATTGTGATACAACTTGAATTGTATCTTTTGGCATCATCCTTCCCAGCAAAAGCCAGACAGCAGAAATACAATAAAAGATTATTTTGGATAATAGGAAGTTATAATTTATGTTGACACATAGCTGAAGAATCTCCTTCCAGACTTGCTTTTATGAAACTTTCTTTACTCTCTTATTAATCAGACAGATTTGGCTTAGTAGTTAAAACATTGCTTAAATTATTTAATGCAGTACTTCCACCAGAGAAAGAAAAGATGACCACACAAATACATATGAATTCATGAAGAGGTCTGTTCCAAGGAGCTAAAGGTTCCACTCCTCCTGATGACCCATGTGAGTGTTAATGCAATTCCATATGATACAATCCTAGATTTTTTCAGGTTTTTTTAAAATAGAAAATTACATCTGTGCACCTGTAGGTGTGTGTACAAGTACACCCACTGCCCATGCTAGAAGAACACTGAAGCTGGGAAATCAAGCACTCAGAAGTAAGGAGATGCCAAAAGTAAGGTTGCCTATTCAAACTTAATTTGAGATCTCTTGTACAGCTGGGAAATGTATGTATTTACTTATTTATTTGTGAATCCCATATTCACCAAAAATGCAATTTTCATTCAGCTGAAAATACTCAAGAATTTGCATACCTGATATACAGTATTGGTTAAAACAAAACGTGAAACACTCAGAAATGCTGATTTTCATGTCTGAGTTCGCCAGGTGTTTTGGTACCATTACAACACAAGCAAGGAGTGCTGGTAGTTTTTTATCTTATCACTTACGGATACTCAGCTGTGATCTGGGAAACTGGGATTCAAGACCCCTCTTGGCTTTGGTTATAGCCCCTGAAACTATCTTTTGGTGAATTGCTAAAAAAAATCCAACAGATGTTTTGACTGCCTCTGTTATCTTTTTAAAGTTTGAGGTTAGGCAGTGCCCTTTTTTTTTTTATTCTGTACAGCTCCGAGCACAATGCCAATCATTCACAACTAAATAATGAGAAACCTGATGTTGAGGTAATTAGCCTCTGGTACCTGGGATGTATTCATATGACTGGTTCAAATTCTTTATTGCTGATCATGAGAATTAATCTTAAAATGTTTTTGGGGGGTTGGGGGGAAGGGGTGGTAGTAGGGAGAGATTATTTGGATTTTTTTCTCATTGAAATGTAAAATTTTGGTAAAAATTAAACAAAGTTTGGGGGTAAGTTCAGCTCTGCTTTGAATTCCATTTCATCTCTGTGTTGTATGAGTTCTGCAACATGGAGTGATGTCTTTTAGCACAGAACATGTGCTGCAGTACCTAGACCTGGCAGGTCTAACTGAAGGACAGATTGTCACTCTTAATTTTGTTTTTTTGTTTGGTTGTGACAAAAAGCCATATACAAGGCTGCTATGTAATATATCCACCTTATTAAACTTGTGCACATAATCTGTCATTGTATTATACATCTAGATAGCATTATGAACATGCTTAGGGAAGCATACAGGGTAATTTATGGGAAGAGTTTTATATTTTATAATAAGTTTTCATGATTGTAAATAAATTGCATAAAATTTGAGTTACAAACTTTGCATGAAGTACACTAATACCTCTTAAATACAAGTGCTTAGTTGTAAGTATTAAAAATACACACCAGTAATTTATAGCATGTACCATAAATTTGGCAGAAAAATAACTGATAAGCTTGTGTCAAATAAAAAAAAATTTGAAACCAGAACTTTATGGTACATACAACTCTCTGAAGTCTCCATTTTGAGATGCATGGATAGAGGCTGTATTAAATGTGGAGTGTGTATATTATTTGGATTACAAGTGGTTAGGAGCAGAGACCCATTTTTTTCCATATTGTTCAACACCACAACAACAAAGTTCTGGTCCATGACTGGAGCCCCTAGCTACTACTACAATATGAATAATGAATGATAATCTCTACACTCAGTCCTGTGTTGTGTGTTCAAAGAAATGCAGGACCATCACTTTCCTGGCATCTGAAGTCTGAGCTGCATGGGCTCAAATTGCCCTTGGTTAAATTGAACTGATCCTAGGGTTGCTTTGATGTGACTTGGTAGTACTGACCAGCATGATTGCTTCTCTTCAAACATCCCGACTAGGGATTTCTGTAAATTGCACAGAAAGTGCCCCCCGCAGTGGCACCTTTAATTTTTTAAATTTTGCCACTTGCCTCCCTGACTTTCCCCAGTCCTGATTAGCAGAGGGGCCCCACTGGTTCGGCCATTTGCTGCTGATCGCTGAGGAAGGGAAAATGGGTTTTAAGTATGTTGCGGTTTTTGCTTCCCTGTCACTGGTTGGCAAGGGGCCCCCAAGCTGACTGGTGGGGAAGCAAAAACCACAGCATATTTCAAACCATGATTTTTGCTTATCTGGTATTCAGCAGCAAATGGCCTAGCCAGTGACCAGCAGGGCTGGGAGGGGGAGGACACAAGTGGCAAAAGAGAAAAAGTAAAGGAGCCCCTGTAGGGACACTTCTTCTGTGATTATATATATAATAATATATATATAATCACAGAAGAAGAATATTATATATTATAATAATATATATCATTTAGGTAGAATAAATAATAATATATGGAGAACTCTATCCATGACACTCCTCCCAAAATGAGACAAAAGGGTAGAGGGGGGTGATCAGACAAGCTATTTATGCTTATTCTGAACTATAATGGCCCTAAGATAGAGAAATATTTCCTTAAGCCTTCATTAGATCACTTATGAACCTTATGGCTAGGGAGAGAAATTTTACATGAAGCAGTATAGGTGATTGGAAACTGGTTCAAATCTGGAAGTTCAGGAGTTCAGTGCATGTAAATTGCTTCCAAAATGGCCCAAACTGGTTAAGATAAATCTGAATGGATGTAGTATCAGACTTAACTGATTTAGGTTAAATCCCAGATCCCTTTCAGATTCAAGTTAATTCACAGACCCCCCAGCATCTCAGGATGCTTTGCACCTCCCCGGCAAACCCTTTTTGCAGGCATGCAGGCTAGCATTGGCCCAACCTGTTTGCTCTGTTGGCCTGATTTTAAGAATTAGCAGGCAATACTCAATTGTGGACAGAGTGCAACATTCCTAAAATGAGCAATCACAACAAATCCTGTTGATAATTTGGAGATTTGTATTGATACACAGTAGCAGCATATGACAATTAGCAAGCAAGCAAAGGCTCTCACCATCACAGTGAGCCCCAGGGATGCACATGGGAAGATGAATATATGGCCAGCACATGCTTGTCTTCTGCAGGTCTCTTGCTTCAGTTTGTGGTGGTCTTGACTGGAGGAAGTTGCCAAGCAATGAATACACCCTCTCTCTGATCTCCTTCGGTGCTATATCTTTAACCCATTCATTGTGTACCTAGCTAGTGCTTGTTCATTGCTGGTCCTGTCCAGTGTGCCTTGTCCAGCCAATGGAGGTACTGTCCACATGTGTTTCATGCACTAGGAGTCTGGTAAAATGAGATCATTTAGTTGGAATGTTTCCATCCCTAATTGGGACCTTTAGGTACAAGGACAGGTTAATTCCTGCAGCTGTGCTCTTATCTTTTGAATACATGGGAAATGGGGCTGCTTCTCTTCTCAAGGTTCATTAGCCACTCTGTACCACCCCCTACCCCCTCAAAAATAAAAAAAATCCCTGTCTCTGCAAAGTGTGAGAACTGCCTTGTTACAAAGCTGCTTGCCTTCTAGGCCGTGAGAACCTGATTTTGCTTTCTAGCACACTTGTTTGTCACATTTATATTGAATATATTGAATGATAAGCATTAAGCACCAAATAAGCACTACAATTCTAAACATTTGAAATTTTAGTCATCATGCTCCAGCAGAACAGGGAAGCGTGCTCTAGTGCCTCCAGCTTCTAGCCTGGGCCTCTGCAGACATGTGGCTGCATTTCCAGAATCAAAAGTGAATGTCTGTTCACTTGTTTATCAGTTCAATCTATGTAGCTTAGACTAGCCTATGACATTTGAATTGATTCTGGTTTGAGCTTTGACTGTCTATACTTACTTAGCCCATATGTCACCAGAGAGAGCATGCCCTGAGCAAGTTTCAGAACTGAGTTGTCCTCTCTATCTGTCCCTAAAGATAGGGGGGAGCTGCCCTGGTCTGTTAGTGTTGTGTAACTCAGAACAGCACTGAAACTACATGAAGATGCCTCTAGAGGTTAGGAAGCAAGATTACATACATACACATCCAGTTTTGCACTTCTGTATCCCAAACCTTAGCCAACACCCCTGTTTTCCCTCTTAGACCTCTCTACTATTACATATTGTCTTGAAACACCAATCAGTGAAGTTCTAAGGGTCTTACTGCTTACTCAGGTTTTGCTTAGACCAGGCTCACACCTGAGTTAGGGTATTTGAATCATTGGGAATACTTTTATGCATCACCAATCTATAAAAAAGATTGACAGTCACAGGACCTTACTGGGTGTGTCTACACATGCAACTAATGTGAAGCTGTAAACTCTGGAGTTTATTGCCATTTG
Organism: Caiman crocodilus; assembly: GCA_030014935.1. Lineage (NCBI taxonomy): Eukaryota > Metazoa > Chordata > Crocodylia > Alligatoridae > Caiman > Caiman crocodilus. The sequence goes on from JAGPOW010000261.1 coordinate 18,827,905, forward strand.
AACATGCACTCAGGAGTGCAGCACATTGAGCTTGGTTGGAGCAGCCGAAGCCTTGGAAAGGGGCCCAGGAGGTCAGCCTGTCAACCCAGGGCTGCTCCCCACAGTTCAACGTGCTATGGAGTGGCTGGCTGGGGCACAAGGGTGCTTCAGGGCAGGGATAGCTGGCAGGCAACCCCTACACTGGAGCACCCTTGTGCTCCAGCCAGCTGGGGCAGTGTCTATATATACGTTGCTGTGGAGTATTTTACTTTGCAGCAGGATATACTGTGCAGCTAATTAGTCTACTGCACAGTCAACATCTTGTTTAGACATGCCAACTATGTTTTTTTTTTTTTTACTGCTGAGCTGAACATGGTGAGGTTATGATGCTAGTCTGTTTTGTCAGTACTTCGTCACACTGAGACAGAGAAGAACTTTGGAATGTTTTCATAGCATTTAGCACAATCGTAATACTTGTGAGTGTACTTCCTGTGGTAGGAAAATGATCAGCATATCCGCTTAAGGTTATCTTCATTTTGCAGATAGGGATATCCTTTCTTTTCAAATCATCTCCCTCTCTTTGATAGGGGTAGAGAGGTTCTTTGCCTCTTGCAGCTTTTTTTTGTGACCTGCTTCTGCCAACAGAAAAGATGGCTATACATTTATTAGTATTTGGCAGGGCATGTTGCTGTTTGTTAGTTAAGCCATCTCTAGCTGAAGTCAGACTGTTGATGCTCATGGAAATACAGGGAACGTTTCATTCCCAAACCCATCTTTTGGATTAGTATTTTTCCTGGCAATTACTCTTCATCTCCCAGCAACTAGACCAAAACCTTCCTGTTAGAATCAGAAGTTCTTAAATTCACAGCACATTTGACGTCCAAGTCTGGAATATTTTGGTGCTTCTGTCCATTTAGTTACAATCCAGCAAGTTTCTTGCTTACTATGTATTGAGTCATTTCTGTAAGACTGAGCCTGAGCCAAGTATGAAATAAAAGAAAGTACAAAGAAGCCCTGGCTGATCTTCAGAAACAAGAAAAAAGAGAAAAAAAGAAAAAGAAACTTGACGTACCATCAAATGAAGCAGGCAGCTTAAATTCATCAGCTTTATAGGCTTACACAACTGCCAGAATAACCAAGAGTTGTGAAAAGTTTAAAGGCAGCAGTAGAGATCTTTGCTAATTTGAATAGAGTAGTCAGATTTGAAATCTTTTCTTTACCAAAGTGATTTTTCCCCCCTTGGAACACTAGGGCTGATGATGTTTTATGCAGGTTTTTCCTGGTTTTACAAAGATATTTTTTTCAGCATGACTCTAAAAACTGGAATAGATAAAGCTGCCTTAACGTTGCTAGTTAAATGGATATTCATCAAAGAAAGAACAAATTTAAAATATGGTTTATTTCATGTGCTATATCTATACATTAACAATAAGAATGACTTTGAAACACTTACGTACAGTGCCGTGTATTTTCTATGTTGGTTCTGCTGCAGTCACTTTGGAATCTATTCAACGAACTACATAAGTCCGCCACTACACCACGACAGACCAAGACAGGAAGTTATAGATCTTGAGTCTGTAGGAATCTGTCTGACCTGTTTGACAGAGAGTCTGTCCTGCTGTGGAAGTCCTTAATTGCTAGAACAGTTGGAAGTCAGATGCTTGTCACAAATCACTTCCCAAGGCCAACTTGAAAACCTTCACCAGCTGACTGACATTCATTTGTCTGGAGCTATATCTGTTCTTCCATTGGTGCATCTCCAAAAGCAGGGCTAAAATTGAGCAAAATAAAATAAATCTTATTCACATCCTCGTAAAGCTTATGGATGCTAAAAGCTATTTTTTTTATTTAAGCACAGGTCTGGTTCTGTGTTTGTCATCTTCAGATTAATCAAAGCCCTAAATACACGTTCTGAGTGGTTTGCAGAGACCTGAAAGGGGAGCAAGAAATATAAGCAGAAGCATAGGTGTATTTATACTAACACTTTCTAGCAGCAGACCTTTCAATGTGGGCTCCTAGAGAGGAAAGAACACAGGCTGCTGGCACCCAGGGCAGGACTCGGTTGCTTCCATAGTCCTGAAAGCACCACTGAGAAGCATGCTTTGCCTGCCTTCTCCTGATTTACACTTGCCAAACCTGGAAATGAGGCAGTGAATCTGCAGCTGGGAGACCCCTATTGTCACTCCTTAGAAGATCTGTCATTAGCTTGAATGAGAGCAACATCAAGGGGAGCCCTCAGGATGACTCTCCTCTCTTATTTCCAGGTTGATGCATATAGAGATGGGACAGGTGGGTCCTTCTTCTCAGCTTACAGATGAGTTGGAGAAGTGGCCCAAAATATGCATGTGATCTGTATGGAGCAAGATATGGTGACCAGCACACAACTTTAAATTTGGTTGGATGCTGTAGGAGAAATTGCCCAATGATACTGTGATTTAGCATAATGCTGATGGGCCAGATGGACCGTCTTGGAGTCGGGTGGAAAAAAAAAGATCAGCAGCAGGCCTCCAGCCCTTCCCCCCTCCATGTCTTGTAAATGCACCTGCTAAAATGATCTGTGGTTTCCTGTTGTGGTAGAGTGATGTTGTAGCTGTGATAATCCAGGTACTGTGAAAGGCAAGGATATTTTGGGGGTGATATCTTTTTTTGAACCAACTGCATAGTAGGAATAATGTTAGACAAGCTTTTGAATGCAAGATATTTGGGTCTGACCCAGTAAATAATGTCTGTCATTCAAAAGCTTATCTAACTTTATTCCAATGACTCAATTGGTGCAATAAAAAAAGATATCACCCCTCAAAAAGCCTTGCCTTCCGTTATCAATCATTCTGAATATAGCATGCTCACTTTCAGCTCTCCATCAGCTTTTCTTGCTCCACTGAGGTAAAAGAAACTAGTTATGATGTCACATACGTAAAATCTTGCATTAGCCTCTGCCCTTTCCATAACCAAGGCTCCTTATCTAGAGCTATGTGGGAAACCATTTTCCCCATCTTGTGAAAAATCTACAGATTTCCATAATTTTCCCATTCTGCATTGAGACAAAATTTGTATCTTTTAAATATTTTTTTTCATAAAAGAGTAAAATGAAGCTACATTCCACCATAACCAAATGATCAGGGCACTCACCTGTGGTGTAGGGGACTGTGACGGGGGGCCTCCTTGGGGCCGAACTCCATGGCCCGCTCACCTGTCCTTGGGCCAACCGCCCGCCTATTCTCGCCTGCCATGACTCGATCTTAATTGGTTCATTTAGATCTTCCGTAAGCGGAAGGCTGCCTATTTGTGCCCCGATGCCAGGGGGCGCTATCTGCGGCTCCTTCCATCCCCATACCACAGCCCAAGCCTCGCAGATGGCATCTCCATCTTTCCAATCACTAGACCCCTTCCTGGGCCTTAGTATTGTCCCCTTGGAACCCATCCCTAGTCCATACCATCAGGCGGCCTCTCTATCGTCATCTGGGCTACCTTGCCCTCCGAAAGCCATCTTCCCCTCTCGTGTGTGGTCCCTCCTGGACCTATGGCAACTTGCCCTGGCCCACCACCAAGCCAGTTGGGACCCCAGGCCTCCAGGTCTGGGCGTCCCTCGTGGTGGGCCCTCTGGCCCTTTTAACCCGTCCCTGGGTCCTGGCCCAAGCCTGGGCCAGTTGAGGGTACTCCCATGGTCTCTAGCCCCTCACATTGTCTACATCTCTGGGTCCTTTTTCTGGGCCCTCCAAACAAACAGGGTAACTCACCTGGTGGTGGGGACAAGGGGTTAAGGCACCCCATCTCACCTTCCATGGGGGTGGTAACTGGCCTGGCATTTCTTAGGGGCTCCCGCACCACTGAGAGCCCCAGCAGGCCACCCACTCCCGACAGGGTGCAGTTTTCGGGTCATGCCCAGGACCAGGAACCTCCTTCCATCCCCTTACAGCTCCCCCCCCCCCCCTTACCTTTAATTCTTCCTAGCAGCTCTCCAGCCAGGTAATGTTGCTGCCTGCCCTCCAGCAGCCAAACTGCCTGTTTTTATATGGCTCCCAAAATGGCTGCCCTCATCAAGCACCTGTAGGCTGACAGCTCCAGGGCCTTAAAGAGGCAGGCACCCCTGGTGCCCTGCCATGATCTTCTCAAGTGGCAAGCACACACAGTGCTCTGCCACAGGGACTCAGGTTCTAGTTTCAGCTGTCTGGTGTAGCTGGGTGACTTGAACCTAGTGTTTTCTCATCCTGTTAAGTCCCATTACTCCTGAGCTAGAGTCACTCTATTCTTCCTGTTGGCCCTGTGTAATTGTGTATAAAAGGTAGACCATTTCCAGCAGGAGAAACTGGGAGAGAGAAATTGGTGGTTAGGGTTCTTGTCTGAATTTTTGGAAAATGTAAGAGTAAACTTAGACCTCTCTGTCTCGCATCTCAGGTGAATGTTGTAACTAGAATCTGTCTCCTTTTCTTAATGTTTGTAGGAGCAGTAAGGGCTCTTTGTATAAAAAAGAGTACTGTGATTTTTCGACTATTGTCTCTTCTGAAGTGGATGGATCTCTCTCTTTTGGTTTGACCAGAGATTTCATTCTGGCCTGGGGAAACCTATCCTGACTGAAGTTTTTCCAAACCTGACACATTCACACAAAAAGTTTCCCACCAACTCCACTCTTGCCTCACTTTGATTTGTTCCATACTTCTGTGCCATACCAAATGCAATTTCTGCAAGCTGTTCTGCTCCCTTCCCCTTCTTCTGCCACAACGTCTGCTACTAGTGATTCTACCAAGGCATTTTTATAAGACATTTCTTTTATCCACAGTGTTTTATTATCTATAACTGCCCAATCCACCTTGTTCAGTCTTGTTGTGCACATGTCTTTTATGAATATCAGTGGGATCTTTTTCCCATAACCTTTCTTTCCGTTTCCATTACCATCTCATTATTTTGTTTACCCCTTCAATGGTTTATGTGTGAAAATGGTCTGTAAATACTCTGGAGTAGGAACAGTTTGCAGTTTTTCTGTCCTAGGTGGCATGTAGAGTATTTTTTACCACTGTAAATATAATTAATAATAAGTACGGGGGTTTGAGCTCCTTAATTCAGAGAGAATTCAGATGACAGGTCTCTTTGTCACTAGAAAACATATTAAGACATTCACAGGATTACTTTAATATCCAGATCTTCCCATTTGACTCCTTGTGATAATACTATAGTCATTATGAGTATGCACTCAGCAGAAATGAGTTATTAATATAAAAATGTCAGTTTTAAGCCAGGAATCCCTCATCCTGTGTGTCTCTGCAGCTTGCCCATTCTTGTGTATCTGAAAGAAGTTGAGGTTAATGAAGCCACAAATTGCTGTCAGCTTCATATTGATGTTAAAACCATCTTACACCAGTACCTGATAAGCATTATACCACATTTCCGTGGATGAGAATTCATTGTACAACATTGTTTCTCTTTCCGTTAATGTGTTCCAGATCACTTGGACAGCTCACTTAATGAATCCCATTTTACAACCGACAACCTTGTTTGAGGAGCTGCCAGCAGGGGATTCTTCGGGCTGCAATTTGATGAGCAAGGTAAGATTCTGTGACAGGAGACAAGTTATAGTACATTCATGCTGACTGTAGTGTAATGAGGTGCAAATGGATACTAGATGGATCATGATTATTGTGGGAAGGAGATATTTAAGGCATTTATGTTTTATCAACCTTATGGTATGTTAAGGTACTTGACTTCTGTGTACAGCACAGTGAGGAGCAGTATTTGCAGTGAATGCTCCAGCCCATAGGAACAGAGGGCACTTACACACATGTGGATAGCCCGCTTCAATGTGCTGGAAAACCAGTGCATTGGAGCAGGCTCAATTAACCAAGTCTGCTGGAGCATGTAAATTGATGTGTTCTGGTAGCTTTGTGCATCACGTATATCAGCAGCGCAGCATGCATCTGCACTGAGAACATGGCATCTGTGTACTTTGCACTAAAACATGTTTTATGTGCTTTAGTTGCCATTTTCTACCAGCACCGTTTTCTCAGTGGAGGTGGGCTGCACCACTGACACACATGACACATGAGTGCTTTTAATTAGCTCAGCTCAGTAATTAAAAGCACCTGGTGCCACATTGACAACAGATGTAAAAATGCTCAGATCAGTATGTTGCTGATCTGTTCTTTCCTTGGGATGTTTGTTGTTCTGCAACAGCATGATCATGTAACTTGCAACTATTTCTTTCCTTTTTTTTCTCTATAACTTTGTCTTACTATACCATTTCAGTCACCATTGACTCTAATGACCTATAGTCGTTAATGCATCTGTCATTGGGGTTTGGAATATACCACTAGTTCTAGTTACAGATGGTGAACTGGGGTGCAGAGAACCAGATTATTAAAACTATTTATACATCCAAAAGTGCAGGCAGTCACTTAATAGGATATGTAACATACTCCCATGAAACTGGTTGACTTTATTGAATCTAAGACCTCACCCCGGATGTTGAAGAAGAGTCCATGCTACTCGTTGTAGTAAGGTGGTACATGGTGCACATTCTCCCTGCATAAAGGAAACTTTGGGGTTTATTATGGCCTAATTAGCTAAAATCCCACATGTAGCTCTTCCTAACATGGCCCAACTCTCCACAGCTTCATACTGCCCATTCTCTGGCTCTGAATGTGTGTCAAACAGCAAGGAAAAAGGAGAAAAGAGGCCTTTGAAAGAGGTAGAATTGAAAGGTTCTCATCAAGGACAGAGGAGAATTGTATAGTGGTTGTGTTATAAGCAGGAAATAGATCCAGACAACTGAGCTCTAATATGTGTATATGCAAGAGACAAAGACATTTTAGAGTGATAACTTTTGTTGGGCCAACTATATAGTTGGGAGAGATTTTAGATAAGCTTTTGGGCACAATTTATCATCCACAGGTCTGTTTATAATCTGTCCTGAGAAGTGGGAATCTCTGACTGCTTAAGACTTTTAAAACCAGATTGGCTAAAATGCTTGAAAATATAGGGAACAGATATGCAGTAGCAGAAGAGCTGATGTCCTAGCTTCATCCCAGGGAATGCTGTGATTAATTGCTTTCTGCTGTTTTAGCCCCCCCTTGTAGCTGTTATTGGATGGCACTATTACCTTTTTGTCCTTGAGTGATATAAATCATTGCTGTGATGTTTGTTGCACACTTGCTCCATTTTACCTCATAGCAGGATGTTTTTCTGTTTAGGACATAGTGACTCCTATATAGATAAAGGGAGATTTTATAAGGGCACAGTCATTCAACTTGCATTGGTTTTCATTCAGAATTGGAGTCCTTCATGGCTTACCATCCTAACCAGCCTTTGTGGCTTTGAAATACTTCTACCATGGCTGGTACAATCCATTTGAAAATAACTTTAGAACAAAGGACACTATTCACAAATATACTCCAAGAGCACTATGATCTGTTTTCTCTTTCTAAGAAGCTTGTAGCAGGACCAGGTTGTAGTGACATTCCTAAACCCTACACTCATGACAGCCAGGATCCCATCTTCTTTTATTACTACATCTTCTTGCATACAATATACCGCAAAATAAGACATGCACCTTGGTTTTGGAAAGGCAGAAGGAAAGAGAAAAAAAAGAAAATGATTTACGGCTGCAGGCACAAAGCCTATACTCCAGCTCCCTTGCCTTTCCAGTCCAGTTCAGGCAAAAGATACAGTTTTAACCTTTTCATAACTGACTTCCAAGCAGATCTTGGCTACTCAGCCAAAAGCTACAACCATAGCTGCTGCTGAAAATTGGACTCCATGAGCAGATCTAGTATTTTGAAAAGAGCTAAATACAGTCTGCTGGGCTGTGAAATAGGAGGAGAGACCAGGCATAGTGAACAGCCAAAGAAAGGTTAACTTGGTCAAGGGTCAAGACCATTAGAAATGAGAGAGGATTGTTAATACCTATGCAATGAAGAGCAATTAGCAAGAACCAAGTAGATTATATTGTGCCATGACATTGGTTGACCCCATCAGCACTGCCTGAATAGAAATGCCACTGCAATCTCCAAACAGTTGGTTTTAAACTGGGTAGAGCAGGAATCAAAATTGGGTGTGACTGCACCACTGCACCCCAACCTCCCCCTTGAATCTGTCCATGATTGACTCCATGCTTTCCTCCATGCAGCTGCTGGAAGGAAGAGAAGGAAAAGAAACAGCAGTCATGTTAAAGTATACCCATGCTTCTATTCTGGGCAGAAAATTGCCTTTCCTTGTTCAGACATGTCCCCCAATTTTGGAAGGCTTATCTTTGTGGAAAAGGTGAGTGTGGTAAATATGGAATGGATATAGCACCCGTCACTAACCTGATCCTGTTTCAGCACTCCAGTTAGGATAAATATCTGGTTACCTGTGTGTTGCAAAGATGACCAAACAGCGTGACAGAGGTCAGAATTTCTATTCTGATTCAGTGATGGCCAACAGCAGTCTCCTCAGGAATCAATGGTGGTAGAAAATCTTTTTTTTATACCTAAGAGCTGGGTCTTCAGATTAGAAAGGAAACCAAGCTTTCTCTTGAGAGAAGAACACAAACTGTCCAAATATAGATCTGACTGTGGCAAGTATTTGCTTGTCCGTGTATTAGCTATATGGCTAATCAATGGGCAAGGATTCTGTCTCTTCTGGTCAGTAGGACCAGATAAGAATTTTCCTCTCATTTCCTGCCCAGCTGGTCTGACTTCCCATCTCCAGCAAAACTTGAAATGGAGTCAAAACAGCCTTTCTGTTTCGACGGAATGAAATGGAACAGCTGTTTCGACTCAAAATGAAATTTGAGACGAAACACTGTTTCTTCGAACCATCAAAACTCAAGGTGAAATGGAACGGTGCCATTTAGCACAGCCCTACTGTGCAGGTGCTCATTGCTACTGTGCTGTAGTGTCTGAAAAAAACCATGCAGGGATGCGACTGCGCAGGAATGCTAGTACTTGCATAAGTCTGTGGCTCGTGTAAAGGTGCACACTGTTCCTGTACTGGCAGAAACTTGTCCAAAAGTAACAAACAAGACTTAAAGGAAGAAACTCTAGGAGCAAAATCTATTTAAATGCTCAAAGAGGTTAAGGATTGATTTTTTCACAGTTTGCAAGAACTTAATGAGCTTTGATGCTTTGATAATGGACCCTACATGTCAAAATCCATCCAGTTGAACAAGAGGAATACTTTCCTTTTATGAAAGTAAAACTTGTGATGGATTTTTCATTGCCAACAATTTTTAATTTAATATTGGATCCTCTTCTAAAAGATGTTTTTGAGTTGAAACAGAAAGTAATTTAGGGAATTCCTAGGGTTTGTGCTATACAGGAAGTCAAACTGGGTGATCACACTGTTTCTTTCTAACTTATATAAAACAGAACCTGATTTTCAAAAGGAGCTTCTAATTTTTATGCCTTAATTTGGGCAATAGCACTTAACATATCATTTTTAGAAATGCAGAGAACCCACAACTTCAAGTCTAACTAATGGGAGTGGAACAATTTTAGGGCCACTGAAGGTCAAGCATCATAATACCCAAGTTGGACAACCTAAATTATAGGAAGTTTTTCTAAGTTTTGGCCTGACATGTCTGCCGTATCATCTATTCACTGTCTTCTGGGAGGTGTTGCTTTCTTAATGACAAACATTCATTTGCCATGACTTATGATTCCAGTTTACAAGGGAACAGAGTCCAAAGTACCCCAAGCCTTGCTCTTGAGTGCCACAGTAACTCACTAATGAATGAAGGAAAGTGGATGTTTCTTTGTATCCATACTTTAAGGTGAAGCTACACATTACATTTGAACCATATTAAATCTGTGGAATGTCTAATGGTGTTAAAGTTAGAATATGCTGTGAACAACTGCAAGTCAAGGTTTAATACTGTTTCTACCTGCATAACTCTGATTTGACACTGGAGGGTTGGTGAACTAGAGGTATGGTTGGGGGTGGGGACACGTAGGCTCTGGCAGCTGGGGAGGGCGGGGAGGTAGAAGCAGGGCATCCTGGGAGGCTGGAGGCCTGCAGATTTCTTGATCTATCTTTGTGGAGCAGACTGAAGTTACCCTAACATGAGATAGGTAGCATGGACTAGAGTTAACTCTCAACTGAAGAAGCACAACTTCAAGATCCTCAAAGAACACTTAGCATAAGTCCCTGAGCTTTAACTTGTGGATGCTCATATTTTAATTGGTTTTAGTATGGTCTAAGTCAGGGGTGGACAATTATTTTGGGTGGAGGGCCACTTACCCAGTTTTGGAAGGCTGTCGAGGGCTGCTTGGGTAGCCCTGCTCCTTGACAGATGCCCCACCCCCTGGTCACCATCTTGGGAACAATGTCCCAGGGCCAGCACTGGTGGGGCCCAAAGCAGGGCACAGGCTGGCAGGGGTCTGTGGAGCTGGGCTGGACTGCATCAGCAGGGAGAGGGGGGAGCTGGCCTAGCTCCGTAGAGCCCCTGCCAGCTGGGACCCTGTGCTCCTGCCACCCTGCTCTGGGTCCTGCCGGCACTGACCCTGGGACATCAGTGCGGGCCCTGTGTTCCCGCTGGCTCTCCACTCAGTGCCCACCAGCCCCACAGTACAGGCAGGGGGCAGCATACAGCCCCAACCCTCAGTTTGCTGGCTGCTGCTGAGCATAGAGAAAAGCGGCCCCTCACCTGCCCCATGGCTGGCACTCCCTGCTGGAGGCACTCGCAGCCCACTCAGGGCTGTCTGGAGCAGGCACAGGCAGTCCAAAGCAGGCTGAGAGTGGCTGCAGTGTGGAGCTTCAGCCACATAGTGAGTGAAGGGCCACTCTTCCCCACGCTCAGCTGCAGCTTGTAACCCAGGCTCTCTGCCAGCCTGGCAGTGGGGCCAGGTTACAAGGTGGTGTTGAGAGTGGGGGGGGAAGGAAAGCAGCCCCTCACCCACCCCATGCCCAGTGCCCCATGCTACAGCTGCTTGCAGCCCACCTGGGGCTGCCTGTGCCTGCTCCAGACAGTCCTGCATGGGCTGTGAGCATCTGCAGCAGGGAGCGCCAGCCATGGGGTGGGCAAGGGACCACTTTTCTCTGAATGGGGAAGGAGCCCAAGGAAAAGCTGAGTGTGGGGGAAAATTGGCCCTTGCCCCGCTCCATGGCTGGTGCTCTCTGCTGCAGCCACTCGGAGCCCACAGGGCTGTCCAGAGCAGGCACAGGCAGCCCCACATGGGCTGTGAGCAGCTGCAGCATTGGGCACCGGCCATGAGGTGGGGAAGGAGCCGCTTCCCCCTGCCCTGCAGTCCTTCCCTGCCTGGGGTGCCCCCTGCCCTTCTCCCCCACACTTACCTGTGGTTCCAGCACAGGGCAGCCACATGTTCCTAGGCCAGGAACTGGGCAGGGGCTTCCGGCTGGGAGGGGTGGGGCCGGGTAGGCCCTGCTGTTGTTGGAGCCTGCCAGGCTTCCCCTGGGTCCTGTTGCCCTTGGTTCCTGTCATTTTTGACAGGAACAGATGACAGAGAAATATAAATTTTCTACATTTTTTAGGGGCCCCGTAGGCTAGATAGAATGGCCTCACAGGCCGAATCTGGCCCACAGGCTGTATTTTGCTCACCTCTGGTCTAAGTATAGCATATAACTTCACCCTAACTGTGACCAGACTTATTCTTCTCCTTACATTTGGACACTTGAGCTGACATTTGCAAAATACCTTAAGAGTTGGAAGCCAAAGTTACAATTAAGATCCACTGAGAATCTCTTCCTTAGTTATTAATATACAGGCAATACATGCTTCTTGTCTTGTAAAGATACTATGGGTATTATAGACATCCATAAGTCTAAAGTTCCAATACCCTCTCAAGCTAATATTAATAGTATTTTGTTAATACCATGTTGGTTTGAATTTGCAGTGTCTCTAACAAATCCTCCTCCCTGCACTGCCTGAAAATATCTATGAAATAAACCTCTTCAGTCAGTCTTTAAAGACTCCAGCAGTATTTCCCTTTCTCACAGGAATATAAATGCACATACTGCATGCCCAGAGTCCTACAACAAAAAAGTGGAAATGTTACATCGAGGACAATCTGCCAAGTACTATTTCATTTCCTTTCCCTACTAACTTCTCATAAGACAGCTGATTCCCCCCCACCCTTGTTTGTTGGTTCTGATTTGATTTAAGGGGAGAAAGACATTCGTAAAACATATGTGGAAAATTGGTTGCTGCTGTGACTACCATAAATGTGTATGCTTAAAATAAAATAATGTTTAGGATAAATATTAGGCAATATAGTATTTGAAAGTAGGATACATGTATAATGGCAGATTAAATTCTAGGATAAAGTCATGATGTGCTTCACAGTAGTTGCAATTAAATTGGAATGAAACAGTTAACAAATCAGATTTTTGACAAAATTATTTTAATTTTAAATATTGGACAAACTGTTCTGTTGTAAGCAATTCTAGAATTAAGCAGTGCATATGGTACCATACACATCTCTTCTGTAAAGAAGGCTCAATGTTATGCATTATCAGTATATAAATGGTTTTGCCACTTAAAACCATCAAAGAACAGTTTGGTGACAAGTATCTATGGATCATTGAATGGTCTTGCTTTGGGAGACCTATGCCATAACTTTAGGATTTCATTTAAAAATGTATTTCATGCTAGTAGACTTCCAGTAATCACTGTCAACAGGAGTAATGTGGTGAAGACACCATTCTTTGTAAAATTGTCCATTGGTGTTATGTATCAAAATAAATCATACATATCTTGTTTTGTGGGTGTCAGTTGTAGCTGTGTTGGTCTAAGGATGCAGGCAGACAAGGTTCCTTGGGTAAATGTGATATATTTTATTAGACCAACTAAATAGTTGAAAAATTGTTCTTTGCAAGCTTTCAGGCACAAACACCCTTCTTCGAGCATAGGGAGAGTGACACAATATGGACAGACTGACTCTTCCTATGACACAGAAAGACTTTTCCCATGCCTGAAGAAGGGTGTTTGTGCCCAAAAGCTTGCAAAAAGCAATTTTTTCAACTACTTAGCTGATCTAATAAAAGATATCACATTTACCCAAAGAACCTTCATAGTATCATAATATCATAGTACCTAGGGTCAGAAGGGGCCTAGAGCAGGCCATCTAGTCTGACCCCCCGCCAATGGCAGGAACGAGTGCCAGGGTCACAGGACCCCAGC
>JAGPOW010000261.1:18841091-18862000 GCA_030014935.1 Caiman crocodilus
ACGCTAGGGTTCGGTTGGCCTTCCCAACCACCATCTGACATTGGCGGCTCATGTTCATCTTGGCATCAACAATGATGCCAAGATCCCGTTCCTCCACCGACACCTCCGCCGTCTTTCCATACCTTGTAGCATTTTACAGACTTCTACTACCCTATACTGACTACTTTTCAGCCCACCCAAGTGTTACGTTCTACACTATGCTCATCACTTCATCTTCTCTTCATCTTCCTCTATATCATTTAACATATACCATCATTTAGATATGGCATGTCTATGGTTTTGGTCATTTCTTCCTTAATGAGATCCTACCTACTGAAGTACAGCACACCCAGCACTAAGTTCAAAATCAGTGTATTTGGAAGTGGTTTCTACATTTCTGGAGGTCTGTCAGCATTCCCGATGCCTACCACCATGATTTTGAGATGATGTATGTAATGGTGGCTTTATACCAGCTGGCTCTGGGGAAGCTGCTGTGTAACAGAATGTACTCTCAGAATGTATTTATTCTGGGAGAGGAAAATGTAGTTTGTGTGTCCTGGCTGTGTATTTCTAACCTTTCTTGCTTGAGAATCTAATCTCTTTTGATAATAGTAAGTCCACCCTGGAAAGTAATGCAAATAGTAGGAAAGGTCCAGTCTTTGAAACAAAAGAACAGTGTGACCAAGGGGTCAGGACACTGGCACAGCACTCAGGAGGCCTGGCTCTGCTACTGACCTGCTGGGTGACCCTGAGTAAGCATCCCTGTATGCTCCCGGTTCCCCACATATCACAGCAGTAGAGCACTTTGAGATCAGTGGATGCCAAGGTGGAAATGATAGCGAATAGGGCATATGTGCAACTAGGAAGTACCCAAATATGCCCTCAGAAGCTGCTTACAGAGTACTTTTGCAGTATTTCAAGAAGGTAAGTCCTGCACAGGTGCCACCCCTCATTGCTATGAGTTGATTAAAATATTAACATAGTGAATTTCTGTATGATGAGATTTAAAAGGAATTCATCTTCAAAGGTCTACAGTTAGTGCTAAGGGAGCTGTTAGTTTTTTGACATTGGGTGCAGCTATGAAAGACATTTACTGAGGAGCTGCCTAATTGCCTCTTCAGTAAATATCTCAGGGCACCTATACACATGCAGCGAGCCTGATCTGATGCACTGTAATTGCACTGTAATTACACTGGTGTAATACCAGTGCATCAGAGCAGAATCGATTAATCGAGTCTGCTGAAGTGAGGTAATTGCTGTGCTCCAGCAGAATCCAGGGGCACGTGTATCAGTGTCCCAGCCAGATGTGGCTGGTGAACACAGACTGTTGGGGTGGTGGAGCATCCTATGGAAGTGGCCAGGGCTTTGCAGGGGCTTTGCAGCCGGCCGGGAGTGGGGCGGTTTTCAGCCTCTCCACTACCAGCTGGAGTGCACAACTGGCTGCAGCCCCTGCTCCCTACTGTGAAAGGGCTGGCAGTGCCCCTTCAGGGGGAACACAGCAGCTCGAGCCACAATTTATCCTCAAGGAGGATGACCACACTGAGGACAGGACTCCCGGCATGCCTGGAGCTGGCTTTATTGCCTTGGCAGGTGTGCCAGATTGGGTCTTCCGTGCTTCTGAGAGTTATTTCTGGCCAGGCAGCTTGAGCAGGAGGGGAGAAAAGTAAAGAGGAGTGGGCTGGATGGACCCACTGAAGACTTATCTTGAGAGAAAAACTTCCCTGGGAACAGGGCGTCAGATCAATTGATCTGCAAGCTCAGAGAAGCTCATTATCCACAACAAGCGTTAATTGCCACTGCGTCCCTTAATTACTGTGGTGGCAAGTCAGTTGATTGATGAAAGCTTTAGGGAGCGTACAGTGGGAGATGTGAGAGCGGCAGGCTGCAGGCAGGGCAGCAGCCAAGTCTGCCGGCTGAGGTTTTGCGGGTTTTTTTATTCACTGTTGTTTTCTTTTTTGGAGCAGAGCCCCACTGGGGATGCCCACAGCCGGATCCGACTGGATGAACAGCACCCCTCCTGGAACCCAGTAAAACATCAAAGTCATGGCAGGGAGAGGTAGGAGGATCCTAGTTTGGCTAACTCCCCAAAGTATTCTCTGCGGTGAGTGTAGGCTCCTGGATGTCATCGGAGAGCAGGGGGGCCATGTCCCTACACGGTGATACGCTGACACCTACTCCCAGCCAGCTGCAAACCCCACCCCACTCCTGGCTGGCTGCAACCCTCTGCCTCTGCACCCGTGGGACACTCCACTGCCCCACCGGTCTGAGTTCACCTGCCATGCCTGGTCACAGCGCTGAAAAATGGTGGCAGGGGTGTCCTAGCTAAATTCAATGAGCTTTAGTTAAAGCACCCTTGCTGTCATTTTTCAGTGAGGGCACCCTGATGCACATGACACTCTGGGCGCTTTAATTAGAGCAACTCTCAGAATCAATCTAATTAAAGTGCCCCCTCCCCCCTCAAATCCTGGAGCACATGCAGTGTTCTTAGGATAGAGTAAACTAACTAACTCTGCCGCGGGTTAGTACTTTTAAATACAAGTACTATCCTATGACAGAGTTTTCTACTCTGTAGCAATGCACATGTCGATGTTGACACAACTGGCTGGGGCATGAGGGTGTTTTAGTGCAGGGGCTACCCTTTTGCCCCAGCCAGCCCCTCCACAACACCCTGAGCCAGATTGGAGCAGCCCCAGGCTAGCAGGCTGACCCCTAAGCTTGCTGCCATCTGGTGCTGCTCCAACCCAGCTAACGTGCTGCGGTCCTGAGTGCATGTTCACATGCAATGCCAGGGAGCAACACGTTCCAGCATGATATGCACCAGAACTTATTGCTGTATATTAATTGCATGTGTAGATATACCCACTGAGGAAAAATGCATCCTGCAACGGGCTGTTTTAAGGAGTCTGTGTGAAACCTCACCCTATCTACTCACTCCTGCTTCAGATGCTGAAAAAAATCTGTAATGCAGTTGTTTTTTGGCCCACACCCAGGATGTGCTCAGCACTGCTCTCAGGCACCTAGCATACTGGGTGCTCATGGTGGCTATATTACAGTTTTTCTGCTCTCAGTACAACCAGTGAGAGTGTTTTTGCTGTGGTGCTCCCACTATAACCGAATGTTATACAGACAGCCTCTGGCAGGAACTCTTACCAGCAGACGTGCTGGGGACATACAGAGAGCTGTAGAAAGGTTGGGGGTATTGCCAAGGGGGAAAATAGACGTTAATTTAAAAATGAGCAGGTTAATTCCAGTTTATCAAATCCCACCTCACATAAATGTGGAAGGGATCAAAGAGCTTGAGCGGGTGTTGTTATGGCATAAGATTAAGGCTATTAAGTGTGCTGTCCGCACACATTCCATCCTGGATGATAGCAATCTGCCAATTACAACTCCACTGAAGTAATTGCAGTTGGATGAAGTAGTCTTCATTTCCTGTGATTTTGCCATGCACAGTTAAGCAGCCAGTGCATTTCTATGCAGAAGTCTGTGTTTCAGTGTTGGTTGAAGTGAATTTGTAGATGTTTATGAAAGACTGTAAGGGCCAGATCCTGTAAAGCATTTAGGTGCCATAAGTTAGGTGCCACAGTCTAACTTAGTAAGCAGAGTCCACCCTGTGCTAGGTGCTTAGGTTTCTTGTACACGGGGACAGTGAGGTACCCTTGAACGGGATCCACAGCAGTTGATAGGTACCTTGAATTAGCCTTACTGAGGACAGGGGCAAACATTACAATCTATGGTACCTTTCTTAGTTGCAGGGAAGTACTACCATTTAAAGTCCACAATCCTGACCCCTCTCCTGTAAGTAGGTGTTTGTGTCTCCCCTACCACTTTTTGAAAAGAGTGCATTCCTTTCCAGTGGTGATGATACCATCTTACAATCTATATTAGCCTGCCTTTGGCCAAGAGATAGAAGGCTTAGGTTCAAGTCTACTCTTCTTGACAGAGTTCAAAACCACATCTCCCATGTGAGTTCCCTGTCAGGCTATCGGCTATTCTTGGTTGAAAGGACCAAGAAAATACATATATGTGTATATTTGTGTGTGGTAAGGAAGAGGGTTAGAGGGTGAGAGGACATAGCATTTTCTACCTTTCCTTTAAGCTCCGCAGTTGTTCAGAAAATACTTCAATATTCAGTGAGCTGAGGATGCAAAGGATGTGAGGAGGGAGGTTAAGATATAGGATCAGTTTAGCTTAGTGATTAGGCAACTTGGCTGGAAGAAAGTCTCGGGTTCTAGTCTCATCCCCAAGCAATGTTTCTTTATTTTATCCAGTGATCATTTCATTTGAAAGGCATTATCCCTTTCCCTGAGGGAACTGTGGGGAAAGGCAAGCACCATTGCTGGGTCATGGTGAGCCCTGCAGCTCTCTGTGACCCAACCCCCCCGCCCAGGTGATGATTTCCCTTGGAGCTGGCACCTTGAAAGCACCAGAGTGCAGCCCCATGCAGAGTGGTGCCATACAGCTCTCAGACTGCCAACATGGAAGAGCTGTCACCTAAGCCCTGTCATGAGGCCAGCATCAGGTTGCATGACAGCGCTACCCTACCACATGTTCAATTTAAGGCCCAATAGGAACCTGCCACAAAAATATTCCACATATTTTGTTGTGCCATTAGTCCCCTGAACATGTGGCAGGTTTAGTATTTATGGCATTATTAATAGGTTAATTGCATCTTTAGTGTAATGCTTGCCTGCGGCCTGTGAGTAGCAGCATCCTCATGATGACATTTTGAAAGAAATTGGCAGTGACGCTGCACTTGACTAGGGTCCAGTCAGGATATGGGAAGTTAGGCATTGTCCAAGAGTGCTTACCAGATCAAGTCCCTAAAGGGACTGAATGCAAGCAGCACCTGGTTTCTGCATCTGGACAAAACACACAAGGAGATCCACATTTTTATTCAGCATTTCTTTATGAAGAATTTAAAATGGTCTTCTATAGAAAGTTTTATTTCGAAGAAGCTATATTTTGGATGCAAAACTGTTTCCCTGAATGTTGCTTGACTGTGTCTATTACAGACATACCATGTTAGAGCTCACTGAATAAAGGTTGCATCCTATGTCAGATCCAGAACTGTGAAAGATGGTAAAACGCAGAGTCTGCTACTCTCATGCATAATGAACAGACCTTATACAAGAAGTTAAATTGACTGCCACAGACTTTCTCATGGGCTGGGATGCTGTAGGACATGATGGGGTCAGAGCTGAGCTAAGAATGTTAACCACAGTTTGTGATATTTGGGATTGCAGGTAAAATATCAAACATCAGGAAGCAATCTGAATAGCGAAGATTGTCTCGAGTGGCTTAAAATGTAAACCTTAATTCTACAAGTGTTCAAGTCTCAACTGTATTTACCGGCTAAGTCAACTAGAATAATCTTCATTGCAAGAGTAATGAAAATGTTGCTTAGTTGAGATAGGACTGTATACAGCTAATACTTAGCACCTGTGTACCATTTTTCATCTTTAGAGTGCTTTACAGACATTACCTAAATGGTCCTCATAACTTCCTGCGTTAGCTGTTTTTCTTTGAAGGGACTGATTTATGAGCAAAGATTAAAAGATGTGACTACGTAGAGCTTTGCCAAGGGACAGCTAAAACAGCTTTGATAATTGTTTATAAGTATTTGAAAGATAGAGCTAGGAAAAGGGGAAAGAACTCTTTGGACTGTTATATGTTGTGGTTCACCTGGGAGTGGGGAGATTAATGGAACAAAACCAACTTGAAATGGGATGAAAGACCACATCACCCGTCATGTGGAATAATTTTCCCAAAGAAGTGGTGGAGGCTACACTGTTTGAATCATTTACAACTAGACTGGAGAAAGCCCTTGAGAATGTGCTGCAAGGAGGAGCCTTTTCTTGGTGAAAGATGACTTAAGAGGTCATGTCTCTGATTGCGGTGATGTCTATGACTCCATGGGTATTAGTAATGGTTGCATTACTGTCTCAATGTATCCATGTATACAGTCTGGTTCCATAGCCCCTATAGAGACAAAACACCCAGAACTGACTTTAATGTGGTTTAATTTACAGAAAGAACACTGGGTTAAATCTTTAATCACATATGAAACGTTTTCTTTTATTTTTTAAGAATGCAAAGAGAAAAAAACAAAGGTCTAAAGTGTGGATAATTTTTTGCCTTACTTCAGCTTAATTGAATCCATCATGAAAAATCCACCAGTTCTTTCACTAGGAAGAATAAATAGTTGCCTAATTATAGATAGAATTTTAATATAAAAAAGAACTACAAGTAGGGATAGTGGACTGCTGTCTGCCGATATTGTTTTTTGGAAGAAAATATTTTTTTCAAGAAAAGTATGTACTTTTAACACAGAAAAAAAATCCAGGTTTGACTTAAAAAAATAATTTACATATTTTTAAAAGGTCTATATATTCTCTGGAAAAATGTTGACAAAAATGCTTCGTTTTCCCTATGTCTATCAACATTTACTGTGGATAAAACTTCATTTTCTAAGGACCCCAAGTTACAAGGTATATGCATAGTTGTGGGGAGGGCATGGGAGAGTTAGTTATGAAGATTAAAAAGCTACATATGTATCATAAAGACTAAAAAAATAGGAGAGGAAAGTTGAGAGTTGCGATAGAATCCAAGGGTTAAACAAAACAAAATCAAATGCAATAGAAATTTTATTACATCCTCTTTCCTCCCTCTTTTTCTTCTGCTTTGGACCACACACTACTTTTTCCACAGGATCTCTGTTGCTCTCATACCAAGTTCTTTGCCTCAGAGATCCTCACATCTCTTAAAACTCCAGGTAAGCTTATAGCTAGATACAGATGTTCAGCTGCATCTGCTCCTTTCTTAGTGGCTCCAGGCAACTGCAGAGATCAGTTAGGCTCCAAACAGGCATCACATGTGTCCCAGGATAAACTATTGTATCCTGGGACATTCAGACAGCCATGTGCATTGTCCCGGGACAAACCCTAAAAAGGTTCATGGGATACAAAGTGCTAACATTCATCGCAACATGCATCTGACTGGGGATCCCAGGATTCCATCGCTGAATCACTGATAGAAAAGTGGCAGCATATTCAGTTACTGAATAAACCCTGTGTAGAAGAGCGATGTGTGTACATACCAATTCTGAGACATTTCTGTTCCAGGACAAGCAGGTACCATTTGTCCCTGGTCAAACTCCAGGGACAAATGCAATGTTTGTTCCTAGCCTTGGGCTTATTCTGCTGCTTGCACAGGAGAAGAGTTTCATCCTTACTGGCTAGCCCACAGTTTATACAATTAAATGACAGACTGTTGTTGGCTCATCTCTGTAGAGTACGGACAGTTGTTTGCCATACCAAATCTCTAGTCACATGGCACAGTTTAAGCCATGTGAATATACACTGGGAGTGGCACGTACACTGGTTCCAGGAGCTGCATAGATAAACTGGAGTAAGTAATTCAGGGTGGGCTGGTGAGAGTGGGGGTTGGCAGGTCCAGGGGAGATTGGCAGGATATGTGGAGACTCGTGTGTCCACCATGGGGTTGTCCATCCAAAGGTTGGAAGGTTGGGAAGTAAAAATAGCCCATTCAGAGTCAGGGGATGAGAAGAGCACAGCCCTGGGGTTGTGACTGGCTCAGTTTTCCCTGACCTGGGGCTGTGCTCCAAACCTGTGCAGGAGAGATTGGGTTAACCTGTTCCCAATCTAAGTTAGTTCACCTTCTCTGAGAAGGTGAACTAGCTTAGATCAGACCCACCACTTTTTGCCCAATTTAACCCCATGATTGCCTGTATAATTGGGCATTTAGATCAACCTAATCTTAGGTTGATATAAACTCCTGTACGTAGCCATATTTTGGTATGAGTGAGTTAGTGGACTTTCTTTTAATCTATAACAATTTTCCTTGGAAAAAAACCCTAATCCTAGATTCAGAATGAAAAGACTATCCCCACAATCACAAGTTTCCATTTACATAAAGGTCTAGTCCAAAGTCAATGAAGTCAGGAGGGCTCTTAATGGCTTTAATTGCTTTCTATAGATAAATTAAAGAATTACAGGACCTGGTTTCCAAATACAGGTTCAGTTTTTTTCTCCACTTTCAATGAAAGCCAAGGTAAGGCATAAAAATGCTAGTGGTGCTGAATGCTACACAGAATACAATACAGATGCAAATTATGGGCCGATTCAAAAGAGTATATCTGGTTTGAAAATCAAGGTAGCACCACCTGTCAAAACAGTGAAAACCTGAGGTTTCTGTGATTTCCCTTTTTTGTCACTTCCACCTTCTTTTACCTTCCAAAGAGATCAAGGAAAAAGTAGGACAAGATAGTAATTCAACTTTTTTCTTTTAGAGGTCATTAGATTACTGGTGTAAAATCAGCATAGCATTCACTGTCCTGAGTACAACAATGCTCGTGGACATGAGCTGAGGATATGGATCATTGTTTTTAACTTTTTTCTGCTGTGAAAGCATGTGTACTTTAAGGAACACATGGCCCAGAGACTTGCGGGTATTGCTTGATGGCTGCCTTGTTAAAAACACATTTAATTTGTGTCAACAGTGACTTTGCTTTAAAAACGTTATTGTTTCCTATTGCAGCAGTTAAAAAAACTGTTCATAGCTATTTTTCTTTTGACTGTCATGTCTCATCAGTTTATGGTCACCTTGATTTTTACTGCAAAGGTATCTCATCATGGGGATAAGACTGTTCAGTCTTGCAGTTTTGCTCATTCCTGATGAAAGCAGCTTCTCAGAGGGATTGAATCCATCCAACAAGTATTTATTGATCCAGTGCTGTGACATTTTCCTGGCTAGACTTCAAAATTAGTGTTTTTGCTGCATGTGTGTTAGCTCAGGACAGAAAAGCCATGGAGTTGAGCTCTACAACACACGTATTTGGAAGATTATAGAGAAGTATTTAAAACTCTCTGATGTGCTAAAGGGGACCGTTATTTTTTAGCAAAATAATAGAAGTGCTCATAAAATCTCACTTTAAGTGTTTTTCTATTCTGCATCTCCTTGATTCATTTAATGGTGATTTTTTGGAATAAGGTCTGAAAGGCAGTTAACCACTAGATGTCTGGAGTCACAATTTCACATTATTATTTATTTGTTTCATGCAGAATGTGGTAGTATTTAGGGAAAGGGCAAAGCTTTTAGGCTAACTAATACCAAGGGGTCATTGTCTAAAGGTAGTTCTCAGCAAAGGAAAAGCATCTAACCTCTTTTTTTCCCCATAGCAAGTGCTTTGTTACTTAAAAATATGATTCAGTACATCACTTTTTATAAGATTTCTTCTCAAGTATGTTTTTGAGGATCACATATACTGACTGTGGTCCAAATGCTCTGAAAGACTGATCAGATTTTTATTATACATCCTGTTAGTGGACACTAGGTGTGAGTTGTATGGTTCTGACACTGCTTTCTTCTGGCAAAAAGAATGCAAAAAGTAGTGATTTGAATAGGGTCTCCACTTGGCAGACTATCAGCTTGTACTGCCTTGGATAAGAAAGACCCCTAATTTGGTCTGTCACTGCAGTTTTAATGTTTCTCTGTTTCAAATGAGAGGAAATGACTCCATGCTTCCCTTCTCCATAAGGGACCACCAATTCCAGTGTTCTGTTTAGTGTTTCCATTTTGTTATACCTGGAGGGACCCTACTAATATTCAGCCCCTGGAGAAGAGAACTCAACTCCTAGGTGCCCGAGGATGTCAATGAGGCAGGCTAAGTACACCACCAAAGATGAATTATTGAGGGTGTCAGCCAGGGGCAAGAACAGACAGACCTGCATGTTTGTACTTTGGTCCTCAGAAGCCTGCCAGATTTTCATAGCTGGATGTGATGTTTGATAAAGTGAGACCCCTTTTGCCAAGATGAACTTACAAGTGTTTTAATGACTTCATGTATGATAGTAGTTTCATAGTGCTTAGGGTTGGAAGGGACCTAAAGAGATCATCGGGTTCAACCCCCTGCCCCGGGTAGGAGCGAGTGTGGGGTCATAACACCCCAGTCAAATATCTGTCCAGCCTTCTCTTGAAGACCCTCAAGGCAGGAGAGAGCACCACCTCACTTGGGAGCCCATACCAGAGCCTGGCAGCCTAAATGTGAAGTAATGTCTCCTGATGTCCAGCCTGAACCTTCTCTCTAACAATTTGTGGCCGTTATTCCTAGTAACTCCAAGTGATGCCTGGGGGAACAGAGCCTCATCCAATTCCCACTGGTACCCCCTGGTGGGTTTGTAAATGACAGCCTTCTCTTGTGGAGACTGAAAAGATTCAGGCCCTTCAGCCTCTCCTCATAGGGCCTGATCTGCCCCTTGGCCATGTGAGTGATCCTTCTCTGCATCCTCTCAATGGTAGCCACATCCCTCTTGAAGTGTGGTGCCCAGAACTGGACGCAGTACTGACCCACACCACGTAGAGGGGAAGGATCACCTCCCTGGACCTGCTTGTGATGCATCTGCAGGTGCACGACAAGGTGTGGTTAGCCTTATTGACCGCTCCCTCGCATTGGCGGCTCATGTTCATCCTGGAGTCAGCAATGACTCTAAGATCCCATTCTGCCACCGTGTTGACAAGAAGGGGGTTCCCCAGCTTATAGGTGTGTTGCTGGTTCCTTCTCCCCAGACACAGTACCTTGCACTTGTCTGTGTTGCATTCCATCCATTCTCATCCACCCGTCCCTGTAACCTGTCTAGATCTAGCTGGATTCTGTCCCCCCCCCTTCAGCATGCCCACCTTGCCTCGCATCTTGGTGTAGTCAGTGAATTTGGACAGTGTGCTTTCCACCCCCACATCCAGATCACTGATAAAGATGTTGAACAGTACAGGCCCCGGGACAGAACCCTGGGGGACTCGACTGCCCACATCCCTCCAGGTTGAAAATGACCCATCCATCACCACTCTCTGGGTGTGACCACCTAGCCAATTTGCCACCCATCTGACTATGTAGGCATCAGTGCCACAGTCAGCAAGTTTTTTCGAGAGAATGTGGTGGGAAACAGTGTCAAAGGCCTTTTTAAAATCCTGGAAGACAACATCTACCTCAATGCCCTCATCCAGGGAATTTGTGATGTGATCATAAAAGGAAACTAGGTTAGTCAGGCAGGATCTACCCTCAATGAATCCATGTTGCTTGCCCCTGAGCATTACCTCCCCTGCTGGGCCCTTGCAGATGTGCTCCTTGATAATTTTTTCAAAGGTCTTCCCAAGGACTGAGGTGAGACTAACTGGCCTATAATTACCCAGGTCCTCCTTTCCCCACTTCTTGTAAGTGGGGACCACATTGGCCCTTTTCCAATTCTCTGGTACCTGGCCAGAGCCCCACGAGCACTCATAAAGTCATGCTAGGGCTTCATGATCTTCACAGGTTTTGATTTCAGAAGAATGGAGTCTGCTTTTTTGTGAGAAGGATTTGTGCTTCATAGAATACAAAGGAAAGCTTGACATCATGTTAAATTGGGTAAAATATTTATCTTCTTTACATTAGTTTAAATTTCTTTGATGGGATGTATTGCATCATTTTAAAGTGAATCATATGAGTTGTAATTTAAATTTCAGGTGAATCTACCTTTTTTTGGTACCTGAGACTTCTACTAATGGTATTTTGAAGACTAGCTGTGGGTTGTCTTGTCATCTTTATCAACAAGTGACAGAAGTTTAATTTTTCTTTAGTTAGGTTTGTAGAATAAAATTAATTGGAGATCAAAAAGGACTTAAAGGTATCTGTCTGATACCCAATTAATACTGGATCATGTACTCTCAAGCATTTTCTCCAGTCTAGTAGTAAATTACTCATATGATGAGTAGCCAGTTTCACATCTACCAGCTTCTTTGAGAGACTGTTCATTCATAGGAAATGCTTCTTAATATTTACCTTAAATATACTTTTGCTGTTCCTTCATATTGATACCCCTATTTCTAACACAGACTCAGTTGAAATTTTGTACTCCTACTTACATCTTTAAAATAGTGCTGCCACCTAAGCCTGTATGTATTTTCTCAGCAGTAAAGTCTTCTAGGCACCTACATTTCTGTTGCTGGGCCTGTGCACATTCATCTGAGTCCTCTTGGCTGAGGATTCCCCTAGACAGAAGGGCACTTAAGAGTTAAGCATTGCAGTGCTGAACCTAAGTTCCATTTAAAGATATGGTCCTAAGTAACTTGACTAAGATAACACAGGAAATGTGTGTGGTAGAAAAGGAAATGATTGTGGGTTTTCCAATTGACTCAAGTGAGCACTGTGACCACTAAACCACCCTTCTTCCCTTATTAGGCAATAATTCTATTTTAAAATATAAATAATGTACTGGATATTAGGGCTGAGCAAACCAGCACTGTTTCATTTCAAATTCTGTTTCAATGGAACAGTATTTCATTTTGAGTTTCATTTCATTTTGAAACCCCTGTTCCGTTTTGTTGAAAATCTTTCACTGTTTTGACACCGTTTCAGCATTTTGCCCATAGAGGAAGCACAAAATTGCCTGTAATGTTGTAATTTCAAGCCTGATTTGGATGAAACTTACAGGGGTGGTAGCCCCTTTCAGGGCCAGGAAGCCTGCTGAGTTTCAAGGAGATAGGTGCAGGAGTTTCTGGGAAACTGAACCTCAGGCTGCTGACAAGCAAAACTTGCGACATGGGTGACACTGTGTGTGCATTAAGGCTCACCCTCACTGGTGCTGGGGCCTCTACATGACATGGCAGTGTGCCCCAATGAGGGTCCCTCCTCCCCTACAGCCTCATCTTGGTCCACCACTTTAAATAAAAGGTAATAACTTAGTAAGCAGCACAGTAGCATCAGCAGTATCTCAGGCTGCCAAACAGTCACAGACTAGAACCTTTCTTTCCTTTCCTTCAGGAGCTTCTTCTCTAGCAGCTGCCAGATAAGTCTCCCTGCCAGCCCCAGCCCTGGGGCTTAAATGTACCTAGGGCCCTGTGTCCTTCTGGTCAGGGACTAGAGGTGTCGGTCTAAGGACATGGCACTGGCAGACAAGGTCTTTTCCTCAATCTAATCTAGTATGTTTTAGCAGACCAACTGAATAGCTAGTTACATAACTATATCTTAGCAAGCTTTTGGGTTGAAAAACACTTCATCAGGCTGAGGAAGCACCTGCAGTTGTAGCAGAAAGCACCCTTTGTACACTTCCCTTCTGGACATTGATATAACAGAAGCCGCTTCTTGCTTGCATCCCTTGACACTTATTTTATGCATTTTTTTTCCAAGTATTGTCAGAGACCTAGAGCACTCGTTGCATGGGTATGGCAAGGCTCAGAGCAAGTCAGAAAGCTGAAGTTGCTTTCCGTAGGAGAAACCTAGAAACTACATTTATATATCAATTAAGGTCAGTGTCACTAAAGAAAACAAAAGAACTAAAATTTGTATTTCAAAACCTGTAACTATAACCTGGTGCTAACTTAACTCATGTGCTGTCCACAGTAACCTATGATACTCACTATCTCACATTGCATTTTTATATTTCATCTGTCTCGTCTTTACCATGGCATTTTGTATTTTATATTTTATACTTTTAAACCCTTAAGGAATTGTACTTCCTGTAGAATGAAGTTATACCCTGGGTTGTTGTTAAAAACAGCATTGAAATTGTAATTGTAAAGTGATAAAATCTTGTTATATTGGATGGTCCCTTGAGTGAATGTGAGTGTATGGTGCTCAGTAAGTAATTAAATGACAATAGCCTAGCCAAAGGAACTTAACATTACAAAACTGTGTTCTGCAAGCCATTTTAGGCTAATCAAGCCAAGGAACTGATTCCTGGAACTGAGCACCCACCTCATTGACCATTCCTGTAACCCATGACAATACAGACATTAAGTCAATAAGTCAAGGGTGGACTCCCAAAACTTCAGGTACCAGCAGGCAGAGACCTTTGTGACTAACAATTGTCATATACTACCCAAAAACCACATGGGACAGCAACCTCCAGATTGGGCAGCCAAGATGATGCTGGGGGAATCACAAAAGTCTGCCAGAAAGGGATAAAAGGCAGTGAAGCATGTCCCACAGTGGCGCCCTCTCATCCAGCACCTGATCTACTGAGACAGAAGGACAAGCAGGCAGCCCCCTTCTGGAGAAGACATTGCCTTGAAGGAAGCTGACTATTGACATTGTGAGGCAGAAGTAGGTGTGATCTCCACCCCGGTTGCTCCAGATGTCTGAGGTGAAGTGTAAGGCCATTTGTGGACCTGCCTTGTGCAGCTCCTCCATCAAGTACTCCCTGCATGCCTCGTACAGGGAGGGCACCACTGTTTTGCTGAAGGTGGTACATGCGAGCACTTGGTAGGATGGGGCTGATCTGCCTGAACCTTGGCCACACAACTAAGGAGAAGGGCTGGCTGTCCATAGCCAGCATCTCCCCAATGCTGTGGGTGATCTTGCTTGCTCTTGCAACTTGCCTCCCTTTCTGTCTGCCTTTCCCCCACTGTTCCAGCCTCTGCTTTTGGGGGACGGGGGCTTTGGAGTGAGAGGGGGTCTTCCCTTTGGGCATGCTCCTGCTGGTACCAGGCTAAGGAGGAGCAAGAGCAAGGAGGTGGTGCCTGCGGAGATGCATCAGGATCCCCATGATGCTTATGCATTTTATTCCCTTGCCCCAGCTGGTTTTGGCTTGGCAGTGGAGGCAGATATCATATGTGGGATCACCTGCCAGCTCAAAATGATCCCAGACCACATTACCTGCTCACTTCTGGGGTGCGGGTGCACGTGTGGATACTGCACTTCCCCCCTCCTCAGCAGACACAGGCACAAGCACAGGCACAGGCACAGCAACAGGAGGAGTGGACTTAGTTGAGCCACTTGCTTCTGCAACCTCTACCTCAGCCTTCTCTGAGGTGCCTTCTGGGGAAGGAGACCTGGCTCTAGGGAAAACTTGAAGGGTGTGAAGCACACACTCAGATGATTCTCTCTCCTTCCCCAGAATGTCCTTTGTTAGGGCACTCAGGTCCAGCTCCAGCTCTTCCTCTGGCACTGAAGGGCTCAGCATGGGAAGTGAAATGGGGGTGAAGGAGACTGTCATGCTAGTGCATGGAGCTGCTGCTTGTTGTCATGGTGGTGGGGGGGTGCGTTGGCTGGTGCTCTTGGAGGGGATGCAGTCTCAGGAACAGGCAGTGACACTGGTACTGCTCCCCTCCCTTTGCCGCTTGTGGAAGCCTCATCCCTGCTAGTTGTAGGAAAGAGGCTGCATCTCAGTTTGGTGGAGTGGCAAGACTTACACCTCTCCCTCTACCCACTCTTCCACTCCTCCCTGAAGGCTTGCCAGCTGCCTTTCCACCACGCTTATGGTATGTTTCATAGTGTCTTGCTTTTATACAAATATATAGATGTATCTGCATTCCTATATAAATTCTGTAAGGTGTGTAGTCTATGCCACAAGGTATAAATGTATAGAAATCAATTATAAATGTATCTCCCTTCCTATATAAATTAAATTCTATAGTGTAATATCCAAAATCATTATAAAATAGAAAAGAATAAATCAATTAATATAATTATAAAATAAAAGGGTCTAGAAGAATGAAAAAGGTGTTCTGGAATGCCATTTGCTAGGGTAGGCTAGCAAGTAGGAAATCATTCAAATCAAGGCTAGTAGCAGCCTTTGTTGTCTAATGCTCCTGAGCTGCTGGAAATACAGAGCTCAATAACTGTCAGACCCCAAGGCATAAAGCAGACCAGTTCAAACAATGCTGCCTTTTATGCTGTTTTTCCACCCCTCCGCCAGATCACTGGGATTGGAAGGGACCTTAGGGAAGGATCACTGTCACTGGCCAGCTACACATTTCAATATGAGAGCAATCCTCCCCCCAACTTTCTGTTTCCCTGCAGGCAAGCCCAGCTTAAGCTTCAAAACTTGAAATGTTTCAAAAGTTTTGAAATGTTTTGACTGCCCTCATTATGTTTTGAGGCTGTTTCAAAGCCCTTCATTTCATTTCGATTTCACTGTTTCAAGCTAAAAACAAGTCAAAATAGTGTTGAAATGAAACAGTCAGTGAAATTTCACATAGCCCTACTGGATATTATAAATGAGCACTCACTCCATACTCATCCCTCTAGTACACAGTGTCCTGTAGGACTCATACGTATGGGTTAAAAGCTGTGGGACAGTGGTAAGCACAACTCTAAATTTCTATTGAGATTGTGTCTCTGTAATAAGAAGCATAGATTTCTCAGATGTTTGATGCTTAGATAGTTCAACTGAAAGCCAGTTAGCAGTAACAGTGTATTGTAGTGGTTCATACTTCATTTCTCAAACAATATCAGACTTGGTTATTCTAACTTTATTAAATCAAACTTAAACATTTAATGTAAGAGAAACTAAGAGAAGTGGTAGGAACTTCATTTAAATTGTAATTTGTTATTAAAGTTTCTCAATGTTCTACCTCAAGGTTTGTTTTTTTGCTTGAATGCTTGGAGTTCTTGCCATTAGACTAATTTCACATTGGAGTCAGGGATAGGCTGCTGGACAGCTCATCTAGTGTTTCCTTCCAACAATAATGTCTCTTTCTGTAGTAAGTATAATAAAATCTGTGTGTCTAGTTGTGAGACACAATTAACTTTCTGCAGCCTGTTGTTTTGTCTTTGTATTATCATAACCACTGTCAGATTATTCACAGCAGTCAAACACCTTCTCTGAAATCCTGAAACCAAAATAACAAATCATTATTGAATGGTGGATTAAGATGGGGTATCACTATTCAATCACCACTTTGCTTTACATAAAAAGAAGCCAGAGTCTGTGTGGCCAGCAGTTGGGTGGAAGTAATTCTCATTTTAGTTCCAAGTTATCAATCTATGTGACAGAATGAAGACACAATGGCTAGGGACAGAAATTACACAAAAAACAGTATAAGTGATCACAAAGCACTTCAAATTTGTAACACAACAGAAGTTCAGTGCACATGTACTGCTTCCAAGATGGTTGAAACCAGTTTAAGATAAATCTGGATGTATGTAGTATCATATTTAACTGATATAGGTTAAATTGGTTAATTGAACTTCTTTCCCAGATCTGCTCCAGATTCAAATTAACTCAGACCCCAGCAAGGGCTTGAGCTCTCCCTGGCTTCTGGCCTAGGCCACTGCAGATATGTGGCTGCATTTGCAGAATCAAAATGAATGTCTGTTCATTTGCTTATCAGTTCAGTCTACACAGCTTAAACTAACCTGTGAAGATTGAATTGATTCAGTCTTGGGCTTTTTGAGTGTCTGTACTTAGCCAATATATTTTGACTACAGTATGCATCCAGCAAATATTTATTGCTGGATATATATACTTGTATGTATATACAATAGGTTATACACAGAGAAGACATTTGGTTAGAAATAAAGGCTAAGAATTTGAAATGACAAGTGATGTGGTGCCTCATTTTTGGGTGCCCAATTTGAAACGCCTTCAGACAGGTATGATTTTTCAGAAAGGGCTGAAACCCAACTCTCTGATAATCAACCCCCTTTCAGGTATATCACGTTAGACACTTGACGCATGAGGCATTGATAAACACTAGTCATTTCTGAAAATCTTGAACAAACCCTTAATCAGCATGAGTAGTGACCAAAAGGTACACTTCATATGAAAAACATGACATACTTTTACACTGCAGACATTTTGTGGTTGGTACGTAACATTTTCCATCTGACCCAGTGGAAGCTTTGTACTTTTGAAATGCTATGCTCCCAGTTCAAGGCTTTGAAAAAATCACAGAAAAATGTAATGATGGGATGAATGTTGTATTTTGTAAAACTTTTATTTTTAACTGCTCACTATTCTCTGGGCCTCCCAGAGTGCTTCAGATGATTAAGGGGTACCACTACCATATCCTTGTTCAGATATAGCAGAAAGTCCTACCTCTTCTTTTCCCCAATAAGATAGTGGTGGCAGCATGTGTCCTTCCAGTTTTCACCTTAGGAGGAGGAATGCATATCTATTTGGATAGATAAATCAAGGCTTCTCCATCTTTCTCTTTAGAGGATCCTCTGCTGGGGTGGGATTATCATGGGGAGTGGAAACAGGGGAGAAGGGGCTGAGTAATTGGAATCTGGTTATCTACTAACAAAAGAAAAATTACTTGGCACCACAACCAAACCGTTCTGCTTTATTATGCATCATGACATGAGGGGGATGGACTAGATGACTTCAGAAAATCCTTTCCAGGCCTACTTTCCTATGATCCTATGACATGACACTGCAGATATTGTTAAGGTACAGTGTAATAATGTCTGACCTGCTGTGGGACAATTTCAAAAAGTCATCATTATTTACTGTTTAGCATTACTACTACGGCTGCATGAAACTGCAGTCCCTGATTTGATTTGGTGGAAATTCAACTTGATTTGGTGGCCAAATCTCCGAATCTGAATTGAATCAGAGGACCCTTTAATCTCTTCAAATTGAATCGGCAGACTTGGCAGTGGTCCTGGAAGTGGACCAGAAGTACTTCCAGTCCACTTCTGGGTTTGCCGCTGAGTACGTGGGGGACCCCCCCCCTGCACTTCTGTGGGATGCTCCATCCACCACAGCATTGCAGTAATCGTGAGCCGTACCTGGTGTACCTCAAGGTATGTAGAAAAAACATTTAAAGCTATGTCTATGTCTGAATTGCTGATTTTCTGAATGAGCATCTAATCTTCAGATTTTCATTCGGCCAAATCGTATCAGAAACAGTCATCCGAATCAACAAATCAAATCACTATCCTTGATTCTGAATTCTGAATAGGGGCCATTTCTCACATCCCTAGTTACTACCATTATCTCTCATTTTAACTATTATAAGACACTCTGGTCAAGCATATGCTATTATGATGGCAACTATGGACAAATGCTGAATGGTATAAATTGATTTTTCTTTTTCTTTTGCTGTTTGTTTCTGCCACTTCATTTTTCCCCCTCCACAGAATTTATTATGAATTCTCATTTGGTCAGATCCTGCTCTTCTACTAAATCCCTCCAAGCAAGATGCCCACTGCAGTCAATGAACCAAATCCAAATCCCAGGGAGGTCATAAGGAATTTGTACTGGATGTCTTTGAGATTAAGATTTGGGCAAGCTGGGCTGTAAAATGAATTTTGGTTAATTTGTCACTTTTGCTATGGCCATGGCTGCTGTCTTACTCTCAATATCAATGCTATCAATACTCAGTTCACTGAAGTTTTTCACTTTTTTCACAATGCATACATGGTGAGAATGCATCTCCCTTAATGAACTTCAAATGCTGAATGAAATAAGGTAGGCAGATTTTTTTCTTTACATCATTATCTGCAAAATAATGGAAAATGACTGACATTTCCAACCTTTCTGTCACAGGCTCTTTAGTGCTACAAATACTTTGTTTCATCCAGATTATGGCTTCCATCAAGATATTAAGAAATTTCAGTTCACAGTTTATAGAAAATGAGTAATCCTTCCTGCTGTGGCTATTTTCAGAGAAAAAATGGGTAGCACTCTTATTTAAATGAAAAAAAAATGTGTGAAATAGTTTCTAATCATATTAGTAAAATGTTACAAGAACTCCATGCAGGTGAATGCAACTTCCATATTATTTCTTCATTATTATCTGCTTGTCCACATTCCACAAGTTGCTCTAGTTCTTATAATATGAGGAAGTTTTAATGTGAAGTCATGTGAAGGTGCTTCTATGATCTGATAGATTTTCCAGATACAAACCTTACCTCCAGGCACAAGAAAACTCTTTTGAAAGATGCCAAAAATTCTTTCTGACAAAATAAACGTATTTTTAATTAGCCTTATTATTCTCAGCATGGTCATCTATTTAAAAATTGCCATTTGGAACCAATACTTGTTGCAAGTGTTCACAGCACGTGCTATCCTATATAATATATACAATAACATGTAAATTACTTAGAATTAAACTATATGAATGATCTTTATAGCCAACCAGAGTCATTGTCCATTGGCCAACTGCTGATATTTTTCATCTATTAATGAGGTTTGGCTGGGCCAATGCTATTAAATGAGGGAGAAGTTCGGAAAGTAGACGAATATGAAAAGTTAAGTGGTTGGTTTGGCTCAGTTGTTGATGAAACGTTATCTCCAGCTAGTCTGAAGTTATTTCATAATTTAATAGCACACTGACTAAAACTGAGTGGTGAATTTGATGCTTAAAAGTGTTTTTAAAAACACTGCTTCTATTTAAGGCCAAGTAACCCTCCCGTGTCATGCATACGGTCATGCACCTATCTGCTTCTCGGGGGGTGGGTAGGGGAAGGCAAGTTGCTGGCAGGTGAAGCAGTCCCTGGGCTTTGGAGGGGTTGGTGCTTCCCTCCACAGCAGCAGTGCCCCCTCCCACAGGCAGCACCTTCCACAGGCACCCAGCTCTGGCAGTCCCAGGGGGCACTGCAGTTGTGGACGGAAGGACCAGGCTCCCATGCAGCTCAGGCAGGCAGGCAGGCTCCAAGAAAAAAAAATCAGACTCACCGTTTTTTTTTCCCTTGGGTGGAGCCTGCCTTCTCAGGCTGCTGCCAGGCTGCCTGCATGGACTTGCTGCAGAGCCCCAGAGTTGCACGGAGGCTGGTGCTTTGCTCTGCAGCCGTTAGGGCAGCCAACTAAAATTCCTTAGAAGAGTTTTAGTTAGCTGCGCCCCAAGTCATTTAAGTGGCATTACGCCACTGAATTTTCTTTAGCAGCTGAAATTACCATGCAATGTAGCAAAACCCCCAGTTTTTCGTTTTTTATTCATTTTAAAATGCATTCTTTCCCCTTCCCCAACTATTTCTGACTTTTTCTCTCCCTCTCTATTCCCTATAGATAAGTATAAGTAAGTTAAGATGTTGGATAAGCTTTAACATTTTATTTTAGGTAGTAAGTTTTATTTTTCTTTCCCCTCTTTGCCAATAAGTTCCCTGCTATTTTGATATTGATACCCACTGTTTTATAAGTGATAATTATTATGTTTGTACTGCTTTTATATTGTGTGATTGCTGTTTTAGGCCTATATATGTAAGT
>JAGPOW010000261.1:18862100-18881745 GCA_030014935.1 Caiman crocodilus
ATTTGGACCCCTAAGTTGGGTTATGCTTTACTATGGTTTGGCCCTGCTCCAGTCTCTGCTCCTCGCCCCTCTAACTTCTGTCTCATTTCTCCCTCTCATGCTTCTGGCTCACTGCCACCTCCAACACCTGTCCTGAGCTCCTCTCTGCCTCCAGACCCCATTTCTTTGCCACTGTCTTATCCCCACTGCCTCTTTCTTTTCCCCTGAGCAACCAGGTTTTTGCCTCAGTTTCTTTCCTGGTTGTCTCCTCCTTGCCACCACTTATCTGCCTCCCCCTCTAATATCTCAGCTGTCTGCCTCAGTTTCTAGCCCTAATTTACCTTAAGTAAACCCAAGCCTCAGTTTTTCAGACAGTTTCTCTGTAGTCCAGTGGTTCTAATCCCAGTTCTGGCAACTTTCACTCCCTACACTTTAACCTTCTCTCTCTCCTGAATCTTCCCCCAAGTACACACATACACACTGTACCATCCAGTTAGGAACTAACGTGTGTGTAGGTGGGCTGTATACGTGTGAACTGGTGAGTGTGTGTGTGTGTGTGTGTGTATGTATGTGTGTGTGTCATTGTGTGCATGATATATGAATTAGTGATCTGTGTCTAACTTTTGGGGTGTATAGTATATGTGCTTGAATTGGTGATAGGTATGCATGTGCCTAGGCTGGTTTGGATGTGTATGTACCTGAGCTGGTAGTGCGTGTGTGTGTGTGTGTATGCACCTAATTGATTTGTGTGTTTATATATGTGCAATTGTGTCACACTTTCCTGTCTAACAGTACAATATTGAAATCCTGAGAGTTGCCCTGACCCCACAGAACAACAGCAATACGTTGCTGACACATGCAAACACCAACACCATTAAAGCAGTGCAAAAGCATTTAACTCACTTTAAAGTGTTGTGCACACATGCTCCTCATTTCATCTATGCATGGCCCAGTTATCTGAGTGTTTTAACTGTGAAGTTATTATTTAATAAGCTAGGCAGTGCTTCCTTCTTATGTTTTAGAAGAAAACAATGAGCCAGTTCCCTTTAGTCAAAAGAACAACTGGAGATGTCCATGAGGATATTCTGGGATGATTTCACTGCACTTGGTCTTGGGCCCTTGGTTACCTGGGCCCTGAGAGCCTCAGTGACACACTCCCAGATTTGAACTACACTAGGAGGTATGAGTGGGATATGCTTGGGCCCCTTTCTAGCAGGACCTGCTTCGTAGGCAAGCAATATAGACAAGCTCTTTGGTGCCTAAAGTAAGTCGCAGGGAAGTTTCAGCCTGGGAATCCCAATCTCACATAAATCCCTAACACAAGTGGAGCCTAAATCTGTGGGAGACAGGGGATTTCAGATCCCTCTTTTTCATGTTTCCTATTGGCAGGCATAGGCAGTCCTCCATTCAACATGCTGCCAATTGTAGCTACGATCTGTAAGCACTTACTCTCCCCATGAATTGCATAGGATACTTAGGATCCTAATTTGGGGCTGTGAAGTCCAATCGGAAGCCAGACACCAACGGGCCAGATCCACAAGACCCTTAACTCCCAATGTTTTCAGTCGGGGCCAGGCTTCTGAACAGGAGTTAGATCTCCAAATATCCTGATGGGCCAGAATACTTTCTGCAGCACAAAGAAACTCCACAGAACATGACCTATTTGTTACGTGAAGCAAAAAATAAACCATTTGCTAGGTTGGTAAAAGCTTTATTTACTTTCTATCATCTTAGATCTGTTGGTGTGGGAGCATAGCTGGCTTTAGGGATGGGTGATGTGGGCAACCACCCAGGGTGCCGTGGTAAGTGCACTGCCCCTCCCCCCCAAACGTGGGACCAGCCTGCACTCACAGCAGCTATCTTGCCCAGCACCACCAGGATAGGTTTCAGGGGTAACCTTGTACCTTGCAGGTACCTAACCTGCCCATCCCCACCTCACCTGGGTAGATCCCTGTCCTGGGTAGATCCCTGTCCCTGGCAGAAGTGGTAACCCTTCCTTTTCCCCTCCATCTCCAGTCACTGCTCAGGAGGAGCTGGGCTGGGCAGTGTGGGTGGCAGAAGCAGTGCCTGGTCCCCGTCCACCTGGTGTAATATTTCACTTTGCCTCCCTGCTGGATTGCGCCCTGCATCCCTACCTTCCTGCCTCTGTCTGCAGTGGAGCCACTGATGTGGGGGAGGGCGGCATCAGAGGGGGCTACCAAATATAGGTTTGACCAGAGTGCTATTTTCCCTAAGGCTGGCTATGCTTGGGAGAATTCAGACTGCAGGATTAAAATATCAGCATGTAATAGCGTGGATTAAGACACTCCATTTTGGCTAAAAAAAATTGAAGAGAATTCTGAAATATTTTTTGGCCACCTCTTCTATATGTGTATAAATTAGGAGAACTTTGCACTTATGTTTCAGGTAGAAGCTTAGCATAGATGTGTAGAGACTAAATATAGAGTTATATCCTTTTGATATGGGTGCTTTCTGGCTGACACAGCTGTATTATTAGAGTCTAAATGTGCACAATACAGCACAATGGTAAATGACTCTAAATTGTGATGAAACATTATTTAACAGAAAAAGAGTTTGACAGTTCTTTTGGCAAATAATTTAACAACTGGAAAATACTGTTTCAGGGGGAAGAAGTTGTTCTAGTTAAATTTAATGAAGCATTTTAGAGAAAAGAAAAAAATTGAGGAAAAGTTGACTTGGCTCTTTTCAACATTTCTTAAATGCTTTCCCCCCCTTATTTTTCTATTTGGAAAATGATTTTTCCATTGTGAACATTTCCAAATTTAATTAAAAAATGGTGAAAATATAAATGAAGTGAAAAATTTCATGTTGAATGGAACATTTTAGTCAAGCGAAAACATTTTTTTCTTTTTTTTTTCTTTTGCTGAAAAAGATCAACTTTTTTTTCTTGTGTTTTATCTGTAGAATTGAAATAAATCAGTTATTTGCAGAGCTGCTGCTACCTGGGAAACAGAAATGCTTCAAAGCCTTCTTTTTTTTCCTAGAGCTCCAAGTTTTTAGCTACGGAAACTGAAATGTAGGCAAACAGGATCTGGCAGGTACAAAGAAATGTGCAGATTTTTCACATAGTTTTGATGGGAGAAACATGACTATAGTATTTTAATAGGCAGCATTTTTTATTGTCAACATGTCTGCATTCAGTTCAGTGAACTAAAGTCATAACATTTACACAAAATTCAAGAGAATCTATTTTGCAACTTTTTCCTCACTGTCCCTCCAGAATGTTTCTTTTGCACAAAAATGTTTTATTTGTTTGGATGGACCATGCTTAAGAAAAAGGAAAGAATAACAGTCAGCTTAACCCCAAAACATGCAGTGTACTTGCTGTCGTAGGGCCAGGCTGTGGTTTGGCTTTTGCAGCCAGCTACTTGTACTTCTGTTCACAAGGATGGAAGGAAAGCAGGCTTCACAGAGTCACCGTGTCCTTTTCCACTGCCTGTAGGTGATTAGGGAAAAAGTGGGGAAGGGGTAAAGTCTTGACATGCTGTCCTCCATTCAACATGTGCTAACCTGTCAGCTGATATATGGTGTGTTGAGAAGGGACCTGGAGTGAAATCTTGCCTGCAGAAGTGAACAGATCTGTCTACGCAAAATAGTAGCAAGGTAGGACGGAGGTTACATATCCTAGGTTGCTCCAAGAGAAGTGCAGGAACATGGTGCTCCTTATTCTAAGCTGACCATTTTTCCTATGTGAACCAGTCCTTGCATCTGATTCTCCTTGCTCATTGAGTCTGACTGCAAAGCAAAGGGTCACTTAAAAATAATTTCAATTGTATATAATACTACTAAGTTGCTTGATGGATGGTAAGGATCCCTGTCTGGCATAAAATTATTATTTTCCCTAAGAAATTCCTAAGAAAGTTTACATCTTTAAGAAGCATACGGGATGAGGAAAATGAACCTTCTGGCACTACGTCACTCTTTTACAAATGTTGTACCAGGTTTGTTAAAGTCAGTTCCGTTATATGCTATAATTGTCATGCAATAAAAGTGTGCAAATTCAGCTTCTCTAAATCACAAGGGTTAGGAAGGAAAGAGCCTTGCCCTTTCTCTGAAACTGTATACCTCTGAGAACATATGCCATAGCCCTGACACTTAACAGTTTTAGCCATTAAGACTGAGATATAGTCACGCACTCTAGAGTCAGAACTGTAAGAGTTATGAGTCTGACAGTTATATTGCTGGTTGTGGATTGTAACAATAGTACCAGAAGATTATCACTTTGTGTTGCAGCCTTGAGTCTGCTATCAGGAAAGCAGCAGTTTAAGTTTAAAAAAATATTACCAAACTGCTTACATAATCAACAGGGCAGAAATCATACAATAACCTAGATCTGGAATATGAACATTAAAGTTAATGGTCAAAGACAAAAAGGGTTGGAAGAGGGTTGGTTATTTTGGCAAAGGAGACCAAGCCGCTGCTAGCAGGGAGGAGAAGGTAAAGATGCAACCATACAAGAATGTTAGGAAGAGGGATCAATGGGTGGGTATCATGGGGTAAAAGTGTATTACAAGTCATTTTGCTCTATTCAATTAACATTAGATGCAGCGCACGGCCTTTTTCCAGCATAGGATACAAATGTTAAATAGGAGTTTTTTCAAACAGCAAAAGTACAAGAGTCCTGAATTTGCCATAAGGCAGGGGTGGGCAATTATTTTGGGTGGAGAGCCGCTTACTGAGTTTTGGCAAGCCATTAAGGGCCACATGACAGGTAGCCAAGGGCAGATAAATATTAATTTTCTAAATTTTTAAGGGGACCCATGGGCTAGATGGCCTGGTAGGCCGCATCTGGCCCATAGGCTACATTTTGCCCACCCCTGCCATAACAGGGCTATATTGTTTGAGGTCAAATGCTTAGAGACCAAAACATGGATAGAAGGATAGAAGGAATTTCAGTATAAAATTAGGTTAAAATTTCCTGGTTTTGTAGAGATGTAGAACATTATTTTGAAAGCCAAGGTGTTGCTACCTATGCATAATTTTGCTTGCTTTGTAAATTGGTGGAAGAGGGGGTGGTGGGGATCTCATAGTGTAGTTTATAGGTTATTGTCATAAAGAATTTTTCTGAATACAGGGACTAATACTATTTCAATGGTAATGAAGCTATCTAAAGGTTAATACTTTGTTATTCAGTTCAGTTATTTTGGCTGATATTTTCCTTTAAAGTTGATAGGCCCTCTTTACTCTCCTACTCTCTTCCTTGGGCAGGGTTTTGCTGCTAGCTATACAGATGTTTCTAAAATTGAATTACTGAATATTGTGATCAGATTTGTAATGCTTCAATAATGCAGAATCAGGCCTTACATATGAACATCTTGTTCAGGATTAGATGCCTCAAAGGAAAATAATTTTTTTAACATTTGCTTTTATGACAAGATGCAAAAACTACTTTATTGTAAAATGTATCAACAGTAAATCACAGAAACTGTATCTTTATGATGAGAGATGCTAAATATAAATAAACAAATGTGGACACTGGAAGCTATACTAAGATTTACTCATTTTTTTATGATTTCAATTTAACACATCTGATTTTATGTGCACAATGTAATTGTTCTTTTCCATTTACTGTAATTACTTTGGGACAAGAAATGAATGCTCCAAGGAATATCATTATCAGATGTCATTTTATGGTGTGTTATTTTCAAAGACCAAGGACTCGAGTTTATAGAATGATAAAGCTTGTTTATTCAGAGAGCAGCACCTTGCCTGCAGTTATGCTGTTTCCTCCTGCAATCCCAGACAATGTAAAAACTTACACATAACACTCTCAAGGGGATCTACACATCTTCCCCCTTAACATGTAACATATCACCATATAATAGTAATGTTGGCAGTTTAATTCAACCCATAGTTAAAGCACATTTTAACAGTCTTTGTGTTGGCTTTTTACTTCTAAGCAATTTTCTCAGTTTCTCTGCATTCTCAATCCTTATTGGTTCAGTGCCTGTTTGCTTTCCTTGTCCAGATGCTTCTACTTCTGTGTCATTTTCAATCTCCTCTGTCGTTTCCTGTTGCCTTGGTGTTATTTCTGTTTCCTTTGGTGAATCTTATGATGACGATGCTTTTCTCCTCTTTATGAGCTGCAAGTGTCACCTGTTCCTTTTTAACAACTGTCCTTCTGGTGTGACTATAGCATCTGGTAGGTACTTGCTGGGAAACTAGTGCTTTTTGTTTCCATGTTTGTCTATCGAAAATAAGCACCGTGTCTTTGTCGTGCACGTTTGGTAATTCCCTGCAACCTCCGTCATATTACCATCTTTGTTTGAATTTGCTGATTTTTTAAATGTTTTCATATGTTGCTTTTCATTCTGCTGAGCATCAGCCACAAGATTTGGCAGCCTGGTTTTGAGTTTTCTGTAAAACAGCATTTCTGCTGGGGACAATCTGTTTCATAGGTGTTGCACTGATGGGTAAATACCAGTGTGTTAATTTGTAGTTTTTTCCAACAATTTCTTCACTATTTGTACTGCATTTTCCAGCAAATCATTGGATTGTGGATATTTAGAGCTTGAACTGTTGTAACCGAATCTATATTTGTTTGCAAACTCTTTAAACTCAAGACACTTGAATTGATGTCTGTTGTTTGTTCTCACAATTTGTGGAATCCCATGTCTAGCAAGAATCAATTTGATGTGTGTTATGACATGGTTTGCTGTTGTACTTTTGAGCAATGTGATTTCAGGATACTGAGAAAAATAAACCAGGACTAATACATATTTTTTCTGCATGTATGAATAAGTCAATACCCACTTGATATCATGGAGCTATGGGCTCCTCTATGACCATCATGGGCTCTTTTAGGTCTCCAAAGTTGCAAGTCTGGCTCAGCAGTCTGAGGTCTTTGACAAACTCCTCTAGTGCCTCACATTCTTTCTGCTGTCTTATGTGGCAATTATATCTTTCAAAGGTTTCATTTTGCTTGGGTAGACAATATTCCCCAAACATTTTTGTTACTGTGCCATAGCTTTTCTGTTCTGCTTCTGACCATGGTAGGTTATTATAAAAAGACAGAGCTTTTGGGCCTGCTATATTTTAAAAAAAAATATATACCTTGAGTGAATCTTCCTTCTCTGTAGCTCCACAGGCCATCATATATATGGTCAAACTCTGCTTAAATTTCTTCCAGTTCTCTGCTGCATTGCTGGACAGCTTTAACTCCTCTGGAACTGCGAGATGCTCCATTTTATTTGGCTTTCTTCATATCCCACTCTGGTACCGTATGTTGTTCTCAAAAGACCAAGGAGTTAAGTTTATAGAATGATAAAGCTTGTTTACTCAGAGAGCTGCACTTTGCCTACAGTTCTGCAGTTCCCTCCTGTAGTCTCCTGACTGATGTAGCAACTTATATATAACATTCCTAAAGGTATCCACCCAGGAGGAGCGTTGAATACTCCAGGGAATATCATTATCGAAGGTTATCTTATGGGGCAGATGGCCATAATTTGAAGTGCTTCTCTGTGGAGCGGTTCAGAGTTACCCATTTCATCCAGCATTATTTTTATATGGTTTGGGTTGATTTAAGATGTGCACTCACTTTTTCATAGTATTTTTAGCACACCTAAAGAACTATAAATGTTATGTCTGGCTGTACCCTTAGAGAGGTAAAGATAAGTAGTAAACTCACCTCCTATGCTTTAAAAAAGATAGCAGCAAGCTGATGTTGAGCAATTAGACCTAGAGATTTATTGTAGCTGCTTGGTTATAATCAAATATACAAAACCTCATGCTATCATGGGTTTCCAATCTTCATATAAATAAAAATAAGCTTAGAATAACAATAGGGTTACATAAGCAAGTTTGAGAAAAGAGACGCTCCCCGCTTTGCCATGAACTTTGACCAACTTTTTAAACCAAGTTTGTGCAAAATTTTGGAAGGATCAGATACGTTTTTGCACTTCCTGTTTTTCAAACTACCTGTTTTTTAAACTGCCAAAATATTTTGAGAATGTATGTTTCCACAATATTTTTGATGTCTTCCAAAATCCAGTTCTTCCAAGTTTCATAGACTAAAATAACTGACATGCTTTAAATGAGCATTTGGTACATCTGGATGCTTATCCAAACCCAAACTGTACTTCTTTAGCTTCACTTATCACTCTTTCACTGAAAATAAAAATAAACGGGTTACTGACTTAGCTTATGCAATAATCATTTATTATATAATAAACTAAATATTTTATTAGCTGTTCATCATATCTGTATTTCGGGTCAAAGAGCTTAAATATGCAATGGATTGTAAATATTAGTTTCATCCTATCTACAGCTGTGGTTTATGTTTAGGGAAAAATTGTGGCAGTCACATCTTTTAAGTTACATATTTCTTGCAGCCTCAAAGTTTACAGAGTATTTTTCTATACAATGTGAGTGTAATGAGAAGGAAAGAATAGGGATTTCAGAGGATAAGCTTCAAACATTGATGTGGCTAGTACAGATATTGCACAGATTTAAAATGTCCTTGTTGATGAATGAAATTGTATGGAAAATGTTTGTGAAATTATATTTTACTTTTCCTGGGGAAGTAGCAGATGTTTTCCATTTTCCTTTTTTTTTTAACTTGATGGCTGAAAGGGAAAGTAAAAAAAAAAATCAATAAACAACTTTGTACACCCAGCCATAATTAAAAAAGATGAAAAAATATTCCAACATATAATCCAACATTTTGTAAAGACACAGTTATCTGTACCAGCTTTAAGAATGTATCACGTTGGCATTTATATCCTTCACCAAATAGTATGCCAAGACAGATCATTATCTTTCAACTTGAAATACTATAAGGCGTGAATTAAAGATATAGAGGAACAAAATTGTTTCTAGTTCGAGAAATAAAAATAACAGTTAATTTGGGAAAAAATGAGCTTTGCAGATGATACTCACTACACATGAGAACTGTGGCAAACAAGTTTTTCTGAAGAATCGTCACTCTTATATTCATTGGTATTAACTTCAGGCATGTTTAATTCTGCTTTGTAGGCTTATCTTAACAAGACAATTTTTTTTTTTTTTTACTTTGAATAGGATCCTGGGGGATGTTAGCTAGTGTTATTGCTCATCATAATTTTGTAGTCAATTTAGGTAAGTGATTGGGTTCAGCTTCAT
This sequence comes from Caiman crocodilus, assembly GCA_030014935.1. Taxonomy (NCBI): domain Eukaryota; kingdom Metazoa; phylum Chordata; order Crocodylia; family Alligatoridae; genus Caiman; species Caiman crocodilus. The sequence goes on from JAGPOW010000261.1 coordinate 18,871,200, forward strand.
GCCACTTCAACATGATGCAGGATTATTTGGACCAGGATATAACCATAGCCAGCTGACACAATGAATGTATCTTGGCAATGCCTGCTGTCACTGCAAAGTTAAGGTCAACAGTGTGTTAATTAGTATAGTTCTTAAGGGCTGTGTGCTAACTTGTAGTTTTCTCATCATTTTTTACCCGTTAGATAATTTTCTTTGTCCCCCAGCCTATCCAGTTTTGCTATCTGGAGGATATACTCTACTTTGATCAATCTGACTCAACACATTCGTCACCCTTTTGGGAGACCACTTTTATTCACTGCAACACAAAATCCTCTTGTGATTTCTTTTGTTCAGTCTTGTCCTATTACTCTTACCTATAATACCCAAAGCAAAACCTCTCATAACTTGGTATTAAAACCTTTTCTTTATTAACTTTGCATAGGATTATGATCTCAAAATGCCTTTTAACTGCTATTTGGGGGGATTCTAGGCAATTCATGAACTTAATTAATAAGATACAGTCATTGAGAGCCAACAGACAAACACAAGAACATTTTCTCTCTGTCTTTTTCCCCCTAAGGAATTCTTCACCAGATTTATGTTATCCTTGAAGCTGAAAGTTTTGTTAGGTTGAGTAAACTAAAATTATGAATGATTTTGGCAACCTTACTAGGAATGATATGCATATTAAAAATATGAATCTCTTATTATATCCTGAGGCAGCTGCAACATGAGCCTCTTGGAAGTTCTTCATATCAAAAATGTCAGTCTACCCAATATTTTCAAACCATATTCTTATGCCCTTCCACAAACCTTCCCTGCTCATCTCCATGCACAATATATAAATGTATATACTGGTGGTTTTTACTTTGCAGTTTTCTTTTTCACTATCAATTGAATAATTTTCCACTTTCATTATGATAAGGCAGTTACCAGAAAATGCTCATATGGCCATGTGATCTCAGGTAGAATTAATGAAACAGAGAATCACAGAAAATTAGGGTGGGAAGGGACCGCGCTGTTGGTGCTTTAGTTAAAGTCAGTATAATCAAAGTGCCCCTCCCCCCGAGCACATGTAAAGACACCTACACATGATCTATAAAAGGACGCATGTGTTACACCCCAACTCCTTGTGGCGCCCAATGACTAGGGAGACGATGATCTAATTGCTCATGGGTCCTGTTACTCATTAGCCAGAGCAAGCAGGGAGCAAACGCTACTTGCACACAACAACTTTATTTAGAATGGAGACAGCTTTGGACTAGCACCTAAAAAACCAACAAACTGGGGAACCGCACTAAACATTAGTTCTTTTTACATTTTATACACTTTGGCTCATACATATTAACATTCACTCCACCTATGTCCCTCCTCGGGTTCTACCCGACTCTCTTCCCATTTCAAGCTCTACCTCTGTTTACTGCTTGCTTCATTAGCACGGTATTACCTATACATTTCATTCGTTTACATGCCTCTCTGCTAAGAGTGCATGCGTAAGGCCATGAACCCGGGTGCCCTCGGTCAACCACTGTTGTTTGCTGGTTCTTTGCTGACTTCAGTACCATCTCCAAGGCCTTGCTTCTGCTTTATCTTCTGATGATAGCTGGTTGGATGCATCTTGTTCTTCTTACACAGTGGGCTCTAACGTTATGACTTTGTTTAAAGTTTGCTTTTCTTGCCTAAGCATTTACAAGGTTAGTTTTAATATATCATCCTGCCTTGTGACCAGCAGCTCTGCCGAGACACAGAAAAAAGCTTTCATTCAGCTGCACACTCAGTGTGTGCTTCCCCATAGGATGGCTCTGAATTTATACTTGTCTAACTGAAAAATAAGTTGTAGATAGCACTCATCCACATTGCAAGAGCTTCAAGATCCATTTACTTATTCTATATAAGCAGAAATTCACTGCTCAAGAGTAGTATCTAGGGGGAATGCCCTGCCTCCTTTCCATGAAGGTTTCAGAGCCGTTAGCTGGTAGTGTTATGATATAAACTGAAACTTCCTCAGACCCTATTTCCAGTCTTCATTTTTGTTGTGCTTTATTTGGGCTCATCTAGTAGAGCAAAAGCATTACTTATTACAATTTGTTTTGTAAGCCTATTAGAAACCATATTTATGTGCCTTAAGATTCACTGAAGTTGGGAGAATGTTTTGAATGGAATGAATTTAATTAAAAAATAGTTTTTTCTTGATTAACTTGTTTACAGTAAGCTATGGACATTACCGAGACTTATCTTTTTGAGGGATGAGATTCTCAGATTAATTTCCAGTTCCTTGTCTTGTAGATCGGGTTATTTTCCTGTTTACAAAGTTTCTTTTTCTCAGGCAGGAGGCTGACTGGTACCATACAACTAAGATGTACAATCACATGTTGCATAATTAATTATAATTACTCCAGGTGCAGACACTCTTTTGGCTTAAGCCTTTTGGCAGAGGCTTATTTGCATGAAGTGCTGGACAAAAGCTAACGTTAATCTGCATAAGAATTGCTGAGTGAACAGGGTACAAACCTCAGCTGCTGCCCGGGCTGGGGAGGAATGGAACTAGAAGGATGCTGTATCATTTTGACACTGTTTTGACTCATTTTGAGCTTGAAACAGTGAAATCAAAATGAAACAAAAGGCTTCGAAACAGCCTCGAAATGAAACAAGGGCAGTTGAAATGTTTCAAAAATTTTGAAACAGTTTTGAGGCTGGGTTTGCTTGCAGCTGAAGAGAAACTAAGGAGAGGGAGGGGGAAGAGGGGGAAGGACTGCTCTGATATTGATGTGTAGCTGGCCGTGACTGTCATCCTTTTCCGAGGTCCCTCCCAATCCCAGTGCTCTAGGGGAGGGACAGAAAAACAGCATAAAAGGCATTGTTTGAACTGAGCGTTCTCTATGCTTCACACTTACAAGTGACACGAGTTTTGCACTGAACAGTTTGAGGTGCCCCAGAAACCCCTTCACCTATCTCCTTCAAACTTGGCAGGCTTCATGGGGCTACCATCCCAGCAGTTTTCACCCCACTGCGCCCTAACTTGCACACAAAGTCACACATGCCACGAGTTTTGCTTGTCAGCAGCTTGAGATGCAGTTTCCCAGAAACCCCTGCACCTATCTCCTTGTAAGCTGGCGGGCTTTGTGGCCTCAGCAGGGGCTAGCCTGCCCGAAGTTTTCACCCCACTGTGCCTTAACACACACACGTGACACAAGTTTTGCTTTCAAGACTTTGAGGTGCATTTTCTCAAAACCTCCTGCATCTATCTTCTTGAAACTTGGCAGGTCTCGTCGCCTCAGAAGGGGCTACCATCTCAGCAAGGCTCATGGAAATCAGGCAAGAAATGACAAAATTATGGGCAGTTCCATGCTTCCCCATGATAGGAGGAAATGTGTTGGGATTGAAATGAAACACTATGAAACACGGTGGGGATTGAAATGAAACAGGGTCCAAACACTGTCCACAGCAAACTGCAAGTCAAAATGAAATGATGCCGTTTTGCATGGCCCTACTACTCAGCTTTGCAGGAAGAGAAATGGAGCGTTTCCACTGGGGCCGGTCCGGAGGGGAGGAGGCAGTACAGTCCCACCCCTCGCTGGCTGTGCCGCATGGGAGTTCTTTGCACCAGGGCTGGGGGAGCCTCTGGTTTTGCATGAGTCTGGAGCGCTGGGGCTGGGTGCTGCCACTGCTGTTTAGCTCCCTATAACACTCGAGGGAATGAAGTACCACACATCCATTTCACACACGTTATCTCTCAGAATGAATGGGATGCATGCTCTAGAAGCAAGATAGATAATCCCACATTGGTGCTACAAAAGGATGGCATCTCCCCTTTCCCCACTACTACCTGCAGCCTGGACAGCTTTTGCAAGGTCACAATGGCAAACTTTGATGTGCCTCAGTGGGTATGTCTACATGTTGCTGTATGGTGACCTTACTATGGCACGATGGTTTAGTACTTTTGGAAGAACTAAACCACGGCCCAGTAACCACCCATACTACAGTGTTCATGGGGTGCATGCTTAGATTTTGCCACAACATCACCATGCTAAAATGGAGGAGTGTGCCACAACAGTGACATAGCCTATCATATGTAGACCCATGTGATCACTACATTGCTATAGCACACTGTACGGTGATGTAGCACATCGCTGTAGACGCAACCTATAGATGCATCCTATATGACGAAAAATATGACAGTCAGGTCCTGGCTATCTTCTGCTCGGCTTATTCAGATTTGATTCAACCAAAAATAGTCAAACCAATGTTTTGGATCTTTTTATTTTTCAACTTGCTGCAACTAAGCTTCTCAGCTTAGCACACTTAAAAAGAGATCTTAAATGCGATCCTGCTCCCTAGGTTGCAGCTCCCATGTTTCTCAGTTGTAATAATAATTGTAAGTGCTTAAGAACACGTGGATGACATCCTCAAAAAATGAATGCTCTGGTGTCTGAATACTGTAGCTTCTCATTCTGTATCCTTGGTAATCTGAAGCATTTCCTTCCTGTCTGAGCTAGCTCTCTGCCATAAACGCAAGTAATGGTTAGATAGTATTCTCTGTAAATGACAGAATTAAAGCAACAGTGCAGGGCTGTAAGTAATGCAAAGTAAGTAAAAATGGCTTCCGAGAAACCTACACCATGACAAAAGGATATAGTGAGAATTAAAGAGATAGACTCTTAGACAGTGAAAGCTTGGCTTGCGTCGTTCAAAGAATCCTTCTAAAAGTCGGGTTATAAAAGTTTACAAATCATGGAGTTAAGACTCCATTGTGAAGAAAACGTCAAGGGATGAATGGGTTAAAGAGCCCTTCAGTTGTAGGGTATTCGTTCAAATGTTAGTGCAGAATAGGAGGTGACTTAAATTGGTTACCAACTGACAGCTGTTTATTGACCTACAGTATGTCAGATATGTTGGTGGTCTCAAGTTAGTCGCTAAAGTAAAAGTGTTCACCTCTCTCTGTTTCTCTCTCTCTGTGTCACACACAAACATACACACCATCAAGACTTGACACTAATTGGCACTCTGGCTAATAACTTTAGTAGAGAGAGAGCCTGGGGACCATAATGCAGCTTTCATGAGGAAACTGTGGCTGTGAAAATAAGAAAGTGCCTCGTGAAAGGGGAAGGAGAAATGACATGCCATTCAAATATCAACCACCCCTACGATGATCCTATGATCTGGATTTGTCTCTGTTAGCATTTGATGTCACCCTAACGAACATCTAATTGTTTACTAAATGACCTTGGTGTTCCTGCCCCTCTAACCTTGGCTGGCAGGCCACTGCACACATTTTATTATTCTCTGAATGAAAAGCCCGTTCCCACATCTGTTCTGCATTTGTTTTCTTTTAATTTCCTCTAACTCCCATTCCCCTCCCTAAAACTCGTGTGTGCTAGTCTGAACGGAGTAATATGGGCTGCTGTTAATACAATGCTATTTGTGTTAGGATTTATACTCACTATGGTGCAGCCTGCTTGCCTCTCTTTAGTCAGGCCAGCATTGTGGGCTGGTATAAAAGGAAGCTGGGCCATGAATCTATCTCCTTCCAGCTCCCCTTGGGTGGTTTGAGCTTGCAAGAGCGTGCCTTGGTGCCCTACACTTCCCTGAGAGTATTGACAGTAATGACCCCTGTCCCTAGCACGTGTATGGGGAGTGCAGTGAGGCTCTTGTTCCCTCACCAGCCCCACATGTCTAGATGTCACTGAGGGACTGCACTGACAGTTTATACTGTCCTTTATTTTTAATCCCACAGAATGCTAATTCAGTGACAAAGTCCTTTAACACAGGGCCACGTACTTTAAGGAATGACATGCAAGTGTTTTACACAGCATGGAAGAAAATCGCCAGAAAGTTTAAAAGGTGCAGAAGCCACTAAAAGGTCTGTTGAATTTCGGTGTGTTTAAATTGAATAGTCTTTGTCCTTCTTACCTATTTAGCCATTACCACTGCTTATGAATGACTTTCAAATCCCAAGCCCTTCCAATAAACACTTTATGGGAATGGCCTCGCTCTATTATAAGAAAGCCAAATGTCAGGGAGATTTTTTATTTGAATAAGCTCAGACAGAGGCAGACCTGAAACTACAGATTTGTACACCAGGAACATGGGAGGAAAGTAAAGGGTTCAGCAGCCTCCATCCTCCCCAAAAACCCATATTATGGGAATAAAAAGACAGGAAAACTCAGGAAAAGAGAATTTCCATAGGGTATTTGTCTCTTACAGTTCTAACGAGAGGGAGACACACTTTTCTTCAGAATGAGCCAACCAATCTGCCTACCAACCTCATGGATCCAGGGCAAACAGAGGTTTTCTATCTTTACATTAGCCTTTAAGTGTCAGTATATCTGCACCTTTTCCTCTGCCTCCTTCTCCCTGATAAACTCTTCAGACACAGCTGCTACAGGACTGTCATCTTTCCTAGGTGATTTGTAGTAGTATCTTTCGTAGGTGATCTATGGAGATCTAGAGAGAGCACAGTTCTCCCCCCTTAACCAATAGGAAGATGTATGTTCCTGACTTGTAGTCTCATTGTTCCCTTCCCTTTTCCATTCTTGTAAATCACCTCGTCATGGACAATCCTCTATAGAGGAGAAAGCGTGTGTTGCCAAGAAACCAGCTAGCCTTTTTTCATTTCATGTGTACTGGAAGAGATCGTCCTGCTGAAGGCATGATCTGATCCTCAGATCTGAATCCAAATGTTGCGATTTGCTCTGAACTTGAGGCCTCAAGGTCAGCTCTTGATCCCTTCTTTGCTTACACATTGGAAGGAACAGGTTAAAATGGCTACCATATGGCTTGACTTAAACGGTTCAAACTGAGAATCTTGCCATTTTTCAGAAATCAGTGCAAAACATTTGATAGAGCTTTTCCACTACAAAAGCAATGAGAGTCACAAAACCAATGCCTTCTATAACCCCCTCTCTCGAAAACTCTGACAGTAAGTTAACCCGACCCAGAGCAGAGTTTTCTATGCCAGTAAAGAAACACATTTCATGATATCCACTTGGGTATGCTGTTACTGCCTCACTATTTTAAGTGGAAGAAGCTCAGATATTATAGTGATGGATAGCAGCAAAACATGTGACAAGAGAGAAGCTGTTACAAGACTGCTAATGTACAGTCACAAAAGCCATTCAGCACCTAGCTGTTCTCTGATGTTCCTCGCCTCACTAGCAGATGACTCAGTAAATGACCACCTATAGCACACGCTTCAAATAGTTTATACTCCAAGAATAATAAATGTCTGGTGTGTCTAATAGAAAATGTTGTCACTTTCTAAAGCTATCTTTTGACACCTTTTTCTATTTACATTCTTTGTCTCAGGGAAATACGGACAAACTGACTAACATTATTTAACATTCTATTACTCATTAAAAGCCAGTGCAGCTGGTCCCCTGCTAGGAGATTGATATGATGAAATACTACGTTTATTCAGTGTAAGTGGTACGTTGAATATAGAGCATTAAATTGATGGCCTGGTTTGTGCTTTTCCTTATTCGACTTGTTGAGCCTGATTCTGCCCTCACATTGCATATATACATTGTTAAAACCCTTCTAAAGCCCTTCCATAGTACTTGGAAGTGTAGCGCAGTGGACATTTTGCAAGGCACAAAATGATATAAGAAAATGATCTATGAATCTATATACAATATAATGGTGAAATTGCTGCAAATGTATGTAGAGTGGAGGTCTTGTGCAAATATGCAACCGCACCCAAACGTTTGAGACACATGTTCTAATGCTGTCAGAATGCATTCACTTTAAAAGAGAGGAAATTTTCTACATCATAAAGATGCTTTTGCAACAAGGCTACTATTTCTCAAAGGTCCCTTTCAAATCTCTTCTGCTTTCATTTCGGGCCCCAAATCACTAGTCACATTGGAACATTTTTTTCTTTAATCTCTCAGCCTCACTTTCTCCTGTGCAGAATGAGGATGTGACGTCCATCTATGTGAAATAGAAGGCGCTTTAGGTTCCTAAGCCAGGCAACTTCAATCACAAATCCAAGCTTCATCAGTAGAGCATATACTCCAGAAACAGTGGTGGGGGAAAGAAGACAACCTGGCAAAAACCTCTCCTGGTTCCCATTTTCCAGCAACAGGTTCTTAAAGGAGATAGCTTCTGGATGCCAGCAAGCTCTTGGCATTTTTGCTTCAACTGAGACCAGGATCTATATACTATTTGGGCCTGTATACTTTGATGCAGTAATGACAGAGTCAACATTTTTAATGATTTATTAGTGGGTCATTTTGTAACTCAGTTTTCTGTGGGCATTGCATTTTTTTTGTGCAGAGATTATGCAGGTCATTGGCCATTATCTCCATAACCTTTTATTTTCTTAAAATGTCTTTTATGCTTCCAGACAGGTGCTGAGACCCTCTACTCCCAATGGAGAGTTGCAGATGTTCAATACCGCTCAAAAACAGAGCTGAAGGTCTTGTCCTTTATAATGCTCATAACAAAGTGTTATGCTAATTCAGCTTGTAAGAAATGATGCTCTGGGTCAAATGTGAGCCTAGGAGTGGGAATCCCCATGTCTAAATCTGTAATTTGTGCTTAGGTTTTGGCACCTGACTGTACACGGTGCCAGCACCCATATGGTAAATGTCAACCACTGAGTTTCCTTTATGACTCATACAATGTCTGGAGCTTGTCACAAATAAACTTTCTGCAGAAGATTAATGTTAAATAAACAGAGATTTTGTTGATAAACTCTGGCAGTTTTCTGAGGCCTTCAGAGCCTTTCCGTTACTCTCACTGCTCATTTTATTCATTAGGACTGAGTCACTAATGGTGTTACATCAAAATGTAAAACTCACCGTTTTTCTAGCTCCCGAAAGGACTGACAGTGGCTATTACCTGACAGTGTTATTGAAGGGACAGTGCTCTGAATCAGGTACTGCTTACTGGGAATATGACCAGCAGAATCTGACCCTTGTCTTTCCTTTTTCTGCAGATGTAGTTGGAGGTAGTATGAACTTTGCTGCTTAGGAACATGAAAGTACAGCTTAGAGCCAGGAACACTGCTCAGTTTTGCCAATGGGTCACAGTCCTGACCTGTGAGATCACCTAATAATCAGCTTGAAATTCACATCCAGTGTCCTAGTAAACAAGAATATTGGCCATATCCTCTTTAATCATTCCTCTGTTCAGGAATGCCATAACCAAGGCTGCCCAAAATTGTTCCATGAAACTTCCAACAAATTCTTGCTTTTTTCGGCCATAGCTTGTCCTTCATATTAAACAGCTGATCTTACTCTTTGAGAAATACAGCCTTAGTTTGCTAAATCAGGGGTCTTAAGGATATGACTTATGGAACTGTTTCCCTCCACCTTCAGGGCTCCTGGTGGGGCAGGAAACCTGGGAGCAGGACACGCTGCTGAATTCCCGTGGACAGAGCTCCACTGAGGATGTGTCAGCTGTGGAAGGGGAAGCAACACCTATGTCATCTTCCACACTGTTGCCATTCATCCTTCCACTGGGGATGGTCAAGTTTAACACAACTGTATTCAATCAATATTTTGGAGAGAAACTTATTTCTTCTTTGTCAGAAGAACAAATTCTTTGTCAGAAGGACATTACAAACAATATCCAATAGGTAAAGAATGAAAAATAAATCATGACATGCAAAAGTAGTTCATATATGCAAGAAACTACAGTTCTGAGGATTAATTGTAACAATACGATTGCCTCCAATGAGCACAGAAATATGCCTGTCATGACTTGTATTTAGTTAGAGTTAATTGTTTTGGAACGTTGGTACAATGCTTTCCTTTGTTTAATCAGCATAATAGACATTTGGCTGGAAACATGGCTGTTCATTCTGAAAGCAAGCACAGAACTAGCACAAAGAAAGCTAATTCTGTAGCCAGGAGTGATATAGTAGGGACTACTGTAAACAAATTAACAATGTCAGTGAAACCAGAACATCCTGTTATAAAATCTTGGCTTTAAACCTTTTTCTTCTTTTGGATGAAAATTTACACTACCTATTGTTTTTGCCAACGTTCTGATTAGCAGTTTAGTTAATCCCTCTGTCAGAAAGGAAAATAGCTCCCTTTTACTATGAGAGTAGGTATTCCCCCTCCACAGGCCCTGAAGACTAACATTAAATATACTTTCAGCCCCACCTGTAAGGTATTGCTGCATAAAATAGGATCATCATCGTTTCACCTTTTTTCTCAGTTGCACTAGTGTAAATCAGAAGTCACTCTATTGATAGTGGAGATGTGTTGATGTAATTCTTATGTATAGTTAAATGACAGGAAAATCTGGCAGTCAGAAACAACCCCCTTGAGATGGAAACAGTAAATGAATATAGGGGGCACATATCTGAATTACATATATATTGACCTAACCTAATCAACCTAATGTTAGGTCTATTTAAATTCTCTAATATGTAGGCATTTACAGGGCTTAGGTCACCCTAAAAATGATGCGCGTGATCTAAAGATTGTTAGGTCTTTAACAATCTAAAGATTGTTATTGTCCGGTGCAGTGTAGATAGGGCCCACACTAGGACTAGGGTCCCAGATTTCAAAAGGGCCAATTTTGGAGAGCTCAGGAGGCTAGTTGACGAGGCACT
>JAGPOW010000261.1:18888864-18912446 GCA_030014935.1 Caiman crocodilus
CATCCTGTTTTTGTTAGCCCACCCCTGCAACCTATCCAGGTCTTGCTGCAGTCTTTCCCTCCCTACTAGCGTGCCCACCTCACCCCAAATTTTGGTATCCTTAGCAAATTTAAACAGGTTGCTTTTCACCACATCGTCCAAATTGCTGATAAAGAAATTGAACAGTGAGGGCCCAAGAACCGAGCCCTTGGGGACTCTGTTGCCCACTTCCCCCCCAGTTGAATATGACTATGACCTGTCCACCACCACCCTTTGAGTACGACCCTTCAGCCAATTTGCAATCCATTTGACCATGTAGGAATCAATGCCACAGTTGCCTAGTTTTTTAATGAGGATGGAGTGGTTGACAGTGTCAAAGGCCTTGCTGAAGTCCAGAAAGACTACATCCAAGGTGACACCTGCATCCAATGCTTTTGTGACCTGATTGTAAAAAGCAATCAGGTTGGTCTGACATGACCTGCCCCTAATGAAACCGTGCTGCTTGCCCCTGAGCACCATCCCCGATGCCGGTTCATCACAGATGCGCTCCTTGATGAGTTTCCCCAGGATTGAGGTAAGACTGATGGGCCTATAGTTGCCTGGGTCCTCCCTCCTCCCTTTTTTAAAGATGGGGACCTCATTGACTATCTTCCAATCATCTGGCACCTAGCTCGAGCACCACAAGCGCTCGTAAAGCCATGGTAAGGTTCCTGCAATAACCTCTGCTAGCTCCCTAAACACCCTGCGGTGGAGAGCATCTGGACCTGCTCCCTCCAGAAGCACTCTATCCTAGTCCTCCTCAGCCTTTGGTCTGGAGGTGTTCCCCTCAAGTCCTTCTTGAGCCCCTAACTTTCTGTGATTCTATGAAATACAGCCATATTCGCTTATATTGGGCAAATATAGTAATGTGAAGTGTCTGGCCCTAAAAACAGAACAAAACATGACATTGCTCCTCCAAGAAGGAAAAAACACCGGGCCTGGAGGTACTGCAATACCAGGCCAACACTCAGAGAGACCAGAGAAAGATCCAGTACCCTTCTATGATGCCAAACAAGCATCAAGCTGTTAGTGCAGCCCATCTGAGCATGCTCCCGTTCAGTATCGACTTTTTTTCAAGTCATGATGAGCAACTACGTTGGATGATCAGGGAGAGGAGGGTCTGACAGCAAGGAAAAGGAGAAGGGTCTGCAGGTGGAAGAAGTTAGGGGGGGTAGCAGAGGGCAAGGGGGCTATCTGACTCCCCACAGATTTTTCCCCCCCCGATATAGCAGTGGAAGGGGCACAAATTAAAGCAAACCGTCAATGATTAGATTCTATACCTGGAAAATTATAATATGTTTATAATTGCTCCTTGTATATAGTCCAATTATTGGGGGATTGTTTTATATTAAAGTTAATATGGTAAAACTGTTGCCCTGTAGGGTCAGGCCAGCTCCCAGGATCTCAGAATTATGATGCTAGACAGGAGGATGCAGTGTACAGTTGCACATATGCAAACACAGAAATCAATTAGGTGCGCGCGCGCGCGCACACACACACACACACACACACACACACACACACTAATTACCAGCTTAGGCATATGCACACCTGTCACTAGTTCAAACACACACATAAACTATAAAGACCAAACATTAGACCAGAATCAATTATTAATACTGGCACGCCCAATACACATACACAGATCAATAATTTGTATATCATGCACACAGTGACATATGTATATTGGTTCACATACATACCGCTTACCTACACGTACATGCAGGTGAGTTCCTAACTTGGGTGTTGTGATGTGTATGTATGTGTTTGGTGTACTTGGGATACATGGGGAAAGGTTAAGGTAAGTAAGTGGAAGTGTAGGGAGTGAAAGTTGCTGGGACCAGGATTGGAATTGGTAGATTAGGGAGAGCTGGGCTGAAGAACTGAGGCTTGGGGGTTACTTTAGGTTAATTGACCTAAATTGATTAAAGGACAAAGCCCAAAGCCTGCAGAACAGGGGATTGATGCCAGAGATCTTGTGTGACCCCAGTGACAGGAGGCATGCCTATGCAAGGGTTAGCCCCTGATGTCCTCAGCATGTGTGTTCCATGCAGGGATGTCTAGTTTCGGGTGTCTGTAACGGTGGGATACAATGGTAGAGTTGCTGGTTCTGTCGGGTCTTTTGTCTTTCAACTGATGGGTTTTTGTCTCTGTTCCTGGGTGAGGTCTGTGGTTCCTGGATGAATCAATGCAAGGTGATGGCCTGGTCATTATAGGCCATTCAATAGAGGCCTAGTATCACTGTATTTCAATCATTCCCAATCACGCCCATTCATGTGGGAACCAGTTTACATGGGAGGTTAGACATGAGTCACAGTTACAACACAGGGGATGCCTGGGCAGAGGACACAAGATGGAGTCTTGACATACAAAATGGAAATTTGACATTACTTTGGTTCACTTACAAACACAGGCCTAAACTGTACAATACCCATATGAAACAATAAAAATCAATACAAAAGTTATAATAATACAATATACAACAGTAAAAATTTACAATATAAAAAAAGGGGTCATCATATAAGAACTTAGCTTACCTAATACTACTAATAACTACTTTCAAGGGATAGAGAGGTCAGACAGAAAGTTAGAAATGGTTAGGGAAGGGGAGGGAATGCATTTTTTTAAAGAGAAGAACTGGGGGGTTTTGGTACAAAACTATACAGGAAATTTGTCTGAGCAAAAGTTACAAAACATTTTTGCATAAGTTGAATCTTATAAAATGGAATTATGATGCTTAGCATTTACAGAGAGTGCTTACATCATATGTAAAACATTGTTTATATCCTAACCTACAAACTTAACTAATTGACCCTCACAGTATCTATACGAGATGGGTATTTATCATCATTTTTCTTTTACAGCTGGAGAAACTCAGATACAAAGGGGAAGTGCATATAATTATTATAATACCATAAGTTTGTCTTATTGGAGCTGGTTAAAAATTGTTCATCCAAATAATTTCCTGGGAGAAAATGCAGGATAGCAACATTTTCCATGGACAAATCTAATCTTTTTCTCTGATTTTCTATTAGGAAATTATTTGGATAATAAAATAAAATAAAAAACTTTCAGGTTTCATAGTTCCATAGTAGCTAGGGTCAGGAGGGACCTGAACAGGTCATTTAGCCTGAACCCCTGCCACAGGCAGGATTGAATGCTGGGTTCACAAGACCCCAGACAGGTGGGATCATCCAACCACCTCTTGAATTGGCCCAAGGTAGGGGCAAGGACCACTACCCTGGGAAGTTGGTTCCAGATTTTGGCTACCTTAACTGTAAAACATTGCCTTCTGATCTCTAACTGAAACCTATTCTCCATCAGCTTATTACCATTGTTCCTTGTCACCCCAGGTGGTGCTGGGGAGAAAAGAGCTCTGCCTATTTGCTCTTGATCTCCTCTGATGAGCTTGTAGGCAGCCACCAGGTCCCCCCTCAGCCTCCTCTTGCTGAGGCTGAACAGGTTCAGGTCCTTCAGTTTCTCCTTGTCGGGCTTGTCCTGCTGCCCTCTCACCGAGCGGGTGGCCTCCTCTGAACCTTCTCCAGGCTGGCCACATCCCTTTTGAAGTGCAGTGCCCAGAACTGGACGCAGTACTCCAACTGCGGCCTGACCAAAGTCGCATCGAGGGGGAGTATCACCACTGGACCAGCTTGAGATGCACCTTTGGATGCATGTCAAGGTATGGCTGGCCTTGCTGGCTGCAGCCTGGCATTGGCGGCTCATGTTCATCTTGGAGTCAATAATGACTCCAAAATCCCTTTCCACCTCTGTGCTTTCAAGAAGGGAACTCCCCAACCTGTATGTGTGCTGTGGATTCCTTCTCCCAAGGTGAAGCATCCTGCATTTATCTATGTTGAACCCCATCCTATACTCATCTGTCCACTTTTGTAGTCTGTCTAAATCTAGTTGCAGCCTCTCTCTTCCTTCAAGAGTATCCACCTCGCCCACATCTTAGTGTCATCAGCAAACTTGGACAACATGCCTTCCACCCCCTCGTTCAAGTCACTGATGAAGACGTTAAACAATGCGGGCCTGAGGGCCAAGCCCTGGGGTACCCCACTGCTCACATCTCACCAGGATGAGTAGTGATGGATGAGTTGTACTGTCTGGGTGCACTCCATCAGCCAGTTTTTTACCCATCCAATTGTGTAGGCATCAATGCCACAGTTGCTTAATTTATTGATGAGGATGGGGTGAGACAGTGTCAAAGGCCTTCTTAAAGTCTAGAAAGACTACGTCCACGTAGTCCATGACACCATCATCCAAGGATTTAGTTACTTGGTCATAAAAGGCAATCAGGTTGGTCAGGCAGGACCTGCCTTTGATGAACCCATGCTGATTGCCCCTGATCAAGTTATTTCAATACAATATTAAACTGTTTTTCCTTACGAGTGCATTGTCTTATGGCAATTGTAGTCCATGCTTGCACTCTTTCCCTTGGGCTCTGTTCTTTGCCAATGACATGTCCCATAATGCAATACAGATTTTCTTCTGATCAAATTCTGTATCATGGGAGTTGTAATGTACACAAATGTGAGACAATGCACCATTTTCATGTTTGAATGACTTGAAATAAGTTGCATTTGGATATTTTGACAAACTGAAGTGAAACAGTCCAATTTCAGGTTATTTAAATGTTTAGTTTAGATTGAATATGTCACAATAATATGTCCAAAATGGCTTTTTGTAAAATGAAAGTTTCAGAAAAAAAAGTTAAAACATCAATTTTTGTCTCGCTTTAGGATAAAAGCAAAAGGTGAAATATCTGAGCTTCCCTGTCCAAATTCTCTTAATTTTCAGGACAGATGTTCTAAATTTTGCTCAGCTCTAACACTTGTACAAGACCACACAGAGAGTCAAGTGACAGAATCAGAACTATTATTCTTACTCATTTGTATTCATGTATGTGTAGGAGCCCTAATCATATACCAGGATCCTACTGTTTTACACAAATATAGAACAAAACAGTCAGTTCCTGACCCAACAAGCTTGTAATTCAAGTATAGACAAGAAACAACAGATGGATACAGGCAGGCAGATGGGGAAGTACAAAGAAATGAGGAATTCCAGTCTCCTGTACATTTCCATTTGTCTAAATGGTCACAGGGTGTTTCTGAGCCCCAATTATTATTGAATATCAGAATATTGCAGTGCTATATAAATTGGACTGATTGCTGGTACCTGCTTTGAAGCAGACAATTTTGAAACACGAGTTACTCTATGATCAGACTTGAGATTGTAAAAATGATGTTCTGGCTCATTGTGAGAAAATTCTAATGGAAAAACAATCATGAATCATATAGTAGAAAAGCATCCAAATGCTATTATGGAAGTACCACATCACACGGCTAGATTAACTGAGAGACCCAAATTTATATAAAATGTACATTACTCAAAAGTTGGGATAATTAAGTGTCTCAAAAGTATCTAACCATTGTTGCTGATATATTCTTGTAAAGAAGATATCCCTTAAATTAGTTTATACATAGTCTAGTAGCATTATTCATGCATTAATGCATTATCCATGCATTAAACCACGACAGAGGGATAATATAGGCAGCAACAAGAATAGACAATGAAATCTACTTTTTTTCTGGATGGATGTTCAGTGCTTGAAAACATCCAGCTGGTTTGGTGCCTATAGGGTGTACAACATATGGTTTGGAGTTGTTTTTTCCTGCTCTTTGCCAAGTCTTCCTGTTTCCCAATGGCTGTCTGACAGGACCGTAACCCCTTTTTAATTGTGAGCAA
Source organism: Caiman crocodilus (assembly GCA_030014935.1). Taxonomy (NCBI): domain Eukaryota; kingdom Metazoa; phylum Chordata; order Crocodylia; family Alligatoridae; genus Caiman; species Caiman crocodilus. Next base: position 18,894,634 of record JAGPOW010000261.1, read on the forward strand.
AATACAGCTGTGTCAAAAATACATCAAGGTGCCTTGAGGTATTGAGGCCATCCTTTCTGAGATTACATTTGGCAGAGACTGACTCATTTGAAAACACAACCCTCTATATCTCTCCAGGCACCTATGAATACCTCCCACTTTAGAAGAAGCAAATGTTCTCTTCTTTACTTTTCTTGCCACCATAATGCAAGATTAGTGTTTATTTTGTTAATCAATAAGTAAATGTCTACTACTGTTGGGAGATCCCACCTTCAGATACCTCTGACCAGGGTTTTGGAGAAGATTTTTTGTAGCTTCTTGATAGCACTAGTAAGAGATGCAGTGACCCTGTCTTGACATTTTCCCTCCTCCTAAATCCTTATAGTTGATTTTCCTGTATTTTCATGACAAGTCAGATGATCTGTTATGACTGGCTGCAAGCTAATGCTGCCAGACATCTTGCATCCTGACCTTTCCTTCATAGGCCTAGCTTCACTTTTCTTAAACTGCTGATAAATTGCTTCAGAATGAATTTAGATCAACACAGGGTGTATGTACCTGAGATTCTGACTGCAAAGTAGTTAAAAAATACTCCAGTTGCACATCACAGCACAGGCAGTGCCAATACGCTGCTGTACAATATTATTAGGCTATTGTGCAGAAGCATCACCTAAAATAAGTTTGTCAGCACTATTATGCAGTGACTCTGGTTACTGCACATTTATTTAGTACTTGTTAAGACAAGTACTAAATAAATACACAGTAATGAGTACACAATTGTGTCTCGAGTAGATGCTCCCACAGAGTCCTCTAACACTGATTTGTGCAACTGATAGGGCTAAACCAGATCTGGGCTGCCCAGATAACAGGTACAAAAATCAGGTTCTGAAGCAAAATTATGTTTCAAATGTTGTTCCCTAGACACACTTAGCCCTCAAATTGTGTTATTGGTTCACCTCATTGACTGGCTTCCAGCTGACTTAGGAAGCATCATATTACTTATTAATTTGGTAGGATAGCCATAACGCGAGATACGGAGCCTTCCTGAAACAGCAGATTCCTCATTCCTACCTGCTAAAGTTGTGCTTTACCTGGAATAATTAAACATTCACTAAGCCAGGAAGAAAGGGAGAGTACATTGAGCATTGATTAGATCGTGCACCTGGGGAAGGGCTGACACATGAGAATGCCTCGTAAGTGTCTGTTTAAAGCACTAACCACTGAATGCTTAGGTCAAAGGGCTGTCCTCTTGACGTGTTTTGAAAGAAAGAATTAGGTCCCAACAGGTAGAAAGAGCCTAGATGCCACCCTCTAGAAGGGCTTATGGCTGCAGCTCCCATATGAAGCTTTCTTGCAGCCCCGTGTAAGATGCTAAATACTCGATAGAGTTAGGATGTAATAAATTGTCTTCTCTTCAGCTTCTCCTACTGGCTAGTTTAGGCAGCTCCTTGGTACTAAGCACTGAGGCTAAATCCTTCAGTGATATAGCCCTAGGTGCTTAAAATACTTCTAAGGCTCTGCAAGTGTCACAGTCAGCTTCTGGTGTAGCTTGAATGCTAAGTAAAGGAATTAAGGGAGCTAAAGTTCCCCCTTACTCCCTTGTACTGGCTACCTACATCCACTTTCATTTCATCACATGCTGTGAAAGGATAAGCATAGAGCACTGGATAAAGTGGAGCGAGTGATTTAAATACAAAGGGAGGGAGAGGCAGCGGGGAGAAGGAAGGAGGTAGAAAACAAGAAAAAAAACTATAGGAACAAAGGGAACTATAGGAACATTCTGCCCTTTCCTGGGCCACTTTCAATATGCCTTACTCCATGCAGTGCTTCAGGTCCCCCTCAGGCCCTGCTCTGCGCAGCACTTCAGTACTCCGGCCAGGGTACATGCAGCACTTCAGGCATCCCCTCACAGACCCTGCTCTATGTGATGAATGCCTTATGCCTCAGCCCCTGGCCCTTCACATGCACAGAACTTCAGGTCTACCATGCACCTTACTCTGTGCACGCCTCCATGTATTTCTGTCCCCTCACTACGGCTGCTTTGCTTCTGCTCCCTCACTGGGGCCATCGGGGTCTTTCACCCTATGGGCTCAAGTGCCTCTCACTAGTTGTGCCTGGCCCCATACTGTCCCTAGCTCACAGTATCCCACCAAGATGTGGGGGCTGGGGTTTTAAGGCACCCCTTCTCACCTTTCACTGGGGAGGCAACTGGCCTGGCATTTCTGGGGAACTGCCCTGTCATGGGCAGTTGCGCCAGGCCATCCTTCCCCGGCAGGGTGCAGTTTCATGTCATACCCAGGAGCCTCCTGCCCTTCCCATAGCTCCTGCCCTTATCGCCAAAGATTTTCTGAGCAGGAGCTCAGCTAGGTGGTGTACTTCCAGCTGCCAGCAGCAGACTGCCCCCCCCCCAGCTCTGAAGATGCTCCACCCCGCCTCTTTCAAGCTCAGGGCCCCCCTGAGGTCACGTGACCACCTCACTAAAGCTAGCCCGCACCTGCAGGCTGCTGTTTTTAAACCTTAAAGTGGCAGGCACCAAAAGGTACTCTGCCACACCCACAAGAATCCTTGCCTCTTGCAGTAATGCATTTAGACCGTTGCAAAATGTAAATTTGGTTTTTCTTTTTAAAAGGTATTTTCACCGTTAAGTTGATGTAGAGTCAAAACATAATACTGTAATGGATCTGAAATTGAAATGCAACTTTTCATTTTCAGTTAAACATTTTGGTCAATGTGCAGCTATTTCTTTTTCTTTCTTTTTTTTTTTTTCCATTTCAGCCATACAATTGAAAAATCCATTATTCATAGAGCCCTAAAGATCCTGTCTACAGACTGAACTCAGGCTAAAAACTAATTAACTAACCATGAGCCTGCTGCAGCTACTTTTAATATATAAAGAACAATGTGCGCAGACAAAGCAAGGGATGATGGAATTACCACACATTTCAGAAGTCTGCCATGTTTGAGAGAAGATTTACCACACGTCACAAGGCAGACCAAGTAGCTATATACATATTCTAGAATCCCTTGTGTTGCTTGGAATGCAGTGGTTAGCAGCAAGCCTGTGCCAATAGCCACATTGCATGGTTGGATACGGACATGAAACATTTTAATTAAACCATTGTAAGGTAAACAATCTGGTTGTGTGTTTAACAATCCAAGGCAAACAGCTGCAGTCTGATTTGTACTTAAGTGCATAAGGCATGTGTGGCTGAGATTTAATAAATGACATTCAGGGAAAATATAATTTTGGGAGGCTGGACTGTGCAGTTACTGAAGGTAAAGTTCAAGATACGTATTTGTCCAAGCACCATAATTCATTTGTGAGCAGTTGAAGTGAATTTTTATTGGTCTGAAGTTACGTATTAGCAGTATCAAGTCATAAACCGATAAATTGTTTTGGGATTTTTTTTTTTGAGGCGTATGAATAAAATTGTTCACTATTGCTGTTGAGGTCTGACCCAAAGACCCCAGTTTTGTTAGTTAGAAAGTGGGCTGCGTGGAAATGTCTGTCTACTAAAACTGAGCATACATAGGGAGCCATTCTAATATGCCAAAGGCTTTCCTGTCTCAGCAGTCTGCATCACATGATATCCCCAAATCTCAGTTGTTACATCAGAGTAGGTCCTTTTCTCCATTGCCACTCATTAGACTGTAACCTTTGGGCATCATTTAGCCCTCCAATGGCTCAGTCTCAGCCTGCACCATGAAGTTCTCGACACATCAACATCAGCAAGAGCCAGATACATCAGAGGAAGGGGAAACCTAGTTACAGAGTAACCTGCCTCCAGGGAAAGTTTCCAACTTCTACCCTCTACTTCCCCTGTGCAAAATGAAGTTTCTACCTAGCAGGACTTTTACAGTCTTTGAATTCTCCCCAACCTGGAGAAGGGTGTATGTGCCCAAAAGCTTACAAAGAAAGGATTTTTTTTTTGCTTCTATGTAGTTTGTCTAATAAAAGATATCACCTCTGGCCCAGGAGCTTTGTGCAACACCTAATAGGGAAATTCTCATGGCCTGAAGAAGCATGGATTAAATCCTTCCCAACCTCTTGCTTTTTATGTTTAGATAAAAACCTTGCTTTTTAAAATCTAATTGTTCTTGTGATCTATAAAAATATCCACTTCCTTTTCAACATTGCCAAACTCTTGGCCTCAGTGATACCGTACGGCAATATGTTCCACAAGCCAGTCATGGAGAGAGGCATGAAATATGTTCTTTTTCCTCTACCAAGAATATTTTCTCTTGCCCACTCCGGTTCTCATTTTGTTGTGATCTCATAAAATGCCTTTTTATTTATCTCTTGGGCAGCAAAGAGGCAAACAAAGCCTGTTACACATAAAAACTCTTCAGTTCTCTCTCTCTCCCCAAAAAAAAAGAAAGAAAGAAAGCCGAAAGATGCGAAAAATATGTAAAGCTTTGCTTTCAATGGCTTCTGATTAGCATCCTCCTGTCCCAGAGCTTCATTGTGTGCCAACTTTCAATGTTTCCGTTTGTTATTGTTTGGTTTCCAGTTACATGTAGTGCGTTAGAGGGGCTGGCTTGTTTTTGTATTATCAGTTTACAGCTTTGGTTTTGGTTCCATAAACTGTTGACATTAGATCGACTAGGAATCCTTAGACCAGCAGGAGGTCTATTGCCTATGACACTGAAGTTGCCACCGGAGATTAGCCACTTCTTTGTCTCTGCTAGAAGCTCTTTCACGTACAGACATAAAAATGGTCATTCAACTTGTACCTTCTCCCATGGAGTGTTTAATGGCTTCCCCTTGTCCTCCTTTCCAAGAACTAGGGTAATGGAAAGCAGGTGGCAAGCTGTGATGGCTGCTAGTGATTGATTACAAATTATGCATTCCCTAGTATTTCTAACTGCTTGAGAAATTGGCTTTGCTGTTGCTCAGATAAACAGGAATTTTCATTTTTGTTGTACTTTTTATGATTTTTGTTTTTTTTAAAAACCCAAACCTTAAAACCAGGATTTTTTCCAGGAATCAAAAACGTTTCAGTTTTTAGTAACAAATATTTTTCAGTTGCAAAACAAGAATATTTCAATTATTTGGAATATTTTTAAAAATGAAAACTCAAAAATAGTGTAGAAAATTAAAATGTTACCAAAAATAATTTCCTGTCTGGAAAAATTGTGTTTTGAGAGAACGTTTGCAAACTATTATTTTTGTTTTCCTATCTCTCACATCCGCGCCAACATACATGTTAACTTACACACCTATTTCATCTTTCTACTAGACTGTAAGCTCTTTGGAATAGGAAGTAGAATTTATTAGCTATACAGTGCATCGCAGAATGCTGTTCTGCTATAATTGAGACCTTTCATTTCTTCCATGAAATAAATGTTAAATAATAATAATAATACCCACAACGGCAGCAGCAACAGCAGTAACTTTTGGGCAAGCGCATGCACAGTGCATCTAACTTGTTCATCATATGGGTAGATTGGAAGCAACCGATCCAGGGATAGGTAAAGCAAACAATAAATGCATTTTTGCAAAGGTAAAATTACCAGAGAAGCCCAGGGTCCTTTTGGAGAGTTAAACACCCATAATTTCCTTGCAGTGATTTTATATTTGCTTCTTTGTGTTCTGGCATCCTGTATGATGCTTTGTTTTCATTCCTTTCTCCACTCAGTGCCAACCCATCAGAAGATACTGATGGTAGCTGAAAACACACCGCTCACCAAGCATTCTTCCCACACTCTTCCCTTTCTCTGAGTATTTAAGGATTTTTGGGGGGAAAAGAGATGAGGTGTAAAGGACACGAGGGCGCAAGCAGTAGCAGAATAGAAAGCAGAGCTAAGGGCATAGGGTAATAAAAAAACTAGAGACTATGATGCCTAGTGCATCAGTGAGGATGCAACAGTTGGAGAGAAAAAGGGAAATCAGAAGCCAATAAGAACATAGGCAGTAGGTTGAGAGAACGTGAACTGGGTTGGGATGGAACAAAGACTAAGAGACAGGGCAAAAGGAAAGAAGTTAGTAGCAGGAAGTAAGACCGTAAAATCCCAGGCTCTGATACCCTGTGCTGAGATGAATAGTATCTTATTCCATGTATACTTTTATTATTGTCCATTCTTATTGTTTATAATTAGATGGCACCTACAGACTGAAATCAGCTTCCATTGTATTAGGCAGTGTTTATATGTGGTGAGGAACTAAAGAATTTACTTTCTGAATAGACAAGACACATTATGTGAGGGGAAACAAGCACAGACAGTGAAGTAACTTGTACAGGGTCACAGAGCAGGTTAGTGGCATAGTTTGCAAAAGAAACTAGATCACCTGATTACCAGCCGTGTGCATCTCCACAGTGTCTTTCTCCGTGCCAGTATGCCTAGTTTAGTAGTTTAGTGCCAGTCAATGTAAGTCTCAAACCCACTGTTTTAAAGTGAAGTATCTTCTCAATTCTGACTCCTTCACCATGGGTTTTGGTGTGAAATCTGTAGTTTGTGTAGATTTTGCCGGACAATTTAGTGACCGAGAACTCTGAATTCCTTCAACACAGGAGAAGCCACTACTCACATCAAGAGTGAGGAGAAGGCCATTTACTATACTGGTAGAAACGGAATATTAAAGCAGGACTTCTGCTCGGCATTCCTCTGCTTTCATGGGTTTGTATCAGACTCAGCATATTTGTTTTAATGCTGAATTATTTTTTTGTACTTAATTATATTCCAAGAAAGTCACAGAAAGTTAACAGAAGTATGGCTTGCTGCAAGCTCACTTAGTAACTGCTGAGTGGCTATCTTGATCTCCTGTTATTATGTAGAAGGAAAACCAAATAAACGCCTAGCAGACATGTTGTCTTTGATTGTGTGAAAAAGAGATAACAAATCTTAAGAAAATATGTTGCTTATTATTTTCTGTAATGAAAACTGCCATAATGTACATTAAGCAGACCTGTTGCTGATATTTATGAACAAAGACTCTTAATGAATCTGAGGGCAGTTTGCTACTAGCTGTGCCTTGTTCTAGCAACTGGAAAGTTGAGGGATGTGTTTATTAATGTTAGTGGAGAAAACAAATAGCAACCAAAAGGAATGGGTTTGCAGTATTATGGGAACAAACAAGGTAGATAAAGCTGTTTGCAACTAAGATCACACTATAAAGTGTTTCAAGACTTGGCATATATTCTAGGCTGGTGCTATAATGGGGGCCAGAGTAGCATGGGGGCATTATAATGGGGGATAGAGCTGTGCAAAATTTCACTGGCTGTTTCATTTCAATGCTGCTTTGACTCGTTTCGACCTTGAAAAAGCAAAATCGAAATGAAACGAAAGGCTTCAAAACAGCCTTGAAACGAAACGAGGGCAGTCAAAATGTTTAGAAAGTTTCAAAACATTGCGAGTTTTGAAGCTGAGGGTGGGCTTGCTTGCAGGGAAACAGAAAGTAAGGAGAGGGACGGTAGTGCCCTCCTTGGATGATGCATGCAGGGAGTACTTGAGGGAGGAGCTGTGCAAGGCAGGTCCTCAGGTGGCCTTACACTTCACCTCAGACATCTGGAGCAGTCGGAGTGGAGATCATGCTTACCTCTCACTTACAGGGCCCTGGTGCGACCAGTCAGGCTGTCAGTGGGCTCTCCTTCAAGCTGAGGTGGTGGATGAGTCCCAACCAACAACAGAGATCATGGGGCCATGAACAGCTTGGGGCAAAGGTGGCTTGTTGGGCAAGGCGAGCTCACCCATGGGTACATGGTCACTGACAATGGGGCCAATGTGGTCAAGGTGCTCTGTGATGCCAACTTTGTTGGTATCTTCTGTGTGGCACACAAGTTGCACCTCATAGTCAGGGACCCTTTGGAGGGGGACAGGGCTGCTGGTGATGGTGCCAGCACCATGAGGAAACTCATTTCCAAATGCAGGAAGGTGGCAGGCTGCTTCCACTGGAGCATCAAGGGGGGCAAGATGTGGGGGGAAAAACAAGCAGAGCTGAACATCCTGCCGCACAAAATCATGCAGGATGTGCAGACTTGGTGGAACTCCACATACCTGATGTGCACGGGGCTGGTGGAACAACAGAAGGTCATCCATGAGATTGCCTTGCTTGGGGAGATTGGAATCAGTGGTCGCCTAAACAGAGTTGAGTGGGATACCATCTCCCAGATCATCGTAGTCTTCAAGCCCTTCCTTGAGGCCGTGGAGACCCTCAGTGCTGTTGATGCCCTCCCTAGCCAGGTGATCCCCGTAGTGAGGGAACTTAAGAACCAAATGGAGAAGTTCCAGAGAATCGATGTTCCTGGCTGGGCTAAGCTACTGTCACAAAATGTTCAAGCGTCGGTGAGGCAGCTGAAGAAGGGCATCAGAAAATGGCTTGATCCCTTGCGGTCCAGTACGGTCTACATGCTGGCCACCATATGTGCACCAAGGGTGACAGGGAGTGCATGTGCGAGCCAAAGCCTGGGTCAGTAGACGGAGGTGCTGGTCAGGGAGGCAGAACGGTGGAGGTGGGGGAACGTGAAAGAGTGGGATCCACTGTCCCATGCCAGCATGCCATCCACCACCCAGTCTCCTCCTCCACCACAAGTGCTGCCAAAGTAGGCCAAGGGCATGGCTCCCATGGTGTGGTCCAGAGGCACCAGACCCCACCATCAAGCAGGTGAATCCAGGGCAGCTACATTGGCTCACACGTCTGCACAGGAGCACATGCGCGCACACACATACGTGCTCTTTTATTTTGTTTTCTATTTTATTTCTCCTGTTTCTAGACCTGAGGTCTTAATTACATGGAGAATATCCTGGCTCCATTGAAGTCTCTGGAAGTTTTGCCATTAGCTTCAGTGAATCTGTGGGAGATTGGGACATCTAAAGCTCTGAATGACTTTTCCTGATTTAGTAAAAAAACACTATGACTGTGAAGGAAAAAGACATTTTGATCTAAGTCCGCAATCTTCATACAGCAATATGTAAAGAACTAATGGCACGCTCTGCCACCTGAAAAATGGCATGAACGCCCAAGGAGCTTAGCACTCAGCATTTTTCATTGAAAGGTGGATACCGGTAGTTCTCAGTGACTGAAATTAATACGTATAATCATATAAAAGAGATGGTAGTAGAGAATACTATTTTCTTTCCAATAGCCAGTGAACTGATTGGATAAAATTGCCTGACTACCTAGTGCTCCATCAAGATACAATAATAGCATCAGAAGCACTATTTATTGCAATGTTCTGCCTCTCCTTTCTAACAATGCAGTTCATACTAGTTCCCTTTCCAAATTAATTGTCAAGGCAATTATGAAGTACAGACCCTACCTCCACTTGTGTGATTATCATTCATGGCATGAAAAGAAAACATGGTAAATGATATGTGAGAAATTCTCTTGGCATAATCATCAGCTGTGGCCAAAGTGATGATAGGTTGTGAAATCCAAATGAATAGCTCATTATGAGGAAAAGCTTTGTTTGAATGTTATGCAGCATTGAGGAAGCCACACATTATTTCGAGGGGGAAGAAAATGTTCTGTGTCAGTTCCTTCAAAAGATTTATCCCATTGCTTGTGGGCACTCACTGCGATGTTACCATAGCTGACATGAAGCTATGTTAAAAATGTTGAACTTTTCAAACATTCTGACCACTATGTTACATGGACAAAGATTACCACAAGGAACATTTTGGGGGGAAAGGAAGAAGATCCTTTTCTTTTGTTGCCCAGGGCTTAGCTACACGAGACAGTTTTGTTGTTACACCATGTGAAAAGCAAAATAAACACCACCAGGATAATGTGCCTTTATTTAGGTGTAACTGTGTTCACATGAAACCTTCTATTTTTGTAATTTCAGTGGAAAAAAACCCCAGACTTATGGCTGTTATGCTAATCCAGTCATTCTAGTGTGTACGGGAGTGCACAGGAAACAGGTACAATGGAGACACAGAGTGGGAGTCTCTTGAAGCTGGAAGGAGTTTTGACATTGACTTCAGATGAAACCAAGATGTCACTTTACAAGACTGCATAAATATTAGAGCCAGGAGCTGACTTCTCTACATACTGCCAGTGACTACCCTGGGTCTTTCCCCCTTACGCCGAGCAGTTGTTATAAGATGGATATTGCTTGAAAGGACATTTGATAGCAAATATTTATCATGTGTAATGGTGACATAACTTTGTTTCTGAAATACTACAAGATATAATGACGTTTGCAAGATATTGTGATACCTGCTCTGAGCCTTTTGAATACGCTGGTTTATAAATCAAATAAATAAATAAATATTTAGGCTTGTCTATATTGGAATGTCTTGTGACATACAGTATTATCAAGTAACTGTATTTTTCACAGTACTTGGAAAAATCAAATTGCTATATCAGCATGAACAGTTCTCTTTCAGTTGAAATGAACTTGTGACCGAACCATACTAGACATTATTATTACCATCCTTTCGACATGATATTCCCAAAGAGATGATGCTGGTGTCCTTTTCAGTTTGCTTGGTAGTATGAAGGATGCACTTTTCCCTTCTGTTCCCTTCCTTATCTGGAAGACTGCTTGCAGGTGTTCCCATTTCCTTCTCCTTTTGACCTCTCCTTCCATTGGGGCTTCTTGAACTTTTGCTTTCCTTGCTATCTGTAACTCCTCCCAAGAAAACACCACTTTGGCACCATCTGATTCCCTTTGCTTCTATAGTACCGGCATTTCTCATCCTGCCTGCTATTTTCTGTTGTCTCCTTTTGCCCTTCCAAAAGCATGCAGATGCAAAAAAATTCGGGAAAGCTGCTGATAAGAAACTGTGCCTGCCTCTGTTCCACTAGGCATTCTCGAGCTGCTTTTGCCCGGGCAGTTGACCGGGTTGGCCCCGGTCCTGCAAGACGACCCCAGAGGGTGCCTTGGATGACGTTGGAAGACCCCCCTAAACTCACCTGCAACGACTTTGAATGGATCTTCAGTGGTGGGGGTCCCCTTTGAAGCAGCCTCCAGGGTTGTTCGCCTTCGGTGGGCACTCACAGGGTTCCGACCTCCCCTACACCCCAGCCAAACTCCACCTTCTGCCGCGGGTGTCCCGGTCTTCCTTCCTACTGGCCCCTCCTCATCTCTTCCCTTGGACTTCCTGTAGCCCCAGCTCAACGGGCCCTGGCAGCCTAGACTAGGCTCCTATATGAGGGCTAAGAGGCCCTTGAAACCTGCCAACCCTATCCTATTCTGACACCCGTGGTGCCACCACATGTAAAAAACAAAACCCCAGCATTGTGCCTGCCGGGGAGGTAAACCCACTGGGCAAGCAAGTCCTGAGGGAAGTAACGCCCTAGCTCAAGGATCCCTATGACTGCCCAGTGCCTCAGAGCCCCCTAGGCACCCCCCCCCGGGGACATTGCTGCAGCCCCTAAAGTCCCGTAGGCCTGGCCAGCTCCTCCGGTGGCTCCTTCGTCAGTTTTCCCCACCACTACCTCTGGCAGCTCCTTTGCCAGCTCCTTTGCTGACTTTTCCCCTGGTTCCTCCACCGGTTCCTTAATCAACTCTTTCACCGGTTCCTCTGCCGACTTCCTCACTGGCTTCTCTGCCGGCTTCCTCACTGGCTTCTCTGCCAGCTTTCTCGCTGGTTCTGCTGGCGGCTTCCTCACCAGCTTCTCTGCCAGACCTCACACCGGTTTTGCTACCGGTTCTTTCACTGGCTTCTCTGTCAGCTCCTTTGTAGTTGTGGCTCTTACTTCTTCCTCAGTGGCAGCAACTCTCACCGCCTCGAGCAGTCAGACCCTGCGGGTGCAGGCTCCCAACCTCAGGTTTCCCCGCGGTCTTCCTGGTCTTCTGCCTGCCGCCTGTGCCCCTGGGGCTGCACTTTATTCCCACCGCGTGGCGTCTCTCGCTGACATCTCCCAGCCACAGCTGAATATGAGTGTGGCTAATGTATCGCGCGGGCGGTTCTCTGGTGTGTGCTTCTCTGCTACCTCCGGCTTCTGTGAGGGGTAAGTACGGGCTTTCTTCCCCTTTGGTTTTGGCCCGGGGTTTCCCCATAGCCCCGGTGTCCCTGGGACAGAAACCAATAGTTTATATTACATCTATACCAGAATCCATGAGAGAGGATGCTAGGAGGCAGGTGATGCACTTCTTGGCACCCTGCCTCTTCTCCAGAATACAGAAAAAGAAGGAGCTGCAGTCCAGCTCTTGGAGGAGCCAAGAGTAGACAAATGTGCCATGGGCGGTGCTGTAGCAAGGTGGGTGGGGTGAGTGGGGTGACCGTCCTGTATGCTGACAAGAAGAGGGGCCAAAAGGAGGACTGCCTAGCCATGGAGGGGCATGGGACAGAGCTGAGAGCGGCTCATGGTGGGGGGGAGGTGTGGGGATGGGGGAAGGGTGGCTCTCACCACTGTATGCACATCTGTGCTTCTGGGCAAGCGTGGGGGTTGTGTGCCCCCTGGATCAGTGCATGGGGTGAGGGCAGGCGGCTGCTTTGGGTTTTGCCCTGCGTGCCAAACTTCAGTGCTACAGTACTGTCCATGGGTCTGGCCAGAGCCCATAACTCTTCCTGCTTCTCCTAAAACTCTCTCTAGAGGGATGGGTTGTCTGGGTTGGTGGCCAGGTGCCTCTCCAGCTCCAACACCTTCCTCTTGAACTGTGATCTGGCTGCCTCCTTCTGACAGGTGTGTCCCTGAGTGTAGCAGAGGCAAAAGAGCCTGACATATACTTCCCCATCCCAGTGCTTAGGGAAAGGTGCACCACTGCTTGCACCAGGCCACCCAGAACTCCTGGAAGGATGCCACAAAGCCCACATCCTCCAGCAGACTATCGTTGAAGTGCCAGTAGGCCAGCCCTGAGAGCTCAGGCCACAGGGTGATCTTAGCATAGGATAGGTAGTGATTGCTGAAGGGAGCCAGCCTAATGCTGGAGGGATGGACTTGGGTCATACTTGGATGGATATGTAGATCTATCCAGTAGAAGTGGTATGTCTGATGTTGCTCCACCTTCACAAAGGTGAACATGGTATTGTCATCAGGCTGGTGGGCACACCAGACATCCATCCTTTCTGTGACAGGATGCTGGGCTGGATGGACCACTGGCCTGACCCACTATGACACTTCTTATGTTCTTATTAACAATTCAGTATCATAGCTCTTTTGTATTATATGTGTAGAAACTAGGGCTGTGTGAAACAGTACCATTTCGTTTTGACTTCCATTTCACCATTTTGAAAGGACAGTGTTTCATTTTGCTGTTTTGAAGCACTGTTCTGCTTTGCTTTGTTGAAACTGTTTCAATGTGTTTTGATTTTTCACCCACAGGCTATAATGGGGAATCATGAAAATGCATATAACTTTATTACTTCTTGCCTGATTTGAATGAAAACATCAGGGATTGTAGCTTCTTCTAAGGGCATGAAGCCTGCCAGGTTTTAAGGAGATAGATGTAGAGGTTTCTGGGAAACTGCACCTCAAACTCTTGAAAGTGAAACTCAAGTCACTTGTAAGTGTGAAGGCATAGGGGAGTGAAAACAGCAGGTGTGGTAGCCCCTGCTGAGGCCACAAAGTCTGCCAATGTTCAAGGAGATAGGTGTAAGGGGTTTTGTAAAAATGAACCTCAGACTTTTCAAAGCAAAACTAGTATTACTTGTTGGCAGCGGCAGCATGCTGTCATCTCGCCTGCAGATCTGGAGGCCTGTGTTCCCCAGGAGAAGTCTGGCATAGCCCTCCAGTCCTCCTGTGATGTGTGGGCCCCTGGATCTGCTTGAAGGATGACAGCAGGCTGCCAGTGCTGGCTAGGACCAGCTGGCAGTAGCTATTGGGGTCTTTGGGCACTGGTGGCAGAGCCCTGCCCCTCCATGCAGCGGGGGTCAGTGGGGGTTGCCCCTCCTTCCCGGCACTTGCGTGGTAGTTGCACCATTGTGTGGGTTCAGTGTGGCTGGGCAGGGTGCCGCATGCTGTCCCAGAGCTGGGATGGATCCACCTGTCAGCTGGAGCTCCTGGTTTGATTCCCCAGCTCTCTGATAATTCCCCCAGTTCTTTCCTGAGGGGTGGGCCCCCAGATCTGTGTGTGGGGTTTCAGCAGGCTGCTGCTGCTGGATGGGGAAATATCCCAGAGCCACCACCATCCCCAGCTAGCAGTGGCAGCCTGCTGTCATCCCACATCATCCAGGGGCCTCTAGCCCCTGGGAAGAGCTGGGGGAAACAATCAGAGAGCCAGGGGAAAGACTGGGGAACTGGGGAATCAAACAGGGACCTGGGGCAATGTTTAGGTCCCTGATCCAGGGGCTGTGCGGTCTTTGAACGTTCCCGCAGTTCCCAGTTCAATTCCCCAGCCCCAGTTAGATTCTCCAGCTCCCGATTTGATTCTCCAGACTCCAGTTCAATTCCCCAGCTCTCTGATCATTCCCCCAGTTCTTTCTTGGGGGCATGTGGCAGGCTTCAGCAGGTTGCTGCTCTAGACTGGAGCCAGCAGTAGCACTGCAGTATGCTCAGCGTGGGCTGCGCTGTGCAGCTGTCACTGGACCTAGACTGTAGTGGCAGCCTGCTGAAACCCTGCGTGCAGACAGGGGACCCGCACTCCCTGGGAAGAGCTGGCGAAATGATCAGAGAGCTGGGGGAAGCAATCAGATAGCTGGAGAATCGAACTGGGAGCCAGATGTCAATATTAGAGCAGTCCTCCCTCTTTTTAGTTTCTGTTTAGCTGCAAGCAAGACCAGCTTTGAAATTCAAACATTTTGAAATTTTTGAAACATTTCTAGTGCATTCATTTCATTTCGAAGCTGTTTCAAAGCCTTTGATTTTGTGTTGATTTCACTGTTTCGATATCAAAATGTGTCAAACCAGCTTCAAAACAAAACTCCTGTTGAAATTTTGCACAGCCCTAGTAGAAACCCAACCCTTGTAACTGCCTGGACTACATTTCTCACTATATAGAGACTAAAGAAAGGGATTTGTGGCATGCAAACTGAGGTTGGAGTAACTGTTTGAATCTGAGAAGGGTCCAAATGAAACCCTGTGAGACCCTTATGGGGAGGAAGGATCTGGATTCGAAATGTACTATTTACATTCATCTCCAGAAAATAGCAATAGGAAAACACAACATTTGTGACACTCTGACATATTGTCCCCTGGAATTTTCCTGAAGTTTGACTGACTACTGTCTTCAAGATTAATAAGCTAAAAATGACAAGGCTTGTTGTGAAATACGGAAGTTTTTACTTTGGAGCCAAATCAATCCCTTGTCAAACAGTTACACTTTAGATTCCTATCATAAAGCCATGTTAAAAAAAAGCAGTTTTGTTTATAGGATCAATAGGCCTTCTCTCTCCAGTGCATTCAGCCATGTCCTGTAACATTCCACACATCTCTGCTTATTATTATGATAAAAATTGTTAAATTCATAATTAGTCCATTTTACCTGAAGCAACCATAAAGGATATTACAGTATACATATTTAAGCATAACTGGCTTAAATTAAAAATTTCTTATCCTAGTGATTTGTTTTTAATGTTTATATCCCCAGGATAAGACTGGAGCAGATGAAATTTGTGGTACTAGCAAAAACCAATGAGTGTAGGAGCCCACTATTTTAAGGGATTTTTTTTAGCGCTGTAATATGTTTAACAAGCCTCACTGGGCTAACATTTAACACGTGTGCCCCATAGAAACCTATAATTTACCACGTGCCATCAATTTCATATAGACCAATATATGGCCATCGACCAGGTGCAGCTGTGTGGGTTTCATGGGATTAATAGTATTCCAGGATTTTAGTAAAACCTTTGCTGGCTTCAGCTTCCTAAATACTTAGCTGCTCTCCTGCTTTGTTAAAGTTACGTGGTGAGACCAAAGTTGGTACTGCCTGCAAATTATTTCTCATCGTATTCACTCTTAACTTGTGTCAAAAAAGCTAAACAACACTGACTAATAACCACATAATAACTTGATGTCATGTGGATTCAATATATTTTACCATTGCAGTTATGAAATATGGTAGGGGTGGTGGAATTTAATATGGAAGAAGTATTCTGATATCTTAACTTCTAGCTTTAAGACTGGGAAGTGACCAAAAATCTGGGGGCTCATTTGGCACATTTTATTGCATTGCGGAATATTTCCATGATGAGCAAAAGTAGGCTTACATGGCAGTCTCTGTATGATCATGAAAACAGAGAACAGAGCTAAAGCTGCTTAGCTCTTGAAAAGAAAATGCACCTAAAAGTGTCCACATTCTTGGTTTTGGCTTCCTTAAAGAAACTGATGCATAAAACAATGATTTTTGTCTTGAGAGTGTTTTGTTTGATAATATTATTCAGCTACTTCCCTGTCTAGTGATGGAATGGGAGTATGTATCTATTGGCTGTAGTTGTCAGAGGCTGAAAGAAAGCAATGGGCAAGGAAACTGGGGATTTTTCAAAATAAACTTCTAGCGTAAATGGTTAGAGCTTAGGGATGTTGTGTATGGAGGAAAACAGCCATCTGAGACACTGGTATTTTTGTAGGCCTGGGTATTCAGTGGAGTACAGCAAAGACTGCTCTCCTCTAAAAAGCCTTCAAGGATATTATTGTTGCAATCTTATATTACTTAGGACAACTTTACTGTAGAGATCGTTGTACTGTATTGTTGAAGTGGGTGGGTTTTGACCTCCCTTTTCTCTAGCATTGCATTGTCTTCCTACAAAGTTTATTTTTAAGGAAACGTTCCATGTTGGTGTATAGGAGTCACCACTTGAATATTGACTGGTCATGTATACACAAAGTCTCTTCTAAGCCTTAGTGGTTTAGTTTGAGTACTTTACCATTTGATTTGTTTATGATATATGATGAATTACTGTTTGTTTATTGGTTCAAATGAACTTTTGTGACGTCTCAGCCATGTCACATTTTGTACTTTCATGCTTTCATTGCCAAAATGTAGAGCAGTTGAAGTTGAATGAGAACCTTATTTTTTTTACATGGTAAATTGGTAGGTGTAAGCCCACAACTTTCATCGTTATCTGCTAAGTCTAATGCAAACCTCCTGAGTTCATACACTGTCCATTTTGAACTCACCTTGTTCATTATGGACAAATATTTTAATTGGCTCACCACTGCCGCAGCCACTTGCAGGTGGTCACGGTACTCCCCTACCCTCATTGTTCACAAATATTTTTTTGCTAAAAAAATAATAATTCAGATTTAGTTTGATTGCAACCACTTGCAAATTCATAGTGCTTAGGGTCGAAAGGGACCTAAACAGATCGTCAGATATAACCCCCAACCAATATTAGAACCAGCCGGATGTTTTAGACAAAAGGCTGGGTATTTTTCTTAAACTGGAGTGATTCCTTTCAATATTTTCAAAACAAAACAATTTGATTCTTCATCTCAAAGCAATAGTTGAATAAAAAAGTGGATCCTCTCCAGTTGCTCTACATCCGTCTCCTGGAGCTCCTGCAAAGATCCAGGCACCATGGGGGTGCCAGGGCCATGAGGTCCAGCTACTTCATCTGGCCAGCCAGGTCTTTCAGGTCTTCTAGAGATGACTGCTGCAGTGATGAAGAGGTTGGCAAAGGAGTTTTAGATGTAGAGGGAGGTATTACCTTATACAGTATATATCTGGAGCATTTGATTGCCCTGGGTCTCCAGGCATCACAGGATTGCTGGGTCTTAGAGGCAGCAAAGGCTTTCCAGATATTCCAGGCCAACCTTGAATGGATGGGTCAGGTGGACAGCTGGATTCTCCAGAGTTAATAGGACCACCAGGCATATAGGCTTTCCTAGGGCTTGAGGAGATCAGGGGCCACAGGGACTTTCAGGTATGAATGGGATAGAGGGTTTATGTCAAAAGGCAGGAGCTCTGGGCATAGCAGGTGCAATAGGAGTTCCTGGTCAAGTGTTTGGAGCTGAAGAGTACCAATACCAACCAGAAATGGAGGATGATTGCATGCAGGTGATTCAC
>JAGPOW010000261.1:18928686-18971189 GCA_030014935.1 Caiman crocodilus
CCTGGGAACAGGCAGCTTCCAGGAACAGGGAGCAATCTCCTCCCTCCTGCTTCCTAGCTGACCAGGAGCAAATTTGCTCCTAGTGGGCCATCTCCATGTGCCATACCATACTGTAATTACTTGGCAGTTAATTTTCTACTTGCATTCTGCGGGTAGCAAATTAACTGCCAAGTAAAGGAAATTACGGCACAGTGAGTAGATGTAGATGGCGATGCTTACTCTGCAGTAATTAGCTCTCCTACACAGTACAGTTTCTCATGTAGACATGCCCCCTGTCTCAGGAGGCTACTGCACTGGTTATTTCCTTAGTCTTCCTGGTGACTTTCCTTCTGTGTTTGGTACTGCTTCAAGGACATGGAGCTGCCCTGGGCCTCTTAGTAAGGGTTCTCTATGGTGTAGGCCAGGGGTGGGAAAAATGTGGTCCGTGGGCCAGATGTGGCCTGCCAGGACACACTATCCAGCCTGTGGGGCCCCTAAAATATTTAGAAAATTAATATTTATCTGTCCCTGGCTGCCCATTATGCGGCCCTTGATGGCTTGCCAAAACTCAGTGAACAACCCTTCATCCAAAATAATTGCCTGCCCTTGGTGTAGGCAGTTTACATTAGTGGTTCACACTAAGTCAGGGGTTTACCTGGGTGGAAGCCATGGTCAAAGTCTGAGGACAGTAGAGTAAAAGAAGTGGGATAACTAAGTACTTGGGTGCCACTTTTGTCATGGGACAGAAAAAAGTTTTGTTAGCAGTGACATCTGATTGTGCCACTTCAATCGGCACTGTAGCAGCTGGTGCTGCCTTGTGCATCGTGCAGCTACCAAGCTACACAGCTCTTCCAGAGCGTCAAGCCAAGGGTCAGGAGGTGGCTGTGGTCAGGGTAAGCAGTAGGACAAGGTCAGGAGGTCCAAGACAGGAACAAGACTAACCAGGATCAAGCAGGTCCAAAGCAGGTCCAAAAGTCCAAGGCAGCACCACCCAACAATGCTGTTCCTGGAACAGGGCCCTGCAGAGAGGGGGCAGGTTTTATAGCTTTCCAGTCACAGTTTGACTCCTCTGGCCAGGTCACCTGGTCCTCCATTGGGAACCTGATGGGAGATCCCAGGCTGAACTGGGACTGGCTACATCCTTGTGGTGTTGTAGCCTGGGATTTCACTTGTGCATGCGAGGCAGGTGCCTCTTCAATTTAGGCATAAGTGTTCTAGATTGTAATTTACTTCTTTAGTGGCACTTGGCAGATATAAATAGGGAGCTACCAAATTTGTGATTGCACAATTTTGTTGGAAAACATGAAATCAGGAGAGAGCCATGAAATATGGCAGGCTCCATGATTTTCACAGGCTCACTGCAAAAAGGCAAACTTATTAGCAAGCAGACAAAAGGGTGGGAAGCTCTGCAGTCTTGGGGGAGGAAGGGTAAGAGGGAGAGCAGAGAGTGGGGAGGGGATGAAGGTAGGGGGATAGAGGAGGAGGGTTGCAGCTTCTTGTAGCAGGTGGGGATGCTACACAAGGGTCCTGGGCTGCTTGTGGCAGGCAGTGGAGAGGTTGCGCCAAAGTCCACAGAGCCCTGGCCCAACTTGTTGCATGCATGTAACCACCACCAGCAATGAGTTGGGTCAGGGCTCCACATATCCTGATACAGCCTCCCAGCTGCCCACCAAATCTGGCCTGGGACCCTTGTGCACCTGCTTGTGCAATAATATCCTTGCTTAGAGATGGCTTGAAACCTTGGCTTAATAATTACCTTGACGAAGTCTGGAAAAAACATGAATCTATGCTTAATAAATTGATTAATGGCTTTCTCAGGCTTAATCATGGTAATTAAGCTACAGTTTTGGGTCATCTGGCAATCTGCAGGGAGGGATGGGACTGCCAGGGCCCCTCAGCCAATCACAGGCATGTGGAAGGCTTGCCATGCTCAGCTCACAAAATGGTGGCCAGTTTCGGGATATGCCCACAAAACTGGCTGCCCACCTCCTCAAGTTCAGTAGCACCCTAGATATAAAGTCAACTTTCCCATTCATGATCCACCAAATGGTTGTGAGTCTCTGAGAAAAGGAAGTAATCGATGCTTGTGATATTTGCCAAAAAAGATATTAATGGATTAGTATTTGGTCAATAATGAAATGTAATGGTATCAGACATTATTAAAATTAATCTTGTTTTATTATTGAAGGAGCAAGAACTAAAGAAAAAATGGAAAAAAAGTATTTCTCTATTTTTTCATGTACTTAAAAGCTTGTACACAAAGAACAACTGTTAACTACTAGCACCAGAATTGCAAACAAGCCAATAGGTCCATTTAGATTGCTAGTGCACATTTAAACATCATGCTATCATTTGGCTGTTTGCTAGAAAAACAGCAGTAACAATCTTTGGTAAAACATGAGGCAAGCAGGGGAGCAATTTAGGTAAGTAAATGGCTTCCATCTGTTCTGAAAGATTAAGTAGGAAAGAAGCTTCATTATGCAATTATACGTTTACATGTAGCTGCTCCAGTTCTTTGCGTTCTGTGACAATTGGTGCAGTCTCCAAATATTGCATGTGCTGTATGTATTTTTGAGTGACGCTCATATTAAAGAAGTGAATTGCTGTCTTGGGATGTTTTAATGGCTGTTATACACTAAATGGTCCTTTTTTGTGGCCTGTTTAAACAACGCATTGAAATCAACCTCCCTCAGGTTTGCGTCATACCCTCTCATTGAAAATATATAGGTTCTTTCTACTCCTTCATATGTTTTGAGTTTGCTAACATATGTATTTGGATTCTATAGAGAATTTTCTTTTCTAGTAAACAGATGCAAATATTTTCTTGGAGCTCTTTCTTATTTCCAGGCTCTTTTAGTCAATGTCCATATATATGGACAAAATGACAATTCCAGCTCCGATTTAATACTATGGATTTCCGATTTATAGGTTACATTTCATACAAAAATCTGAAAATATATATAAAGATGGGTAAAATATTAAAATCAAGAGCTATTGAACATAAAGTCTAGTGATCAGAAAATACCCCCTGATTTGGGGTGCTTGATTTAACTTTTACTTTAAATGTCCCAATTTTAGACGTCAAGTATTTTTACCAGGATTTTTATTTGGAGTAAAAATTGGCACCAGAAGTATTTGGCTTCTCTGGAAGAATGAAGATATTTAATATCACATAGCTCCGCACATTTAAAATTAAGCCAACATTTTAAAAAATGTTGATTATTTTTGGTGTTCCAAGTCACTTTCCTAGCATTACAAACAGAGTAAATAGATAATGTAAATAGAATAGAACTAGCTGAAAATTAGAATTTCCCTCAAATGGGTAGAAAAAAATATGGGACCAATTCAAGTGTCCTGTGGAAGGAAAATATTGCATTGAATTATTCCAATCTCATTTAGAAAAAAAATGAAATAATTTTCCACCTAAGAGCCCAGAGATGAGGATCCTAGGCTTCCTTGCTTCCCTTGTATAAAGGTAATACTCACTGAGCTGGCTGGGTCAGTTTTACAGGCAAAGCCACTGAGAATTTGTCCACTGATAAACCAGTTTACCATAGAGATAACTAAGAAAAAGAAAACAGTACAAACTACAAATATGTAAATAAACCATTTAAATTTGCTGAGGGGTTAATTTTTCAGGGGTTTCTCATCTTGGTTGTTGCAGAATTTACACATATCTCTGCTTGCAAACCTTTCATTTGCATGTGCAAATCAGGTTGGCTGGTGCAGTTTTGGGATACAAATCTAATAAACCAGTATGTGATCGAATGATTTTCTTTTAACAAATATCTATTTTATGGAGAAACAGGAGAAGGTGAGATGCATTTGCAAAAAATACACATGCTCACAAACTAGAGTCCCCAGAAAGATTGTCCTCTATGTCCAATTGACAAATTTAAGAACAGGGAACACCTCAACTTTTCTGATTATGCCACATGACATATTTGCTGGATATACTGGTTCATACACTGCAGACTTGACATATCATTGTGCTGCATTTAGTTTATAGGCCATTTTCCAATTTTAGGAAAAGGTCTTTTAAGTGATTGCAGATGCATATCATAACAGATATTCATACTCGCAGTAGTCTCAAGATCCTCCAAAATGTGAATTCTCAGGTCAACTGGGACATGTCTGTCCAGCTCTTGTCTGCACAAACAACAACTTATGTCTTTGAATGCAATCATCTTCTTGGATAATGTCAAAAAGGATAGAATAAATCTGTTCAAGTCTTCCCAGAATACTGGTGACTGTTTCCTTTGATTCTGCCTCTTTTGTTGGTCACTCAATATGACCCAAAGAATATTGTTGAGAAAGTATGAACGAGGAGACAAGAACTCTGAAATTTGTGAGGCTTTTTCTTAGGTTTACGTGGCTTTAATAAGTGACCCTTGGCATGTCACCCTTGACAAGTCAGCTGACCTTTTCTGTCGTTCTGGTTATCACTGTTTTATCACACTTATCTGTTAGAATGAAACACAGGTGCAGGCAATTATTTTGGCTGGAGAGCTGCTTAATGAGTTTTGAAGAGCTGTCAAGGACTGCAAGGGAAGCCCTGCCCCTTGACAGGTGCCCCACCTCCTGGTTGCCATCTTGGGACCTGAAATCCCACCCCCTAATCCCTGATCTTTGCCAATGGAAGTCCAGTCCCTCTCCACCCCGCCCTTGCCTCCAGGAAGTTCTTCTTTTGGGAGGGAAGGGTTTCCATCTTCCAGGAAAAAAAACCCAAATCATATACTAAAAGTCAAACACCTACTGTAACATATTTTAATTTAATTACAAACACGTTTTTGTCATGATTTATGTTTGCATATTGTATACAGAGGCGATTGCATAATAACTAAAAATAAAGTCTTACTCTTGTATATTGTGTGTGGGGGTTGTGGTTGGGAGTGGGGGTATGTGTATGGTGGGGTGTGGGGGTTTGCACGGGGTGTGGCTGTGTATGTAGGGAGCAATATGGTTATGTTGGGGGGTGTATATGTATGGGACTTGTGGGGGCTGGGTGTGGGTGTGTGGCATTTGTGAGATGTGAGGTAGGGTGGGGGGGTCTGTGGAGAACCCCCACACAGTTCCTCCCTATGGTGCACAGCTCTCACTGCTGGCAGCACCAGGCAGTGGGCACTTGTGGCCTGTGTAGGCACTGCCAGTGCTGCTCATGGTGCTGAGGAACAGGGCCAGGCTGGCCTGTCTCTATTATGTGGGTCTCTGCACAGTGCACATTTGGGTGCTGGCACTTACGTGCCACTGGGGGAAGCCCCAGTGATGTAGCCAGCTGCCTTCCCTGCCTCCTGCTCTGCAGATCCCAGGGCTCCCCTGGGAAACAGGGGACAGGGCTCACATCCCCCAATGGTGCGCAAGTGCCAAGAATTGTATATGCACTGCATGGAGCACCACTCAGAAGCTGCAAGCTGGCTAGGTTGGGCCTTTCCACCCATGAGGATGTGAGTGAGGCGTGCAGGCTGGCTGGGGTGCAATTAATTGTACCTCCCTGTGGGCCAGATAAAATTGCCTGGTGGGCTGCATCTGGCTTGCGGGCCATATTTTGCCCACCTCTGATGTAATATCTTCCGGGCTTGGACTCTTATTGTTTATCTGCACAGCGTCTAGCCTGAGTTGCACTGATTTTGACTGTGTCCTCAAGGTGTTTCTGTAATGCAAGTAAGTAGTAGTAGTAATAATAGTAGTACTGAGTAACTGTACTACATATCTCATCTATACTAATATTCCCTTAACAATTGTGAGATACACCTTCTCTCAGGTCCTGAATACTCTTATTCCTAGTGACGACAAAGGAAGAGAACAATCACCCCACAAAAGTAGTTCACTGGCCCCCATATTTTTAACCCTACCACTTATAATTTGCCCTCATAGTATTAATAGATATTTCTATTTGGTATGATTTTTATTATGTAGAGGCTTCAGTAAACTGTGAGAATGTAAGTGAAAGCCCATCCCTGTGATAACCTGAACTATAGCCATAGGCCAGCTGGAGGATTTGAATTACTGCTGCTTATGACAGTATGCTATTTACATAGTCAACATCATTCTTGAGTTCAAAGAGACATTTGTATACTATACATTTAACTACAGTAGGAAGATGTTACAGACCAACATTCTGAATGATGCAGTCAATTTCTTCTCTGCATACTTATTAGCTTCCAATTAAGATGTTTCATTTTAACTTCAGAGAATTCTCAAGAGAAAGCTTAGAGTTGTTCCCTTCTGGCAATACCGTGGAAGATGCTGTTTAATGTTTTATTCCTAAAGTACTGCTAATTTCCTTTATTATGGGACCATGCTATACTAACTCATCTAGGAAATTGAAATCACTCTCTTTGTTTTGGCACAAATATTTTTAGATAAAGATATTCTGGGGTTTCTGTTGCTGTTGCACAAAAATTCCTATAATACCTTATTGAAATGAAATACAAAACTGACTTACCGGTAAGGTGAAATCTGAATTCTGGATTTATTTCAGGGGAAGAAAACTACATCAAAATAAATATACAACAGTCAATAATTTTATTTTGTACATGAGTTTGAACCTCAGCATTGTGAGTTATCTTATAAATCAAAAAGCCACTATTTTCAAGGAAGTCCTAAATTAAGCAAAATTAGTTTTTAACCACCCTCTGAGATTATTTTTTACAACATTTCTTTTGAAAAAAAAGATTGTCCTATTAAATTTCATCAGCTTTCTCTCTTTCATCCAATGTTCTAGCCTCTGCTTGATTAGAGTTAGCCTGGTTTACATGAGTAACGAGTAACAGAAAGACCAAGCTAGCTACGGCTGTATAAACATCATAACTTTGTTTTATAAGTCCTATTTGATTTTCTGGAATCAAATCTGGCAAGAGGAGCTCTATTCTGTTGGCTAACACCTTTGTAAAGTGTCTTACAATCTGTATTTATAAGCAAAATAGGTCTATGTGTTTACTGCTGTTTCCCATGTTTCTGCCACTTATAAGAATTATTGATGGTTTCAGATTCCACTGGGAAGGACAAAGCAGAAGGCTGCCTGGCTTAAGTGCTATATTCTATACACTGTACATGATTGTCTTCTATGTTTTCTTTAAATATTGAATAAAAAATGACCCCAGTGTGTTCCCACTACTTTCAAAGCATCGCTCTTATCTCTGACCTTTACAGGACCAACTTGTGATCTAAGCTAGGGCTGTCAAACATACAGCTTATGGATCAGATACAGCCCATAGAGGTGGATCATCCAACCCACAGGGCTTCTCATGGACTGGACAGCTCACCTGCAGGAGCTTGATTCAGGCCACAGAGTTCATAAGTGCAACTCCAAAACCCAGGGAGATGCCATTGGTAACTTTACAGGAAGAAGAGCATACGAGCATCCTTATCTCCATTTCAAAGATGCTTGCAAAAGAAATACAAAGTAAATGAACTTTAAGCCTAACAACTGGAAAAAGACTGTTGAGGATTGAAATGCTTGGAAACAGTCCATCAAGCATGGAATTAAGGCTTTTGAGGAAAGAAGAGCTCACATGAAGAGGAAAGACAAAACTTCAGGAAGAACCAGGTACCACATTCAGGACTGTTAGACACAAACTTACATGTCATAAGAATAGAAGGGACTGCCGTTTAGGAAATAGACTCTACAACCACTCTCACAAATGTTCAATAAGCTGAGCCAGTTCCTCACTTGGCACAAAACTATTGTCTTACTCTGGTGGGTAAGCTGAAGGAGACAGGGTCACATCTGTCCTTCCAGCGAGCACACGTGGACGATGCCATGAGACCTGCATCAGAGAGGTCAACTTGCACCTTTGGGAATGGTGTCTCGAGGCAGGCTTCGGCTTCTTGGACCATGAAGCTTCATCTCACTTCAAGATGAGAGACATGCTAGGGTAGGATGGGCTTCACCTCTCCTGCAATGGGAGAGGTGGATGTCTACACTGCAACTTTAGTGTGTCCAGGGAGAGACTCTCCTAGCCACACCCAGCCTACTTGCTCCCCACTCATGCTTACATGCACCAAACCTAGAAATACAGCAGTGAAGTTGACTTAGAGTGTCTCCACTCATCTGCTTTCAGAGTGCTTGACAGTGGCCGTAGGAGATGATTGTCAAAATGTGCTTGGGATGTACTGGATGCTCCAGGAACACAGTGCTGCCAGTGATTCTAACCAGAAAAAATAGGCTGTATATGAATAGTTGCTCATGGTGAACTTGTTTTGTGCACTGCCTCCAATAGCAGGGATCTGGACCCAGCAACTTAAGAAGTTCCTTCTAATTTTATGGTTCCTAGGGGATATATAAAGAGCTGAAGGACTGGAGAAAATGCTCCAGAAAGGGATGCGTTGAACCACGGACAAACAGTAGTCTGGAAAGCCCGCTTCTAGAAAACAGTAGTAACCCACTTCTGTACCATTATGCACGTCCATATTTGAGTGATTGGCTAAATAGCTGGAGCAAACTCCTCATGCACCTGCTTGGAAATTTGCTTCCGTATGTAAAAGTTCTAAGGAAAGGGTTGTGTGACAGGGAACCCTAACCCTGTCACAAGGAAGAAGGTGTGCCCCTATAAGGCCAGAACTTTCTGGGCACAGAGGGCTGGTGAGGAAGGGGTTAACTGCTGAACTGGGACATAGGGTCAGCTGACCAGAAGAGTCAAGACTATAAAAACCCTGGGTTGAATGGCAGTAAGGGGGTCAGCAGCCAAGGGGGAAGGAGTGCATCTCAGAGCTCCTGGGAGATGCATGGTGGGAAATCCAAAGCCAGGAAAAGGAGAGCTATAGAAGCCCTGGAGAGATGACAGCTACACTGCAGCCAGGACTGGAGCTGATGGTGGTGAGCTGAAACACGAACCCTGCAACTATAAGCTGACATACCGCTTTCCTTACTCACCTTTTTGGGTGGCAGATATTGCCCATGGAGGGTGTAACAGTGATGCAGCTGCGCCGCGGTTACTAAAGAGGGGACACAGCTGCCGGAGGGGGGTGATGAGTAACCCAGGCAGCCTATACGAAACCATAAGGGGCTAATAAAAGGAAGGACGAGAGGTACCGAAGATGCCTTTGGGCACACACATGAGGAGAGAGAAGGGGAAAGAGGCCCCTATGACAACGGAGTCAGAGAGAATCCATGGAATAAGCCAGATGTTAAGGAGCAGCTGTGGTGAGTGATTTACTGAGTGGCAGGGTGGAGCCTGTTCCTCTCAGTCCCGAGGACGCAGCATGGAAAGGGGGTTTCCCTGAGCTGAGAAGTGGGGGAAGAAGAAGAGTGAGGCAAGAGCCGCCGAGAAGGAAGTTGACGGAGCCCCTACTCTGCCTCATAGCCCCGCAACCCGCACCCGGTCACAGGGGCTGGAAAAGAATAGAAAGAACAAGGAAACTGATGAGGGAAACTGACGAAGCCGGCACAAGCGGCAGATGGGAAATCCCGACGTCGGTATTGATCAGCCGCTAAATGGGGCAATTAGCAGCTGATCATTGAACAAATGGCCAGCTGGTGGGAAGAAAGAGAGTGAAAGAAAGCAACTTGGTATAAAGGGGAAGCAAAAAGGAAACTGACAAGCTGTAATTTGCAAGCCTGTCCGAGACGCAGACTGGGAATCCCTGGGGTCAACGTTGATCAGCCCCTAATAAGGGAATTAGCGGCTGATCATTGAGTACCAGCCATCTAGTAAAAAGAAAAGAGAAGGAAAGAAAGTAACAAGGCAGTGAAGTAACAAAGCTGGGCTCCTCCAGCTGGCACGAGCCACAGCCAGAGAACCCTGGAGTCCACGATAATCAACCTCCAATCAAGCTATTAGCGACTGAGCAAAAGAGACAACAATAATCCTGCTTGGATCCTGGAAGGCGGAAGGGTAGAACCACCCTTCTCTTTTCCAGCAAGCATCCGGGAGTAGAGTCATCCCTGTAGATAGCCAGGCAACATTGAATAAAGTGTTACAGGTGAAGAGCTGACCTGGGTGTCTTCTTTATCGGGGTGCCAGCTCCTAACAACCATTACTTCTCCCTCACAAATTAGGAGAGACCAAGTCGTGGCAGGCGGGAACTGGGGGGAAGTTTACCAGGAACCAGGCAAGGACACTCGCTCACAGAGGGGATGTTTATTTGTGTTCTTTGTGTTATGGAATGAAACTGGAGGTTTGGGTGAGGCTGTTAGAGGATGGAGGAGGCCTCATTTTTGGGACCCACTCCAGAGTGAGATCCCCCATGCCAGTGAGGGAGCAGCTTTTTTGAGGGCACAGCCCCGGTGCCAGTGAGTCACAGAGAGAGACAGGGCTGCGAATAGCCTGAGTGCCAGTAAGGGTGCAGTTTTGGGATGATCTTAAAAAGGCCAGGAGCACCTGGGGGGGTGTGTGTGCAAGTATATATGTATATTTTTATTGTTTAGACAGGTGAGGTCGCACCCAGGTTTTGAACTTGTGATGTCCTTAGCTGTGGGGCCAGAACACATGCCTCTGGGCCAGGGAGTGCCATGCTTCAGAAAGGAGCAGAAAAGGGGGCCAAGAGCCTACAGGCACTGGAAGGAAGAGCTAGAGCCTCAGAGTTGAACCCTGTTTGGTGGGTTTGGCTGGAGAAGCCTACCAAGAAAAAAAAGGGTCAGACCATCCTAGGAGAGACCCCAACATACCCAATATAATCAGCAGTCTCCCACTTGCATACTAATTTCCATCAAGACATGGCAGACAAGATTAGGGCAGGACAGCAGAGTTCCAAGAGGATTCCAAGGGCGCCACATGTAAGGCATGGATGACCCGGAAGATGGTGCTGGGGAGGGCAACCTGTTACAGTTATCAACCTTTTTGGATCAGTGTATCTTCAGTGGCAGGACATGGAGAGTGGGGTGAGGGGGTGTTGCAGTGCAAGCTTCCCCCATTCAGCTGGGCAGGCAGCACCTGCGCGGCACTGTGGGATGGTGCATGGCACTACTTTATCCCCACCTGCCCACGCATACCCCCTAGGGCCTTCCCAAGTACCCCTGGGGGTACAACCCCTGTTCTAAGGTACTGCTGGTCATCTCAAGTCTGCAGGAAGAGATGATCCAGCTCCAGAAGTGCCAGTGTCCACATGGCTACTGTTCAGCAATTGCAGCATTCATCATCCTGTCCTCTCTGTCATGATTACACCTTCCATGTCTTCTGAGTACTGCACTGTTCCATGTTGCAGAAAACCCAAAAGAGTGCATAAAAAGTGCAAAATGAAGGGCAGCTCATCTAACAGATCGCTGGCTTGGCCAACCAATACAAATCTATAGTAGTTAGGAGCATGAAGAATTGGAAGGTCCTCATATGACAGTAGGCTAAATTCACTGTTACATTTGAGGCCTCAAATGAAAGACAAGGTGTCCCACCATGCACCTCAGGCCAGTACTTAGGAAGTTCTCACTTCATGTGATTCTAAGAAACTCCCCAAATCCTAGTATCAGACATGTGTACCTAGAGAAAGAATGCAGATGTGGTATACAGTATGTTGCTCATCTATAGCAATGCAATGTGGATGTGATTCTTGTCTGATTTTGGTGAATATGACTGCATTCTGGGACACAAGCATATGTGGTAGTGTGGACACATCTATAATTTTATTTGCCTTTTTATTTACTGCAGAAGGAGACACTTGGGTTGGCCTAAGAGATAAATTGCCCAAGTCTACAACCCACCTAGAGATAGGTTGTGAAAGGAAATTGAGCCTTGTTTGCAATTTAATGCTGAGAAGTGGTAAAATAATCTTATTACATCGCCTCACAGGCTTAAAGGTGTACAGACACATATTTGGGGGTTAGCAAGGATATTGCTCAGTTTATGTTCTAAAATACACTCTCTGGATAACTCACTGTCTGAGTCCAGTAAGTAAACAAAGCATTATTGTTTAATTGAATGACAATGAAACTCTCATTTTAAGGTAAATGATTCAACATGATTAACTGAAGATTGATACTTATTAGAAAGCCACTGCCAAAATTAGTCCACAGACCAAAATGAAATAGCACCCAGACGTCTTAACATATATCACTCGGAGAGTTATTTGGATCTGAAATATTTTGTCACCTTATGTGACCCTCGATTTAAGGACATTTTCTAAAGCAGAGCCAATGATATTCTTCATGGGGGGTGTGAAGGAAGACAATAAGTACATTTTGTCCTAATATTCACTGGATTTTGATCACAAATTAAGGGAGCCTTTATAATAGTGAGTTAAGTTCATAAAGATTTTTGGCACCCACTTTAATAGCCTTGTGAGACTGCATTGGCAAAGGTTATTCTCTTTTGGCATATTCCTTTTTTCTTTTACATATCATTATTTCATCAGCTATATGCGTCAAATATGATTCCAATCTTTTTCTCCCTTGTTTGTTGGACCATTGAACCTGGGTAAATGAAGGCACATGGCCAACCATATGGTAACAATAACAGCAGTACTTCAGTAGAGGAAGATCAAGAGTCGCATATACATAAGGTAATATGGAGTATATTTATACAGTTTTGAAGAATATCACTAGTCTGTTTTCTTCAATGATATTTATGTTTTCTGGGGTGACAGAATGAGGTCATATCCAAGATGCATTACATTCAACATACTTGTCAAAAAAAACTTTTCTCTTTCATCTGTTCCAAATTTGATCTTGCTTATAACTGTATAGAGATTATAGTATATTGGGGACTGTGGTGCTTGCCAGGAAAATTGTAGTTTTCTTAACACTAAAACTATACAATTAGAATAGTGGTCTAGGAGACTATTTAGTGTTTAGTTTAACAGAACTGGGAAAATGCTTCAAGAATGTTGTCAAGGCCAACATGAAAAAATACATTGACACCAACTCATGGGATACTATTGCCTAGGACTGCCACAAAAGGAGGGAGAGTCTGCTGTAAGGATTTCAGTACTTTAAAACCTTACAGCAACAACGGGAGATGGAAATGCAGGAGTGGCAGAAACAGCGTCACAGACAGAATCAAGAGTCCAGAGTCACCCACTGCCCATGGAAACGTGTCTGAGTTCCAACAGGCTGTCAAACCCAGATTGGCTTTGTCAACCATTTTCGGACCTGCAGCTAAGACTGTCATGAAAGACAATCATCCTCCACTGCAAGGGATTGCCAAAGAACGGTAAAATGCCAATATTGATGGGCGGGCAGTGAAGATAATAGCTAGGTGTATGGAGGTAGCTTTCTGTCTCTGGTTTTGACCAGAAATTCCAGTATGGACCCGAGAAACCCTTCCCAATTAATTCTTGTCAAACTTAGCATATTCTTTTTGTAGTGGAGGACTCAAAGTTCTTTCTTTTTTTTTTAAAGTCCTTAATTGGAACATTGATAATTAATTCTGAGGACTCTAATTATAGTCCCTGCATTTACTATACCCTGGTTTATTGGCTTAAACTAGGGTAAACTTGCCTAAAAGTAGTGTTAAAGCAAGGGAAAAAAGATAGTCTTCACTACTACTCTTGGGAGTTATTTTCAGTGCATAAATACTAACAGTGTAAATGGTGGCAAGACCCCAAGATTTCCTTCTTCCAAATTTATTTTATAGGTAGAAGTTGTCATTATCTCCCTTCCTGCTCCCCTTCTGTTTTTGCAATGGTACATCAAAGACAGTCGTTTTCTCACTCTATGGCCAGAATGACATCATGCTCACTGACAGATGGAGAGCCTCAAGCTACAGAATGTGTATGCTTCTTCTCATTCTGTTTAAAACTTGAAACTTATGGTTTTTCTGGTACTTTTACATTTATAAAAATCAGCCCCAAATTTGATCTGTAGAAGAAAAGGAGATGAGGGAAAACTATTTAACACTTTAGGGCAACTTAGCATATACCAGATTCAATAGCATTTAAGGTACACTTGTCCCGCCAATCCCTTTGTCAACAGGCTTTTAAAGAGGAAATGATAGAGTGAGCCATGTTAGTCTGAAGTCAGGAAAAAGGCAAGGTAGTGTGGTGCCTTAGAGACTGACTGAACATGGAGGAAATATTAACTAAATTATTATGAGTTGGCATAAGAAGGGGAATTGATGAACTAGGGAGTTGATGTGGACTTAAAATAATAAGCGGGAGGTATGGAAGTAGATTACTACTGCCTTCCATACATATGTCTTCCTGTAATGGTAGACGCACTACACGTCAAATGAATATAATGGAAGTTGAAGGTCTCTTGCACCTTTCAGGATCAGGCTCTTTTTATAGGTGTTTGTTTACTCTGTTCTAATCTGACCAAATAAGACTGGGATCAGGATTTAGCTCCCAGATCTAAATTAATTAATAGCCTTGTGAGACTGGGAACTTAATGGAGTTAATAAAGCTTTCCGTTCACTGAACTGATTGAAGGAACAACCCACCAAATAGAAAAACTTGTGCTTACACAAAATTAGAGTAGGTTTTCAGTACATTTCTTTTGCTGATACAACGTGCTCTTTTACAACTTGGAATTAAGATAATTGGACTACCTGGGTACGTCCCCACATGCAGGGGCATGCACGGGGCTGTCCTTTGGGGGTAGGGGTCATGAATCAGGGCAACTGCCCCAGGCCCCATGCTTTGGGGAGGCCTGTGCTATGGGGAGACCAGTGGAGCCAGGCAGAGCAGCCATGGCCCCACTCCGTGCAATATTAAAGGGGTCTGGTGCAGGCTGATTTGCCTTGGGCATCTCCCTATGGTTGTCTGCTGGAGAAATGGCCATCTAGCTAGCAGGGGGAGTATCTGTAGCAAATATTCTTAATTTCCTCAGATCTGTGCAGACTCTAAGCATTGTTTTATTCACACAAGTCAATAATTCATTGCCATGTTTTTGTCCTCTACTGAAATTAAAAAAAAAAATGCTGGTTTGGATTTTCCCCAAAAAAGGTATTGGCAGCAATGGCTAATCGAACACATACCTAAAAGTATAAAAACGCTATTTGATTCTTGTTACAAATCCAAATTCTGTTAATTTAGTTTTATTCAAGAGAATATAGGCCTTACAACTTTGGTGTTAGTGGAGAAAGAAGGATCTCAAGCGCTGTGTAATAGCTGCAAAGTTTTATTTGAAATGGGTCCATCATTTTATGTCAGAGCTGGCTTAATATGGGGATTATAGACTCTGAAATCGAATCTGTTTTCACTCAAATGAACTAAGTTTTCTGAAGGGTAAATTGTGCACCTAACCTATAAGCAATGTTTGAGTCTACTGCCATTTGTGTGAGGTTCCCAATTTGGCTGGATTGGGAAGGGGACTCACTGACTCGTTGAGAAAAGAATGTGAATTCAGTGCTTTACTCTTTTTCAAAGCATTTGACAAATATGAAGTGATCTTCCAAAATACCTCTGTGACATTGGGTACATTGTGCTATTTTCACAGATGGCTATTTTTACAAAGCAGAAACACATTTGCATCTTGAAATGCAGTAGTAAAGGAAAGCTTCAAAATATTCCAATAGAGAGGCAAAACAATGGTATTCAAGTGTGACCACACATGTTTTCTGCAAATTACTGCTAGATGGTGAACTTTTGTATTGAGAATAATTTCTACATCTGTGTTGATCAAATGATACATATGTAGCTACCAGAACAATCTAGCAGCAGATCTAACCCCCAAAAGACTTGGCTTCAAAGCCTGAACTTAGTCTTCAAGACTAGTTATTAAAGCAAATCTGTGAGGGCACTTTCTTTGTTTCATTTTCAATCATACTTTCCAAACATAAAAATCTACAATCACTGTTTCTTGTAGGGGACATCTAACCATTTTTTGTTGGATGGAGTCTTGCCACAATGTGTAAGCCTTTGAGAAAAGGACTAGGATTAAATTTGATCATTTTAAAAGGGATGGGGGCATGTTTGAAACATATTCTTCCCTTGCACAGGAGAGAAATACCTTGTAATAATGAACTAACTGGATTTTTTTCAAAGCTTTTCTTTCCATGTCTCAATCTTTGTTACTCAGTGCCACAACACAATTGGATACGCTGGACGCTAATGTAAGATTGCTCTATTAGATTAGATTATGGTGGTTACTACTACTTAACGCTTCAGAAGAAGGCAAAAAATCCCAAACCATAAGTCACCAAGGGGTCAAATTCTACTATGTAAATCCAGAGTAACTGCAGACCGTTTGACTTTTAAATATTCAGTACTGAGCAACAGTTATTAAATATATATTTTCCCCTTCACCATTTCTCCCACTTTGAATCCAAATGAAGGAACCATTGAATGAAATTAAAGAACAGCATATTTTGGTCAAGATCTTGAATATTAATCCTGTAAATTGGCTTTATGGGGAGAATCCCAGTAAAATTCCTAAACACAGGTTACAGGATTTGGCTTATAACCAAGTTTATAATGGTTAACAATGTAAAATACTGTACAGTTTTATGAATAATGAGAGGTTAGACTTCAGGCTTCAAGAACAGTAAAACCACTGACACCACTGAAACTCTGGAATATATTGTTAATTGTAAAAGTCATAGAATCTGGCCCTTAAAGGATGCTCATTGTATCCAGATGAGATCTATGCATGTTATACTGGTTTTTGTATCATAAATTGGTCTTAAATAGAGATGAGAACAAAAACTGATGATTTTGTTAGTTTTCATCCATTCTCTTCTTCAAAACTGTAGATAAATGACAAAAGTCAACTTTTTTTTTTAGTTTGTATATGTCACAGTAAAGTTGCCTTAAATTAAAGGTATTTTTCCTGTATTGCAAATAAATATTAGGGCTGTGCAAAGCTTTGGTCCCTGATTTGATTTGACGGTGGTTTAGCCTGATTTGGTGGCTTAATCTTTGAATCTGAATTGAATCAGGTGACCCTTTAATCTCTCTGAATCGAATCAGAACCCCCCCAGATTGATTCAGAAAGTTTCAGTGATTTGGACATAGACACAGCTTTAAATGCTTTTTCTACATACCTCAAGGCAGCAGGCAGCTCATCATTGCTCTGATGCTGGGGCAGATGAAGCAACCCACAGGAGTGCAGCCGGGGCAGGGGGGAGGAGAGGGAAGGGGCTCCCCAGCACGCTCGGCAGCAGACCTGGAAGTGGACATTAATATGGATATGCTCATCCATGCTGCAATCATGCTGCTTCCAGGTCTGTTGAGGAGCGCGCTGGCCTCCCCTCTCCCGCTCCACACCCTTCCTGGCTCAGTGACTGGTGCCTCCTGGGTCTGGGGGAGGAGGCACTTGGGGTCCCCCCATGGTCGATCACCGAGTTGGGACGGTACGGGGCGGGGGGCAGAGTGCTCCCTGACGGAGTCGACGTGGACTAGAAGTACTTCCGGCACACTTCCAGGTTCACCACTGATCACACATCACCACCCCAGCATCACAGTGTTCACAAGCCATGCTGGTAACTTGAGGTATGTAGAAAAAATATTTAAAGCTGTGCCTATGCCTGAATTGCTGATTCTTCAAATCAGCATTGACTCTTCAGATTCAGATTGAGCCGAATTGAATCATGGACAGTGATCCAAATCAACAAATTGAATCACTGTCATCCAGACAGGCTGAATCCGAATCCGAATCGAATAGGGCCTGTTTTGAACACCCCTAGTAAATATATGTTTTCAGGATTGCTCATGGAGGCCTGGTCTTATACAGAGTCCAGTTCTTTCATCCTGAGTCAGGCTTGAGTGATACCCAAACTCCACTAACAGACCCACAACATTTCGGTGAAAAGAAATCAAGCTTGCTCTCCTTTTGCTGTGTGTGCTGTTTGGAGATAACACAATTAAAAAACAGTCATCTTTGTTTGCTAGAGAAGTAATGATTGAGATGCTTATTTCATTGGTCTGACACTCGGTAAGTATTAGACTGTATACATAAGGATGATTGAATTAATTCTCCATTTAATATAGCTGTTTGAAATTATGAGATGCAGTGTTATGAGCTTTTTAAAATTTTGTTTAGATACATGATTTTTTTGCAGTTCTAGCTGTGAATAAGTCTAAGGCAATAAAGACCCTCATTTGAATTTAGAGTGGAAGCATAGTCTTGTAGTCATGGTACTGTAGTATGGAACACAAGAGAAATCAGTTGAAATCTTTAATCTGCTACAGGCTTCCTATATGATCTTGGACAAAGTACTTAATTTAACTTGTACTTCTGATCTCTATCTACAAAGCAGAAATTTTTCTACCTTTCTACCATTGTCCTTTCTTCTGTGTCTTCCTTCTAGATTGCTAGTTCTTTGGGAAAGATCTTGTCCCTTAATGCAGAGGTGTCAAAGACACAGCCAGAAGGCAGATCTGATCTTCAGAGCCTCATCAACTGGCCCCCAGTTCTGCCCCTGGGTCTCCAGTTGACCTACACACAACACTTATTGAGCTCTAGACTGGCTCCACGCACAGGAAACAGGATGCCCACCATATACAGAGCCCACTCTGTCTAGCCTGGGACTCATGCTGCACTCAGCACTTGCCTTGGCTGATCCGTGACATGTGTTACACTTGCCCTAGCCAGTCCACATTGTATACTGCACACCATGTCCACTCTGGCTGGTCTGCACTGCACGCAACAGCCTTGCCTAATCCAGGTCAGCCACTGAGTTTAGCACACTTTCTGGACCAGCAAAGGTAAGTGCCGTGTGTCCTGAATCTGGTATGCAGGAGGTAAAAGAGCAGATCTGTGGAACCGATCCACTTGTAGAGTCAGCTATGCACCATTCATTTGGCCCATGGACTGTCTCTATACCACTCCTGTGGCCTGTGGGGTCAGATGGGTTTGACATCCCTGCCTTGATGCATGTTTGTCTGGACCCTTGAACAATGGGACTCCAGTTTCAGCTCCAGGAATTACTGTAGCACTACTACTAAAAACTTCTTTCAGTCTGTAATGTTTCATCCACCCTCCTCCGTCCCCTTAAAGTACTGCTGAAAAAAGTAATGGTCTTAATCTGTGACTGACCTGACTGTTATTTTTTTATGCTGTCTTTAGCTATAATACTAGTATATGTCATGCTCTACTTGACAGTTTACATTCCCAATCCACATAGTAGTCATATAGAAACACACCCTGCTAGTAAATTCTGTATGGAATCTGGAGCCCCACCTAAGTGAGGTTCAAAGTTAAAAGTATATTCAAACCACCTGCGAGGGATGTTTTGAGAGGAAGAGGATGAAGCCTGTTCATGGCACAAACCCAGAAAATGGTCTTATTACTTTCAACTAACTTCTGGTTTAGTGCAATTTTTGTACAAATATATTCAACTTAACTTTCCTATTTACTTTTTTCAGTATTTTAAAGAAAAAGTCACCCATCTCAGTCCAGGTCTTCACCTTTGCAGCAGACTCCTGTGGGGAGTAGATCCAGGCCAGGCTAGCTTATGTTAAAGTCAAGTCCGCTTCTCTGGGGTAGATGATTTTGATAACTTTGCTTTATTATCTAGTTGCAAACACCATATCAATTGTCTGTTTGCTCCCTTTGGAACTACTGTTGCAGGTTCCTAAGTGAGATTTATGTTAGAGGTACAGAGACTGATTCCATTAGTTTGCACAGCTGCCTCCTCTTCTTTGTAGCCACAACTGAAATGTCTACACAGCTTTTCAGGCACTAGTCATACATCTGCAGAGGAGCACAGCTCTGCTTACTCATTCCTGGTCTACACACTCCGAAAGAGGAGACATCCCCTGCCAGCTGCCCTTGAGCTATCAGTCCCTGGAATATGCAGTACTGTAGCAAGGGGTGGGGGGGCAAACAGGGTGACCCGCTGTATGCTAAAGCAAAGGGGCACCAGCAGCCCTGCCCAGCTGGGGTGAGGTGGGGATGGAGCCACAAGTGGCTTGTTTGGGAGGGTGGGGTGGGACTGGGGGAGGGTGGCTTCCACTGCTGCATACACTCCCAGGTAAGCATGGAGGTGGCCTGTGCACAGGGGAAGGGCGGGCTGCTGCTGCAGGCTTGCCCCAGGACCAAACTTCCTGGCTATGGCACTGGGAGAATGTGAGTGGCAGTGGGATAGCCCAGCAGCAGACTCATTGCTTTGTTTTTGGGTTTAGCTCGGGCAAGGCTTGTTTCTGGACAATAGTCTCCAGAGTGCTAAGGAAGTAATGTAAACCTCCTCAAGAAGGTAAAGTTAATGGGGCTATGTAAATGGCCATCTGCTCCCTTTCTTCATTAGTGGCTAGCTTCGTCAATCCAACCCTGCTTTCCAATGACAGAAGTAGCTTCCATAAAGTTCAGTAGAAATAAAGATATCTGTGTGTGTGTGTGTGTGTGTGTGTGTGTGTGTGTGTGTGTGTGTGTGTGTGTGTATGTAAACATGCCCCAAACTTAACCTCAGCTAAAACCAGGAATGTGGCACTTGTTTAGCTATGCTTTTAAAGCACCAGATTATGCCGAAACTCTGACATGGTACTAATTACCATTGGTTTCTCTGAAGAATGAGCTATACATAATAGTCTGGTAGTAGTTCTTATTATGTCTGATTATTTTGGCACTACAGTGGTACCTCCAAATAGAAGAATGTTTTCATAAATATTTGGTGCCTTTGATACATCCTTGTTTGCACCTTTAATCACACAGGAAAAATCATACTGGGATAGGAACAGCCAGTCATTGAGCCAGTTTTATTTACATAATGGATACAAGGGCAGATCTTCAGCTGGTGTAAACTGGCAGAATACCATTGGCATCAATGCCTTTTTTTAAGAAGCTGAGGTTCCGGCCTTTTGGCTTTGAATCATAGAAATTATATGTAGAAAAGGTCTATTAGGCCATTAGGTCCATTTCCCACCCCCAACAAATGGAAACTTGTATTGAGTTGTACATATACTAGCATTCAGCCTAATCTTGCTTAAATGTCCCAATCAGCAGAATTCCATCATTTCCCTTGGGAGTCTGCTCCACTTCCATGGCAATTTGCCCATTGATGTAAATCTTTACCTTTCATTCAATCCATTTATTTCTGTATTTAAGTAAATATTTTCCCCTCTTTGCTGTTCACGCCCTTCAAATATATGAGCACTGTGGTCATGTTCCAGACTTTGTCATCTAGCCAAGCTGGAACATATTTAATTCTTAGTTTTTCCTCAAAAGTCAGTTCCCTTCAGCTGACTCGTTTTTAAAAGTACTTCTTGGAGCTGCCTCCAGTTGAGTGGGCTCTTTCTTTTGTCCAGAACAGAACACCTCATCCCCGGTACAGAGGAACATGTTCGTGTAGGGACAGACTGGTGTACAGCAGCAGACAGACTGCCTTTTACCTCTGCTCTGCCTGGCACAGTTCCTGTCATTGTGTCAGACAGAGAATTGCTCTCCCAGCAACAAAGTGTGATTACCTATTTTGTGAATCCAGTTCTTTGTATCCGTCAGGACATGAGGGTTTGATCAGAACTCAGCTGCATTAAGAATCGCCAGTAGCAGAAAGTTCTTGGTTTGCTTATACCATAGCAATCAGCCAGTCTCAGGGAAGATGCCAGGGCTGAGCATTCTTGCTGAGGCCCCACTTGCACGTTCCAGAGCCAAAGGTCACCTGTGAAGCTGCTCTGGGCTTGTCCCTAGTACCTGATTTCAGGCCCTCCGCTGAGTGCTCAAGAGTGAGTGCTGGGAAATGTCTGGAGCCACCTCACTGGCAAGCTTCCAGAATTGGAGCATGTCGGTAGATGTGGGTGAGTGTTGTTGGTTTAGCCCCATAATCCCTGAGATGCATCCTAAAGATAGCTACAGAATTAAGTTGCCGTTTTGTCAGTGATGGTCAATAATGTCTAGATTTGGACTTAGTCACTTAAAGAAGCCTCGAGTTGCCTATGATTCCCTTGTAGCCCCAAATGACATGTAACATGATCAAATCACATGGGTTGGCAATGCTGACATTATAAGTTCTTTGTGACAAGGCCTTCACCAAATTGAGAGAATGTAGACTCTTCAGCTTTGTTTTATGAAGCACCAAGCACATCTAACATGCTGTTTAAATTCTACAATGCAGCTAGTTGGACATGCAGATCTGGGATATGAAACAGACAGAAACATCTGTAGTTTAGCTATGATCTGGGAAATTCCAATAAAATCAGATTTAAGTGAAAGCAAATGAAAAAGCAAGGATCATAGAAACACTCTGAAAATACCTTGTAGAAATATATACTGTATCGTGGTATACTCTATAAATGTCTTGAACACCAATAGTATAGTCAATAAATCATATTATCTGGGGTATGAGGAAATCATTTAAATAGGAAAGTAGAGCTCAAAAACAGGATTTTTTTAAAAGCAAAAAATATAACATAAAATTGTAGGTAACAATATTCCTTTAGGTGAATGTTGCACATTTCCACTTGAAATGGCTGTCATTATATCTACACTTGCCCCAGAAAATATGAAATGACTTGAAAACCCATTACTAGCCAGCTGCCTGGGAAGGGTCATGAATGAAAAGAAGAATAATGATCTGTTGTAGGATACAAGCAATAAATGTGGTACCTCTCAGCAGACAGTCCAACATGTAAATGTGGGGAAGGGAAAAGAACTAGAGAGACAATCTGTATCAGTATTAAAATTACGTATCTATTACACTGTTAAACAGAGGAAAACACAACTATGCAACCTACCTAGCTCTTTGTTTTATACTTGGCCTAATTTTACTCGTATACTAGTCCTGTTTTTTTAAATATGCACTTCTCGTTATAAATATATTCACCAATGTAGTGTAAATGTGAATAATTGTAACATTAGGCATTGTTTTTAAAAATCCTCTGTTGTCAGAGTACTTATATAGAGCCCATAATGTAGGTTTTCTTTGTAATCTGCTGCCTTATTCATGTTGTTTTCACTATGGCCTGGACCCTGCAAGGACTTATGTGTATATTTTAAGCAATGCCAACTTCGGGTCCACTGAATCCAACAAGATTATTCACATACATGAGTTTTGGGGTTCAAGGCAAAATTTCAGTTTCTCTGATGAAGCCAGATATTCTAAGAGGTTGGATATGGGAATGGCATTGAGAAACTCCTGAATTCTACTTGCAAATACAGACATCTCTCTCAGCAGTTTTTAATTAATTCATTAATGTCTGTAAAGTGTTCTGAATGTTTTATAACAGGGCTCACTTAAAACAGGATTATGGCACCATACTCGTTGGCCACTGAAAATCTTGCAAATGTAAGGGTCCTAGGGTTGATGGCAGAGCATGGAGAAGAAAGTTGCACTTGAAGAGTTAGTTCTGTTTAAAAAAGGAATAAAGCCATGTAAAATCATGGCTGACTACACAGGCTTTTGTGTTGGAGTGCAGATCAGAGGGCGGCAAGAAGGCTCTTCTAGATGTGCCTGAGTGTGTAAGCTATTCCAGGGCGGTAAAGCAGAACTGCAGTCAGTCACTCCACTGGACTGTGTATGGCATACAGCTGACCAGATGTAAAATGTGCAGCTTGCATGCTTTAGGTCCTCCTCTGGATTTAGTCAGCCATACGCCACTCCTCCAGCCTATTGCATAGAGTCATGTCTGATTCTATTGGTCAAATGCAATATTGTCCCTAGAAAGTCATTATTACTACTATTATGACATCCAGTTACTTACCTGCATTACTTAGGTGTTTTGCCTCCAATGTAACAAACTTTTAATGTGGTGTTAGTAGATTAGATTTGGTAAGAGAAATAATTGAGGCCCCCTCTACACATGTAGGTAAAGGCGCAATGGAACCGAATGCATGATCCACACGTACATGGCAGGAGGTGAGATTGTGGGATCACCCATTAGCTCCCACTGTGTCTCATGGCCAGCGCAGGGGGAGCCACTGCAATCTTCTAGCTATGAGAGCACTCCATACACCCCTGAGGCTGGGAGATCACAGCAGGACCCAGTGTCCACAGCTTCTAGGTACTGCTGGAGTCAAGAGTCCCGTCAGTTGTGGGGACTCTCAGCCCCAACAGCCATGGGGCGCTGCTGCAATCTCCCAGCCCTGGTGGTGTGTGGGGAAACCCTATGGCTGGGAGATCACAGGCGCTGCAGTCCCTTAGACAGTGGGAGTGCCTACAGGTGCAAATTGAAGCTGGATAGAAACCAACTATAAAGTTATTACACTTCTTTGAGCAACAGCTTTATAGCTGGACTTTTTAAAGGTGCTATAGTTAATTTGCACATGTTGCCAGTCTAAATTTATTGTGCAATT
Organism: Caiman crocodilus; assembly: GCA_030014935.1. Classification (NCBI taxonomy): domain Eukaryota; kingdom Metazoa; phylum Chordata; order Crocodylia; family Alligatoridae; genus Caiman; species Caiman crocodilus. The sequence goes on from JAGPOW010000261.1 coordinate 18,952,703, forward strand.
AATTGGGTAATAGATAATAGACATAATGTTATATAATAGAGGGGGCTTGAAAGGAACAAAGCAAAATACTCATTACTATTGTTCTTTTTAACAAGCAAATGCTTCTCATAATTTATGATGTGGAAACACTAAGTTTTGGCTCTAGAATGTTGCAAGTAAACTTATCTGGGAAGCAAGCTGCTGTTTTTGGAGGTAGGACGTGTTAGCCAAATAAGGAAGTCTTGCTGTGCACTCAAAATTCTTTGTTCAGCTCAACTACTGCTTCATTTCAGTAAGAAATGTTGCTATGAGGACTAGCACCATAGATTCTCTGATAGTATGGTTTTCTATTTTCTAAATTACATCCCAGAACGTCACGCTCTTGACAAGGAAGGGGACTAATATTATATGCAAACTAAACTTTTTTTGAACAAATCTGATCGTGTCCAACATTATTTACATCTGCACTCACATCTGAGACAGGCTTGAATATCGAAGATTTTTGTATTAAATAAGGCCCCAGATTGATTTTGCTCTACAATGTTACACAGCCTCCTTTCTTTCTCCAGCAGGCAATATGCCACCCAGTTTGGAAACATTAAAGAGGCATACTGTAGTTTAGTATTTATGTTGCAAGAAGATCTCCTGAGCAATGACTTGTCTGGCAGTAAGAGAGTTAGCATCAGTTACTAATCAGACTTTGCAGGACTCCAAGATTTTCATGGTGAGCTGCATGAAAAGTACATTATGTTGGGAATACAGTCTGAAGCTGGTAATGAAAGGCAAATTCTACATGGTTGTGGATTACCTGAGCATATGCATTTTGTGGCCCGATTCTTCTACTGTATTAGGAGGAATGTCTCCACTGGCTTCTCATCTTTAATCTGAGAGTTTACAAATATAAATGAATATGTTTTTCATCATATTTCTGTGTACTTACAGAAATGCATACATCTCATCTCTTCTGCATACTTCTCTTCCCTTCACTGTATATACAGAAAGGAGCCGTTATCCACATCTTGTGTTTGAGGAGCTGAGGCACTGGTAGACCTACCCAAAGTTGTGTGGGATGTCCGTGACATGGCTGGGAATTGAACCTAGATTTCCAGAGAGCTGATTTAGTATCATAAACATAAGAATACCCTTTCTGAGTTGCAGGGCTTCAAGTGAGAAATGATTTATTTGGATGAAAAAAAAATCAAGTTCACGTTTCGAACAATTAGCAGTGTCTCACCATCAGCTATTTTGGGGATCTCTTTTTCTATCAAAAATTGGATTTGTGAAGTTCTCACTAGTTACCCACAACATTTACCTAGTTTTGACTGCTCTGTTCACCACATCCTACATCCATCTTTCTCATCAGTTAGAGTTTTTCAACTCAGTGGGTGCATCTACACGTGACACTATGTTGCCGTAGGAACACACTACAGTGACGTAGCGTCAGCAGGCAAAAACCATAGTGCCACAGCTACGTCGCCATAGCAATGTGTTCCTTCAGTATAGCACATCGCTACGATGATGTAGCAGTTAAAAATAACTGTGCCATATAGATGGCACAATGTGGGCTGTTACTGCGCTGTCATGTAGTACTTTTAGACGTACTAAATGATGGCTCAGTAACAATGGTGCTGTAGGGGCACTCGTAGACATGCCCACTATGTATGCAAGAGATCGCTTGCAAATGTGACTGGCCCAGGTTCAATTCCCATTGCTAAATGTTTTTAAGCCAGACCTGTATAAAAAGGAAGGTATATCATAACCCGAAGAGAACTTCTGATAAAATATGATAATACTTCCAGCAGAAAGTAGATACATTATAATGGGGCAGTAGTGCTTGATTTCTTTTAAAAGAGAAAACAAGCTAATGTAACATCAGCCCACCCCTGCTTCATTTTCATGATCAAACAGGGAGGGACTCAATGAGTGAATGTATTTTATGTACCAAAAAAAAAGTATCCCACGCTGTAACAAAGCAAAGAGTATATTATTTCCTTGCATGTGTAAAAGTTCTCTCTAAAGTACAATAACGCACGTTGTTAATACATTTAGTAACTCCCAGCCTATGCTTTGTCTTCAGTGGTGATCATAATGCAGACCTTGGACCATTCACCATGAAACAGTGTTCCCTGCAGATCAATGTGAAATACCAATTAAACAAAAGAATTTCTCTTTCTATTCACTGTAGGCATAACTGGATTTCCCAGTCACTCAGTCATGGACTTCTTTATGCACTTGGCATAGCCATACAGTTTTCTGTCTTATGTAAGGACTTTTCCATCAATCTTAAATTAATGGAAAAATACTGAAGAATAGATTTGGATCAAAATCAACCCTGGTATAACTCATTGAAATTACTGGACAATTACAGCAATAATTAGTCTGATGTGTTGATTCATCACATTTTGTTTACTCAGATACAATGAAAACTTTTGTAATTTTTTCCCCGCTGGAGAAATGTTGCTCATTAACATGTAGTCCAGGTAAAAAAGCAATATTTGTTGGCTCTTTACATAGGAGTAATGGGAAACAAATGAGATTGTATGTCATCATCCAATATGGTCTATAAACAGACATAAAATAACACAATTGTTCTCTTCAATATATTTGCGAGTGCAATTTCCAGTCTAGTTTTAAATGGAGATTCTGCCTTTTCCCATGGTTTCATAACTTAAAGCTGTTTCATTACAAATCATCTGGATTTAGAAACACGTAGAAATAAGCAGTAAGTTAATCTATTTTCCAATGTTTATAGAGGTCCACAGACACTTTTCTGTATTTCTTGACTTAAGCAGAACTTTCTCTGAGCTTTGCATGAAGTTCTGTTCTGGATTCTCCAATCTCTTGGATCACCTATTTCTCTTAAATTGAGGGATGCCCTGGCCCCTCAAAACCCAGCCCAAGGCGAGATCCAGAAGCATGGCGAGAGCAGTGAGAACCATTTTTCTTACCCTGACACTACTGAGTTGGTGCTAGTCAACTCCTTTACAACCCCAAAGAACTGGAAATAGGGCATTTGACCTCCTCATAGGCCTCAACGTTTATGGTGGATAAGTCAGGCAGGATTGTCAAAGATTCAGCCCATGAACTGAATCTGACTGATGGAGTCTCATTATCCAGCTCCTAATGTTGGCTGTGGGTCTCGCCACCCATGTGGTAGGTGCCAGATCATTTATGCACAGGTTCTGGGATATATGCTGCACACAGAGTCCACTCCAGGACTCATGATGCATGTGGCATCCATGCAGGCTCAGACCAGGAACTCTCCCCGACATGTCAGATCCAATACCGATAGTGCCACTCTAGCTGATCAAGGACTGGGCCACATGCAGCAGCTGCTCCAGCCAATCCGGGACATGAGTTGCACACAGCACCCACTTGCCAGTCTAGGACATGAACTGCATGTGGAATAGTCCCAGACCAGCCAGAGCAGTGCTGGATGTAGCATGTCAGAAGTGGCAGGGGTCCATGTGTCCCCCCCATATGTCAGATCCAGGGCCCATACCCACCCCCATATACCTCTCCACATGCCCACAAACACCCCCCAATGAACCTCTCACACTCACCCACCACAACCACATATACCCTCTACCTTCCCCTACTCCCCACATCCACACCCCCCCCACCCCTCCACACCTCCCAACAATGTACAAGAGTAAGTCTTCATTCTAGCTATTATGCCATCACCTCTATATACACAATGGAAATGCATACAAATCAGAACAAACATTTTGAAAAATAAAATTAAAATATGTTATTTTCAATGTTTGATTTTTAGGATACAATTTGTTGTGTTTTTTTTTCTGGTTCCAAGGTGGTAAACCCACTTCCAAATGGAGTACTTCTGGGGGCAAGGGGTGGGACTTCTGGTGGCAAAGGTCAGGGGTTAGGGCGCAGGACTTCTGATTGCAAGATGGCAAGCAGGGGATAGGGCTGCTCTTGTGGCCCTCAACAGCTTACCAAAACCCATTAAGCAGCCCTCCACCCAAAATAACTGCCCACCCCTATTCTAGGGGTTTCCCAGCCGGCACTGAAGGGTGACATGGGTGAACTGGAGCCCCCCACTGGGGGCAGGGTCTCCAATACACCCTTCCCACCCCCCAGCAGGGGCTGAAAAAAACCCAGACCAAGCTCCTTCCACTCTCTTTTCCGCCTCCCATTCTGAAACCAGCTCAGAAGGTGGCAAGCAGGTAGACAAGATATAGAAGATGCCCTGTTTGAAATGTTATCCCCTGAGTCCTCGTGTAATGATGGTTCAGATTTTCACCGAGTCAGCTATTTTTGAAGTGGTCTGCAGCTGTGCAGTAATGTTTAGTCATGGCTATAGACCACTTTCTTTGGATAGATTGGGAGAAAATTGTCACTTCTGTCTGCACCCCTAATTTTCATCGGTGCTGAGATGTAGCATAATTCCATGAGACTGATTCAATTCGGACAACAATGTACACACATTTACAAATGCGTAAGAATGTACTTTTCATGCTTTATTTATGAAGCATTATTCAGTTTTAACACTCGTTAAATCCTGTTCTAACTTCAGTGTAACCTGGTACGTTGCAGAATTCTGTAGGGGGCCTGGGCTGAAGCTGTCAAGTAAAACTGTAGGGAAAATACTAGAAAAATGCTTTAAAAGTGTTTCATACCAAGATCTTAATCTTGAATCTTCATTTGCAAGAAGCTAAAGTTGTAGCAGCTAAAGATGTAAGTTTAATGAAGTCAGTCAGATGCAATGGCTTTAAGTCTATTTGTTGCCTAATTGGAGCCCCATGATTCTCAATGATTTACAATATAGTCATTTATCTCAACATTTCACTGTCAAAGCCAACAAAACTGGACAAGTTTATTCATTTCCTTTATTAACGCACATCTTATAATACTACCTGTGATTAGCGTGACCACTCTTGGAAGCCACCCACATTTCTGGTCATCTGTTGCATATCAAAGTTGTCAAAAGCAGAGTATAATAATTCGTACTCTGGACAAAACCAGTCTTATGGTTATGAAGTGCTGCTGGAGATGAAGAATGAAAGCGTCTTTATTTTTTGCTTGCATATAGAAGATATGTGGATTCCCATTCACCCTTTCTTGCTTGTGCAGTCAGACAGGATAGTGAAAACCCTTTGGTGAGTAACATGAATCATCCAGCCACTTAGTTTAGTTTGGCAGCTCTGGTGGCCCTGTCTGTCCTTCTGCTATGAATAGCAGGTGTTAGCAACACACCTTGTAAAGTTCAGCAAAAGGCTTTCTTTATTTTTCTTCATTGTGTATAAAGAGTTTAGAATAATGAGCCACTTTCTAAGTTGCTGGCCAAATCCCCCCACTAAAGATTCATTACTGCGTGATTCATAAACACAGATCCACTCCAGGCTTTTACCCAACATTGTAAAAGAGACAAGAAAAACAGCAGCTTCTCTCATGTAGATCTCAAGTGTACCTTATCTGTATCTATCAAATTGTCCCTGTCTTGGAGCCAGGGTATCTGTGTCTTCTACAACGTTGAACCTATCCATCATGCGCACTTTCCCACTACTTTAGTGGCATCTTCTGCTGCTGGCCTAAAGCTGTTTCTTTATGGGTTTTACTAACATGTGCTGAGGATTTTCACATGCTAGCAAGCATATTTAGTTGGTTTTATTATACAAGGTAAGCAAAGTTGAGATTTGTAGACCACTTCTGTATAGTCAATATTTAAAAAGATATATGCATCTGTCTTTGGCGCGCTCAACCCAGTTCACATTACTGAGAGTTTTCTATTGTTCACTTACATATATATAGGTTTTTAGGGGGAAGGCATGGTTTTGTGGTTAAAGCATTAGTATACAATTTTGGGGGATCTGGATTTAGTTTCTTCCTCCAACATGTGTTTCTGTAACTTCGAAAATATCTCTTAGCCTCCTGGGGCATTTGTACACACCACGGGGGTTTACTTTGTTTTAATTCTCCCTAAATTGAAGTGGCGGGTCTTTAAAAACACCACTTCAATTTTGGGCAAAGTAAAACCCTGTGGCATGTACATAAGGGTTGGACCTGGTCCCTATCTACCTCTCCAGTGGTGGAGAGGGGAGGGTGAGCTGCTGGCGGGCTGAGTGGTCCCTGGGCTATGGGGCGGGAGCTGGTGCTTCCCCCTGTGGTGGCGCCCCCCAGGCAGCACTTGCCTGCAAGCCTCCAGCCTGAGTGGTCACATAGGGCACCGTAACTACAGGGGGAAGCACTGGGCCCCCACGCAGCTCAGGCAGGCAGACTCCAGGAAGAAAAAAGATCAGGCTCACCACTTTTTTTTTTTCAGTGGAGCCTGCCTGCATGGGCTGCCTGCACAGCCCTTGAGCTGCAAGGGGCCAGGTGCTTCCCTCCGTGGCAAACTAAACTGAGAGATGTTTTACTTTGCTGCGTCCAAAAGTCGTTTCATGTGCCCCAAAGTCCTTTAACACGCATTATGCCACTGACGTGCAAACAGCTGCACCATTAAAGCAGTGCAGAAGGGCATTAAGCCACTTTAAAGGCCAACTTTGTGGCATGTACAAAAGGTCCATGTTCCTCACTGGCAAAATGAGAATAATAGTACTTTCTGACTAGAGTATTGTAAGGTCAGCACACTGCAAGGTATTCAGATTTTGGGTTCATAGGAGGCATCTAGGTTCCCGAGGTGTCAGGAAATTAATGTTCTCTGCAAAAAGCAAGGGCTGAAATGCCTTGGCCTAAGTTATGTAGAGAGTAGATTTAGCAGTCTCTTCTATACACTGTTAAAGTTTGTCTCTTCGTTCTCTTTCATTTTCAATATCCTTTCAGAAAGTTAAAGCTGAACATTTATTTCACTGTTAATATTATTCTGTTTCTCTGTCTGAGAAACAGTCTTATTCCTCCTTGCAGCTGTATTTCAGCACAGACCGTGATCTCTTTTTCGGCATTTACTTCCTCATCGAGAAGAATCTTGATGATATAAGCAAAGTTACAGAATAAAGTTATTTTCTTTTATCTTTTGCTCCCTCTGCTGGCTATTTGCCTTAGCAGCAGTGGAGCAAAATATTCATAGACTCATGTGGTGGGAAAAGACCTCAAGGGTCACCCTGTCCAACCTCTGTTGGAAGCCTGTGTGTTAATAGTTGCATTATTTTGGTTTTTATGAGATTGCTAAGGCAGTCAATAGCTCTTGGTAGTATTAGCAAAATTCCCTTAACAGTGCTACAGTAGATATTGTGAGTGACTGATTCTTGGACAGGGAGGAGTGAGTTTTCCCCCCCGCCCCTTGTTTTGTCTTTCTGTTTCCCAGCTTTTACTTCCCTCTGTTATGAATGATAGTATGGCCCCTTTTACATGTTACAGGTAGTGCACAATTAACTAGTTAATTATGCAATTACCTTGAGACCAGCCACATGTGCAAAGTGCGTATCACACCATAACAAGCTCCAGACAGCTGTAAAGTTAGACCTCAAAAATATGTGCTAACTTTATGGCTGGTTGCTACTGAGCTTTAATTTGCATGTATAGCAGGGTTTTCCCTGAATCTGGAAGCCCCATCATCTAACAGGGCTCCCAGCCACAGGGGTGTACCATGCCCACCTGGGGCTGGGAGACCCTCAAATGAGGGGACTCTTGGCTCCAGTAACTGCTGACTCTTGGTCCCAGTAGCCTGATCAGACTCCCTTTGCTTCGGCAACGAGGTGTGATGGAGTCTAATGGGCAATACCACAATCACGCCTCCATCCATGTGGCCTGGCATGGCAGGAGGCATGATTATATGAATTGCACATTAGATCCTGTTGCACCTTTACCTGCATGTGTAAAGGGACCCAGAGAGTTCTGCTTTGTGCATTTGTAGGCAGGATTCAGTTACACCTGTCGCTCCCTAATACAGGCTAGAAATGTTGAGTGAGAAGCCAGTGTCCACCGGACTGGTCAGTAGGTGAACTTTTGACTTACTCTTGGAAGTGACCTACTTAGAGATGCCCAGGCACAGCTGTGGGGATGGGAAGAAGGTTGCAACACCTTTGCGAGGCAATGTGAGGGGCGATTGGCGTAGAAGGTGAAACGACTGCCAGATGCCAGCCTATATAAGGTGATCATACCTGAGGAGGATGCAGTCAACCAGGTGTGCATGTAAGCGAATGTGTGAGAGAGCGAGCAACTGTGTGCATCTGTGAGAGATTGTAAGGTGTGTCAGAGTGGGTCAGAACAAGTGAGGACCAGGACAGTCACTATCTTGTCTGAGTGTTGGATTTAAATGAGCAGTCATCTCAGGTTGAAATGAGACTCAAGTGACTGAGTGAGTTTGGATCGGGTGTGTTTCAGTGGGTGTGGACGGGGGAAATCAATCCCCTGTGTGTGTGCTGCATGTCCATGCAGGCTCTGAGCCGAGTGACCAAGGAGGGTCAGTGTGGTACACAAAGCTTGAGAGTTTGGGTGAATGGTGCTAGTCCCAGCATGAGTGAGTCCGCGGGTGAGAGAACCTGATTGTTCTTCAGCACCACACGGGCTGAGGCTTGGTATTGTTGTTATCCTTTGTAGTGTGTTAGGGCTGATATTGCTTTGTCACTACAGGACCTTGCATTTGGTTTACTACTTGTTGTATTGTTGTTTGTCCAATATATTGATGTTTACCCCTTGCATTGTGCCACTTAGATTTCATAGATTTTGGGGGTCAGAAGGGACCTTAGTTGACTTCGAGTCCACCCCCCTGCCCTGGGCAAGAAACAGTGCTGGGGTCAAATGACCGCAGCCAGGTGTTTGTCCAGTCTCCTTTTTAAAGACCCGCAAGGCATGGAAGAGCACTACCTTCCTTGGAAGCCCATTCCAGATTCTGGTAACCCTTACCATAAACAAGTTCTTCTTGATGACCAGTCTAAATCTGCTGTCTGTCAGTTTGTGGCCCTTGTTCCTAGTTACTCCAAGAGGTGCCCTGGTAAGCAGAGTAGCTCCCATCTCTTGCTGCCCCCCCTCCCCCAGTGAACTTGTAAATGGCCACTAGATCACCTCTCAGCCTTCTCTTAAGGAGGCCGAAGAGATCCAGGTCCCTCAATCTCTCTTCGTAGGACCTTACCTGCAGGCCCTTAACCATACAAATGGCCCCTGGACCCTTTCAAGGTTATCCACATCCTTCTTGAAGTGTGGTGCCCAAAGCTGGATGCAGTACTCCAACTGTGGCCTCACCAATGCTGCGTAGAGGAGAAGTATCACCTCCTTAGACCTGTTTATGATGCAATTGTTAATGCATGATAGAGGGCTGTTAGCTCTATTGATCACTTTGTCACATTGTCGAAGTCATACTTGTTTTATTACTAATTAATTTTGGTTGAACGCTAAGTGGGACCAGGCTGCCAGTGCTTAGTGAGAGCAGCTTGCCCACTTTTTCCTTTTATTTACTGTTTGCCAAGTAGCTAATTAATGGATTGGCTAAAGACCAGAACCTGGCTACTTAAGATTAATGAGTGATGTATAGAAGAATCAGCTTTATATCTCAATTGAATTATTGTGGCAAAGGCCTTCAAAGTGCTGGGATGATTTGTTTCCCCAAAATGAGCATAACCTTGTGAAAAAGCGTGTACAGTGTTTTTTACACTGACCCAACAAAGAAAATCCAAGAGAGATGAAGAAAATCAAAGCATCTTTGCTGTGCAGAGGATAATATTGTGGAGTGTGGTGGGACTGAATGCAAGCAGACTTCAGTCAATGTCCCCTGAGAATATGCACATGCCCAAACTAATTGTGCAAGGTGGATTCTGATGTAAAATCTACCTAAGTGGTATTTAGTACTAGTTACACATCTACAGGGGTACTCAGTCACATCTTAAATATATGAGTACAGTATAGATTTTTAATAGGAAAAATAGAGTCTAATATGAAATGGCCAGTGTTAAAACTTTATTGAAACAAAAGCGTAGGATCTCACTGCTCTAGCTGAGAATGGGGGAAGTTGCTTCCTCCAAATTGAGTAAAGAAGGTCCTGCCCTGCTTGTAAAGCAGAAAGGGCAACTCGGCTTGATAGTCTGTTAACCCTTTGACATGAGACAGTAGGCACCAAATAAAGAACGTCCCTTTTACAATGGGATGGGCACCTTGCTCTTTTCAGCAGAGCCACTCCATGAGTGTGGATGGGTCCAGTAACAGATAGCCTATGCCAATTAGTGTAGGGGTACACTGTCTTGTAAGCATGTGGCATGATCCCACAGTGTTCACTCAGGCAAAGACCTGTCTGACTTTAATGGGAGATTTGTCTGGATAAGTCAGAACAGTGCAAACTCACATTACAATGAGAAGCTGTGAGAAAAGGAACATTTGGCTACCCTCTGTAAAAACTAATGACCCAGTTCATATATATTCCTCTACTCACGGTCAGTGTATCTCATCACCCTTGTGCTGTCGCAAAGTCTCTAGTTAACATTTCACTCTGATTGTACAGTCATTCAGGTATATGGGATTATCATCTTAAATCTCTCTAAAGCTAGCTGTTCAAAGCAACAAAAAACCCCTAAATATGGAACAGATGCTCAAGGGCAAGTTGGAGATGGATGTGTTTTGCATGCAGAGGCATCATCACACCCTTTCACAATCTCGTCTTCACCTGGGCTCATGTGTTACACATCTGTGGCTTGTTTGAAAATCAGAAAATTATAGAGTGGAAGACTCTCAAGTTCAAAAGTGACTTTTTATCTTACATTTCCTTATATGTATTCATTTCCTTTCTTTTCACTATTTCTATGGTTATAGGAAAATGGCTACAGAATAAGGCAGCTGTTTCCAGACTGCCACTCCATCAGTGGTCTGCAAGGTTAACGGGCTCTACATAAATTCATAGTGTTTATAATTAAAACCCTAATGGCAAGAGTACATGGAGGTCCACGAGAAACGTTGATAGTGGCCCAGGTGTTCAAAAGTTTGGGACCTGCTGAAATATAAGGATAATTCCAACTGCTCCATTTGTTTATTAAAAAGAAGAATAAAGGAAATGATCTACTTCAAAAAAATTAAACTGTCCTTTATTTATGGAACTCATGGGCTAAGTGTTTGAAAAATGCCTAGGTAGTTAAGGAACATCAATTTTTTGGGTTCTCAGCCTGACACATTATATATACACCACATCTATGCTTAACTCTTTTAAGATATTAGTCTTCTTTAAGCATATCTTAAGTTGAGTGACCAAAAACTGAGCCATTGGAGAAATCCTGATTGTTCTTAAATGTTGGTCCCAGCTCTCATTCCTGCTCCAACACCCAACATGAATATGGATGGGAGGGGACAGAAACAAGTAAGCCAACAGCTAGCAGCTATAAAATGTTTGGATATTAATTGTGAAAACACTTGTTGACAAAAGTTTGCTGTTATTTATTTATATATGTATTTAGTCACTTATCTTAGAGGTGAACTTGGACTGTGGGGTGATATTAAAACGAGAGACACTTCGAAATGCCAACAGATTGCACGGGGAAGATCTACATTCTCAGGGGTGTTGAATAAAGACTTCAAAATAAGTTTGTTATAAATAAGTTATGAGTGTATATGTATGCATGCATGCATAAAAAAACAGGATATGCCAATGTAGTTTGTTAGCAAAGGTATTCCAAGATGTAAATATTTGAAATTTTCAGAATGAAATGTTTCATTCCAGAAAGGATGAAGCATTTTGTTTTCATTTTTTCAAAATCAGACTTTTCATTCCAAAACATCAGGGTTTTTTTTCTTTTTTTAAAGAAAACAATTTTTAAAAGGAACAAATATAAATAAACAAATCATTAAAAAGTGAGTTGTATGAAATTGTTTGTGTTGACCCAAAGTGAAATTTGTCATTTCCCTAAGGTTCATGTTTCAGTTTGACCCAAACTATTGCTACCCCCATTTTTTGGTTTAGCTACTGAACCAAAAAGGTATTATTCACCTAGTTCTACTAATCTAATCACTGAAATTTTCCTTTGATAAAAGGCAGAGCCCCTATCAAATCCCATGGCAATGGAGTGGGGGAAATGCCATGTAAGAAGTTTTGAAGAAATGCCTCTGTAATATAAGGTGCCAGTAGACCACCACATAGCAAATGAGAAAGAGTCTGTTTGGAGGGCTATCGAGTAAAACTTTAGTACTGAATAAGCACAGTTATTATATAGCACAGCTGTTTCTGTTCCTATTAATATAAAAAAATCAGACTGAATGTCCTTTAGACTCCTTCTTGACCTGCATTGGTGTTACAATGCCAGTATGCTCAATAATAATAGCAGCATATACAGGAATACAGTGATTTCCTTGTATTATGTGGTTAATCAAAGGTGGTTGCCTTGTATTACATGTATACTGTATTTTTTTTATCTATTACGTTTTTATAGCATTCAGAGAAAGAAACACCTTTTAAATTTAGGAATGGGTGTGAACCTCTAAAGATTTCTAGTTTCATTTAGTTTCCAGTCTGCAAACCACCCAACAGTACAAATGAATGTCCAAACCTCCTATAAAATTCCTGGCTCTGTGACTTCAGGCTGGAAACCTGCATAAATAATCATTTATTCTGAAATCGTTGCATCTCTCTGCTTCCAGTCAAAGTGAAATTATCATGAGAACTGGCTAGAACTTGGAGGCACATCAGACAATGAACCATTTCCAGGGCTCCAAAAAAAGTGGGAGAGTTTTTTGTTTGAAGGCTCAGTAAAATCCTTTTTTATCCAAAATTGCCAGCGCACCCTCAGATAACATACAGAGTAATATTCTAACCTAGCATTCTCTAATGCTGTAGCTAACTAAGAGGAGACAGGTCAATTGAATAATATCATATTACTGGGGGATTTGGTGACCATAGGTGTAACAAAGCAGCTGGATACCTGGGGCAGCAGGTTGGTGACTTCTGGTGGCCACTATGCCATTGGTTTGATCATGTGGCCGCAGTGGCAGCTGATATTTTTCTACCCCACATCCCAACCCAAGTCAGAACTCAGAGCAGCTGTCCTGGCACCCCACCATAGTTGTGCAACTGGTGGTGACATTTTAACACTTATGCTGAAGTATGCATAAATATCATATCTATGACTCTAGTACAAAATCCTTCTTTTAATGCTTTCTGAAAGAGGATGGACTTAAGCACAGACAGTATTCAACTGAATCCAAGACAGCTCGGAATTTAACAAAGCCCCCCCCAATAATTAGAGTTGATCCATGGAAAAATTATATATTATAATTATAAATTTATTATCATTTTCCATGGATCGGCTCTAATTATTGGAGTGAAGGGAAGTAGCTAACTCAAATATAGCAGAAACAATCCCATTACTGTATATCTATTTTAGGCAATGAACATTTAAAAACAAGGTACAGAAAAGCCACTAGAGGTAAGGACTTGAACCCAGGATCTGCTCACTCCCAAGTCAGAAGCTACTTCGTTGAGTCTCGATATGCTTTATTTGCCTCCTCTTGGCCTTGCAGATCTTCCACTCTTGGCTGCCAGGGCCATCCTGTCCTAGCCTGAGAAACCTGTGGCTGTAGGGAGCCCCACAGCTAAGGGTCTCCTGTGTCCAGCCACTTGTTACCCCACCTTGCCACCTCTGGCTTCACATCCAGCCACTTATCACCACCCCCACTGGCTTCTTCAGCCACTCGCCACCCCCTCTGCTGCTGATGCCACTGGTGCCACTTGCCACACCACTTCCCCCTGCTGCTGCTGCTGCTGCTGCTGGCTTCATCAGGGCAGAGGGCTCCAAAAATATTTCTTGCAGGGGGCCACAAAAACTTGTGGGCCAGCCCTCTTGGCTGCCTACTGGGCCAGCTTCAAGAAAAGGACTTGAGAAAGCTTAACTTTTTTATACCTCATTGGAGTCTCACACAAACCAAACTATGTTTTAATATGAATGAATCACTCTCACTTCACAACCATCTGCAGTGGGGTAGTTTCTCCCATTTATGAGGCACATGCTTTAATAATCTTATTTAGAAATCTTCATAGACTCTCAGTGAATACGTTTCTCTGGCATAGGATTCTTCTCAGATCCATACCTGCCCACCTTGGGGAATCATTGCATGCTGATATATAATTTCTTGGTTCGTCTTGAATATTGTGTGCAGTTCTATTCACTCTGTCTCAAAAAGCATATAGGACAATTAGAAAAGGTACAGAGAAGGGCAAAAAACATAATGAAAGTCTGGAACAAAGTGTGTATGAGGAGAGAGCAAAAAGGTGCTAGGTGTTTTGAGCTTGAAAAAGAGACAACTGAGCTGGGATACAGTAGAGCTCTATAAAACCATGTCCACTATAGGAAAAGCAAATAGGAACCTATTACTTATTATAACACATAAGACAAGAACTATAAGACGCTTGATAAAATTGAGGCAGCAGATTTGGAACAAATAAAAAGACATTCTTTTTTACATAGTGCTTAACTAATGTGTGAAACCCATTGGACAGAACCTTGTTGGAGGCCAAGGGGATGACTGGGTTCAAAAAGGGGTTAGACACTTTTTATGGAGAATAGTTCCATCAGGGACAAACAGATATGTAACCCCCAATGGTGGCTGGGAAGGAATGACAGGTGATGGATTACTCTATTCATGCCCTTTTTTTATAGTCTTCCTCTAAAATAGGTGCGCTCAATAGGGCTGTATGAAGAGGGCCCTATTTGATTTGGATTTGGCCCAAATCGGGAACAGTGATTCAATTCGTTGATTCGGATCACTGTTCCTGATTCGATTCGGCTGTATCTGAAGATTCAATGCGGATTCAAAGAATCAGTGATTCGGATATAGACACAGCTTTAAAAGTTTTTTTACTACCTTGAGGTATCAGGCGTGGCTTGTGAACGCTGTGATTCTGGGGCTCATGTAGTACCCCATAGGAGAGTGGGGGGCCTTCCACGTGCTCAGCGGTGAACCCAGAAGTGGATCGGAAATACTTCTGGTCCACTTCTGGGTCCACCAGGAAGCCGCTCACCTACCCCCCTGCTCAGTGGTTGGCTGCAGAGGGACCCCAGGTGCCCTCCCGACCCAGGAGGCACCAGTCACAGAGGCTTCCCAGGGTACCTGGAAGTGGACTAGAAGTGCTTCTGGTCCACTTACGGGTCTGCTGATGAGCGTTCTGTGGAGGCCCCCATGCTTCTGTGGGACACTCCATGCACCCTAGCATCACAGCATTCACTAGCCCTTGCTACCTAGAGGTATGCAGAAAAAACATCTAAAGCTGTGTCTATGTCCAAATCTTTCCGAATACTCTGAAATAATTTGGAGGGCTCCAATTTGATTTGGAGAGATTAAGGGATCCTCTGATTTGATTCCAGTTGGGAGATTTGGCCAGTGAATCAGGCTGAATTTCCACTGAATCAAATTGGGAACTGAAGCTGCACACAGCCCTAGTGCTCAACCCCTGGCAGGCAGATCTGATCTAGCCTCCGATGCCATGTCATTTAGACTTTAGTCTGGTAGTTTGATGGTGGGGAAACAGTAGTAGCATTAATTGTCACTCCCCCACTGACAAATTTCCCAACCTGTGGGGAGCTCTGCAGGCTGGATAATATGGCATTGTGCACACTAGTATACAGCCAGATCTGGGACTGTAGTGTCAGGCTGGTATGCTGGCGGAGGCCAGGTAGAGTTGGATCAGGGAATGTGGGATCCGACTGGCACATGGATGGATGCGAGTGCATGGAGTTGGGTTGGCATGCTGGATGACACCCACAGACTGACCCCATGCAACCCTACATGGGATATAGCCCCATTACTGACCCCACAGCACTCATCTAGCCCACAGCACTGGAAGTTTGAGTACTACTGCTCTAAAAAATCTGCTGCTTGGCAGTGTTGGAGACAGGATACTGGGCTACAGAGACTTTTGGCCTGACCCAATATGGCAATTCTTGTGTAACCACCCATGGTAAATCTGCCATTTTTCATATGCCAGAACTGTGATTGGCAATGTTTTGGTCTCAAATTCTCTGCTCAGGCAGATTAGTATAGTTGTTATGACTTCAATGGCACTCTTTCAATTTACAATGTCTGAAAACGTCGCCTTTTTGCGTTCTATAACAGCCAACACTTTTCCTCATGGATATAGATTTCTCCAGATATATGTGAGACTGTGAACTTCTTCCTAAATATTTAGTCCTAGCCTGTAAATATGTATGCTTCACTCCAGACCCTCAAAGACATTTAGAGCTTTTATACACATGTTTCAGGAGTTGGGGCCAGGAATGGGGAGGAGGAAAAGCTTTAATTAGAGAGGTTCAAGAGATGTTCTAATTAAAGCATCCAGAGCATCATGTGTATCAGTGTCCTTGTGCTGAAAAGTGGCAGCAGGGGCACTTTAACTAAAGTTTGTTGAACATTTAGTTAAAATGCCTCTGTTGAAGTCTCCTGGAGTGCAGTAATTTCCGTGCTCCAGCAAACTTGATTAATCGAGTCTGCTCCAATGCACTGTAATTACAGCATGTCGGAGCAACCTCTCGGTTCCTAACTCCCATTGAATTAGATACCTAAATATTTTTGAGACTCTGCTGCTTTGTGCTTAACTTTATGCACATGACTATTTCCACTATCGGTTTGATTTGCATGCATAAAATTATTTAAAAATGCATATATTTAAAAATGCATGTGAGCTCAATTTCTTACTTGGAAAGGATTTTTTTTTTCTTGTTGAGAAAATCAGTGATGAAAGTTAAAGCCCAGGTCTTTGGAGAAAATTGTTTTATCAAATGCATCTGTTCTGGCTTTTACTGAAAAAAAAAAATAATGAAAATACTGCTCAATGCATTTGCAGTCTTTTGCAAGGAGCTTGTTACAAAGGCACAAACTTCTCTAGGGCTGCAGAAGGGAGCAATTAGTCCTCTATATTATCTGCAGAGTTTAGAGTGTTTGTAATAAAACCACCTGGGGAGTTGACTTCCTTATTCCCACAAGACAGAAGGAGTTTTGTTGTATTGTCAGAATCTTAAAACTGGGAACATAATAGGAAAGCAAGAAAAACAAAATAAGCACTGGGCCTAGTTCCAGAATCACAGAACCAAGCACACCTGAACTTCGGGGATGCTTTGTCCGTGAGTGACTGGTGCCTCCTGAATTCTGGGGGGCAACTGCAGAAGATGCTGATGGCAGCAGCCCTGTCAGGGGGGGCACCAGCCCTGCTGGTAGCGTTGGTGTCAGCCATCAGGGGGGACACCTGCACCTTCTACCGGTCACCTATGCCTTTGTCCCAGATTAAAGTTTAAATCTGAACTTTTCTGAGCCTCTAAATAATCCCCATATCCTTGACATGCTTCCCTTCCTCTACCTGATTTCAGACTTCCTGAACATACCAAAGTGCCTTATATACAATTCTGGCCCATGCTGGCATGTCCTGTCTTCCAAGTTGTGTATGACCTACAGATGTCCAGGTGCTCATTTGAAGTTTACTGAACTGGGGTAACTCCACAGATTGGAAAAGTCTGAATTGTTTGTGATCCTGTGATTGTCTTATGAATGCTGGGGTACAGCTTGTCCTTCCCTTGCCTACTGAGTGATTGTAAGACCTGTTAATACATGCATGCTATGTGCACACAGTGAGAGGGGCAGAATGTATCCCAATGTATTCTTCTATCATCCAGCACTGCTCAACCTATGTTCTCTTATCCTTTTCTGGTCCCCAACCCTCCAACTCTGGTGGGTAAGCCTCACGGTGCACACCAAAACAATCAAGTGCAGAGGAAGATTGTGACACAGTGGTCTCCTTGTGAGTGCTACCTTATGGTTTCAGCAGTTCTGTCATCTCCTGGGTTTGCAGAGTTTGAATTTTCTGGCATCCTGACTGCTTAGTGGCTTGATTTTTTTTTTTTTTTACTCTCCCTTCACTGAAAGCCTAACTATCTCCATATGTTCAGCAGTTTTTGCAAAGGAGCTGGGTAGATCTTGATCACCAGTTTGTGTCTAGTAAGCAGCTTGCTGCAGTTCTTTGTTTAGGCATCTAGTTTACCAGCAGCCAGCATGAAACATATCCGTACTCATTAGCACTGTGAAGTGTTTAAATACTCCTTACATTCAGCATCAGGCAACCAGTCCTTGCCCTCTCCTGTAGTTCAATTAGATCTAGGCAACCAAAGAGAAAAGTAACAATGTATCTTTGGTACTGAGAGTCTTAAAATTAGATCTGTTTCCAGAAAATGCACAACAGGAAATGTCATGTGTGATATAAGCCAGCTCCAGATTAATGGAGTTGCCACGATTATTTAAAGTGATGTATCTTTTATGTTGGTATGTGCAAAAGCCCACCCCAAAGCCTGACTTTTTAAAGACGTAATGCCAGTAAATATTTCAGGTAATGAAAGCCTAATTTTCAATGTAAGTGAATATTTAAGTTATAACAGTCATACGTTTTGAGCCTTATAAAAGGCTAGGTTGGAAACTTCCATTAGCCTTTGTATGAGTTTCTTGGACCTAAATTTCAGGCATGTAGGGCAAAGAGAGCTTATGAGCATGGACAGAAAATAACTGGAGCTTTAGTCCTGTCCTTCCTACATCCATCCCACTGCAGGTGAGTTCAAATAAGGGTAAAATCTTGTTCTACTGCCTTTGGCAAATGACTACCCCT
>JAGPOW010000261.1:18971773-18998825 GCA_030014935.1 Caiman crocodilus
GGGGAGTGGGGAGTGAATTTTTGGCTAGGGTTTGCCCAGCCTACGCTGGAAGGGGAGGCAGTTGTGGGGGTTGTGACATGGGGAAGGTCCAATCCACGCCCCACTCCAGGCCAGGCCAAGCAAACCCCAGTTGCAGCTGATCCCCTCTCCCCCATCCCCTCTCCCTTCCTGCAGAGAGCCCCAGGGGCAGGGCTGGGCTGCATCAGCCCATCCTTGATTGTGCGACAGATTAAGCCTAGGGAACATGAATTCCTTAAGGCCCTCCAAAATGGAGTGGCTTTATCTGATCCTCATTTGATGAGAGTTAATTTTTGCGTTGTTGGCCACTTCAGAGCACTCTGCAGTCATGCATGTGTGTCATGGCACATCTGTAGAGTGCTTTCAGGGGGTCAATTGCATGACAAATGTAACTTTTGTCTGCACCCAAAGTGTCCTGGACTAGGACAGAGACTAGCCCAGCTCCATTTGGTACGTTATAAATATCTGAAGCAGTATTGCAATACTGGCAGGGTTATCAACATTGCCTTCATGCAATAAGGAAAATGAGTATACACCTCAGAGCTATGATATGCTGCTAAAGCTAACTTCCTCATGAAACATCTGGAAAAATGATGGTATATTCTCTGGAAATGAACAATTAAAAAATTCTGTATCACAAAAGGTTTTCTTTCATTTTTCTGTCTGGTTACTAGCTTACTTTTAAATGTTGTGGACATGGAGCACTAGAGGGTATTGATGATTAACGCAGACATGAAACAACCTTTTCTCATGAATGTCTCAATAACAATGTTCTTGAATATTGGGTTAACTATTGAGATTGAGACTGAGAATATAACTACAATGGGCTAGCAATACATTTACTATATGCCTATATTGCTTCAATTCAATATAATTGATTCCAAGAAGAAGACAATTAGACCATCTCAACACCCATTGGAAAACAGTGGAAAACAGTCTGAGGATGCTATATCCTGTCTCCAAGTTGCAAGACTCCATTTCCAAGAGCCAGAGGCTAATAGAGTACTGTAAATGCATGTAAAGTGACTTTGTTCTTGTGAGAGGAGCATGAGAACCAAACAGGATTAAGACATATTCCCTGAAGTAGAAAGAGTGACCTGGTTTGAGTTAACAGAACAGATTGCCACTCAGATCCTAGAGGTCCTGGGGAGTTTATAGGAAGGCATGACCTACCAAGACCTCTATGTGGAAGATAGAGAGATACCTGGTAAGCTATACATGCCTTTATCTTGTTTGTTATTTTAAGATATTTTTTCTCAGAAATGTGTTGGGTATCAATAAAGAGTACTTCACTTTAAGAAGGTCATCTGGTCACAGGTCTAAACTCCCAAGGAACAGAAATGCAGATACTGAATCTGACTAGGGCCTGCTGAGATAATTTCACTTCACATGAAGGGACTGCAATCCTAGGTCTCATCTAAGAGTTAAACAATCAAGTTAATCCATGTGGAGAGAGGTGACAGTCCAAAGCCAGAGACATGGAAAGAGTGAAATCCAAAAAGGAGAAGGTGTTACAGCTGCAGTTAGCCTAGCATCTGTCAGATAATGTCCTCAAAACACATTCTAAATTCATGGTATAGACTTGCTACAATAGTATAAGGTTGATCAATGAATCCATATTTCAGCTATTATATGAGGAATTCTGGCACCATCTTTGTTGGTTTTGTAGGGGATTGCCTACCAATTTTTCTCAAATTACAGAAATAAACAGCTCACACTGCCAGACATTGAGATTTTGAATGGACATCTGGTATGATATTTTGTTTATCATTTAGTAACAAGGCAGAAAACAAAATAATTTGAAGTGTGAGTGTTGGAGGGCGGGGGGATGAAGAAGCTTATATTAAAAAAGAGTTTTTCCAGATAGTTAATGCCAAGTCACATAGTTTGATATTTAGGCATATGATGTTTGATTTGCTTCCTTGACTCTGGGCATGTAAAATTGATATCTTAATCATGTAACAGGAAGATAAAGGAATTAAAAAGTCATAGACTCATCTCTGATGGAATAATTGTTTATCAATGTGAATCAAATGAGCTTGACTGAGTTACAGAAGAAGAGGATCTGGCTCCATTTTCAGAGGGGGCCCTCTAACAATTTGCTGTAAGAGAGAATTGTTCTTTCCCATTGGACCATGATCCTAAACGGGATGTAACCCTGGGGCCAGTTCCGCTGGGAGGAGGGAGACCTAGCCTCTTGTCCCTCTTCCCAGGAACATTTATGCTTTTCGCATTAGACCGACACTGAACACAAAACTGAAATAACCCTGGCAGCAGGGTTGGGAACCCAGGAGTCCTTTTTCCCAAGGAAGTACTCTCATCACTGGGTGAAAGAATCATGTTCTCTCTTGTTCTCTTTCTGGCCCCATGGTTTTTGCATTCTTGTCTGGTGGTGAAAGTGTTGACCTGGGAAGTGGGGGGGATGTGGTTTTCCTCCCCCTCCTTCCCCCAGGATGGGAGGTGCTGGGCTTTTTGGTGAGCTCAGTAGTCTCAGTGTAAAGTAGGTAGAGGTCCCAGTGGGTCCTAGGGATTTAAAGGAATGAGATGCCTCCCAGCTCCAATCTGGATGAGAATGGAGCTGAAGTGGGAGTTAGGTGCCTAGTTGCTTGAGTAGAATTGCTTTTGAGCATGCTCAGAAGCTCAAATATAAGTATATAGGGAATTTTTCAGGTCAAAACAGTAGCCCTAGGTGCCTAGGTGGTTTTCTGGCTGCTGGAGCAAGATCAATCTGGATGGCTTTTTGTTACTTAGCCACCATCATGTGTCTTTACATATGCTCGAGGGAGGAGGGGGTACTTTAATTAGAGCGGCTCCAAGAGCCACTCTAATAAAAGTGCCTGCAGTGTCACATGTATTCAAGATCCCGTGGTTCAAAATGGTGGCAGGGGCACTTTAACTAAAGCTGCACAGGGATGTTGAATACATGTGATGCCGAGACTGCTCAAGTACGCTAATTAGCACGCTTCAGCAGATTGGATTGATGGAGTATGCTCCAACACGTGCTAATTAGCACACATTGGAGCAGACATCCAGCATATGTACAGGTGACCCGACAAGAATTTTGATTTGGATCTGGCCCTATACTTGTAGGATGAAGCTGAGCATTTTCCTATGAGCACAGATGGAAAGAAGATAGTTACAGTTAGTAACTGGATGTTGGAGCCATTGGTGGGAGAGAGGGTTGCTAAAAAGGAAAACTATGGGGGGATGGGTATTGAGATTTCAGCAAGCTACATTTTTGTTAATTTATATATATTTATTCTGACTTTTAGACCGTGAGCTGTTTGGGGAGTAACCTATCTTTTCTGTTCATACACTGCCAGACACAATGGAACGCATGACTGGGGCCCTTAAGTACTACCAGAAGTAAAACAATAAATAATAATAAACAAGAGGGAAAATCCTAGCTTGTCTTACCCCCTATGGCTGAGTTATTCAGAACTCCATTGTCTTCACTGGAGCTCATTCCTCCTGGAGTCCTCCGCAACGAGGTTCCAAAGCTGCAAACACATAGACTCACTCACTTCATGCATGTGGCTCTCCATTGTAGTCAGCAGAATCACTTCCATGTGCAAAGTGAAGCTCATGCATAAGCGTTTGCAAGTCTGTGGCCAAAACAAGACTGGAATCAGACCTGTTAACTCAAAGTAACACACAGATCAATGCAAGTAGAAGTTGGGCTCATCCTTTCCTGGCTTCTTTGCCTCATCCTCACTCTTGTGCGAATATTACAGAGTAGGGACAAAGCACATTTGTAGCTGCTTGAGAAGGATGGACAATCTGAAATAACCCTGGCATCAGGAATAGGACCCCAGAGATGGAAACCCAGTTATGGGAATATGGTGTCACACAGGAATTAAATTGCTTCAAGTTTGATCTTGGATGGAGCTGAGTTAAAGTCTGAGAGGTTTTTGCTAGACTTGTATCACTACAGAATCAAACAGATATAACGCTTGTGTCCCAACAGGTTGTATCCTTGTCCTTGATAGCAGCTCCATTGTTATATCTGTGTATGTCCTTACTCTTCTGCCTGTAAAGTTTCACAGTAAGCGGCAACTCAAAAGAAGAAAAATCTTGGCTTAAAAGTACATACTTCAATGTGTAATGCAGGAAATATTTTCACTCTACACTGTGCTCCAGACTGTGCATGTAAACGGGTTAGAAAAAATGAAAAGGTACAGTCTAAGAGGAAGAATGGCAGCTTTTTCTTAGTTAAAAAAAACCCAAACCCCACATTTGGGCATTCTAGCAGGGAGTCTGGAAACTTAAGTCTTCAAAAGGACCTTGAGAGAGACAAAAAAGCAGCATGTCATATTTTTCTGATAGCTGGAGTGTCTCCGCTTACATCTGTTTCCTGTACAAGGAAGCACAAGTAGGAATGAAATCATAAGGAATAATAATGCCCATGCTCATACTTTTTTTTAAAAAAAGAATCATCTCAGTGAAATGTACAGTTCGTGTCCACATAGCCAGTAAAAAATTAATAAAATCACAGCTGGGAAAAAGGTTTTAAGTGGCTGAGTTAAAGGGGCAGAGTTTAAATCATACTTTTAACTACTGAATGAACTGTAGACTGGTGGGATTTCCCAGAAATTTAGAGGGCATGTCACCCATTGAGCTCATTCCTGTTTCCGAGTACAAACCTCAAAGCTCACATGAATCAGAGTCTATACATGTTTCTGAGGATGACGAGGGGTCTCCGTTTGCCAGAGGAATGGAGGAAGCAGTCGAATTAGTTTGAATAAATTAAATTACACCCACCATGCAGCAAATAACAAACGTATTTGTGAAGTGAGAACAGAAATAGGATGGTCTTTCAGGACTTTGACCCCCACCAGGGAGAAGGCTCATTTTATGTCTGAAGGGACAATAGGAATAGTGAGAGCCACAATGACTCCTAATTAGCGTCATTCTAAAATAGCACCAAAAACATCCCTTACATGGCTCTGTTGACTGAAAAAATATATTGTTACTTTGTCTTTATTCCAGACAACTGAAAGACAAATCTATGAAGCATGTGAAATCTAGAAAGATTTCATAGACATTAGAGCTAGAAAGGACCTCAGAAGATCATTGAATCCAGCCCCCTGCCCCAAGGGCAGGAAGTCAGCTGGGGTTAAAGGATCCCAACAAGATAAACATCCAAACGCTTCTTAAAAGAGTCCAGAGTAGGTGCTTGCACCACCTCTGGAGACAGACTATTCCAGGCCTTGGGGACTCAGACAGTAAAGAAGTTTTTCCTTAGGTCCATCCTAAAATGGTCTTGGAGGAGTTTGTGACTATTGGACCTTGTCATCCTTTGGGGTGCTCTGGATCCTGATGCACACTTCTGATGTAGGCTGCCACCAGGTCCCCCCTGAGCCTGTGCTTTTCCAGGCCGAAGAGTCCCATGGTTCTCAGACTCTCTTCATAAAGGCTAGTCTCTTTCCTCTGATCATACGCATGGCTCTCCTTTGGACTCTCTCAAGCTTACCCATATCCTTTTCGAATTGTAGAGTCCAGAATTGAATGCAGTACTCCAGCTGTGGCCTCACCAAAGCAGAGTACAAGCGGGAAGATGACATCCTGAGATTTACTTGAGAAACCTCTATGGATGCAAGCCAGAGTTTGGTCTGCTTCACCAGCTGCAACATCACACTGGTGGCTCATGTTCATCTTGTGGTCAATCATGGCCCCATGTCTCTTTTGGTCATAGTGCTGTGTGAACACTGAAGACCCTATAAGTGTGCTATAGGGTTTTTTTTCACAAGGTGGAGTGCCTTGCATTTGTTGGTATTCAATGTCATCAGGTTTGTATCTGCCCACTTTTTGAGCCTATCGATAGTTTCATGGTTGGTAGGGTTGGAAGGGAACTAAGTAGATCATCTAGTCTGACTCCCTGCCATGTGCAGGAAAGGATGCTGGGGTCAAATGACCTCATCTTGGTGGCTATCTAGCCTCTTTTTGAAGACCCTCAGGGTAGGGGCAAGCACCACTTCCCTTGGAAGTTGGTTCCAGCTCCTAGCCACCCTGACAGTAAAGTAGTGTCTCCTGATATCTAGCCTGAATCTACTGTTAGTCAACTTATGGCCATTGTTCCTTGTTGCCCCACTGTAGTGCTTTTTTTAAAGTCCAGATATATGATGTCAATCTCTTCCAGGTGATGAGTCACCTTGACCCGGTCATAGAAGGAGGTGAGATTGGTCAGGCAAGACCTACCCACAACAAACCCATGATGGCTGTCCCTCAGGATGTTGCCATCACCCAACTTGTCAGGAATGGTCTCTTCGATAATTTTTTTCCAGAATTTTTCCAGGGATTGAGGTTAAGCTGATTGGACTGTAGTTCCCCAGATCTACTTCCCTCCCTTTCTGCTATTCTTCCAATCTCAGGTACTTTACCTGAGTGCCAGGAGCTTTGAATATCTTTGCCAGTGGCTGGGCTATGACTCCTGCAGATCCTTAAGTACTCTGGGATGCAATCTGTCAGGACCCACTTACTTGAAAGTGTGCAGCCTCTCCAGGTGTTCCTTTACAAGATCTACAATGATGCTGGGTATAAATTCACCCTCACCCTGGCCATCCCACATCATGCTAGGCAGGATGGTCCCTTTGGGTTGATGAAAAACCAACGCAAAGTACCCATTAAGCAGGTTGGCTTTTTCCTGGGTGTCAGTTGTCAGCTGTCCCATTTGGTCTAGCAGGGGTCTAGTGTTACCCTTGCTTTTCTTCTGAATCCCCACATATCTGAAAATGGAGTTTTTTATTGTCCTTGATACGTGTTGCCAGATGGAGTTTGGTTGCAGCCTTGGCTTTCCTGATTCACTCCCTACAGGTACAGACCAGTGCAGAATATGCTTCCTACATGGCGATTCTCATTTTCCATCCCTTTATAAGCTTCTCTTTTTTGGTATAGGAGGTCCATGAATTCCCTGGTGAGCCAAGGGGGTTTCTGTGTCCTTTTGCTACCTTTCCTCCGAGATGGGATGTCCATCCCTTGTGCTTTCAGAGTCGCTCTCTTAAGGAGCAGCCACTCCTCTTGAACTCCTCTCCCTGTCAAGACATGGTCCCTTAGGGCCTTAATAACAAGCCTCCTGAGCTTATCAAAGTTGGCTTTCCTAAAGATGAGGACTTGTGCATTGCTGACTGACTTGCTAGCTTTGTGATGGATAGTAAAGGGATCAGCTCATGGTCACCGTCTCCCAGCTTTCCTTCAATTTGTAGGCTGCTGACAAGATCATCCCCTTTAGCCAGTACGAGGTCCAGCAGCACTTTACCTCTTGTTGGTCCATAGACTCCTTGAGTCAGGTAAAGCTCATCCATGCATGTGAGGAAGTTTTGCAACCATTTGGATTTGCCTGAGTGCTCTTCCCATGAGATGTCTGGGTAGTTGAAGTCTTCCATGACAACAATGCACCAAGAGCATGTAGCCTCAGCCAGTTCCTCGGCACATTCATGGTTGAGCTCGTGTTCCTGGTTAGGGGGTCTGTAGTAGACTCCTACCATTGTGTCTTCCCTATGCCACATTCCCCACGTATTTTGACCCAGCGGGTTTCTAGTCACCCTGCTTGAGTACAAATGCTGGCTTCTAGGGATTGGTAGCTTTCGTTGACATAGACAATTAGCTACACCCCACACCTTTTATCTGCACGATATTTCCTGTATGGGGTATAGCTATCTATACCTGTGGCTCAGTCATAGGTGGAGTCCCACTAGGTCTCTGTTATTCCTATGAGATTGTAGTCATTGTTGTTTAGTAGGAGGACCAGTTCCTCCTATTTGTTCCCCAAGCTCCTGGCATTGGTGTACAGACACAAGTGTCCCATTGGAAGCCCTAGGCTTCCTTGCATTCCCAGGAGGACAATGTTCCAGGGCTAGGGTAGGAGTGGATTCCCTTGGGTGCCCTAACTTGTTGGTTTTGTAGTTGTTGCCTAGTGGGCTTCCATTGATGGTTGTCCACCCATCTTCCAGCAAGCTTAGTTTAAAGCCCAGTCGAGCAGGTCAGCCATTCTGTCTGAGAAGAACAATCTTTACCCTCCTCCCACAAAAACACCATGAATGTTCTCAAAACACATAAAGAATATTTTAGGCTGTAAATAGATGCCTCATTTGATGCGGGCCTGATTGTCTCAGGTTTGATCATCATTTACACGTGTTGCCCTCCCAAGCTTCATCGCTGCTCCTCCACCCGAAAGGAGCATGCAGTCTGCCTGGCTTGTCTAGAAAGAAGCCTGATAACCTTACAGATGCACACAGCCATTTCCCAGGAAAAAGTATTAGCACAAGGGTGGCCAACCTGCGGTACTGGCAGTGATGTAGCAACATGGCTGGGTGCCTGGGACACAGGGGCAGTGCTGACACCATTCTACTGCTCAGTTGCACAGCCATTTTCCCCCTTTTCCCACAACAAATTGGCACCTGGAGCAACTGCTCTGGTCACCCTGCCCTTGTTATACCACTGGCATGTGTGCCACAAGTGACATGGGTAGCCTCTGTGTGGCCCATAGCAGACTGGGGTGGACTTGGGCAGCATAGTGCTAGATAGGGCAGGCAGCAGAAAGCAGAGCATCAGATCAAGCAGGGTAGACAAGGCAGAAAGCAGAGCAGCAGAATAGGTAAGGGAGAGAAATTGGAGTAGTACCCGGGGAAGGGGTTGGCCTAATTTGTGACACACCAGCCAAAAAGGGTGGCCCCCAACCTGTTAGCTTATTTCTTCCCACATACTTCTGAGAGACTTGAGAGGGGACAGTGGACTTATATGTCTGTAGAATCCCTGGATTAAAAAGGCTTTCTTCCAGGACAGATCCTGAGCCTAGTTGTGAATGAACAACTGAGACCACATTTATTTTGAAATAAAAATAGTCTTCCATGCAGTCTGAGGCCTAACTTCTGAACATCCTCTGTTGCTGACTGCTGGCTATAGTTTCCTTTTGTTTGCCAGCTTTCTGCAAACCAAGATGAGGGTGAGGATGGGAAACACGTTGCATACTCTTTAATGTTGTTTGACCAACATTATTTGGTCAAACAACATTTATGAAAACAAAAAATTTATGGAAATAATCATCAGATTGTTATGCCAGATAATCTGAAAACCTGGATTATCTGAGTGCTTCATTTTGAGTAGATGACTGCAGTCAAAGTTTTCAAAAGTAACTAGTGAGCTTTGTTGCCCGAGTGTGTGATAATTGAAAGGCAGATGTTGTTCAGTGCTTTCTGGAAATGGGGCTTTCAAAATCTGGACTAGGACCTTTTGTAAATTCTTCAGAAACTACAGCAGATATCAGAAGAGTGCCCACAGCAAACATGCACCACAGTAATGACTGCTAGATGGTTAACAGCAACTGTTTCCCAAACTTCCCTCTTCCTGCCCTGTCATGCCTCTGATGTAAACCACACACGGGGGGCAGTGCATGTGTGGGGGAAGAGTGGGTGGTATATCATTCAGCTATATTGGGTCTGCAATACCTAGGGACTTTTTCTTGCTGGCAAGAGTCCCAGCCAGGGAAATAGAGTGCTTCCTTTGCACTGTGCAGAACAAAAGGAGTGAGAATCTGGCCCCTGACCTCCCTTATCTGGCCTCATGGGGATGTTCACAACAGCCATTTAATTTTTGTGTAGATTTGCTTTCCCCCTTCTCCCCCTCTAAAGTCAAGATAAGAATGCTCAGCCAGTTTGGAATATGATTAAAGCTATTTGGGGTTGAGGGAGGTATTGTTGCCATTGGGAAGACTTGGTATATACATTTCTTTATCAAATGAGCAATTATTTTGTAATAATTTAGGATTTATTTTATAAAGTATGTTACCACTGTTTATTCAGCACTGGCTAGTATTTCAAATTAAAGCTGTGGAGATGAGAGAAATTAGCTTCTCATCAATAACTGGTTGTATCTATTCTGCTGTCTCTGTCTCATTCCTTTTGTAACAGAGTAAGAATGCCCACCAGACAAGTATACGATGAAGCAGCTGAACATAAGTCCCTGATATATGCTTTTCCTGTGCTCATCAGACAACTGAGCTAGTGTTTCAGGAATGCCCTTTGATATCAAGTCATTAGGATGCTGAGCCCATAGCTGCTTTGCCATTCCCCCAGCATCGTTACCTTTGACTCACCTTTATTCTTGAGGATAACTTGCATTATCTATAATATCAGCTCCTGTACTGATTCCTTATGATAATATATGCAGGATCTCTATGTCATCTGGCTAAGTAGATGCACGGCCTTTTGGGATCACTCGTATCCTGTTACAAGGGTCACTTGTTCCTCAAATGTTTCTTTCTGGATGGTGAACTTCACAGCTTCTATGTATACAAAATATTGGGCAGCTTTTCCCTGCCCCAAAATTGTTACATGGGAAATTTCTATGAACAAAGAGATTGACGACGAAGGTTGTTTAAGGCCATGTGCAAGTTAGATTGGACACTTTGCACTCTTTTGTCTCAGGCCTTGAGACTGCTTAACCTGCTTTGAGAGATTGCATTATTCTGTTACTTTCCCAGAAGCAAAACACATCCATTGCATGTTTGTGTTGCCATTTCCCCCCTTTCATTTCAGTTCGAACTAGAAGGAGCTGGAGGCAAATTTCCCAACCGAAGGGAAAATGCCAGCAGCAAGCATAAAAAGTAGGAATGGGAACAGAATAATAATGGTGAAATTGGCTATGGGTCCAAAATAAACCCTGGACAGGAACATATCCCAGCTTTGTAGCTTGCAACTATCTCTAACATTTATGGGGAAGGATTACAAACTACCCAGACATCAGCTGCCATAGTGTATATGTTTGCAGGCATGCACACACATGGCAATCAGGCTGTTTGCAACTCTCTGATATCTGCAGATAATTTCCTAAAGCAACATATGGGAGAAAGCAGTACAACCTTTCCTTTTAAGCACCAGGGAGGATGCAAGTTACAGAAGTGAAGGCAGACAAAATCTTTGACAGGGAGTGACCACAATGGAATAAGGTTCAGAGTAAATACTGGGGTTATCAGGAGAGAGGATTAGATGAGATCATTACACTTCAACAGGGCAGACTTCAAGAAAATGAGGGTAGCATTTGAAAGAGCTGACTGGGATGACAGAATGAGGTGCATAAACAGCTGAGGAGAAATGGAGGTTTTTAATAGGAAACATATTCCTAGCTCAACATATTGCTCAGACATAGAGATATGAGAAGGATGAATAAGATGAGTTTTGTTGACAAAGTATGTTGAACATACTGAGAACCGAATGTGATTTATTTAGGAAAGTGCGTGCAAACTAAAGGATTCTGAAAGTTGGAAGGGTGGAAAAACTGATGTGGTAAATTAGCACAAGTCACATACAAAACTTTCCAGTAACTATCATGCATCTATTTTTTTTTTAATCAGCAGGGCAGAAGTCTCAGGTCAAACTGTCCAGGTCTCATGCTAGTCAAGAAATAGAATGATAGCTTTGTTAAATGTTACTAGTGCTACAAAGGAGAACTAGTATTCCTAACTACTAACTTTTTAGCTCATATTTAACTTTTTCCTTCTTCCACGCTGCTAGCTGCCTGATGCCCTGGGTGATTTGAATGAAGGCTCTATCCAGCCTTTCATGCCTTGTTGACCTGCCTAAGGAAAGAGTATTCTCATAGAGCCTGAAAAAATGGCCCTACTCCCATAGAATTGATCCATGCAGGCCAGAGGTGGGGATGGGAAGAAGACTCTTAGCAGCTTTAGTGGGCTGGAGTGTTTCACAGTCTCAGTATGTGGCCATATTTATAGTTGTGTATGCTGCAGAGTGCAGCAGTGTAAGTTCAGAGTGTGTGTGTGGGCCATCATCACCATACACAAAACTGAAAGCTGTAGGTTATTTGCTAAGTATTATGAATTATTTTTTAGATCCATTCCTGAAGGGGAAAAACACTACAGCATAGATTTGGTGACAACTAATCCTACTGGCCTGTTAGCAGCTCTGCTGTTATCTAAATGTTGGCACAAGCTATATAAATACAGGGGGATTAGCTTTAGGGTCTGTGCAATTTAAAAAGCAAGATGTTTTTCAAATACACTAAAATGAATTTCTTAATGTGTCTCAGGATGCAACCTACACCTCAGTAATTGGATGAGTGCACTGAGTAACAAGTGGCCTGATGAAAATGCAAAGTGTAAAACTTCCAGATTAAATATTTGTCAATTAAAAACACAACTGTGGTTGTCCTTTGCACTTGCTCAGAGTATTATTAAATTTGCTCTTTGAACCTTGACTGCTTGCTGTTATGAAAATGAGTTTAATGTAAAAATGAATGCATATTATACATCCTTCCTTGACTAAAATGGGCCCTGATCCTCCAATAAAATCCAATCAGATCCCTAGGAGGATACTGTGGAAGTCGAAATCAGTCTGTGCCAGGCAAGTGGCCAGTGGAAATTAGCAATGCACTTCATCTTTAGTTTTACTCAATTCATATTGGGCTCAACTGCATGAGACGTTTACTATGGAGTTCCCTAATTAGCTCTGCAGTAAAGTCTCAACATCTATAGGTGTAGCCCAATTAGGCAACAGGAAGCTAATTAACTTGCCTCAGGTTAGTACTTATAAACACCAGTACTATCCTACGGCAGAGGGTGTCGAGGCTGAAGATATACCCAATAGTTATGCAGTTACACGTTAGCAGCATAAACTTAACACCTTCCACTAGCAGGGTAGGAGCTTGTTGCTGTCTTGGATTGTCTTGATGTTTATTGCTATAGTGTGAGTACACTGGAGTTATGGTCTGATCGAGGGCCTTACACATGATAACAATACATGGGAGGTAATGGGTGAAATCCATGGAGTTAACCTGGATCAGAGACTTTGTAGCAAGTTTCAAACCTGCTATCCACTAAACTTGAGGCTGAACAATTTGCTTGCTCCCTGAAACTGAAAACATGCCAAAGGAATGGCCAGCTTTGAAATCATTGACATAGAATGAGTCAGTACACAAAGGCTTGAATAAAATTGCACTTTCCTGTCCTTACCACTTCAGTACAGGAGCTGGACATACACACACACACACACACACACACACACACACACAAGCTCCTTTGGTAAGCTATTATGGCATGTTGCCTTGTTTTTATTATTTTTTTGTGTGTGTTTTGTTAAGGTGTCTGGAGGCCTCTGGGCATCTCATGCCAAAAAATTAAAAATTATTACTGCTTCTACTGTGATTATTATTACATTTCCTCTTCCACAGTACTGTAGGGTCATGATCCCCTATTCAATCACTGTCCCAGTTTTCTTAGCTCCATAAAATAAAGGGTGCAAGAAAAAAAATTTGTTCCTGTAAAAATTTTGAAGAACAAAACCAAACTGTAGTAACTTAAAAACAAGCTACTTAATGATTTTTAGTGGGAGAAACTGTCCTAAAGCAAGAGTATTATACCATGTAAGAGGTGGGTGTTCTGTGCAGTGCATGTGACTATTCAAATTGCACAAAAACTAATGTTTCTATACACTGTAAGTACTAGACCTTGGGCCTCAGACTTGTAAAGTAAATTTTACAAATGGGAATTGAAAATAACTAAACTGGGTCTGCAGGAAACGGAAAGATAAACTG
Source organism: Caiman crocodilus (assembly GCA_030014935.1). Taxonomy (NCBI): domain Eukaryota; kingdom Metazoa; phylum Chordata; order Crocodylia; family Alligatoridae; genus Caiman; species Caiman crocodilus. Next base: position 18,985,334 of record JAGPOW010000261.1, read on the forward strand.
CTCCATTAGCATTAATCTTAGTTGAATACCACCAGTATTCAAGTCTAAACCAGGGGTTGTCTGGATTTGCCTAAAAGTGTAATGTTCCACCCATTTAACTAAATCAATATACTTTTTGTGTATGGATATACTTATAGCAAAGTTAAAACTGCCTTGCAGAGTTTAGCTTGCATCAGTAACTTTAGCCCTAAGATACCGTTTTGCGGTCACCATGGACTTTTTAATTTTGCTGGGGAATGGGGTCAGAGCTAAGAGGGAAAGAGAAGAACCAAGGAAATGTAAAAAGATTGGAAAGAAGGGAAAAATGGAGGATGAGAGAGGAGAGGAAGGAAAGACCAGAAGCAGAGGTCTTGATGGGGAGCATATTTCCCTACTCAGAAATCCTGAGTGTGACAAAATCCTGAGCGTGACAAAATACTGAAATGACAAATAACAAACTAATTTCTTAACACACAAAAACTACTCTTTAATTATGTGTAGACTTCCCCAGGAAGTCAGTGCCTATGTTAGTGTGGAGGCTTAAATTCAGCCTTCAGCTTCTTGAGAATAAATGCAATTGGATCTTGGTGAACTCTGTAGATTGAATTTGATACTCCAGAGCAATTGAAGTTCCTGGCTGATGTATATTCAAGGCATAAGTGAACAGGGTGTTCCCCCCCTCAGTTCTTCATAAAGCCAGTGAAACTGCTTTTTGTGAATATGTTGCCCAATGAATTTCACACTCTTATAGGTTTTTAGCCTATTTATCTACACAACCCCTCTGTGAAGTGGGGAAATATAATTGTCCCCACTTTATGAATGGAGATCTGAGGCAAGGAGAAAATAAGTACACAAGACATCTGTGGAAGAGAGAGGTCTCACAACGTCAGATTGGTACCTTACCTTTTGGACTGTACATCTTCTCTGCAATGGCAGAGCTTATATTAACTTTAGAAGGAGCAGGACCTGTCCCAGATGTTGTCATTGTTAGTCAAATTAATGAGAAATGAAAATAAATACAGTAATTTAGGTCCTAATTCAGTAGAATCCTTAAGTTTTGCTTTTGTTTCACTGGTGGCAATTGCATTCCACCAAACAGCACATATGAAACCTCAGAACCATGAATCCTGATCTGTAAATTGAACTGAGCTGTTTGAACAAAGGCTGCTTTGGAGTATTGGAGTGGTATTGGTTGACAACTGTAGGTCAGCTGTAATCATTTTTAGGAAATGCAATTCTCAGAACTCAAAATCTGAGTTGACTTTAGTAGGAAAAGAATTATGTCAATTCATAGATTTTAAGGCTGGAAGGGACCTCAGAAGATCATCGAGTCCAGCCCCCTGCACCAATCAGGAAAGACAACTGGGGTCAAGTGACCCCAGCAAGGTGACCATCCAGTCTCCTCTTGAAGAGCTCCAGGGTAGGCAATTGCACCACCTCTGGGGGGAGCTTATGCCACAGTCTGGACACCTTAGCTGTGAAGAAGTTTTTCCTAATGTTGAGCCTGCAACCGTCTTCCAGGAGTTTGTGACCATTGCTTCTGGTTTTCCACAAAGGTGTCCTGGGGAACAGCTGTACACCCCTGATATAGAGGTAACAGTTGCACACCCCTTTCCTCCTATGGCTTGTTGTGCAAGTTTCTGATCATACGGGGGGCCCTTCTCTGGACTTTCTTGAGCTGTTTCACATCCTTTTTGAAGCGCAGTACCCAAAACTGGATGCAGTACTCCTTATGTGGTCTCACCAATGCCAAGTAGAGTGGAAGAATCACCTCCTTGGTTTTGCTGGAGGTTCATCAATTGATGCATGCCAGGGTATTCTTAGCCCTGCTGGCTACAACATTGCACTGATGGCTTACGTTCATACAATTATTACCCCAGGCTCCTTTCATTCGTAGTGCTGGTCTGATTGGTGTTACCCAGCCTGTAGGTGTGCAGGGGATTGTTTGTTCCCAGATGGAGCACTTTACATTTCTCGATGTTAAACCTCATCTGGTTCTGATCCTCCCAACTTGCCAGCCTGTCTAGTCCACCTGTATCAGCAACCTATCTTCAAGCGTGATCACACTTCCCCATAACTTGGTGTTGTTCATGAACTTGGCCAGTGAGCTCTTCACCCCCACATCCAAATCACTGATGAAGATGTTAAAGAGCACTGGACCAAGCACCGACCCCTGAGGAACACTGCTGGCCGCTTCTTGCCAGGGAGACACAGATCCATTCAATAGAACTCTCTGGGTCCTACCCTGCAGCCAGCTTCCGACCCACCTGACTGCCTCACAGTTGAGCTCACGATCCTCCAGTTTTCTCATGAGAACTTCATGGGATACCAGATCAAAACCTTTTTTTGGAAGTCAAGGTATTCAATATTAACCTCCTCTCTCTTGTCCAGGTGGTGAGCTACCTGATCATAAAAGGAGATGAGGTTGGTAAGACAAGACCTGCCTGTGATGAAGCCCTGCTGGCTATCATTCAGAATCTTACCTTCTGCAAGCTTATCACATATAGACTCCTTGATGAATTTTTCCAGGATTTTCCCTGGAATAGAAATTAGGCTACTTGGCCTATAGTTACCTGAGTCCTCCCCTGTCCCCTTCTTGAAGATGGGCACAAGATTGGCCTCTTCCAGTCTTTGGGGACCTCTCCAGAGTGCCATGAGTTTTGGAAGAGCTTCACCATGGGTTCTGCTATGGCTTTGGCCAGCTCCTTTTGCACCCTCAGATGAAGTTTATTTGGGTCTGCTGATTTATATACGTCTAATTTTTTTAATTAGTCACACACCAGTTCTATGGCAATAGTAGGAAGGCAGTCATTCCTATCCTGCTCCTTCTGTACCCTGTCTGGCATGTTTTCCCCCATGGCCCTGTGAAAGACCGAAGCAAAGTAGTCATTCAGGAGTTCAGTTTTCTCCTGAGCACCGGTAACCAACCATCCTGAGTTGCTGAGTGCCCCACACTCCCATTTGTTTTCCTCCTGTTCCCTACCTACCTAAAGAAGGACTTATTGTTGTCCTTGATCCCTGTTGCTAATTTTAGTTCAACTGCTGCCTTAGCCCATTAAACCTATTCCCTAGAAGTGTGGGCCATTATTGTATAGTCCTCTTTGGTGCATGCCCCAAGTTTCCATTGTTTGTATGACTCTTTCTTCTTTCTTAAGAGGACTATGATTTCCCTGTTTAGCCAAGAGGGCTTCCTAGTCCTTTTGCTACCTTTCTTGACATGGGCATGGACTTCCTTTGCACTTTAAGGATTGTGTTCTTAAGGAATGACCACTCTTCATGTACTCCTTTTGCCTTCAGTCCCTGGTCCTATAGCACTTCCCCTACTAGCGACATGAGCTTGTAGAAAGTTGCATTTTTGAAGTCCAAAACTTCAGTCCTGCTGTCTGGTTTGTCTGCCTCATGATGGACAGTGAACATGATAGTTTCATGGTTGCTGTCGCCCAAGCTGCCCTCTATGTTTTAAGGCAGTCACCATGTTGTCTTCTTTGGCCAGAACCAAGTCTAGAAGAGCTTTGCCTCTGATTGACCCTTGCATATCCTGAATCAAAAAAAGCTCTTTGATGCAAGTCAGAAAGGAATGCAACTGAGACAACTTGGCCAAGTGTTTTGACCAAGAGATGTCCAGGTAATTGAAGTTACCCATGTCAACCATGTCCCATGCACACAGAGCCTCTGTCAGTTCTCTAGATTGAGTTCCTTCCTTCCCTTGGTTTAGTGGTCTGTAGTACTCACCTACAATTAGGTCTCTTTTGTCATGAACCCCACCCCCCCAATCTTTACTTTTCCAAAAGTACCCAAGAGGTTTTGGAGCTAGAAATTTAGGATTTGCTGGATGAGAGCTAAGGTCCATCTACTACAGTCTTCTGCCATTGACCATGGTCAGCACCAGTGGTTACATGGAAAGACTCAAGGAACCCCATAGTAGGCAGATGTGGAGAAATAAGCCCCTTAGAAAGGCTGTATCCCAATTCTTAGTAAAGATTGGTTTACACCTATCCACAAAGTTTTGGATCTTTTCCAAAATCATTTTTCACAGCAACTACTAACTATATCCATGGATATTCATGTCCTCCATAAAATATATTGTCTATTCTAATCCTTCTTTGGCTCTTGCTTAATTCTTAGCTTTAGGATTGCCATTGAGACTAAAAATTTAGGAAGAGCCAAGAAGGATTATACTCTTATAATCAGGGCAGATTGGAGGGAGGGTGATCGCATCCCACTTTAGCTGTTGGTTATGAGCTCTCTTCACTGAATATACAAAACACCGCTGAAGGGGGTGTGACTACATGCCCTCCCCCCCTGCCCCCCCCAGATCCTGGATCCGTCAATACCTGAGTGGTAAATAAGTAGAAAAATCCCGGTCCATCCTGTGTAAAAAAAGACTTTCTGGCTGTGTCCACATGAATGCAGCACATTCAGGCATTCCCTGCACTGCTACCTTGCAGTGTGGTGGATTTTTTTTAACCCTGAGGTAAAAAAAAACATGCAGAAAAAAAAGTGGGGTGGCACATGTGGCAGCAGCATGTACTGCCCAAATCCAGAGCCTGGCTGGCCAGAGCAACACTCCAGCTGCTGGCAGGCTCCTGGCTACTGAAGCATCATAGCTGCAGTATCATGACTGCACCCAGCCCCTAGGACCCCAGATAAGGCTGCTGGGACCAACACAGTTGCTGGTCTGTCACAGGCTAGTTGGGCACTGTGAGTGTATCAATTCTATCACAGGCCAACTGGGTGCTGTGAGGGTATCAGACACTGGATTGTTTGGTTCAGTTTCAGATCAAGGAGGCAAAGTTGGGAGTGAAGTAAAAGCAAATTTATTATAGTTTACACACAACAGTTAATGGAAAGATAAATGCGATAAGCAGATAATGTAGTATTAAAGAGCTAATAGTAAATAATAACAACAGATAGATCAATTCTGTGTCAGGCCAGCTGGGCACTGAGGGTATCAGCCACTGGGCTGTTCAAAACAACAGATAGGCAGACATAAGTTGATAGTCCCTCAATGCCAGGTACGTGTCAAGTGATTCCAGTGAAATCAGGTGTCCCCAGTCAACGCTATTGGAGGGATTACCGGGGAGGTTCCCTTGACCAAGATCCGATCCTCGCTCATACTGGTAGTTTGGAATCTGGGTTTAGAACAGAAATGACCGTTCTTTTCCCTCCTCCTTGCTGGTCACCTGATGCATGCACTTTTTATATCTAGTCTTATGCTAATCTGTTGGTTTTAGAGCCACTCACAATATTGCCCTATAACTGTTACCCTATGGAATTGAAAGGTGTTAAAAATTATCATAAAAGGTTACTACTCAGACACAGGTTTATCCAATAAGCAAATTACAATGCAGCACCTTTAGGTTTGAAACTGGTATTGCTCCGCCTAAGCCCAACCCCTTTTAGGGTTTCTCTGAATATGCTTTCTTGGGACATGGTTTCCTGGAATGTGTTGGATATGCCAGGTGGTTGGATCCAGTTTTTACTGTCAAGGCTGAACCCTGAGCAAAAACCATTAGCTCAGCTAATCTTGCAGCTCCAGCTTTGCCTATGGGACCCAGTCAGTTTCACGAACAGTTAATTTATCATTTTGGTTAAACTTATGACAGACAAGTTACATTTTCAGTGCTCGGGAAGCTCTTGGAGAGAATCATCAAGGAGCACATCTGTGGGGGGCCTGCAGGGCAGATCATGCTCAGGGGAAATCAGCATGGCTTCACCAAAGGCAGGTCCTGCCAGACCAACCTGATTGCCTTTTATGACCAAGTAACTAAATCCTTGGATGATGATGTCACCATGGACATAGTCTTTATAGACTTTAAGAAGGCCTTTCACACTGTCTCTCACCCCATCCTCATCAATAAATTAAGTGACTACGGCATTGATGCCTACATAGTTGGATGGGTAAAAAATTGGTTGATGGGGCACACCCAGAGAGTAGTGGTGGACAGGTTGTACACAACCTGGTGAGATGTGAGCAGTAGGGTACCCCCGGACTCGGTCCTTGGGCCCACACTGTTTAACAGCTTCATCAGCGACTTGGACGAGGGGATGGAAAGCACGCTGTCCAAGTCTGCTGATGACACTAAGATGTGGGGCGAGGTGGACACACTTGAAGGGAGAGAGAGGCTGCGACTAGATTTAGACAGACTACAAAATTGGGCAGATGAGAATAGGATGGGGTTCAATGTAGACAAATGCAGGGTGCTGCAGCTTGGGAGAAGGAATCCACAGCGCACATACAGGCTGGAGAGTTGCCTTCTTGAAAGCACAGAGGTGGAAAGGGATCTTGGAGTCATTATTGACTCCAAGATGAACGTGAGCCATCAATGCCAGACCGCAGCCAGCAAGGCTAGCCATACCTTGTCATGCATCCAAAGGTGCATCTCAAGCTGGTCCAGAGAGGTGATATTCCCACTCAATGCATCTTTGGTCAGGCTGCAGTTGGAGTACAGCGTCCAGTACTGGGTGCTGCACTTTAAAAAGGATGTGGCCAGCCTGGAGAGGGTTCAGAGGGGGGCCATCCATTTGGTGAGAGGGCAGCAGGACAGGACCTATGGGGAGAGACTGAGGGACCTGAACCTGTTCAGCCTCAGCAGGAGGAGGCTAAGGGGGGACCTGGTGGCTGCCTGCAAACTCATCAGGGGAGATCAACAGTAAATAGGCAGAGCACCACCTGGGCTGATGAGGAACAATGATCATAAGCTGGTGGAGAACAGGTTTAGGTTAGAGATCAGAAGGCAATATTTTACAGTTATGGTGGCCAAAATCTGGAACCAGCTTCCCAGGGAGGTGGCCCTCGCCCCTACCTTGGGCATATTCAAGAGGAGGTTGGATGATCACCTGTCTGGGGTCTTGTGAACCCAGCATTCATTCCTGCCTGTGACAGGGGGTCAAGTAGATGATCTGTTCAGGTCCCTCCTGACCCTAGCTACTATGATACTATGATTTTCAGGTTATGAACTTAAAAGCTTTATATTAGCTAATATTACCTGTTTAGGCAAAATACCAAATGCCTCCAAAAACCACATATTTATTGCTTATTAATCCCTCTGGTTCTGGCCATCACACTGGCCCCAGCCACCCCAATCACATCTGGGGTAACATGCTGTGCCTCAGAGCACGCATGGCACAGGCATTCCCCAGGGACAAGAAGCAGCAACACTAGGTGTGCCACTGCTTCTTGTCTCCAGGGAAACAAATGTCTGCCCTTGTGTGGACATGCTCTGTGTTCATTTTGGATTTTCCATGTTTCAGTGGGTGCATCTACACAAAATGCTTACTGCAGTTGCCTAATTAGCTCTGCAATAAAGTGTCACTGGTCTACAAATGCAGGTCTATACATAGGCTGGAGTAAACTAATTAACTTCACTGTAGATTAGTATTGCCAGGTACTATCCTATGGCAGAGCTATTTACTTTGCTACAGTGCACATATAGATGCTGATGAGGCTGGCTGGGGTATGAGGGTGCTTTAGTGCAGGGACAGTTTCCTTATCCTTGTGCTGGACAAGAAGAACATGAACTTTTGATTTATTGACTTTAGAGTTGTTTAGAAATTAAGCTGGATGAGCTGAGATGCATGTCTAGGAAGAGAGAGTTCCATATTTTATGAGCCGTAGTGAGTGCAGCTATACGTTCGGCCCTGTTAGGCCACAGTAAACTAAAAAGCTCCTCAGCAGGGTAGTGCTTGTAAATACCCTTCTGCAGGGTTTTTTAATGTGCAGCAGCACATGTGTAGATGCTGACCCAGCTGGCTGGGGCGCAAGGATGCTTTAGTGCAGGGACTGCCTGCCAGCTAGCTCCACACTGAAACAACCCTATACCCCAGTCAGTCCCTCTACTGCATGCTGATTTGGGCAAGAGCAGCACCAGGCTGGCAGGCTGACCCCTGGGACCCCCTGCCAGCCAGGGCTGCTCTGAGCTGGCTCAATGTGCTGTGGCCCCAGGTCCATATTCAAATAACGTGCCCAGGAGCACTGAAGTCAATAATGTGGCAGAATTTCCTGATTCACATTAATTGCACGTGTAGATGCACCCAGTAGCAAATTATCATTCCTCCATATGCTTCAGAATAACAGGAGAAAGGGGGGTTGTGCTAGCACAAAGATACCTGCTAGGAAGGAATTTAAAGATACAGTCTTGAATCACCTGGTATTAAGGCAACAACTGTACTTCTGTAGGTTACCATGGCCAACTTATTTCCATGCTACAGAAGCAGCTTCTCCAATAACAATTTATTCATGGGAGGGGATGATAGTTATCCTCATCTAGCATATACATTAAATATGTTTAATATTTTGGTTGCATTTTGTTTTACTCTTTTCAGTCTGAATTTGAGTCCCAGTGGGGTGTTCAAACTAAAAGTGACAGTGTTTCTGTCTGTACCTCAGCCTTGTCAATCCAGTTGTTGATAAGGAGGAAAAACTGAATTGGAGAGTCATGCTGCTTCATTTCAGTGGCTCTCAAAAATAGATATTGATGTGAAGTAACCGTGAAAGGGCTTTTTGTGTTTGGCTTTATCCTGTCATAGCAGGGGTTGCTGTAATGAACTGCGGAAATGTGAGATGAAGTGGGCATACAGGCATGGGGGAAAAAAACTGACCAAAATGTCAGGAATCTTTTTCTTCGTAAATCTGAATTTAAAACTGAAACCAGAGCTGTAATGTATTAAATAACTGGCGAGCAGAGAATTAGTCAAAGCTGCCTCCTTTCATCCTGCGTATAAGATACCTTTCCTAATACTATGTAGCTCTTAGTAGCAGCTAAGTGGCCATAGCTGATGCCTTCATAAAGCATCTATGGGAAACTGGTATAAACTGAGATGGTGCTAATGACTTTCGATGGAGCTCACACCAATTAATACCAGTTTAGGGCCTAGTCCTGAACGTTGAATAGTCATAGATATCTTAAAAAAGAAGCTGCATAAGGAAAGGACAGAATTTATGAAAACACACACCTACACTTGTCCGGTGTTTGAATAGAAGAAAGAAAAATGAAGGCAATAGGATCCCACAGTTTTTGTATGAATATAATGGGAGTTCTGTATGCAAGAGGACTACTTGGGAAAGGCTTCCAGGAAAGAATATTATCCTCTTTCCTTCTCACACTGTTAAATTTGCACTAGACATTAACAGAAACAGTGAGAATGCTGGCAACTGTGGCTGATAAGCCATTGCACCGATGATCTAATGGATTATTATAACCAACTGTTGTCCTTGGCTTCTGTGCAATGCTCCTCTCCTCATAGGCTTCTCATGTGCTCCCATGAACTTCTGCAGGCAAAATATACGGATTGGAGTTTAGACTAGTGCTTCTTCAGCTGTAGATTTCTTTCTGGTTTGAGTCATGTCTGCTGGGTTGGTGCACTCTATGATATTTCTGTATTTTTGGCAAATGCAGCCTAGACTGGTATTTTGAAAGAGTAAAGTATCAAGCTATGGGAAAAAGAAACACCAGAGGAAATCTGCACTATCAAAAAACCTGTGCTGGGCAACACGGTACTGGAGCTTTGGCTGGGATGACCTAGTTGGGGATGGTCCTGCTTTGAGCAGGGGGTTGGACTAGTGACCTCCTTCCAACCCTCATTTTTCTATGATTCTGTGATTCTACAGTACTCCCTTCCATGTGCATTACTGCCAAAATGGCTGTGACGTAACTGCTTAGAGTGATTCACCAATAAGCGCACATGAAGCAGCAAACATTTGCCCAGTGACGTTCCAACATGCATCATTGCAGTGGTATCTACAGCAGTCTGGAGGCCGTGTAGATATGCCCACAGTTACCAAAAGTTTCAGGTTGAAAATGTAAGGAAAGTGGCTTTTTCAGTTTGAGTTTTAACACTGATGCCTGAAACCAATGTGCCTTGTTTGGAGTAGTAGTCTCATGCAGCAGCACCTACAAGCCATACAGATATTTCAGGCAAATCAAAGACAAGGTCCTGAAAAACCTGTCGATTTGCTTTACAAAAGAAAGCAATTGACTTTGCAAACCAAAAAATTTACCTCTGATACAAAACCTTGATGGCATCATAAGCTAGGTCCTCCACAATCACTGGCTGTAGAAAGGTTTAGGCATTCAGCAAAGAACTGCCACCAAGAGCTGCTATGGCTGGGATTGATTCAGAAAAGCAGAAAAAACAAGGAACAAAGGGAAAAAGCTTCCTTCTGTCTGACAGCACTGTCACATGCTTACCTAAGGAAACGACATGCAATGTGACGTTGTTTGAAATATGCCTTTCAAGAACCCTTGACCCTTGATTTCACAAGTCACCTGCCATTTCCCAGACTTGTTGAACTTATTGCATTTTGAACTTTATGATGAAAGCAGGGGTGTAAAAGCCCTGCTGCCCTTGTGCAGACTAATCCCCAGATAAACCACAGGTATGGTGGCCATTCATCTGTTTTTATAGGGCATAGCCTGGTGTTCTGCTACTATGTCCTCTGTCCTATTGATACAAAACAGGATGCTTTTATGTCAGACTGGTGGAAGTCTGCAGAGAAAAATAGAGAACATAAAGGCGTCCAATTTTGTATCAATAGGACAGAGTAGAAGAAAACTGGGCTTTCCTCTGTAAAACCAGACAAATGGCAACCCTAACCACAGGTAAGCAAGACTTCATCTTTGGAGTTTTCAAAGAGCATGCTGTTGAATGGGGCCCGGCTCCTTTTGCTCCAAAGACACAGCTGCTTGGTGGACAGAAAGAAAGGGTCTTGTTGCAAGAATCAAAAGGATTGTGCTGCCTGTAAAATTGCAATTATTGCACAATTCACAGAAAGACATTTGCAACAGAACACTTTTTGGTGTTAGGCAAATCTGTGGAAGTGGTTAAATATATCAAAGTAAGGCCAAACAATGACTGACTATTTGGCATGAGCCAGAGGTGCTGGATTCCAAGCATTATCCAGACTGAAAGCAACTTGTTATCATGAAGACAACTTCTGAGTTGGCTGTGTGTGGCCTCAGTCTTATGGAGCATTCTGTTATTTGCTTTCCATTTTTCTTGCCTGACTAAAACTTAAAATGCAGGAACCAGAAGGGGAAGAAGAAAGGAGGAGACCATGCTTGATGCTAATTTGCAAGCTTTGTCATTAAACATTTGCTAAGAGGCTTGGGTTGTTTCATTAGCCCAGATTAAATGTGCTGCCTTTTAATCCCAAACACACTACTTGAACAGATTAGCATTTTTAAAACTGCTAAATGATATTTGATTTAACTAAGCCTGGAATGTGATAAAGCAATGAAGTGAGCATTTCTTCTGATTAAATGTATAAGATGCACTTGTAATAAATGGATGTAAACAATTGTTTTGAAGAGAAATGGGCCAAAACTGGGATTACTGCAGTTCTGACAACATTTCAGCAAAGTGAAATGCAAAATAGTGAAAGTTTACAATTTACCAGAATGCGAAAGCAGCCACGTCACTTCCAGCCAGGGCCAGTGAATATGTTTTATCCTGAATTGCCTCAGCTCTTTGTTCAGAGGTTGCTTATCTAGTTTCATTTTGACTTTGTCTACATTACAGAGCCTCTGCCAGTATAGCTATGGCAGCACAGCTGTGTTGGTAAAGCCCCTAGAAGAGACAGTGTACGTCAAAGGAAGGCATGTTCTGTGCTTTATTGTCAGCCCTCTATGTGTCAGCATGGGGGTGTCCACAACAAGGGACTGCAAGCATAGCTAGATGAGCTACAGTGTCTGATTTTTTTTCACGCTTCTAGCTGACAGAAGAATTCTGGTAGGACTTTGTAATGCGACCCAGCCTGTGTTACTTCAGTGCTTGTTTTTCCAACAACCTGCTATTAGGTTAGATCAATATATTCATACAAGAAATTCTAACACATATAGTAACGTTACCTTATTGACCAGGTCACTTGCAATCTACATATCATTATTATGTATCAGAATTCTTAGATTACGATGCAATCTACTGTGTCCCTCTCTGAAATAACCAGGATATCCTGTAGAGTATCCCTGGTCATGTACAGACATTACATTTCTACCATTCTCCAGGTAGAAAGCGCATTCAAGCGCTCACTCAGTTTCTCCCAAAGGACATGTTCCCCTTCCAGGATCTTCAGCGTGTTAACCTGTAAGGTCTTCCTTGCAAGGGAGTTGCTTTCTCAGGAGCGAATGCTTGTATGGTCCCCTCCTGGTCTAGTCTGGGAGAGAAGTGAGGAAGTGGGGCAATGCTTCCCACACTTGCCCAGATTGGGACTTCCCAGTTGGTGGAATGAGGTTGGGGACATTGCTCCACAGCTCTAGGCCCCTCCAGACCTGTCTAAGAGGGGACTGGAGCAGCAAGGGTACTGCCTGCTCTTCTGGATCCTCTCCTATCTAGGATCCCTGGTCAGAGGATCAGGGTGGACTTTGCCCTGCTGTTCATTCCACTTGGCTCCTAGGCACCTGTTCTGCTGCCTGCTCTATAGACCAGGGTCCCTGGTCCAATGGACAGGGTCCAAAGAAGAGCCATTCACCTGATTAGAGGCCTGCAGGGAAGGCCTTACGAGGAAAGGCTAAGGGACCTTAACCTCTTCAGACTCTCCAAGAGGAGGCTGAGAAGGGACCTTGTGGCAGTGTACAAATTCCTAAGGGGAGAGCAACATGAAGTAGGCGACAATCTGTTCACCAGAGCACCCCATGGAACAACAAGGAACAATGGCCATAAGCTACTAGAGAGACGGTTTAGGCTGGCCATTAGGAAAAAGTTCTTTGTGGTCAGGGTTGCCAGCATCTGGAATGGGCTCCCAGGGGAGGTGATGCTCATCCCATCCTTGGGGGTCTTCAAGAAGAGACTGGACAGGCACCTGGCTGGTATCTCATGACCCCAGGGTTGGTGACTCTTTTCTTGCCTGCCGGGGCAGGGGGTCAGACTAGATGGTCCACAGAGGTCCCTTCTGACTCTATGAATCTAAGAAAGCAGAAAGAGCAGGGGAGAAGGGGCAACTGCAGGATGAACACCTATATACTCCCTTTCCTGGAATGATTTTACTGGTGGAAATTTCTCAGAAGCTTCTATTGAGAGAAATTCTCAAGTCTCATATCTGTGAGGGACCGGCAGGTGACTTTATGCTGAAGGGAAACCAGCACGGGTTTGTTAAGGGCAGGTCCTGTCAGACCAACTCGGTCGCCTTCTATGACCAGGTGACCAAATCCATAGATGCGGGCGTCCCTGTCGAGGTAGTCTTTTTAGACTTCAGGAAAGCATTTGACACGGTCTCTCACCCCATCCTCATTAAAAAGATGGGGAGCTGTGGCATTGGCCCCTACTCGGTTGAGTGGGTCAGAAACTGGTTGACGGGGCGCTCCCAGAGAGTGGTGGTAGATAGGTCATACTCGACCTGGAGAGATGTTAGTAGCGGGGTTCCCCAGAGCTCAGTCCTCGGGCCTGTGCTGTTCAACATCTTCGTCGCTGACTTGAGTGAGGGGGTGGAAAGCAAGCTGTCCAAGTTTGCTGATGACACCAAACTGTGGGCTGAGGTGGGGACACCAGAGGAGAGGGAGAAGCTGCAGCGGGATCT
>JAGPOW010000261.1:19011054-19022506 GCA_030014935.1 Caiman crocodilus
GGTGACATAGTAAGTTAGGAGACACTTCTCCATCCATATTAAAACTGGGAAATAAAGCTGATCCAGTGGTAGCAAGGGAGTTTTCCAGAATTAAGGAGGGTGCATCATATAATAAAACATAAATAGTGCAGAGCCTTCCATCACAACAGGAAGAAGATAAAATTGCCTCTAAAATGAAGCCGTCTCCTTTCAAATGAGTGTGTCTTGGCAGTTCCGCTAGACTGAACAGGTGCTTGGCTCTGCAGTGATTCCAAATGTTTTTCCCCAGTTTGTCTGGCATTTGTAAATACAGGGAAAATTTTGTTGAAAAGGATATTCATGAAATAGTATTGGATTTTGTATCTTAAAATTAAATAAAAGCAACAATCCTCTTATTTTTGAGTGTCTACTGATCTTTATTTGAAATATAACAAACAGGTCTGGTAATAATTACTGCTTTTTCAACGGGTACCCACAAATGGAATATCTAGATAAATATTAAAATTAAGGGTGACTAATGAATCTGGAGACCTAGACAACAAAAGTTTATCTTTAGCAATCTTCCAAAAGCCTGATTTTCAAAGGCTGAACGCTTAGCACTTTCTACAAATTAGACATACTTCAACTTGGGACCTAAATACTGAGGCATTACTAATCAGTTCTTTCAAGTATAGGAGTTTCTCTCCCAAATCAGGAGTCTTTTCTCAAAAAGTGACTGCCTGTTTTTTGGTCTGTCCTCTGATTTTTGTTTATTCTCCATGAATGTGGCAAATAATGTTTGGGAAGAGTCTGATCCCTGTTTCACAGGCTCTTGCTATAGGATCTATCTTGAGATCAGATGATACACATTTGCACCGAGCTCTGTCTGCCAATGCAGTGTTCAGCTTTTCTTCAAATGACAATTCTGTACTTCCTAGCCATCATCACCAGGAATTTGTATTACTGTAGTGTTTGGAGAGGTGGTTAGCTATGTTAGTCTGATGTCAGGCACAAAGTAGGGCAGGATAGCTAGCACCTGAGGGTGCCTGCACACTTGTTCGGAAGTGAGGAGTGGTGTTTTAATTAGAGACCTTCCTGGAGACCTGCTTTAATTAAAATTACCCAGTGTGATGTGTAGTAAGTTAAAGTGCCCCAGTGGCCATTTTTAAACTCATGGGGGCTTATACATGTAATGCTGCAGTGACGCTACAGCATTCTAACTAGAACACGGAGGAGCCTCAATTAATCGAGTCTGCTGCAATGCATTCTAATTAGCACGTTTCAGAGCTCATGTCTAGGCATCCCAAGAGAATAACTGGTTCAGCAAAGTATGAACTTTCATATGCAACAACCTCCATTTGACAGAGCAGTTTCTTGCATATGAAAACTCATGCCTCTCTGAATCAGTTAGTTCCTGTGTGCAGAGGCATACATTTCCAGGGGCAGAAAAAGCAGTGGTGGCTTTTGTGCTTCAGGGCGGCTGCTTTGTGCTTCAGGGCACGCCCTTGCATGTGCTCTCCAGCGCATTCCAAATTGTCTTGGATGGGGTAGGGGAGGCTGGGGGGCCTCCCAGGGCAGCAGAGGTGCTGATCTGGCTGCGTGGAGCCCGGCTGGCAGCCATAGCATAGCTCTGGAATGCTAGACTCCATTTCTGGTGGTGCACACTGCTACCACATGCACCACGCTGCTTTTTGTAGTGGCATTTTTTTTTTTTTTGATACTGGGATTTTTTTTTTTTGATACTAGGATATCGCAGTATCAATTTTTTGACACCATAGTACAAATTTTAGTGTGCTGCACATTATCAAATTTTTGGCACCACAGTACAAATTTTCAGTGCGGTGCACAGTTGCACATTCACTGCAAGTGGTTTGTGGTGCAACAAACAGGTGTAAGGCACCTCAAATTGCATGTATATGCTTGTCTGTACATGCCCTAAGGTGCCAACCTGTCTTGTCTTCTGCCTGTAGTGCTTAGGAGCCCAAGTCAAAAAACAGAATCTCATCTTGCTAGCCACTGTCCAAAAACAGAAAAAAAGATCCCTCCTGCCTGAAGAGTTTATAAGCTAAAGAGAAAGCAAGAGATGACAGATGGCTATCTGTTGTCAGACACAGCAACACAAGGAATGTGTGAGAGTACCTGCCAGTGTGATTATGGTCACTGCCAGTGTGATTATGGTCATTGCACAGCATCAATCTATTCATCGTCAAGCTTTTTGACATCGAGGCAGAGAAGAATTTTAAGATGGGCTTTGAAGGAAGACAGTAAAGTAAGTAAAGACCCATATGCTTATGGGTGTGGCAGACTTACCCATACAGCTCACCACCTCCGGGCTTGGAGAATCTTCAGTATGATTGGTGGAGCCTGTCCACCAATCTGGGAACAGCAGGGAGGGGTTTGTCCCGCCCCTACCCAGGGTGAGGCAGAGAGCCCTGGCCTGGTTTAAGCCTGCACTCTGTAGGCCTAGCAGAACTTTGCGGGGCGGAGCCTCCAAAGAAAATAAAAGGTCTGCCCAGCACGTAGCAGATGTATCAAGGGATGGAGATGAGAGTGGGGCTAAGAAGAGCTGGGGAAGAGTTGCCCAGTGGGTGGATGCTGCTGCCCTGAACAGCCCCTGTGAATGCCTCTCACTGGACAGGACCAGTGAACAGCTTCAGCCCCAGTTGGTGTGCAGTGTGGTGCACAGGGAGAGACCTTGGGAGCTGCGTAAGACAGCTCAGGTCTTCAGCCACTCAGTGTACGCAGCACAGTGCACAGATACGAACCCTGGGAGCAAGAGGCTTGGGTCTGTACCCCTTGGCGTGAGGCTAGGTCTCTCAGTGCACAGCACAGTGTACTGAGCCAGACCCAGGGAGCAAGAGTTTCAGGTCTACAGGGCTCCCTGTGCACACAGCCAGTGAGACTCCAGGAGTCACCTGCAGCAGCTTGAGGTTCCATCTTTTGGCATGTGGCTGGGAACCTGGTGCAGGAGATGCTGCACAGAGGGTTTGGGAGTGGACTGAGCCCTGGAGCCACACAAGGTGGTCTGGGCCTCTAACCCTGAGTAAAAGCCAAAGCCCCCAAGAACATGCAATGGTGCTCGAGACTTTAAATGGGGGAGTGGCCCAGGAGGAGCCAGAGGCTCCAGAGACTTCTCCAAACAAGGAGCCACTCACCTGAGGGGACAAGGACCACCCACCTGGGCACCAGATTCATGAGTTGTTGGGAAATAGGGTTCCCACAGGAGGGGGGAAGTCCTTCTTAGGCAGAAAGGGGCTCCTGGAGAGGAGTTCTGGGAATGGTCCCTTCTGAGTTGGTGAACGTCCTAGTGGGCTTGGTGTGAGGCCCAAAGGGCAAGAAGGTCTTCCCTTACAGGTCACTAGAGTATAATCCTGGCCCCAGGAATGTGGCAAGGCCTTGGGGACCTTTTAATAGTTTAGGTTACTTCTATGCTTCTGTTAGTATTTTTACT
Source organism: Caiman crocodilus (assembly GCA_030014935.1). Lineage (NCBI taxonomy): Eukaryota > Metazoa > Chordata > Crocodylia > Alligatoridae > Caiman > Caiman crocodilus. The sequence goes on from JAGPOW010000261.1 coordinate 19,014,464, forward strand.
GATATGGGTGCACACAATTCACAGAACACAATATGTCAACATAAAATACAGTATCACAAAATATAAGGCACAATATCAAAAATTGCAGCTGGGACACTGCAAGCACTGCTAGGAGCAGCCCAGGCTCCGCTGCTGGCAGCAGCTACCCAGAGCCAGGGATAGCCTCATGTGCCATGCTTGGCATGCATACCGGGGGTTGCTCACCCCTGGCATATGGTAGCAGTAGGGAATCAATCAAATTCACCATACAGCATAGGGTGGGAAAGATAACTAGTACGGTGGAAGTGCTTGACTTTAGGAAGGCTAACTTCAGTGTGCTCAGGACTTTAGTCAATCACACACTGCAGGATAGGAGTATTGGTGAGATGGGAGTCCAGGAAGGGTTGTCATTCCTAAAGGAAGTGATCCTTTGGGTGCAGAGGGAGATGATACCATTGTGAGGGAAAGGGAGGAAAGGGGCAAAAAAACCTCCGTGGCTAAACAGAGACATCCAGGGGAGCCTAAGGGCAAAAAAGAAGGCATACAGGTGGTGGATGCATTGTGGGGGGGGGGGTACCGAGGAGAAGTATACCTACTTGGCCCTCATTTGCAATTGCAGGGAGGTAGTTAGAAAGGCCAAAGCAACTACAGAGCTGATGCTGGCAACACAAATTAAAGACAACAAAAAGTCTTTTTTCAGGAATGTAGGGAGTAAAAGGAAGGCACAGGGCAGCATAGGACCCCTACTGAACAAGTAGGAGCAATTAGTGATGGACAGGAGGGACAAGGCTGAGCTCTTCAATGAGTTTTTTGCCTCAGTGTTCCTGAACAAGGTCAAGACAGGTCTCCTGCTGGAATCTTAGATAGGCATCAGAGGGATATCAACCCACCAACTGTCAATGCTAACTTGGTGCAGAGTCACTTGGCTGGACTAGATGTGTTTAAATCAGCTGGCCCAGATGAGCTGCATCTGAGACTACTGAAGGAATTGGCTGGTGTCATAGCAGAACCACTGGCACAGCTGTTTGAGTGCTTGTGGTACTCAGGTCAGGTCCCCAAGGATTGGACAGGGGTCAATATGGTCCCTATTTTCAAGAAGGGGAGGATGGAGGATCCAAGTAATTATAGATCAGTTAGTCTCACGTCAATTAGGGCGGTGCGAAATGGCACCATTCTGTTTCGCCTTGTGTTTCGACAGTTTGAGGGAACAGTGTTTCATCTTGAGTTTCACTTTGAGTCGAAACAGCTGTTCTGTTCCGTTCCATTGAAATAAAAAGACTGTTTTGACACTGTTCTGAGTTTTGCTGGGGATGGGAAGTTAGCCCAGCTGGGCTAACTTCCCATTCCCAGTGCTAGATGGCATGGGATGATGGGAGGCAGCTCAGGTGGGCTGCTTTCCCATCTACTGCATTATATCACACTCGGGGCAGGAGATAGCTTAGCTGGGCTGCTTCCTGTGCCCTGTATTAGATCGCGCCAGGGCCAGAAGGCAGACCAACTGGGCTGCCTCCCACCCCTGGCACGATCTAGCACAGGGGATGGGAAAGCAGCCCAGCTGGGCTGCCTTCCACCCCGGCATGATCTACCAGGGGAATGGGGTAGCAGCCCTGCTGGGCTGCCTTCCACCCCCGGCACGATCTAGCATGGGGACAGGGAAGCAGTCCCCCTGGACTGACTTCCCATCCCCAGTCTATGGTCAAAACATTTCAACTTTCAAAATGTTTCTACCAGCCTCATTTTGCTTCAAGCCTATTGTTTCATTCCAATTTTGCTGTTTCAAACGCAAAATTGGTCAAAACAGTGTTGGAACGAAAGGACTGGTGAAATTTCTTACAGCCCTAATCTCTATCCATAGAAAAGTCTTTGAAAAGGTTAAGGATCATATTTGTGTAAGTCCAACGGGCAAAATAATGCAGCAGGGCAACAAGCATGGATTTGTAGCAAGTAGATCATGCCTGACTAATCTGGTTTCTTTTTATGACTAGGTCACAAAACACTTGGATGCAGGAGTAGAGGTGGATGTCATTTACTTGGATTTTAGGAAGGCCTTTGTTATGGTTTCTCATCCCAGTCTCATAAATAAATTAAGAGGCTGTGACTTAGATTACTATAGAGTCCAGTGGGTGGCAAATTGGCCTGGGAGTTGCACCCAGACAGTGGTAGTAGATGGGTCGGTATCAAGCTGAAGGATGTTGGCAGTGGGGTCCCACAGGGTTCGGTCCTTGGCCCTGTACTCCTCAATGTCTTCATAAGTGACTTGGATGTTGGTGTGAAGTGTACTCTGTCCAAGTTTGTGGATGATACTAAATTGTGGGGTGAAGTGAACACACTGGAGGTTAGGGAACGATTGCAGGCAGACCTGGACAGGTTAGAAAAATGGGCAGAACACAATAGGATGCACTTCAACAAGGAAAAATGAAGAGTGCTGTACCTAGGGTGTGAAAATATCCAGCACACGTACTAACTGGGAAATGACCCTCTCAGCACCACAGAAGCGAAAAGGGATCTGGGAGTCAGAGTGGACTCCAAGATTAACATTAATCGTCAGTGTGATGAAATCATCAGCAAAGCTAACTGCACTTTATCATGCATTAGCAGATTCATGACAAATAGATCCGAGGAGGTGCTACTTCCCCTCTATGTGGCATTGGTCAGACTGCAGTTGGAGTACTGCATCCAGTTTTTGCTGCTGTATTTTAAGAAGGATGTGGATAACCTCAAGAGGGTCCAGAGGAAAGCCACTGGACTTGGAAATCTTCAGCATCTGCAAGAGAAGGCTGAGAGGTGATCTTGTGGCCACCTACATATTAAATAGAGGGGCACAGCAAGGAACCGGAGATGCTCTGTTCACGAGAGCACCTCTTGGGATAGCAAGGAAAAAATGGTCACAAACTGACAGGGAGCAGATTTAGGCTAGACATCAGGAAGAACTTCGTGGTAAGGCCAGAATTTGGAAAGGCCTTTCAAGGGAGGTGGTGCTTTCCCCTACCCTGGGGGTCTTTAGGAGAAGGCTGGACAAACACCTCTCTGGGGTCATCTGACCCCAGCGCTCTTTCCTATCCAGGGCAGGGGGTCAGACTCGATCTGTTGAAGTCCCTTCCCACTCTAGCATCTATGAATCTACAAGAGAAATTTAGCTTCAGTATTAAGAAGAACTTTCCATGTATAAGTCTGGTTTAACACTGGAACAGATTATCTAGAGAGGCTAGACTCTCTGTCATTATTTTTAAGCATAGGTTAGACAAATTGGCCAGGTACAGACATTTTTACCGGTATAAGTGATCAGAAACCACTTGTCTATCTCTGTATCAGAACAATAGTTCAGCATACATAGACTAGTTTAAAAATGGCAGAACCCACTTCAAGATTTCTACCCCTCCCCTGCCCTCACCAAAGGACAAATGCGTGTTCTGTTCACTACTGATCTAAACTATGCTGCTTACAGAAAACCACCTAACTTTGATTGATTCTGCCTTGAGCTTTTTGAACTTTTTGAGCTTTTTCTGTACCTAGTCATATTGGTCTGGGGTGGTTTGGACAAGGATGATCTTGACTTGAGTAGATACTGGACTGGATGACCTCTGAAGTCCATTTCAGCCCTATGTTTTTATTATTTTTTTATTAGTTTCAGACTCGGATGTCCGAACTCAAGCAGCTTGAACTGGGAACAATATGGAGTGAAATGGTTTATTTTCATGAAAACTGTGTAATTACATTTTAATTTTCTCCTGCTTTCAATGGATTTCATCTGCATTGTCGCTAAATGAAGACGAACAGATGAAATGGAAGGTGAAGCTGTACCAAGTAAAACACTTATTTGCGGGTGTGTGCGTGCACGAGTGTTCGTGTGTGAAACCTATAGTTTGTTTTTAAACCAGTTCTGCTCAATCCCTCATTCTTGCCAGATGTGTTCCATTAATGATGTGGAGACAGATGTGTCTGAGGTGGAGAAGAAGTGGCAGGGCAGAAATGGCCAAAAATCACAGTTGTTTTCATTTTGTATGTTTGTTTTTATAAGAATCAAGAAAAGGTTGTATGAAGACCGTGTTGCGGAAGCTCAGAAAGCGTCTGTATCCAGTACCCATAGAAGGTGAATTCCTGCTAAGCAGAACCCTAGATTTATGGCCATACTTGCAGTGGAAAATATGTCCCTATGGGCTGATGGCTCCTGCTGCTTTATAGCTCACTGGCACATTGACATGACAGCAGCTACTTCTGGGTGGCTGCAGGCTAAGATAGATATGTTTCTTCAGTAACCATTTACCTACTCTCCTGTGGATTCCCCTGCCTTAATGTTTTCTACCACTCCACAGGAAGTGTTACAGATTCATCCTATGAAAGTTTGTAAACTCCTAGCGGGAAAGCAAATGATTGGCAAACAAAGAGGCCAACTGGATTTTTTCCGTATTTTTTTGTGTGGAGTTCATCTCACTGAACTCTGACTTGGGAACTCATTCAAAGAAGGAGGGAAAATCCCCAAGATGTTTCTGCTCTCTGTCTGATCTTTTCTTGTGGCATTTATGTGTTGATGCAATGCTGAGTGACAAAAAGATTGCTAGTTATTTTTATTCTGATTATGCTTTTCGCTGTTAACTACAGAGGAGTCAGTCACAGCCGGCAACATTTCTATTTAAAGAATTGGATACGTTTCCTTTGGTGCATTTTTGCAGAAATGCTGAAAAGCTTACTGGCTTAAAAATTCAGTGTTAGAAATCATAATTAACAGAGCGATGCAAGTAGGTGAGATGGCAAATTTAGTTATGGTCTTGCTGTAGGAACATTTCCAGTAAAATACTCACCCAAGAAATATTAATTTGAATACAGAGATGAGTAATTATATAGGCTGGAGGGCCACTTAAGGAATTTTGGTGAGCTGTTGCAGGCCATGGGGGTGGTGCTGACCTAGTACAGGAGGGGACAGGCAACTGATCCTGTCCAGCCCTGGGTTGTCTACCTCTCATTCACCACCAGGGAAGCCAGATTCACCACCAGGGCAGGCTCTCCGTGGAGACTGACCCAAGACCCCTATGAGCATGGCATGCTCATGTGTGTGGATCTGCTCCCTGTACATCCCTACAATAAGCATCAGTTCTGCGGGCAGGGGCTGGCTGCTGCCCACAGAACGGGCACCCTTTGCAGGGACGTGCAGGCAGCGGACTGTGGTTCTGCCCTGGCCCCGCACTTTCACTGCCCTGAAATCCCAGCCCCAGCCCTGGCCTTGGCCCCCCATCCCACTCCCTGCCCACCCACCTACATGTGGCCCCATCCAGTCCACCTGCCCAAGCACACCCTGCCCACTGGGGTCCCAGGTGGGTCTTCCTTGAGACCCTGCCTGCCCACCCTCTCCATCTGGCAGGGGGTTCAGGGTGGACTGGCAGCAGCAGCTGGGCAAATAGCCTAACCACCAGACTGCCCCTGCCCCACCATGCACCTGGGGGGCAAAGGAACCAGCTACCTTCACCATGGCCCAGGCTCGCCCCTATACCTGGGCCAAGGGGAGGCTGAGGGACCCACCATACACTGGATAAAACCCTCCAGTGGGCCGGATCCAGCCTGCAAGCTGTATTGTTTCCACCCATTTTAATATCTTGTACAGAAACAGAGTAAGAGAAAATCTATATCATCTAAAAACCATATAATCTAAAGGTGGAAGAGAAGGGGGAGCCCTAGTGGTCATGGTGGTAATAACAAGAATATTTATAACGGTGATGACAGTGGCAACAGCAACAATGCCTAACTCAAATAGTGCTTTTTATCAGTAGATTTCAAACTACCTCTCAAAGGAGGCTGGTAGCATTATCCCCCTTGTACAGAAGGAGATACTAAGGCTCAGACTGTTTCCCAGGGAGGTTTTCATTTAAAAGTTTTGTAACTCCAGCCTTGAGAAAACACCACACAGCAGGTGTTGTCTTTAAACCTGCAATGTAACTGCTCTTATGTAGAACCTCTTCATTTCCCTGGGACGCTACCCAGAAATAAGGTCTGTCCATGCAGGCCCAATTATGGGATGGCATTCACTCATGCTCAAACTTTTTAGACTCTCAAAGCATCTCTCAGCCCCCTCTTAGTTTTCAGTCATTTTTTGACTACAGAAAAATAACAGAGCTATTATTTTATTGATAAGAACTTAGGAAGGCCACAATAGCCAGACGTGGCATCCTGTTACAGTAGGATGGCCTATTTAAAACATCTGGATTGCTCTTGTCAATCATATGTAGGTGTTTGCATGCCTAACAGTGACACCTTATGTCACACCTATTTATGACACCTTATGTCAAGGGTGTAACTAGAGCAGGGTGACTGAGAGAGTTGCCCCGGTCATTGACTTGGAGGGTGAGAGGCAGAAAAAACTGGCAGCTGCCGCAGCTACACAGTCATGATTGCAGCGGAGGTGGCAACAACAAGTCACCACTGCCTCTATGCGTGGCAGCTGTCCCAGGTGCCAAGTTGTTATGCCACTGCTGTATGGCACAAATCTGTGCTACCCGGACACCCTGGTTGAGAATCATTGCTGGAGATCAACCTCTCCTGCTCACATCTTCACCATTCCTCTCAGATTTCTAAAATTTGTCCCAAGTGCACGTGCCTTTACTTGTTTTCACATCTCTCTCTCCTTTTGCTTTCTATTCCTTAACAATGACAGTTTTAGGTAAACGTTTACGTTGTATTTTAAATCGTCTATTTTTGAAAGATTAAAAACACAGCAAAAAAAATATACAGCTGTGGAGATTATGGATAGCAGCTTTAAGTAGGAATGTGAGAAATAATTAGTTAAATAAAAGATGCAGGCTTTTTTTCCAGTCGATTGGTTGCTTGTTTGTTCTGTTTGTGACTGCTGCTGCCATGAACGGGGCTCATTAGGGACAGATTCTGATAGCATCACCCCCAAAGAGCCAATAGCCTGGTGCTTTCGGGCACGTCTTTGGAAAACCAGACCCTAATTGAGAGCAGTCTCCTAAATCTGTGTCCTGTGTATCCCAGGTGAGTCAGTGTCCCCTGCTGGAATCCTTCCACTCTCTAGCAACGATAAAATCATTTCTCATTGGGGGGAAATTCCACCCTGTGCCTAAAAACCCTTTTCTCACTGAAGCACTGTCAAAGCTGGCATGTTTGATTCAAGCGAATTGACTATTTCTAATGAAAAAAAAAAACTTTAGCTGAAAAATTCCCAACCAGGTTAGAGATCTTGTCAAACCTCTGTGTTCAGGTCAAAAAGTCAGTTGTCAGTATGGTTCTCTCTCTCTTTTTGCTCAGTGAGATCAATTAGAAAATGCAGCATAAACCTGAAAATTCAAAACTTTTCCAATTAGCTCTGTTTAGAAAAATGTTTCCTCTTATTTTAAAAAGCAGATTTTTATTTCGTCAACTTAATAAATCAGCAAAGCTATCCTATTTTTCTCTTCTTTTGCAACAGAAAAGTCCCTGGAAGACATTCTGATGCCCTATTGCTTTATAGACAACTTATATTAGGGTGGAACTTATTTTATGGTTTTGATGCAACCAAAAGGGAAAGGTAGAGTAAACAAATACGGAAATAGTAAGTTAATTGAAAGCCTTTACAAGTAATGTGTGTTATTAAAATATATATTTATCCCTGAGCAGTTCTAATAAGGAATGAATAATATTTCCATGATATATGAAGTGGTGAGGAAAACAAAGATGACATACCTAAAGAATTAAATTAAGTTGTTTTAGGAGGGCGATACAACCTAGGATGTTTTGACTGCAGAGGAGAACAGTTGTCAGCATTCAACTTTATACTGCGACTGGCTGTGCTCCCATGCAGTCATAACTCCTTGAATAAGTTCCCTAGTGCAGGGATCACTTATAAAGGTCAGCTGCCTTTTCCTACCACCTTACTGTGGTGCTTTGTAAGGACACTTTTACAAGGGGAAGGCAGGGGGACATGCTTGAATTAGAGCAGCTCCAAGTGCCCCCTTACATTCTTGTTGATATGTTTTTATCAAAAACAGGTCAAGCTTTGCAATGGCAATATAATGGCAATACACAGAACTGCTTTTATAATTCAACTGAAATCAAATCAGTTTGACTTAAAACTTGTGT